>CP139507.1:214858894-216058894 GCA_021014915.2 Artemisia tridentata subsp. tridentata
AATATTAATATTCATATGAAAGACTCGGTCACCCCGAGTATCTATTAGCATTAAGTTAGCTCGTAGGCTTATTAGTATTAGTTTAGTTATCGTAATACTAGTTTAGTCATAGTAGTATTTGTGGAATTGGGTCGGGTCTTTACCCACTGTTAGCTCACTCCACAGCCCATGTGGGGCATTTTATGCGTAACTATAAATACCCTTTCCCACACAAGGGAAAGGGTTGGATGTTCTTCTCATTTTAATCTAATAGATTCACTTTCTCTCTAGAATATCCCAACCTCCCCATTTCTCTCTCTAGAATTCGGCTAGTACACAAATCTTACCTTGTGTTATGATATCTAATATCTTACAGGTCTTTTGACTACGAAGTTAGGCTAGTAGCACAAGGCTATAATCAACAAGAAGGCATTGACTACGATGAAACTTTTGCTCCGGTTGCTAGACTCGAGTCTATTTGAATTTTACTTGCATATGCATGTGCACATGATTTAAAACTTTTTCAAATGGATGTCAAAAGTGCATTTTTGTATGGCTTTATAAATGAGGAAGTGTATGTCGCACAACCTCCGGGCTTCACCGATTTTGAAAAACCAAATCATGTATATAAACTTAAAAAGGCTTTATACGGACATAAGCAAGTACCAAAAGCATAGTATGATCGACTTAAAACATTCCTAGTTGAGCATAAGTACACCATGGGCTTAGTAGATAATACACTCTTCACCAAGAAAAAGGATTCACATATTATCATTGTTCAAATATATGTGGATGACATCATATTCGGATCAACTTGTCAAGAGCTATGTGATGATTTTTCAAAAATCATGCACGATGAGTTTGAGACGAGTATGATGGGAGAACTAAACTTTTTCTTAGGACTACAAATCAAACAATTGGAGGACGGAATATTCTTTAACCAATCAAAATACATAAAAGACATGCTTAAGAAATTTGGTCTTGAAGATTCTAAACCTATTAAAACACCTATGTCCTCGGGAACAAAACTCACCAAGGATGAAGAAGGTGAATCAGAAGATAACACTAAATATAGAGGAATGATTGGTAGCCTACTTTATCTTACGGCTAGTAGACCCGACATTATGTTTAGTGTTTGTCTATGTGCTCTGTGGAAACCGTAGGGAGGGGGTGAATACGTTTCCATTTAAAAACTTAAAAACTTTTGTATCAAACACCCGATCAAGTGTGACGTAATATGAAAAGTGTCAACAATGATCATACAACATCTAGAGATGGTATAAAGTAAACTACAACACAAACACAATCAAACCATGACACACACATAATCAACATAATATAAGCAACAAACCACATAAACATAAACGCAATGCAAATATAAATATAAAGCGATAAAGACTAAAATAAAAGTAAAGAGATAAGTTAAGAAGGCGCAAACCGGACACAATGATATATAGTGGTTCGGTCACGAAGCTCCTCTTCGCCCTACTCCACTCCCCGAGTACCCAACTCGGGAGTTACTTCACTAATCAACAAGCTCCCTTCAGGCGGAGAAAATTGTACAACGTCGCTTATCCTTATTTTCGACACTAAGCTAAATGTCGAGTACTAATCTTAGCTAGTACCAATCTACCACGATCTACCCAATCTACCCTTGATCCACTTGATCAACACACAAGCCCACAAGCTACAAGAGATCTCCAAGATCTCAACAAGATCACAATGATCTACTCCCACTTGACTCGATCTACCCGATCTACCCTTGATCCACTTGATCAATACACAAGCCCACAAGCTACAAGAGATCTCCAAGATCTCAACAAGATCACAATGATCTACTCCCACTTGACTCGATCTACCCGATCTACCCTTGATCCACTTGATCAATACACAAGCCCACAAGCTACAAGAGATCTCCAAGATCTTAACAAGATCACAATGATCTACTCCCACTTGACTCTCAAAAGAAAAATGAACTTGATGTATGCAAGGATACAACAAGTATGTAACAAGTGTTACAAGTGCACTAACTATAACTACAACACTTTGTATCTTTGTGATACTATGTGTTCTTCTCTTGCACTAGTAGAGGAATGAAGGTGATCTCTTGGTGGGATGAAAGGATCAATCTTAAATAAACTAAGACTCTCTAAATGATCAAAGAAAGTGATCTAAGTAAGACAGGATTAGACCAGAGAAAACTAACTAAAAAAATCAAGTTGGAAGTGTAAAATGGTCCACTATTTATAGACAAAGAAAAAACTAGCCGTTATGTACGGACGGTACCACTAATTGTCAGACGGTACCACTAAATTTAACGGTACTGTCGGGTATTTAGTGGTACCATCGGGGACAAAAACGCTCCTCTTTTTGTTTTTAGTGGGGAAGGTTTATTTGGGGATGTTTGGAGCTGTTTTGGGGGGAAAAATAGCTGTTGGGATTTTTAAACTTATTTTTCAAAATAAAACATTTCTTTTTAATTCAAAAATAATTTGTAAAATGTATATTTGAAAAAATGTTTTGTCACATTAAAAATGTGAAGTTTAGAACAAAAAAAATTTATTTCTTTGATCATCCGTCAAGTTTAAATTTGTTTGTTCATACCTTGAGTGATTTACGTCGGGTTGAGAATCTACGACACAGTTGAAGCATACTTGATACGTTGAGAGACGTTGATGTAAGTATGCGTTGATGATTTATGTTTACAAGTAACTTGCGCATTTTATGTTATGCATTACAAGTTACATGTTTGTCATTATTAAAACCAAAGAAACTGTTTAGTTGAAATATCGTAATATTTGCACTAACAATCTCCCCCTTTTTGAAGATGACAAATATGTAAACCGTAACACATAGTAAAATGTAAAAGTTACATGTTTACACTCCCTTCTCCCCCTTTTGTCGAAGCAAAAAGGTAGTCGCCTCGAGCTCTCCCTTGAATTCACTCCCTACTCCCCCTTATTACACTACTATCCTTTCTTCCCAAAAGGTGAGCTTGCATCATCCCAGTGAAGTCTTCTATCACCACTATTAGAAAGACTCTGTGCTATGTATTCAAATACTCTCGAGCTCCCCCTAGCTCAATGCTCCCCTATGGTGATCGAATCCCCTTGTTTATTTACCTTAGTATCTAACGGATCCATGGATCATATTCTTACAAAGGCTTTTCCTACATCAAGGGTTAGCTTCGTGCAACATAATATATAAAAGAATAGAAGCAACATTATGGGGATAGAATACACATAGCAAGACATGCAAGGGTTAAACTATGTTAAAAACATAGCTAAAAAAAATTGATGAGCATATCAAAGTGTGCAAGAAGTTAGACACGTGATGAAAGTGTGCCAAAAGGATAAAGATCAAAAAGAAAGCCCAAGAAGGTTGAGCGACACAAAAAGATGAATGCATATTGCAGTTCAAAGACACTTGAGTGTCACAACCCAACCGACAACCTACGGTGTAATTGTTCAATCAATCACACTAACAAGAGCGAGATTTGTTCGTTGACTGACACACAAAATGACTTCTTCCAAGTTGTCATTGGGAAGGCAAGTTCTAACAAACCTTTTGAACAACATAATCATCTACCTAAGATGATTGGTGTTAAGGATAGTTTGTTGAGAATACATACTCTAAATGAGGTAGATATATGTTATTACTATTATGACAAGTCATGCCATAAAGTAGACTTGATGGAAGTTTTAAAAAAAATGAGAATGAGAACGGCACGCACTAATATTCAAATGGAAATGATTCCATAAGATGGGAGAGTGTTGGTTTAGACCTTTGAGAAAATGTGGGAAAAGATGGTTTAGATTAATATATCATTTGCACTGACAATGAGATGCATGATATATTTCAAAGGAGAAAAAGAAAATGTGCATGTGATCCTAACAGGATTGTGGGTGGATATCTCTAACGGGGTTGAGGTAACGAAGTTCTAGATTTCTAGTTTGGATGATCCTAGTTGTGTGTTAGAGATAATTTGGTACATGAAGGGTTTCGTGTAATTGTGAGGATTGAAGGTTATTGAACTAACTATCAGTATCCAGAGCGAAGTGTAGCTAAAAGGTTTGAGTGGGATTGATATAAGGGTTGAAGGTTTTGAAACTAAATATCACTGTCAAGATTGAAGTTTAGTTATAAGGGTTGAGTGTGATGATGAATGATATTAATGTGAGGTTTGAAGATGAGATGCAAGATAAGCTTGCAATGGTGAGGCCTTATATAGGCAAGAGTTGTGGGATTCGAATTAAAGTTGGTGGTAGTGTCCTATGGTGTAGTGAGGGAATCTTAGGGTGTATGTGAGTTTGCAAAATTTTGTAGGTTTGAGGTTAGGGATGCAGGGATCTAGAGGAAACAGTGAAAATTCGTCAAACAAGGGCACGGTGCCACTAAATACTGCACAGTACCATTAAATTTAACGGTACCGTGGCCTATTTAACGGTACTGTGACCTGGAAGTCACGAATTTTCCTGTGCAGCCTAGTTCTGGGCAGCTAAAGGGAAGTTTTCTAGGGAACAAGAACCACATTTGTGTGTTCATGAGAGTGTTTGTTGAAAGACTATATGAGTGTGTTTTCGCTCCCCCTTAACCGATAACCATCCGGACAAGACGTGAAAAAAATAAAGAGGAAAACAAACGTTAACGGAAGCGATGAGCTTAGTAACGTCATGAAAAGTGGTGGATAGCATACAATAAACTTCACCTTTGAAGTCACGTAGCTCTTCTCAATCATTGTGAATATTCATAGAACATTCATATGATGAGGCATGTGATTACGTGGAAATATGCTAAGGGTTAAGAAGATAAAATCTTCAAGGTTGTGGGGTTAGTGATAAGGTTCCAGTGGGGTTATCTATGTTGATGAAGAAGGGTTATCTCAACTTATCCTAGCGGTTCTTCGCTTGAAGTGTGTGGAAGATGAGTGGGATGCGGAAGCATTGGTAGTGTAGAACGAAGGTTGAAAAGTGTAGATAAGTTGAGAAGATAATGGATACGGAAGTAACCAAACATATGGTGTGTTTAGTACTATGCGGAAGTGAAAGGGAAAAAGCTAAGGAATCAGAAAATAGACAGAATCTATTTCGATAGGAGACGGTTCTGGTTCAAGACTACATCAAGTGGGTTTCAATACTACTTTTGAAACAGTGAGAATTGAAAACAAGATAAACTGTCTCAGCAGACAACGGTCCGACGGTACCGTTAAATTTAGCGGTACCGTCCCTTATTTAAGGGTACCGTGACCTGCTGAGGTCAGTTTTGACCCAGAATTAGATTTTTGACAAAGAAATTTCACATATGTTGTGATTTTTCTGGACTTTAGATTAAAGGAATTTATACCAAATAAATTCTTTTATGAATGAATCCAACGGGATTCGATGAACGTTGATCGAGAACGAGAGATGACATTTAATTGCATTTCGCAAATTAAATATACTTTAAATGTTTCGGATAAAATATTTAAGTTTTCATTGGAATTCAAGAGGATTTTACGAATAAATCTCGCTGATTTAGTGAGACTTTTCGACACGAGGAGAGAATTTATACCTAATAAATTCTTTTTACGAGATGAACGGTACTAGACGAGAAGAGATGACTTTTATATTTTCAAGGAAATACATAGGTAGTCATTAGAGCGATATGAAGGATGACTTAATATTTCCAGTGAAATATTTAAAAAGTCATGAGACGAGATACAAGATATGACTTCAATATTTCCAGTGAAATATTCAAGTAGTCATAAGAGCGATGTGAAGAATGACTTAATATTTCCAGTGAAATATTTAAAAATTCATGAGACGAGACACAAGATATGACTTCAATATTTCCAGTGAAATATTCAAGTAGTCATAAGAGTGATGTGAAGAATGACTTAATATTTCCAGTGAAATATTTAAAAAGTTATGAGATGAGACATTAGAGATGACTTCAATATTTCTAGTGAAATATTCAAATAGTCATAAGAGGGATGTGAGGGATGACTTAATATTTCCAGTGAAATATTTAAAAAGTCACGAGATGAGACGTAAGGGATGACTTTAATATTTTCAGTGAAATATTTTAGTCATAAGAGGGATTTAAAGGATGCATTTGAACACATGGGAATTGTGAAATTCACGGAATGTGATCCATCATTCCTAGACCTAGACGAAGATGGTTAGAGGATTATCGTTTAAGAGGTTTGGTTGATTTACGGATTTCGATGTGCTTCGCACGTGAGTGTTTCACGGGGTTTTGAAAGACGTAAAGCAAGGCCTATGATACTGATTCGCAGCAGGGTTTGGGATCTTAAGAAGTGTATATTCACACTAGGATGAAATGAACTACTAATCACTTATATAGTAACTCGTGAGTCCTTTGTCACCCGAAGGTTGATGTTAGCTTTTAGCTTTTGGATGAGCGTTTTAACATATGTTGTTAAAAGGCTTGAATATGATGTTTCGGATATGACATTTAACAATTGCGATCGCAAGTTAAACTTACTTGAATATTTCGGATGAAATATTTAAGTTGTCAAACCTACTCCGAGTTCTACTGGGTTTGTATCTAACCTCCCCATGACAAAGGGTGTATTACTTGGAAGAAAGCGAAATGATGACCAAGAAATTAGGACAATTTCGCGACTACTTTAACTTATAGGCTTTGACACTAGTGTATGACTATATGATGTCTAAGAGTTCATAGTGATAGGCATACCTAATTCATTATGTGTTAAAAGGACATAGTGTGGGTGCAAAATTTACAAGCAAATCATGTAAAATGCACATAAGGAATAAATGCAAACATCATGCAAAACATGATAATCATTTAGCATTTAAGATCATGAAAATATTCAATCATATCTTACTTTGAAACACATATGTGGGATCCAAGTAATCTAGGTTCACTAAGGAGGATCCTAATTACTACTTGTTCAAAATGAAATCCTAACGGGAGATAAAGTTCACCAATGTAAAATATCTTTAGTTAAATGTAGGAATGAAAAATTTTCAAGTTAGAGAATGAGTATGAGACTATCACTAGTGGTGCTCAATTCAGGCTAAACACGACCATTTTTACGGGTTATACCACGAACCCAACTTCTCTCCTGGAAGCAATTCAACCGTTAGGTCAAATTGAATTTCTAGTGCGATAGGTTCTCCAGTAGTCATTCTCATGTTAGAAAAATTCAAATTCCTATATTTGCCTATTGAAGTGTAGCAAAGATGATATTAGCTTATTTTGCTAATACATGGCCTAATATGACTCAACTAAACGTATTTTGAAAGTCAGTTAAGAAGATGACATGTCTTACACAACTCCTAACAAAGGTAAGCAAAATGTTTTAATAGCGTGTTTGAGATTTAGAGGTTATTTGGTAGAGATGGTGCATTTTATGATCTCTTGGATAACACCTTTGTTTGTTGAGTTGTTGCATGTTATTTTAACATGATTTGGTTTCCTAGAACCAAGAGATGCTCTAATGTGATACAATGTAGAATCTACTACATCGAGAGTGTTTCAAGAATGCTCCTTTGCATATCTTGAGAAAAAAATCTAGTAAAGGTTACTTACCTCAATAGATCTTGTGAGTATTATATGATGTATGATTGAAATGAGACATATTGTATCTTTCAAAAAATATGCTTTTCTAAGAGGAAACTTATCACTCTTACTAATGCTCAGTAAAACAAGTATTTTTGTGTATGACCAATTTTACTTGTTTATGCAATGACACATGTTGTATTGGGTTATTGTTAACATCTAATATCCTATATTTGTTAACAAGATACAATGCATTCTCTTGTAACACAACCATTCATGTTACAAAAAAAATATGATGCATAGGATATAAGTTATCCTTTGTCAATCTTTTGATAAGAGAAATACATGTGATATTCTCGAAGATTGATGACCTACATAACAGTTAATAACATATTATGTGTGACACTTTTACTAGACATGTGATTTTGAGTGTTGAGTCGTTCATGAGCAAAGTTTACATATGTTGTTTGTTTGCTCGTGTTTGGTTTTTCAGAAATGACACATTTACTAATTGCATTACAAAGTAAATTACTTGAATATTTCGGATGAAACATCCAAGTTGTCAATCCTACTTAGTTGTGTATTTTATGCATTTTTTTAAACATATCAGTTTAATGTTTGGAACACAACCATTGGACAAGAAGACTCAATATGGCATCTTCAACACAAGTGTGAGTTATGATCCGATGCATATTATTTTTGTCTTGAGAGGACGTCATTATTTTCATTGGCATCTTCAACACAAGTGTGAGTTATGATCCGATGCATATTATTTTTGTCTTGAGAGGACGTCATTATTTTCATAACAACCGAGTGTGATTGAGTATGTAGATTCAAGATAATATATTTCGTTATATTTTGATGTTATCTTGAAGCTAGACAAATAATGACTCCAATTTCATATCCATACTCGAAAACTTGTCAATTAGATTCGATGATGATATCAATCATAATTTGAATAATGAATTGATATATACTCGAAATCTTTCTTGACCCTCATGATCACTCCTTTTAAAAAGAAAATAAAAATTTAAGGAATGTGTTCCATTTATTCTAATACTTGTTGTACGTGTGAGGTTAATGACATATTAACTTACTACTTCGATATTGTCATTTATTTTTATTTGCGAAAAACTATTTATATTATTAAGTATAATATTCTTATTTTTTCGACATCTCATTAGTATAAAAATAATTATCTTAACTATTTTTATACAACATACGTAAAATACTAAATGTTTAAAATATTTTGTATGTGTGTTAGATCAATGTAATTTTAATACATTTTCTTTTACTTAAATACTAATGTATTAATATGATCTTTTATCTTGTTTAGACAACCCATGGTCAAGCAAGACAAAATGATGTAATGTTTTAGAGATCATGTTATGAATTTTATGAAAGTGTTAAATATTTTGAGGTGATATATTGTTTACACTTAAACCCTTGGAAAAATAATTGTGTAAGACAATATCTTTCGACACACATGATCAATCAACTTAGTTTCTATTCCTAAGAAGGTTACTAAAATATTTTAAAACTTGCAAGATGTCGAAAACACATATGCAAGAAAAGTGGTCTATGCCTATATGTAATGCAAAATCAATTACGCAACTTTGTGCAAGAAGTCAAGTCTAAGTCCTATTGACGCATAAGCCGAAAAACTAATAATCAACACATAGCAACAAGGCATGTAAAACGCTTGTGATTATAGATATAGTTAGCTCAACTAAAGATAACTATAAGCACTCAAAAATAATAACTAACAATACTAAGACACAAAGAAAATCAAATAACCATTTAGCATAGCACACAAAAATACTTATCGTCATCTTGTGTATTAAGTATAACAATGTATACTAAGCCTGATTTTATTTGAAAACGAATTGGTTTTGTAGGATCGAGTACTTCGAGCTTGATTGAGCTTGGTATAAACAAGAACCTCTGTATGCTATACAAGCGTTTATGCGGAAACTAAACAGCAAGTATAATAAAGAAGAAAACTCTAAACGACAATGATCCTCTATGGATCAAACTATGAACTAAGAATTGTGATATTGAATATTGAAAACGTTAAAGGCGTACATAAACTCATAGACGGGTTTATCTTTTATACTAACAAGATGACCTAACCCTAACCCGTTCTACAAGAAAACGTGTGAAGAGATAAACAACAATCTCTTCTAAAAATAAATCTTAACAAACATTCTAAATATACGGATAACAAACAATACTATCCGCAGTAACAAACACCTTCGGTAGAAACAAGATAACACTGTCGGCATCAATGAGCTTTCAGCAGGAACCAAAGCTATCGGCAGGAACCAGCTTAACACTATCGGCAGCAACAATGAAACTCTTATTTCCCAGAGATCCTAACAATCCTCCCCTAATCTTGAGGTTGACTAGGTTAACCTGCAAGATTCCAATGTGATAGAGCTTTGAACTTCTCAGGCTTGAGGACTGCGACTTAGCAGCAGCAATAAGTAGTAACCAGCAAAATCCTTAACTTGCAAGATTCCAGCCTCTATAGCATCCAACAGCAACTTCAATAGTGCAGCAGGAAAAAGAAATCTTCTTCAAAACATGTATACTGGTCACCATGACATTCACTTGAACTTGACTGCTACTATTACAATATGTACATCAAATCACTTAAGTTTCATACTATTCTCATCACATCCAGGTGTGTTAACTCCTGTGAGAGGTGAATCATTGAAAATTAATGGATTTGATGTCTCTTTACCAATAGCCATCACTACTGGAGTAGCCAATGTTTAGGTGTGTTAGACCATGGTACATTGATAACCATCTGATTTATTAGCAAATCAGCAACTATAAACGGATTTGACTTGTCTTTACCTGTAGCCGTTTGCTCAGGACTAGTCAATTCTTAGGTTACAGCAAACCTTGGTGAATTGAATACCAAATATGGATACCAAGTGTCTTTACCACAAACCATACTTTTGTGGACTAGCCAATCCTTTGGATCCCATAAAGGGTTACATCCATGGTGAATTGAGAACCATTTTCAACTCTCAGAAATAAATCATGGGTGAGTTGAAATACCCTATAGCTTTGAGCAAGCTATTACAGCTATCAACGGATTTGATTATCACACCAGAGCCGTACCCTCATGGTGAGCCAACTCTTTCTTGTCTGCAAGACATGGTGAGTTGAGCACCATTTATTGTGCAGGTGTAAACACCAACACTGTACCTGCAAGGTGTTGCTCAAAACCAACTTATTAGCACACAAAATATACAAGATTTTTTTTTTTTTTTTGAACTAAGAAACACACCAAAATAAAAGAAAGAAAAATAAGAAAAGAAACCAAAAGAAAGAAAGAAAGATACAACAACAACAAGAATCATCCTCCCCTTAAGCTTCAATCCTCCCCTTAAGCTCAGTATCTAGGGATTTACCATCCCAATATGGACCACCAAATGTTTAAACCTTGGTCCATCAAATGCCTTGGTCAGCAGATCAGCCACATTATCATCTGTGTGAATCTTAACCACCTGAATAAGATGCTTCTCATAAGCATCTCTTATGAAATGGTGTCGAATCTCAATATGCTTTGTCCTTTGATGATAAACAGGATTCTTAACAATACACATAGTACTTTGATTATCAATAAAAATCTTAGTATTCATATAGTTGAACCCATAGTCCAACAGTTGATTTTGCATCCAAAGCACCTGTCCACAGCAACTAGCAGCAGCAACATACTCTGCCTCAGTAGAAGATGTAGCCACTATAGTCTGCTTCTTGCACTGCCAAGAAACCAACCTCCTACCCAGAAACTGACAACCTCCTGTTGTAGACTTCCTATCAAAGTTAGCCCCAGCATAATCACTGTCACTATAGGCTTCCAACACAAAAGGAGAATCTTTGGGATACCAAAGTCCCATATTTGGCTGTCCTCTTAAATACTTGAAGATTCTCTTAACTGCATTTAGGTTAGAAGTCAATGGTGTAACCTGATGTCTAGCACATGCACCAACAGCAAACATGATATCAGGTCTTGAAGCTGTCAAATACATGAGTGATCCAATCATAGACCTATAAAGGTGAACATTAACAGCAGCATCAGGTTCATTATTAGACTTAGGCTTTGGACGTTCAAAAGGAGTTGTAGCAATCTTCACATTTTCCATATCAAACTTCTTAAGCATGTCATAAACATACTTCTCCTGGCAAATAAAGATCCCATCTGGTTTCTGCTTAACCTGAAGACCCAAGAAGAAAGTCATTTCACCCATAGCACTCATCTCAAATTCACTCTTCATCAATTCTTCAAACTCCCTGCACCAGGCTTCATTAGTGGAACCAAAGATAATATCATCTACATAAACTTGTACCAGAATGATATCTTTGAAGTTCTTTCTGATAAAAAGAGTTTTATCAATAGCCCCTCTTCTGTAACCATGTTTTAGCAAAAAGGCTGATAACCTTGCATACCAAGCCCTTGGTGCTTGATGAAGACCATAAAGTGCTTTAACCACTTTGTAAACTAAATTAGGATTCTGAGGATCCACAAATCCCTGTGGTTGAGTAACATAAACTTCTTCCTCAATCCTTCCATACAAAAATGCACTCTTCACATCCATCTGATATACTACAAACCCCATAAAGGAAGCAAAAGCCAAAAACAATCGGATAGCTTCAACTCTTGCCACTGGTGCAAACACCTCATCATAATCAATCCCCTCTTCTTGTCTATGACCTTGAGCTACTAATCTAGCCTTATTTCGAACCACAATTCCCCTAGCATCCCTTTTATTCTTTAAAATCCATTTAGTCCCAATAGCATGCTTTCCTGCAGGTAGAGGTACCAACATCCATACTTTCTGATTCTGGAACTGCTGCATCTCCTCTTGCATAGCCTCAACCCAATCATCATTAGTAAGATCTTGAGCTATGCTAGTTGGTTCAACTTGAGATAAGAAACAAGCATACAGACAATGTAAATAATCTGTATGATTGCTCCTCAACTGATCCTGTATATAACTGAGAAAAGCAGATTCTCCAAACTTGGGTTGATGAAGTTTACTTCTTGTCTGAACAGGGGAATTAATATCTCCAAGAATCAAAGACTGAAGATGAACAGTATTGATCCTCTTGGTAGCAATGGGATTGACTTCAATGGAGGATGCCTGATTAGTAATTGAGGGGTTGAAGTCATCATCATATGAGGAAGAAGTGTAAATGCCATTTCTGGACTGATGATGAGGATCATTCAACTTATCTCTTGAAGAAACTGAATTTCCAAGATCAGAAGGAATTGGAAATCTTTCAGGGGAGTTAACAACACCCAGAGTGTCAACAGATGGAGAAGACACAGGAACATCAGCAGAAACTCTAGAAGGTTCGGCAGGAACAGATCCACTTTCAGCAGGAATGGGATCAGCAGGAACATGAATACCACCAGTTGAATTCAGTTGTCTTCTAACTTCAGCTTCAGCCTTTCTCAGAATCTCCTCTGTCTCTTTAGAAAACCCAGAATCAAACATCTCAGCAGCTCTTTTGGCATTAAACTCTTGTCTTTGAAGCCTAGCAAGATCTTCTGCATAACTAGAATCACCTCCAGCCATATCAAAAGAATCTTTGAGCTTTGAACCTGAAATGTTGTTAGAGGGAAAAGAAGGAACAACTATAGGTCGTTCATCACTCTCTACATCAGAATCATCATCTGAGGTACCTGCATTGTTAGTTTGAGAAACATTTGTACCAGCAGATAGATTTGATTTGAATCTATTATAACCTAAGGTGTCAGATAGATAATCCAGATCAAAGTACCACTCTGGACCAGCACCCTGCAAATTAGGTTTATCTTCAAGATATCTTAAGTTGAGAGTCTCTTCTATTCTCTTAGAGGACAGATTATAAACCCTATAGGCTTTACCATGAGCAGAATATCCAACAATAAACCCTTCATCAGCCTTCCCATCAAACTTGCCTAGGTAATCACTAGTGTTCAAAATAGTGACATGACATCCAAAAGGCTTAAGATAACTAATGTTTGGAACCTTCCCAGACAAAAGTTCATAAGGTGTTTTATTATGAGGACTAGTAATAGATACCCTATTCAACACATAACAAGCAGTGCAAACTGCTTCAGTCCAAAACATAGTGGGCATCTTAGATTCAGCTAACATAGTCCTAGCTGCTTCTATCAGGGTCCTATTTTTCCTTTCTGCAACCCCATTTTGTTGTGGAGTTCTAGCATTACTATAGTCCCTTTTTATCCCCTTAGACCCATAGAGTTCAATAAGATTAGAGTTCTTAAACTCTGTGCCATTATCACACCTTATAGACTTAACCTTTTTACTTAGCTGATTTTCTATTAAGGCAATAAAATCCCTAAGAACTGGATAAGTTTCATCTTTAGTACCCAAAAAGAAAGTCCATGAAAACCTGCTAAAATCATCTGTAATCACCAGGCAGTAGTTCTTATGGTCAATACTTCTGATAGAAGTAGGACCAAAAAGATCCATATGAAGAAGCTGCAAAGGCTCAGAGATGTTACTCACAGCAGTTATGGCCTTGTATGATGCTTTGTGCTGCTTTCCTTTGTTGCAGGCAACACAATCATGCTCATTAGAGAAGATCTTCATAGGAAGCCCTTTAACCAACCCATTCTTAGCCAGCTTGTTAATGGTCTTGAAATTCACATGGGCCATTCTTCTGTGCCATTTATTAGATTCATCCACAGAAGCTTTTGCAACCAGACAAGCAAGTGATCCCTCAGGCTGAACATCACTAAGATTGAAGCTATAAAGATTGTAAGTCCTAGGAACTTTAAGTTCAACCTGACTTTCATCAGGCAGCTTGAAGTCTTTGGACAACACAAAGCAATCATTCTCAGTGAAGAGAACACTGTTCTTCTTGTCACATATTTGGGAGACAGAGAACAAATTGAAGTCTTGAAGTTCCTTCACATAAAGTACATCTTCAAAGTCCAGCTTAGCAGTCTTGATAGTTCCTTTCCCAGAAATTATTCCATCTCCTCCTCTAAATGTCACAGTACCTCCATTCAAAGGTACAAAGTCATGCAATCTTTCCAAATTCCCTGTCATACTCCTGGAACACCCACTGTCAACAATTCCAACATCTTTGCTTCTAAAAGGAAAATCCTGAGAAAAAGAATACATATACAACATTAGATACATGAGAGACTCAAGCCATTGCTGACTTGAGCCTGCCTAGTGGATCAATAAGAATTAAACCCTGGAGATTGATGAGATCCACCATTGATCTTGGACCCCATTTTCATATGTTGGTTATTGATTTTCCAAGAACAACCTGCTGAGGACTTAACAGCAGTTTTCCATCTTGCCCCTCCCTTATTCATGGTGTCAACACAAACAGGTCTCATATTATTTTGAAAGTAAGAGCTAGTAGGTCTTCTGAAAGGTCTAGCCATATTGCTTCTCCAACTAGCAGGATTGATCCTATCGGCAGGAACTGAATAAACAGCAGCAACAGGCTTATCGGCAGGAATGAACTTATCAGCAGCAACAGGCTTACCAGCAGGAACTGGCTTGCCAGTAGCAACTGAAGTTCTTCTTGCTGCTTGAGGAATATAAGGGGGAATATCATTCACATTTTTCCACACAGACCTATTTTGACATGCATTCAAACCCATCTGTTTTTCATAATAGTCACAATCTTTAATAAGATGATCATAACTACGACACACAAAGCAAGATTTCTTTCTAGGGGTCTTTTTCTTAACAATAACTTTCTCATTGCAAACAGAATTATTCAAACCAACACATGAAACAAAATTATCCTTAACACAATAAAAACCACAATCATAATTGTTTGAAACAGAACCACAACTAGAATTGTTTAAAACAGAACCACAACCAGAAACATTATTGTTTTTAACACTATCAAAAGAAATATCTTCAAATGCAGCTGTCTTTGATTGAGATTCATCACTAGCTACTTCTGAGGAGAGATCTTCTGACTTTATTGAAGCTGACTTGTCACTTGATCCACATGTGGCATAGTCATTAGTCTTGATTTCTGAAGATTTGTCACTGTAAGAACAAGAGACAAATTCATTAGAGTCACAATCAAGATTAGGCAAGTCCTTTGCCTGTTTGCCATAGAACATTTGTGAATCATCAAAGTCAACAAAAGGATTAGCAGGTTTAAATGTTCCAGTTATGGGTGGAGGAACATCATTCATCCCTCCCTCATTCACATACTTTACAGGCTTTCTATAATCTATAGGTTCTGGGTTAAAAACACTATACTCATTAGGGTCATAATTCTGATTTGGCCCTACCAGGTCACCGAACCCTAAACCTCTTTTAGTTTTTGACGACATAGAACTATCAATAAGCCTGTGAAGGTTTGTGGATGACTCTTTCCACTTATCAAATCTAGCCAAGGTATTATCTAGCTTAGATTGTAAATCCTGATTTTCTAACACTACCTTAGCTTTTTCCCTTTCAGAATGTTTAAACTCATTAATAGCATTTTTTAAATCTCTTTCCAAAACCTTTATTTTTACTTCATAAGCAGACTGTTGTTGTTGATACCAGACCTTTTGTTGTTCTAAAGTTTTAACAGCCTTTTTATGAGCCTTAAGTTGAATAAAGTTATCCTTATTTTCACTTTCTATATCATCAAATTCCTGTTTCAATTTATCATATTTAGAATCACAACCAAATGGGCAGTTATGTACCTGAGATGGATGACCCATCATTCCAAAGACCTTATCTGATCCACTTGCAACAGCCTTCTCATGATGCTCCCAGTCCACCATCGCATCCACAGATACCAATGCCTTGGGGTCCTCTGAGTCCAACTCTTGAATTTTGAAAGCAGAATACCGTGCTTTATCATCCACCTTCTTGTCTGTACATTCCCTAGCAAAATGTCCTGTTTGAGAACATTTATAACACCTCACCTTCCTTCTGTCAAACCTGGCAGGCTCCTGTCCATCAAAATTGACCCTTCTTCCTGCCTTCTTTTCAAACCTATCCAACTTCAACGATATCATAGCCACCTGCCATCTTAAATCCATCTCTTCCATATCCAATTCATCAATCTGATTGAAATCATCATACACAATCTTCTGTTGTGGTGTACTTTCAGCAACAAATGAATGAAGCACATCCACCACAAGATTCTCAGATCTGGTTTGAGCTTTTGGTGTGACAGGTGAGTAGGAGATTGATGATGTTGATGGTGTTGGACTGTTTCCATATGATGCTTTGTTAGCACCAGAGTTACTAACAAAAGCAGTATGGATTGGAGTATGAGGTGTATAGGTGGAATATCCTTTGATATCCAGTTCAAGGGTTTTCAACTTGTTGTACAGATCATCAAAGCTCATATAATCCAGACCTCCTTTGGCTTTGAGTGTTATGGAAACCTGAGACCAGGATGGTGGCAAAGCCCTCAGAAACTTGGTGTTGCAATCTTCATCGTCCGGCCTAGCTTTCAACTGGTTAAGTTGACTCAGGATCTTGTGGAATCTATCATACCCTTTGTGAATCCCCTCAGCCTCAGAGATCTTGAATTCCTGAAACTCTTGCTTGAGCATAGACTTTCTCATTTTTCTGGATTCATCATTCCCTCCAAATCTGGCTTTTACAGCATGCCAGATCTTTCTAGCATCATCCAAGTGATGGAAATCACTCATATGATCCTCTGGAATAGCTTGAAGCAAAAGGGTTCTTGCCTTGGTTTCCCTTTGCACAGCCATGTGTTCTTCTGCAGTAACAGGTGGCTCTATATAGATATTGCCATCCTCGTCCCTTCCAGTATTCTTCTTGCTATTTCCCTTGAGAATGACATTCCACAGATTGTAATCACTGTTTGTGATCCAATATTCCATTCTCATAGCCCAGACTTCATACTCATCTTTCTTCAGATATGGGAATTTAGCATTGTTGGTGGACATAGTGGTGACGAACTGTGTTTGGACTTGGGATGTTTCAGGTTTGGGTTGTTGATCTTCCTGGTTAATGACATTGTTTTGTGGGATTTCGTCTTCCATTGAGAGAGGGTAAAGAGATATGAGATCGACCTTTTTCTTCTTTATCAGAGATCCTCACCAGGCTCTGATACCACTTGTAGGATCGAGTACTTCGAGCTTGATTGAGCTTGGTATAAACAAGAACCTCTGTATGCTATACAAGCGTTTATGCGGAAACTAAACAGCAAGTATAATAAAGAAGAAAACTCTAAACGACAATGATCCTCTATGGATCAAACTATGAACTAAGAATTGCGATATTGAATATTGAAAACGTTAAAGGCGTACATAAACTCATAGACGGGTTTATCTTTTATACTAACAAGATGACCTAACCCTAACCCGTTCTACAAGAAAACGTGTGAAGAGATAAACAACAATCTCTTCTAAAAATAAATCTTAACAAACATTCTAAATATACGGATAACAAACAATACTATCCGCAGTAACAAACACCTTCGGTAGAAAAAAGATAACACTGTCGGCATCAATGAGCTTTCAGCAGGAACCAAAGCTATCGGCAGGAACCAGCTTAACACTATCGGCAGCAACAATGAAACTCTTATTTCCCAGAGATCCTAACAGGTTTCCTCCCCATTTCAAAGATTTTTGCCAAGTCACTTTGAAAACACGTCAAGGCTCAAAAGTTGAAACACCCTTTTTCAGTTTAACCAAAAATTTACACAAACGGCATAACCAAAAAGACATTTAGTTGAAAATCAAGGACTCTAATATACTTTCATTTAGAACTAATTCATAAAAGTATTTTTCAAATGAAAGTAGACTCAACTTCGTTTAAAATGATGGGTGACACGACTCCTACAGACTTATGGTTGATTTTATATGAATTTCTAAAAATGACCCAATACTGAAAACAGACAGACAGATGCACAGTACCTTTAAATACCCCATGGTACCGTTAAATATAACGGTACTGTCCTATATTTAGTGGTACCGTGACCTGTTTCCTGATTCAGTTTATTATTTTAGTGCGGCGACTCGACGGAAAGATGTAAAATTTAATAAACTAGATACCGAACATATAAAATATATATTAAGCATCATTTCCACGTTTAGGACTAAGAAAGACATTTACGATAATACTTTTACTACAAAATAATGGTTTGTCCCAAACACACCTTTCAAAACCGCATGACTTTACGACTCGTTCTGAAGACATGACCGGACACTTACAAACTCTATTCTTTTATTGATTTAAGAAAACCTTTAAGCTAGTATGACAAAGTATACTTAACAACAAAACTTGTAAGTATTAAGCAAGTAAATACTTTTCATATTTTATCACCTTCAAGGGTAATTTGATACATGGATCGTACTCAATTTTGAAAACCATTTGTTTTAAAAATTTGAGCGACATGGCTCTGGTATCAATTGTGGAAACCGTAGAGGGGGGGGTGAATATGTTTCCATTTAAAAACTTAAAAACTTTTGTATCAAACACCCGATCAAGTGTGACATAATATGAAAAGTGTCAACAATGATCATACATAGAGATAGTATAAAGTAAACTACAACACAAACACAATCAGACCATGACACAAACATAATCAACATAATATAAGCAGCAAACCACATAAACATAAACGCAATGCAAATATAAATATAAAGCAATAAAGACTAAAATAAAAGTAAAGAGATAAGTTAAGAAGGCGCAAACCGGACACGATGATTTATAGTGGTTCGGTCACGAAGCTCCTCTTCGCAATAATCCACTCCCCGAGTACCCAACTTGGGAGTTACTTCACTAATCAACAAGCTCCCTTCAGGCAGAGAAAACCGTACAACGTCGCTTATCCTTATTTCTGACACTAAGCTAAATGTCGAGTACTAATCTTAGCTAGTACCAATCTACCACGATCTTCCCGATCTACCCTTGATCCACTTGATCAACACACAAGCCCACAAGCTACAAGAGATCTCCAAGATCTCTACAAGATCACAATGATCTACTCCCACTTGACTCGATCTACCCGATCTACCCTTGATCCACTTGATCAATACACAAGCCCACAAGCTACAAGAGATCTCCAAGATCTCAACAAGATCACAATGATCTACTCCCACTTGACTCGATCTACCCGATCTACTCTTGATCCACTTGATCAATACACAAGCCCACAAGCTACAAGAGATCTCCAAGATCTCAACAAGATCACAATGATCTACTCCCACTTGACTCTCAAAAGAAAAATAAACTTGATGTATGCAAGGATACAACAAGTATGTAACAAGTGTTACAAGTGCGCTAACTATAACTACAACACTTTGTATCTTTGTGATACTATGTGTTCTTCTATTGCACTAGTAGAGGAATGAAGGTGATCTCTTGGTAGGATGAAAGGATCACTCTTAAACAAACTAAGACTCTCTAAATGATCAAAGAAAGTGATCTAAGTAAGAAGGGATTCGACCAGAGAAAACTAACTGGAAAAATCAAGTTGGAAGTGTAAAATGGTCTACTATTTATAGGCAAAGAAAAAACTAGCCATTATGTACGGACAGTACCACTAATTGTCAGACAGTACCACTAAATTTAACGGTACTGTCAGGTATTTAGTGGTACCGTCGGGGACAAAAACGCTCCTCTTTTTGTTTTTAGTGGGGAAGGTTTATTTGGGGATGTTTGGAGCTGTTATGGAGGGAAAAATAGCTGTTGGGATTTTTAAACTTATTTTTCAAAATAAAACATTTCTTTTTAATTCAAAAATAATTTGTAAAATGTATTTTTGAAAAAATGTTTTGTAACATTAAAAATGTGAAGTTTAGAACAAAAAAATTATTTCTTTGATCATCCGTCAAGTTTAAATTTGTTTGTTCATACCTTGAGTGATTTACGTCGGGTTGAGAATCTACGATACAGTTGAAGCATACTTGATACGTTGAGAGACGTTGATGTAAGTATGCATTGATGATTTGTGTTTACAAGTAACTTGCGCATTTTACGTTATGCATTACAAGTTACATGTTTGTCATTATTAAAACCGAAGAAACTGTTTAGTTTAAATATCGTAATATTTGCACTAACATGCTCGCTTTCAAGAAGATCCTAAAACATCACATCTTGAAGCCGTAAAACGAATCTTTAGGTACATAAAAGGCACTACACACCTAGGATTATGGAATCCCAAAGGAACGGGTGTTGAAACCATAGTGTATGCCGACTCAGACCATGCTGGTGATTATGTTGATAGAAAAAGTACAAGTTGTATATGTACTTTTGTTAGACATTGTCTCACCTCATGGTTTTCCAAGAAACAAATGGCTCTCGCCATCTCAACAACCGAAGCCGAATACGTGTCAGCAGGAAAATCATGTCAACAAGCTCTATGGATGAAGCAAGCTCTTGTCGACTACGACATTCAACTTAACGACATCTCTATTCTTTGTGACAACAAAGGAGCTATCGACCTTAGTAAAAATCCAATTCAACATGCTCGAACTAAACAAATTGAAATCCGTCATCACTTCCTTCGCGACAATGTTCAAAAAGGAAACATCTCAATCGAGAATGTATCCTCAGAAGATAACATTGCCGACATCTTAACTAAACCCCTTAAACGAGAACCATTTAATCTTCTTAGACTTGCACTAGGGTTAATGGAACCTAATTTGTAGTCGTGCGTAATTAAGAACCTAGCTCGAACCACTACGACAAAATTAAGTTCTGACCCAAGGTACCTTGGGATAACAAGGACAGAACCCTAAAAAAGGTGCCGTCCAACCGTGGGTGACTGGGTCATTTAAACAGCCTACATAAAACAAAAACAAACACTCCCCTTCAAAAATTAAAACACATAACGACTCAAACTCACTCCACACTACATTCAACTCATAATTTGGTGATTTCCTTCAACTAATCTTTGCTCTAATCAACATTGTAAGTTTTCTCATTACCTTTCTTCTCTCGATTCTGAGTCTAGGGCTTTTATTTTATACACAAAACCAAACTTGGGGATTATGCATTATTTTAGGTAAATTATGAAGTACATTTGTTAAATATATAACCAATCTTGTTTCCCATAGTTAGGAATTGCATTAGGAAGTAAATAAAACCAATTTTCTAAAAAAACCCTCAAATTTCTGTAAAAACTTCTCACAATTAGGGTACAAATTTTCTACACATTGTTTATACAAATAAAAACGTTATGTTTAAACATCACTTGCATAATTTCTATTGAATGCTAAAGGAAGTACATAATTAATATGTATTTTCGGGTACATTCAATCGAAGCTAAATTGAATTAGGAGCGTTTGGGTTATCTCTTATATTGTTACAAAACTACTAAAGAATTTCTTTTATGCATTAAAAGAGTCGAGATAACCGCACCTCCACATTGTCCCCATGTAGGCACACACTAGAACATCACATCGTAATTCTCGTGTGTTTTAACTAAAGTGTTGATTATTTATCTCTATAGGAACAAAAATGCCTCCCGCCAACACTTATGACCACAAAGACACTACCGCCTACATACCTCCTCATCATAGGACTAAGGGACTTTCTAAAGTACAAGTTGAAATCTTTATGGCTCTAGAGAACCGTTATTTTCATGAGCGTAGAACCATACACCCATCCTTTCTAGAAAACACAAACATTCCTCAAGAGCTTTCAACAATCAATTTTGATTGTCTCATAAACATCGATGAACAAATTTGTCCTAGGTTCGTTCTCGAGTTCTATGCAAGCATAGTTCTCTCAATTGATGATAATGGATTTATGTCCATTCACTTCAAAGCAAACCAACATGAGTTTCATTTACCTCTCCGTGACTTTGCCGAAGTCCTTGGACTCCCCTGTGAAGGTACATACCTTTACTCAGATAAATGGTCTCTCACAACTCTTGACACAATCGTTGTTCGAACTCCTCCATACCAAACTCCTTTAGTAGACAAAGAAATAATCTGAGAACTATTGTTTCTTCCACAAGTATCGGGTATGCGTACAAAACGCTCAGGTGAAGAAATCAACAGAGATCCATTTGCTATGGAACTAAATGAGCTCAAACCTCAATTCAAGAAATGGGAAGAAATCATTAGGTCCAATGTATTGTGTACAATTGGAAATCGGGATCACCTCAATGCATGTCTTTGCTACATGCTCTATAGTCTAGTAACTCGTCAACCTTTCAACTTAGCTTACTATGTTGCCAAAAGGATGGCCGACATCCCTACTCTTGGAACCACGGCTCTTCCTTATGGTTGTTGGAGTATGCTCATGTCATAATTAATAATTATATGGCTAGACATATGTGAGCCTATGGGGTCACACACTTATACACAGAGACATCATTTTATAGATTGTAATTATCGTATTTACAATATATAAACGGCTATGTAACATGGAACTATAACGGGCCATCAAATACGAAGTTAGACTTAACGTTTTTGGATTGGACCAACAATGAGCAAGCCCATTGTGGGCCCTCATGGTGGCCGGCCTTTATGAAGGGCTTGAAGGGGTTTAATGAACTTGATGAGGTGCTAAGTGTAATTATTTTTTTGATAAGGTCAAATCTATTTTGAACCAAATCAATCAACTAATTACTTACCACAATCAAAGGAGAGAATCCCTCTCCTCCTCTTCCAAAAGCCACGAAATTAAAACACACCCATTTAGGGTTTTGGTGTTTTTGATCCCTTCCTTGCTTATTCTATTGTAGATGCATCAAGGATCATTGTTACGAGGTCAAGACTAGCATCGGGTGGTGATCGATGACGTGTAGTGTGGATCAAGCATAGAGGTGATCTTCTTTGATCACTTGGTTTCATAGTTGGTTCGTTTATGTTGGTGAAGGTCACCATACGATTCTACCGATCACGCTACAAAGGTATAAATACTTGTTTGTTTAATTTGATTGATCATATGGCTATATGGATCTGTTGTTGGTGATGTTTTTCCGCTGCGTTTATATTTTAATATGTTGATTTATATTTTACATCACCTATAGTGGTATCACGAGCCATCATATGATGTCATATGTTCATCTAGTATGCATAAAAATGACTAAAAACGCATGTTTTTAATGGATCTAAAAGTATATCTTCAAAATAGCCCCTAGGGCTAATATTTTCTGAATATGTCGACCCATATAGGGTCTTAAGATCTGGACTTTTTCATCCCATGGTCATTTGTTATGCATACATTAATTGTTTACTTGTTCGGTACCCGTAAAATGGCCTAATAACGTGTTTTTTGATAGATTTATAACCCGATTTCAAATCAGCCCTTGAGGCTTAATTTTCTGTGGTAAAATGATGTTAAGAAGGTCCTAATATCAGTGGGTTTTGAGTCTATGGCCATTTGTCACGCGTACCATTCGAGGTTTTAATTCTTGTTAATTAATTTCTTCGATTCGTTGGCTAACAATTTAATTCTTGTTATTTATTTTGTAGTCCATGGCAAATACATGCATGTTTGTCCATGGAGTTAGCCAACACCTTGTAATTATCATAATTTTAATGTATTATTATGTGTATATGCAAGGCCGATGAAAACCTAGACCACTTATGCATTATGATGTTGTGATTGTTGGTTGTTTTATTTGTTTTTGGGGTTTGCCATTGTTTCGGCACTTTTGCAATGTATTTCATTTTGGTTTTGCCATTGTTTGGGCATTTTTACAGTAGATAGAAAGTAGATTAGATGTGCTTTACTTTTTATATCATGTAACCGAAAGCTTGGAAGCAAATGGCAAAAGAATGAAGAGTTTTGGACCAAAAATAGCTGCTGGACACCTTATGGGAAAACGCGATTTCCAGGAGATTGGTAAGGTATTTTTGGCTACATTTTTTCGTGCAGGTTCACAATACATGGGCCTACAACTCTCTAGTTTGGGCCGAAGCAAAAGGAGGACTCCTTCTAGGCCGTTTGGGCCTCGCAAGACAGAAAAACTGGGCTGACAGAATCATGTTTTCATGTGCATTATGGGCCTTTACTTGCCCATGATTGTCTTGGGGCAAGTGGGAGCCCTCCGTGTGGTTGTGTTATATGTCCCTAGTTGACTCTTGGTTCTTGTGATGGCTCACGAGACCAAGCATAGGATTTTCATCGGTTGAGGCTTTGCATATTGTGGTTGTGTGTTTGTTTGGTTGTTTTATATATGTTGTGATTATATGTAAAACGGGAAATTGTTTTCTTAAAACTTGAAACGAAATACAAACCATTTTTGAACTAAGTCTTATGATTTAGTTTAACTAAGTTTAAATATTATTTGAAACTTAAAATCATTGTTTTCTAAATAACACTTAAACTAGTTAAGGTTGTTTATTTATTTATTTATTGTATTGTCCAAACTTAATTATAATACACTTAGGATTTATATTAGTCTTGAAAATGGACAACTTGACACACATAAATTAAAACAATGATTAGACTTAAGTTAAGAAAAGTTTTTAACTTGTGCTACGAAGAATGAATGCATGCTTCTTTCATACACGTTTTTGATCCACATCAAAACACTTTACCCGTCAAAATTTAAGTCATGCCGTCCAATTCTGAGAACACTTGCAATTACCTTTTGGCTATGGTCAGACCTAGGTCAAATTGTAACCCAAGGTGACTATTCTCTATGCGTCAGACCTAGGATTATTCTCACACGTTTTCAAATTGGATGACTTAATCGAGTTATGCGGTCAGACCCTGACCCGAGGCAAAGATGGGACTAAACATGCCAGCTTGACACTAGTTGCTTGTTCACTAGTGCCATGAGTCCCATAAAGATCTAAGAGTTGCACATGTAATGCAATTGGTCGACGTTACCTACCTATTGAATCCACCATTTCTAGTAGATCAACTACATTAATGGTCGAACCTCAATGAGGATCTTAGCCTTTTCGTAAATTAATTGTTTTAAATTCTAAACATGGGGTAGTTAATTTATAAAAGGATAATTATCGAAAATACTAAAAATGAACTTTGTAAATTCGATTAATGTATTAATGCAACACAATCCGTAAACAGGAGTTTGTTCTTTTCTTGTTAAAAGGACGAACTAAGTCATTCTTTCCTTGTAAGAAAGAGACTTATTCCTATCATTTTTCTTTATGAGGAAAAGCCATAATAGGAATATTTGAATTTTCCTAATTCTTATCAAACTCAATGAAAACCTACTCTAGAAATCATGATGTCTTGTTAAAGTCAAAACGGTTAAGTATGGTTACACATCTTATTCCTTCAAGGTTGTTTTATAACTCTAGTTTGGGTTTTGAAACATTGAAGAAATATAAGATATTTGGATACCTAGAGAACACGTTTTCTATTGCTACCCAACTAAAATGAGTTTAAATAATTAGAAGACGGAAATATCAATAAATCGCAAAGTGGTAAAGGCAATTACTAGCATGATTACATAGCAGTTTGTCTTAACCCATAAACCTACTAAGGTCCTACACACCCTTGTGGTAAAGTAGACCAATAATGGAGGAAATGCATGCCTATTTTCAAGTTAAAATAGCAATGATGGCTAGCCCATCATCTATATGTTAGAACTTGATGTACTTTCTTGAATACCTAAGTACATGTTTACTAGTCAAAGTGACTCACATTAGTACTAATGTGTAGATATTCAAAGAAAGATGGAAAGTATCGAATCACCACTCACTCTCCACTGGTGATGAAACACATTAAATATTGTCTAATCCAGTGGGAGCTACGTGATTATATTACTGGTGACGAAACACATGTAATGTTGTCTAATCCAGTGGGAGCTGCAAGCTTTATTACCTTGCAAGTTGCCCATCTTATTTCCAGATTGTCTTGAAATAATACATTACTTTCCACATGTTAAGCATCACATTTTATATAAGAACCATTGCATAAATTTTATAAGATAACTTGTCGCGTTCCTGATGTTGCTTCCTGAAATGTTATCTATAAACTAGTTATGCATGATTCATTATTAAAACGATAAAGTTCTACATATCTATATTTTGATTTTCACTAAAATCATATGTTATCTTAGACATGGTCATATTGCTCATACAAACAAACGAGCGTAGTGTCGTCTGTATACTCTCATGATGTTGTGCCATGCACAAGTGGGAGAAATCTTCATTGTGTGCAAGGTACAACATAAAACAATATGACTAATGGTTTTTCTTGACTGCAAAGTAAGAAACTAAGATTCTACTAGGACTTCTACACATAAAATGCAGTTGCCCTAATTAGAACAAATATCAAGATAACATGAAAAGCTACTTCAACATATTCACTAAATTGTTTAGTAAATATGATTATGTTTTCTTATAAAGTCATAATCATGAAGTATGAAATTAACTTGAAATTACTATTAAGGCCTAGTGTCGGCGCTCAAATTATTTTAGTTGAATATGTTTAGGTCTCTTGTAAAGACACAAACATCAATTCCGTTAATTGTTGAAAGACTTATAACGTAAAGTAAGACGTTGATTTGTTATGTCTTCTTGTTAAGACATGTACACTTACGACGTATAATATTAAATGTTTATGTTTTCTAGTCAAAACATGCACATGAAGTAAAGTATGCAGTAGACTAAGATTATTATTGATGCCATCTGGTTTGACCTGGTTGGCAGATAAATAAGCCAAAAGTATAAGTTCATCTAATGAGTTGTGTGATAGTCTCACAACATCAGTCCTCATGGAATACCACCACTATTATGGTATGTCCATCATGGAAAATCAAACTCTATTAATATTGTTTGATCTTTGATGACTTAAACTGTTTTACCTCCAAAGCTATCAAGGTTAGAAAATTAGATGTGCCATGTGTACACTCAATATGATTCCAACCCTGAAGGAATTTAAGACACCATTGTATTATGGCATGGTATGAATCTCATTATGTCTTGATTGAAGTTCTGAATTTGTTAACTACCTAAGAGTAAGTAATTAACAAACTAGAGTCAAGAACTAACGATGTATTTATGATGTCCCACTTGGAAACAGTTTATTGTTACTCAAGATGCTGAGTATCTAGAGATTAGTCTCTACATACAAAAGCAAGTGGAAACACCTTTAGACCTTGAAGTTATTCAAGAACTAAATACACAACCTTCTGAGTACACTTGCTAATGTCATACTAAGGTTGAACATGCATATGTTAAACCATAGATTGATATATCTCATTCATAAATCCGCAAGGATACCTCTTGCACTTGAAAGATATAGTTTTTATATCAATGCTAAGGGATATAAGTTGGAGGATCATAGTGAACCTGCTAACTACAGAGATGCATCATCAGATCTTGAATCTGATGAATAGCTCAAACTATGAATGTTAAGATGCAGTCCTTGAAAGACAATCACTCATGGAGTTTGATTGATCTCTTACCAATCAGCAAGACTGTGAGGTTAAGAATAAGTTTCTTGATGAGAAGACTCAAAAGGACAAACTTGTACACACATTTAATGCACGCGTAGTAAAAGGAGTTTACTCGTACTCAAGAAATTGACTATGATTAAATCTTACTACCTACAAACATTAAATGTATAAAGATGATTAATTGTCATACTTGTTTTCATGTAAATGAAATATGACAATAGGATATCAAAACACTTTTCTTGTTGATTACTTTTGCGAGGACGATGAGTAATCAAAAGGGTTTATGAATCCATATAATCTTTATTATGTATACAAGATAAAAGAATCCATGTGTGGATTAGATCATGCATCTAGGAGCAGAGATCTTGAGTTAATTATAAAATCATTAATTTGATTTTGATTAATAAGATTACTTCTAAGTACACTGAGATCAAGTTGGAGCATTTTATTTATTAGAAACTATATTCCATCTAAGCTAGACTTTAATCCTTAGCTTGGAATGAAGTTTCTCTTGAGGGATTTATAAAATAAGACATACAACTGATGCATGGTTTTGCAACCTTACAACAGGTTTTACCTCTCGAGGGATCTCAAGAGGCTTACAACCCCACCAGGCAGTGTACCTGACCGATGTAGTATAGTGTAGTGGTAAGTACGGGGGATTGATCGTTCTCCACAGGGAATAGTGTTCGTTAGGTATGAAAAACTACTCTAATAGGTCTAAGGGTGAGAGAAGATTCTTTTTATGTTTTTATAATTTTTTATGAAAGCAAGTAAAATCTCGGGTTTGAAAGAGTGGGCGGAATTAGTTGCTAGTCAACTAACCCAAATAACTACGAATGCAAATAAAATAAAATAACAGAAAATGAAAAGGTAGTAAAACTTATGTGGAGAGAAATGTGTTTACTTAGATTTCCTTACTCCCTAACTATCTTTTACCGGTTGATTAGTGTGTATTAATTGCGTGGATGACGGGTGTATTCCTTAATACCAATCGTGGGGTGGCGTACGTACTTCCCCAACTCTACAAGCTCCTACTTCACTCCTATGTCGAGCCGGCTAGGAAGCTCCTAACATGGGATCACTAGAATTCGCTTGTGCATTAAATACAACCATAAAAACCTTTAGTACGCATTGGTTCATGTTTCTTAAGACGTTCAAGCAAGTTACCGAATAGGAAGTTAGCCAGTTTTCTTAAGCCTAACATAGATGAACAATCATCCAAAACAACTAATAACACACTAATAACCAACAATCAATAGCTAGGTTTCATTAGATCTAAGCAAACACAAAGAAAACCTAGCCTAGCATGTTAAACAAAAGACAAGAACAAGATAGAATCAAACAACACATAGACATATTGAATGATTAATTGATAACTTATCTTCAATGTAACATGGAAGATCTCAAGGCAAAAAGCCTTGAAAAAGCTGCTAAAATCGTCTTAGGGTTTTCACACACAAAGTTCCCCAATAAGTTCCACACTAATGACAAAAAATTGCAAAACTATATATAGACTTTCATATCTGACGGCGTCACGTTATGGAGTGTGACGCCGTCACCTCGCCGCTTTTAGGGTTCCCGGATGGCCATCTTGACGCCGTCCCTCTTTAGCTCTGCAAAATCCGTTCTGGCTTATCAAGGCTTGACGCCGTCAGATTATGTCGTGACGCCGTCCCTCTTTAAATTAAGCCGTGACGACCTTGATCACATTAAAGCGTGACGCCGTCAGAATTCCATGCAAATTTCTCTGGCTTATCATGAGTAATTTTCACATCCACCACTTTTGCCAAGCCATGACGCCGTCCAGAACAAATCCTGACGCCGTCAAAGGTAATTTCCAGCACAATTTTGAGACTTTGTCGTTTTCTTCACTTTTATGCTCCAAAAACGTCCAAAATGCCTCTTTTCCAGATTTCTCCTCAAAAGTACCTAAAATGACAAAAGGAACGATTTAGGGCAATATTTGATCAAATAAATACGATTTAGGGCTTAAATGACCCCTTAAAAGTGGTACACTTTTCGCTTCATCAAATACCCTTACACTTGAGATTTGCTTGTCCTCAAGCAAATGTGCTTTTATTCTAATCAAAATACAAGTTAGGGGTCATTTAATGCTAACATAAAAGTAATTGCAACAAATAGTCGTTCCACTTTAATCATAATAAGCACGGAGATTACAAACTAGCACCTCACAAGTAGTGTTTAGATACTCACATCTCTCAAGTGTCATCAAAATAAATCTCATAAATGAAAACGGATAATATCTCTCACTACCTGTCATAGCAAATAGATTACCATAGGCTTGGGAAAGGATCGAAAACCTCCTCCACTAGGCGTAAGCACCTAAGATAAACTATCAAAGAGGGCTTTTAAATGGGTTATAACGTTAGGTGTAGGGAAAAGGAAAACACGGTTTTGTTGGATAAAGGATATTTTACTGGTGGCGAGTTAAAGATCTTGATCAATTACATGTACTATACAATGTTGCTAAGCCAAGACTCGACTCGATTTAAGATAAAAACAAAATAACAAAAACATAAAAAAAACATAAAATGAAACGGGATGGTAGTCCGTATGTTTTTTTTCTATTTTTCTTTTTCTCATTTTTTTTTTGTATTTTTTTTTTTTTTTTTTTTTTTTGCATACACTTTTGCCCTACCATCCAAAATAATACATCATAGGGGTGTTGCATTCCCCTTACACTTGAACTTTTACATAACTTTACAAATTACTATTCTAATGACTCGAATTAAGATAATCAAAACACTTGGAATACTTTTAAAATTTTTAGCACATATGGGGGTAATAAATGATGTTCTTCTCCATTACTCCATTACACTAGTACTTTACCCATGAGTCCCAATCGTCCCAAAACAATATGTACAAGGATATGACTCGACTTAGCAACCATGTAATCAACTAGATAATTAACTTGGGTTTAAACAAATGTTGTAACAATAATGCACTAAAGATGAGTGCATACAAGGTAGGCTAAGGCGATTTGGGTGTACATTTTAGTGGGGTGTAACAAATTCTTCCTTTAAGTAAAATGCTTAAAGGTCGAAACGAAAAGATAGGCTCTGAGGGGTGTACTAGGGGTATCGTGTACTAAAAATGAGTACAAACGCAAAGGGTGTGGGGGAATTACTTGACCAATGTAGCCAATGTAATTATAACAAAAACACAGGTGTAAAACAATGGGTTAATCCTAATGCCTCTTATCATGTAGTAAATCTAACTACACGAATGTAGTCTCACTTGTGGCCTCGGAATGGTCCTAACGCAAGTTCTAGAATCTAAGTGCTACCGGTACACACATCATAGCATAAATGCTTTTCCTACCAATTCTAGGGGCGAACCTCACATATTTGGGGGTGGAAAATTTTTTAGTGGTACGGTTTTTTGTGCTAGTCATATAACTCCTATCCGTGAGACGCTCATTAAGATCAAAGTTTCACTCCTATATGTTGTAAAAAATTTTAAATTTGGCACTAAAATTACCCTAACAGGTATTTATCTCAGTTTTATTACACATCTATTATTAAACAAACAAAAATCAAGCGTAATAGCATTCTCTAATCATACTTTTACCCCCCCCTTACACTTAAGATGAACATTGTCCCCAATGTTCAAATAACAAGATGTAAAAGAAAAAAGTAAAAGAATGAAATCAAATACTCCCCTGATTCGCTTGGTGGATAATGAAGTAACATGGTTAAATCTTCTTCCAAAGAGAATGTAGAAGCTCCAAGACTAAAGCATCGCCAAAAGCTTGATTCCACATACATTTCCTTGTCCAAAATAACCTGTTAAACCTGAGAAAACAAACACGAAAACCTGCATAACATCGGCGGGATAAATTCTATATATAAGGATATAATGCTTGTGGAATGATAATTTTGCAGATTCCTGGAGATTATAAGTTAGAGATTTAATAAAAACTTTTTATGAAAACAAAACTTTCAAAAATTTTCAGAAAATTAAATCTGACGCCGTCAGGTTGTAAATCCTGACGCCGTCAGAAATGATCTGACAGAATTCTCATGTTACGTTTCCGGAAAATTTTTGGAAAAACCTATACCTTACTTCCTGGAATTCCTGCAAAACATCATTATGACTCGATACAAGCATTTGACTCAAACAAATACTAATATGTATGTTAATTTAATATTATTACGGTTCATGTTCATTTGTGTTCTAATAAACCGATTTAGATTTCCCTTACACTTAACTTTTGCAAAATACCTTTATATGTAGTTAAGATGAAGTTAAAAACAAGATAAAGCATTTTCACAAATTAGTTTTTAACATGAATCAATAATAATAAAACTTAAACACACATACGGAAACAAATAAAATCAAACAAACAAATAAATAAACACACAAAGCAAATAAAGCTTGGGTTGCCTCCCAAGAAGCGCTTTTCTTTATTAACGAGTCTTGTAGCTAGACTCAAAGTCACGCTACCCTATGTAAGTAAGCTCGTCATCGAGGACGTCTTTAGGGTTAAGCTTGGATTTAAGTTTTCTATTGGTCCGCTTAGTACGATATATCTTTTCAAACTTCTCTCCATCTGGGTCATACAATGTCATCTTAATATGCCATGACCCATCTCCATCTTTGGGTGGTTTGTCCCAATCCCACTTATGATCATCGTCCTCACAATTCCACTTATTCATTCCTAGGTTAATTGGCAAAACTCCTAGGAAATCAATCATCTTCCTAAAAACTAGAGGGTCTTCAAACGGATCTAATTCGGTGTCCCTAGCCAAGAGTTGCTCTACCGTATGTGTTCGGTTAACAAAGTCCTCTTCTAGGTAAAATGGGCGTTGGGGTCCTATGAAGTCTCTATCAATCCAAGGTCCATATCTAGATGGTCTCCTATTTGATTCTAACCAATGTGGTGTTGGTTCCTCACTAGTATCATAGGCATGTTTCTTAACATCATAGACTGACCAAGTATCTCCTTCTCCTACCGCTATCTTAGATTCCTTACAATCAATCATAGCACTAGCGGTCGCCAAAAATCCTCTACCTATTAACAAGGGGCATGTAGGGTCGCTAACCATATCAAGGACGTGGAAATCGGCTAAAATGGTTAGTTTTCCTATGTGTACTAACACGTCCTTGACTACTCCAACCGGGTAAGCAACACTTCCATCCGCTAAACCAATTATTACCTCGGTTTCTTCAAGTTTTTCTGGTTTTAAAGAGGTGTAGAGAGGTAACGGAAGTAGGTTAAGGCTTGATCCAAGATCGGCTAATGTGTCATAAGCCTCCGAATTACCGATCTTGCAAGGTAGAACAAATAAGCCCGGATCATCTAATTTCTTAGGTAGTTTGTTTTGAAAGAAAGGCGGTACCTTTTTCGCCTAACTTGAGCTTCTTCTCATCCAACACATCAACAACCGGACTTTCAAGGTGGAGCTCCTTGAGTTCTTCGTCAAGGTTTTGAGTGGGAGGTGTTTCAACTATATTGTTGACCAATTTGGATGTCATAACTTCTTGGTCATTTAGAACGACTTGGGTTTGTTTGAAACACGTGCTCATGGAATTGTCCGAATAATATTGTGGACAAGAACTAGGGGACGAAACCGATGAAATAGCGTTGACGTTTAGTTTCGGGTTCTTGACCGTGTTGCTAGGGAGTGCTCCCATTTCTCGGTCATTGAGGGCTTTCAACAAAGTGTCAATCTTATTGGTCATCTCGCTTTGTTTTTGTTTGAAATCGGCTTCAAACTTGGCTAAACGAGCTTCTTGAGATGCCATAAATTGGGACATCAATCCTTCAAAGTTATTGGTACAACCATTGTCGGAAGGATTGTTGTTGAAAGTACGGTTCGAGTTGGAACCGCTTGATTGGAAACGATTAGGTGGGTTGGAAGAATTGGTTTGTTGTGCGTTTTGGTTTTGTTTCCACCTAAGGTTCGGGTGATTTTTCCATGAGGGGTTGTATGTATCACTGTAGGGGTTTGGCTCGGGTTTGAAAGTGTACCACTTGTCTCCTGCTCCGTCGGTACGCGAGGATGCGTAGTCCGCAAAAGCTTGTTCGGGGAGTTCCATGCAATCATGAGTGTCGTGGGGACCACTACATAATTCACATGAAGAAGTGATTTTGTTCACTTGGCTTGAAGGTTTAGGAGCCTCGTAGGATTTCATGAGAAACTTGACTTGGTCTTCAAGTTCTATGATCCTACGGTCGGAAGTGCTTGAATTGTTCGAAGGCAAAGATATTGCCTTGACCGTTTTATTCAAATCACGGGGATCACTCCAACTTTCGTTGTCATAAAGAGCAAGATCCTCTAGGAGAGCCCATGATTGTTCCGCACTTAGATCACGTAGCTTACCACCAGCCGCTTGGTCAATGGTTTGCCTCGTGGAGAGATTGACATGGTCATAGAAGATTTGGACTTGGAGCCAAAGTTCTAAGCCATGGTGAGGGACTTTTTGGAGTAAGTCCTTGAATCGAGTCCATGCCTCGTAGAGGGTTTCGCCTTGACGTTGTTGGAACATCAAGATATCATTCCTTAGCTTGGTAGTTCTTCTCGGTGGGAAAAACTGAGCAAGGAAACGAGTGGTGAGATCATCCCAAGAGGTGATGGATCCTGCGGGTTGACGCTCTAGCCATTGACTAGCTTGGTCCCGCAGAGAGAATTGAAAGAGACGCAGTCGGGTCGTCTCTCGAGTGGCAACATCAAGGTCTATAGAATCAACGATTTTGAGAAAGTCCTTGAGATGTTGATTAGGATCTTCAGAACGAAGTCCATGGAATGCGCATCTGCTTTGCACCAACCGGATGGTGTCGGATCGCAAGGGAGTGACATTGGCTCCTTGAGTGAGCTCAATGGTGTTTCGATAGCCATGGTGGCTAGGACGGGAGTACTCTCCTAAAGTACGGGCTCTAGGAGGTGGTGGTGGGTTGTTGGGATTAAGGATATTACCATCTTCCATGATGTCGAATGGTAATGGTTACGAACAAAGAAACGAAGAAAATAGATAGACTAAAGAAAACCTAGAAAAATAAAATAAAAATCTCACTAGAAAGGAATCTAGTGAGTAGACCTATAAAATAAAAATTCAACCTAAACAATAACTATTCCCCGGTAACGGTGCCAAAAACTTGATGCGTGGTTTTGCAACCTTACAACAGGTTTTACCTCTCGAGGGATCTCAAGAGGCTTACAACCCCACCAGGCAGTGTACCTGACTGATTTAGTATAGTGTAGTGGTAAGTACGGGGGATTGATCGTTCTCCACAGGGAATAGTGTTCGTTAGGTATGAAAAACTACTCTAATAGGTCTAAGGGTGAGAGAAGATTCTTTTTATGTTTTTATAATTTTTTATGAAAGCAAGTAAAATCTCGGGTTTGAAAGAGTGGGCGGAATTAGTTGCTAGTCAACTAACCCAAATAACTACGAATGCAAATAAAATAAAATAACAGAAAATGAAAAGGTGGTAAAACTTATGTGGAGAGAAATGTGTTTACTTAGATTTCCTTACTCCCTAACTATCTTTTACCGGTTGATTAGTGTGTATTAATTGAGTGGATGACGGGTGTATTCCTTAATACCAATCGTGGGGTGGCGTACGTACTTCCCCAATTCTACAAGCTCCTACTTCACTCCTATGTCGAGCCGGCTAGGAAGCTCCTAACATGGGATCACTAGAATTCGCTTGTGCATTAAATACAACCATAAAAACCTTTAGTACGCATTGGTTCATGTTTCTTAAGACGTTCAAGCAAGTTACCGAATAGGAAGTTAGCCAGTTTTCTTAAGCCTAACATAGATGAACAATCATCCAAAACAACTAATAACACACTAATAACCAACAATCAATAGCTAGGTTTCATTAGATCTAAGCAAACACAAAGAAAACCTAGCCTAGCATGTTAAACAAAAGACAAGAACAAGATAGAATCAAACAACACATAGACATATTGAATGATTAATTGATAACTTATCTTCAATGTAACATGGAAGATCTCAAGGCAAAAAGCCTTGAAAAAGCTGCTAAAATCGTCTTAGGGTTTTCACACACAAAGTTCCCCAATAAGTTCCACACTAATGACAAAAAATTGCAAAACTATATATAGACTTTCATATCTGACGGCGTCACGTTATGGAGTGTGACGCCGTCACCTCGCCGCTTTTAGGGTTCCCGGATGGCCTTCTTGACGCCGTCCCTCTTTAGCTCTCCAAAATCCGTTCTGGCTTATCAAGGCTTGACGCCGTCAGATTATGTCGTGACGCCGTCCCTCTTTAAATTAAGCCATGACGACCTTGATCACATTAAAGCGTGACGCCGTCAGAATTCCATGCAAATTTCTCTGGCTTATCATGAGTAATTTTCACATCCACCACTTTTGCCAAGCCATGACGCCGTCCAGAACAAATCCTGACGCCGTCAAAGGTAATTTCCAGCACAATTTTGAGACTTTGTCGTTTTCTTCACTTTTATGCTCCAAAAACGTCCAAAATGCCTCCTTTTCCAGATTTCTCCTCAAAAGTACCTAAAATGACAAAAGGAACGATTTAGGGCAATATTTGATCAAATAAATACGATTTAGGGCTTAAATGACCCCTTAAAAGCGGTACACTTTTCGCTTCATCAACAACCTTGTTATATATATGTTTATTAGAATAAACATAAGCGGTTATTAAGTCTAAACACAATATGACACGTTATTGAGGGGAGTCTCAATGATCAGTCTCACTTGATGAGATTGAACACATGAATGGAAATCTTAAGTTCGACTAAAGGATTTATCATGTAAGTCATATTACGCATTGAGCTATATTTATCATTTGCATGAATGCAAGATGAGTTGATAACAACAAATATCTAAGTGAACGTCATTAGATAATTGTTAAACGAACATTATAATGGACCTACGAAGGACCAAATATATGTTTAAACGTTTACAGATATTTGAGGAACTCTGTTTTGTTTGCATACGTTGATGCTTATTTAACTGAGATGATACTCAACCCTAGTCATGGTAGGATGCCATCATGAATGATGACATTGCTGACTAGATGTGCTCGACTGAGAGCATTAATGTGTTATACATTAAAAGAATAAGAATACTTTGCAGTTTGAGAAACTGTTCAGATGACTGTCTAATGTAGGTGTTTTGCTGGCTTCAAACACCCTATGGAATGTATTGTTGCAATACTCGTCTTGCATTGAATGCAGACATACAAAGAACAATCATCATTCGAACCTTTCATGAGTTTTAAAAAAAGTATTCTCAAAGTTTACTCGGATGACTACTTGTTGTCTTGTACAACATAATTTGATCATGGTGGGAACATCGGATTTCGACCTATGAGTAGTTTTATGCATATCTGTTTTTAGTATTTGGATAATGGAACTGTAAGCAGTCGTATCATATAATGAATTGATATACCTGGTATGATCGTCTTCATTTATACTACTGTGTTCTATATTTACATGTTTAATCCATGAATAATTTATTTATTCCAAAATTATCCATTGTCGGTTGACGATACGGGAGTATCATCAAATTAAGACAAATGTGAGCGTGTTGGTGATTTTTTTGCCACACTCACATGTTGTTCATTGTGATGAACATTGGATTGACCCAACCTACGAGAATTCACTACATGGATCGTCGTCAATAATGAATCTTGCAAGAGGTTATGTCTCTTATCCTTAGACTTGAGATGCAAGCAGGTCTTGCATGTGTGGAATTTCATTCCTTGATATGGTTAAACGTTGTCCTGAATAAGGTAGTTATAAAAGCCATTATCAGGAGTGATATGAAGCATGTGAATGACACGTTTAGTCAAAACGGGATTTGTTCCTCCACATGTTATGGAGTTAGATACTATTGGGCCCCTCGATGAATTGGACAGATGTTTGTATGGCCGTACCCAAATGAAATTAAGATGAATCTTAATCCACTTGGTAATCTTGTTCAATATCTATATCGAGAAACATAATGGTTGAACTATTAGAATGACATTTGATCCATGTCTAATGTTCAACACGGTATCTGTAACAAAAGGATAGATGACATATAAACCATCTAAAATGAGACGTTTAAGAAACTACCCTCACATATTTCTAGGGGCATTGGCGTGTTGCTAGACGCTAACCATTGCTTGTATAATTACTTGATTATTATGACGTCGCAAGTGGGAGCTGTTGGAGTATGCTCGTGTCATAATTAATAATTATATGGCTAGACATATGTGAGCCTATGGGGTCACACACTTATACACAGAGACATCATTTTATAGATTGTAATTATCGTATTTACAATATATAAACGGCTATGTAACATGGAACTATAACGGGCCATCAAATACGAAGTTAGACTTAACGTTTTTGGATTGGACCAACAATGAGCAAGCCCATTGTGGGCCCTCATGGTGGCCGGCCTTTATGAAGGGCTTGAAGGGGTTTAATGAACTTGATGAGGTGCTAAGTGTAATTATTTTTTTGATAAGGTCAAATCTATTTTGAACCAAATCAATCAACTAATTACTTACCACAATCAAAGGAGAGAATCCCTCTCCTCCTCTTCCAAAAGCCACGAAATTAAAACACACCCATTTAGGGTTTTGGTGTTTTTGATCCCTTCCTTGCTTATTCTATTGTAGATGCATCAAGGATCATTGTTACGAGGTCAAGACTAGCATTGGGTGGTGATCGATGACGTGTAGTGTGGATCAAGCATAGAGGTGATCTTCTTTGATCACTTGGTTTCATAGTTGGTTCGTTTATGTTGGTGAAGGTCACCATACGATTCTACCGATCACGCTACAAAGGTATAAATACTTGTTTGTTTAATTTGATTGATCATATGGCTATATGGATCCGTTGTTGGTGATGTTTTTCCGCTGTGTTTATATTTTAATATGTTGATTTATATTTTACATCACCTATAATGGTATGCTTCTCACTCGCCTCTTTAGGACATTTGCACCCATTCCACCAAACGCTAAGGGTATATATCTTGATTACTCTCTTGTTGATCATGTTATGGTGCCATTAAGTGACAAACGGGTAGCTAAGACAAAGTCTAAAGGTAAACGTCGTCATCCTCCAACCTCCTCATCATCGTCCAATAGCTCGGATGATGGACTTCCTAACTCTAAGCTCCCTCCTCTTGAATACCTTAAGGAACTTCCAATAATTGATCAAGCTTCAGAAGAATTCAAACAAACCAAAGGTATTTGGAAGTGCTTTGGAAGGTATCTAACCAAGATCAACAAGAAGTTGGACAAGAAGTGAGAGGTTTATGAGTGTTTGGTACAATGTTTTAAAACAATGATGTATGACGTATTTTGTTATTTCTAGGATTTTAACTTGATACTTGACAATTATGTGAACTAACCACTATTATTGGAGGGAGATAACAAAGGTATGTTATCAATTTTCTCATTTCACGTCACATTCAATTTTCTATCTTTAGATTATGTTTGCTTTTGCTTATATACGTTCTTATGCATCATTCACACTCTCGTATCTCTTTTACACTACCTATAGTCTAGTTCACGGGATTAGAACGGGTAATAACGGGTTAGAATTTTCCTTAGTAGAATCCTCAGGCTTGCACGGATTGGACGGAACCAAATTTTTGGTTCCGCCTGTGTTAAAATTTGGCACCGGCCAAAAACTGAACAGACGGATTGACCAGAACCAAAAATTTGGGTCCGCCCCTTATAATTTTTGGTTCCGCCAGTCTGTTCAGTAACACTAAAAAATTCCCGCTCAAAAACCTCACTATAATTCTTCATGTCTCTAAAATTAATCATTTTCACTTGTATTTACACATTTTGGGATCATAGTACTTCATTTGCACCAATAGGATAAGAAATTCCCATCAAAATTTGAAAATCTACAAAAATCACTCAACGTACCTTTCTCTATAAGAAAGGAACCCTTAAGAAGGTACCTTGAAATCCGTGGGTCTCTGACCTCAAAGATTTTGCAATCATTACACCACAGTAACTGCATATCTTCATCTCTTTACTCAATCTCCTCCCATTAGCTTGACTTTCACATGTCTAATCAAACTTTTAACTCCTCCAAATCATTAGGAATGTACAAATCTAAGTGGTTTCACATTAAATTCATGCACAAAAATCCACAGTTCATGCACATTATAAATTGGAGGTCCAGGTTCTTCATTTTTCATCACATCATTCATGAACCTTAGAAAACTTCTTAGCAATTTCACAATGAAAAAATCAACAAACTCATCACCATCAAGTAGAACATCTAGGAGAACCGCTAGAATAAGCGTTCGTCCTTGTTGCTTTGTTAACTTGAACTCCTCCTCCTCAGACTCATCACCCATCAATATATCATCACCAATCTATGATGAAAATGTCATCAACTTAAGCACTCCAACACATCAACAAAGATCACCAATCATTGTGACAGCTCCACCTCCCACCAAAACTCCGGTTGCAACAACTCCACCTCCTGCTCCATCTCAACCACTAAGATCACCATCACCAAAGTCACCAAAACTTGAACCTGTTGAGCTTTTCACTACTCCACCAACATCTCCTCATCATTTTATGGAATCCTTGGAAGACTTACCAACAACATCAACCAATCCACCATCGTTTCCATCATTTGCATCCATTGAGCATATTGCTCACGAACAACCTCGGGTATCATTCATGCCAAATGAGACTTTTCATGACCAACCTCAACCTCAGCCTTTTCTCCCTACTTATAGGGAAATTGATGAATCAATGTGGATTGATCCTCCACAAACACAAGAGCAAATCAATAACCAACTTGATGGTCTCTATGCATTCTCAAACATGGTGGACTCCCACCTTCAAGAGGCCATGAATCTCCAAACCGCCATACTTTCCTCAACCATGGAACCACCACCAAATCCTAACCCTCAACCAACAAATGCACCACCACCTCCTACCGAATTTGCTCTACCACCCAACTTTCCTCGTCATGGATGTACTATGTGTGAAAGGGCCGCTAGGATTAGTGAGAGAACTAAAATCATGGTCCATGAACTTCAAGATGAAATGAGGTTCATCCTCACTCACATCCTTGAACGTCTCAATGCTCTCTCCCATCCTCCACCACAATAAAATACACTAGGATGGCGATTGTAATAAGTCCAACAATATTAGGACTCTCTTTATTTATCTTGTTTTAGGACTTTTTTATTTCTAAGTTATTATTATTATTATTATTATTTTGCATTCTCTTGATCCATCATTATTTTTGTCCACTCGTTGTGACATTAGTCATAATGAAATTTTACATAATATATAATGCTTTATTACTCTTGTGGGTGGTTTGTTCTCTTATTTATTTATTTCGTACATTGTATGAATGGTGAAGTTTTTCACAGACTTGTTTTGGGATTATATTGCATCTTTTGTGACTAACCTTTGTTTTGTAGCTTTCAAAATTCGTGTATACAATACTTGGCACCATAACAAGGGGGATCTAATTAAGCTCGGCCTCATACTACATTCTGCTTCGCTTCTCTTCTTTTTGTTTCAACAAAAAAGGAGAGAAATCTTAAACTCCATATTTATACACTTAAAATAAAATCATAATGATTTTTTTATAAAAACAAGTTTAATTCCTGATGAGTGTGTAAATACTCATCATTTTAAACCCATAAAAGACATAAAAATAACCAAAAACACCTGAATTATACTGCAGATATCCTTGGTTTGTGTTTTATGTGTTTCAGGTACTGAAGGATTGAAAACAGAACGAAAACGAGCATTTTTGGATCGACTTGACAACAACTGTGCATTTGACCAAGTGAAGACAAAAGATAAAGCAAAAAGTCAAAGTCAACCCCCAAAAATACCAAAATGACACAAATGGTCCCTGGAAATAATTTTTTGAATTGGCATGATTAGTCCTTGGATTTTCAGAGTTGTACAACTTTAGTCCTTAAAATTAAATCCAAATCCAAAGTTAATCCTAAAAACTAACCCACCCAATTCTATCCTAAATCCAACCCAATCCTGAACCAGCCCACTCTTTCTTTTATTTAATAACCCAACACATCCCACAGCCTATCTAAACCCAAGCCCACTAAAAACATGACCCGGCCTATTTCTTTCCCTTAGTTAACCACCGTTTGACCCTTGGTCAAACCTTTCTTCCAAACCAAGACCCGCCAAAACCATACCACCATCACCCACCTTATCCCTGCAATACCACCCATCACCTCACCATTTCTCCTATCCCACTCCACCTAACAAGCCAAGGGGCATTTATTGCTTCTTCCCCATTTCAAGTTATCAGAGATAGTGGATTTTTCCACTATCTCCTTTTTGGCGCCAAAAGTGGTTTAAATGGCTGAGATCAATTCAAGGGCATCCAAGGGATCAGAATGGATCAGAGATGATGAGAAGACTTATCCCACCTCAGTTTTTGTATAAATAGGCACCAATGTAAGCCTATGAAGGCAGTTAGTTTTATTTTAAGTCGCTTTTATAGTTTTTATGTTTAATCAATAGAATTTCAAGTTTCTTGTATTAATTTAAGTTAATCTCAGTCCAATTTGTCTTTAATTGTTCCATGTTGTACGATTTAACTAAGTTAATGAAAGTTCAAGTTTATCACTTAATTCGAATTGTGCTAAGTTATTATTAAATAAGTTCACCAGTATTCCTAACCATTTATATAAGCTTATAAAAGCTCTTCATAGCTTTTGGTAAACTTATATTAGATAAAACCAGACTAGTTCAAAGAATACAAGAAAAGTCAACAAAAGTCAAAGAAGCTCAAGATAAGCAGTTCTGGATGATTAGCTGTTCATGGAAGAGCTTATTTGGTTTTCTAGCTTGTTTTTGACAAGCTAGTTGTGTCCTGATCATTAGTTCACTGTTTTATAACCTCTATCAGTTGTAAGCAATTTTCACAATTTTTATTGTTTTCTTAAAGTTACTGTTTCATAGCTTATTTCATTACTTACTGCTTTTCAATTGCTTACTTGAGTTATTTAAAGTCATTAGAGGCTAGTTTGATCATTAGTTTAAGTTTAAATATCATTTTCACTCAAAAGTCAAAAAACAGTCAAACACATACTATAGCTTATTAAGTGCTTATTTAGAGTTTAAAAGTTGTTCTAAAAGGTTTAACTAAGTTGGCTAATCAGTTTTCACTTAGAATCATAGCTTATTTTGGGTGCTTGATTGTTAGAAATCAAATACAGTCATCTAAGGGGGTGTTTGGTTTATAAGTCAAAATGGGTCATCTAGGTTCTATACTGTTCATTTGCAATTCTCTTAGATTTGATCTTGAATAATTAAGCAGATTAGAGTTGTTAGTGGGAGCATTGTACAAGATTTTTAAGATTTGTAGGTTTTGTATTCACTAGTGCAATATTAGAGCTTTAACTGTCCAAATAAGCCATAACAAGCAATAAGCTCTTTTGGACCTTATTTTTGGCATTACTGAGGTCCTTTAAGTCCATTTAGTGAGTACACAAGAGTTGGTTTAATCTCAGTTGATTTATGCACATCTGCACAAGGAATCCACATATGCAGGTCTGCACAAAACTTCTAGACCCATTATAAGTGCTTAATTGTTCTACTCAATGCCTGATTTTCAGTAATCTAGTAGTTTGCTAGGTAATCTTTGCTTATTTCCATTTCCAGCCCATAGCTTAGCTTAATTGAGCTTAAAAATAAGCTCAAAAGTCCCCTATTCTCACAAGCATACACTGATTGCTCAGTGTATACTTGCTTTGAATAAGCCACTTTCTCAGCTTATTCTTAAGCAACAAATAAGTTTTCCTTGGCCTGATTTTTGGTTTTATGTGATCCTCAGTAAGTGAATTTTAAGAATCATCAGCTTTTGTGGAGTTTAGTAATCATTTAAGTGCTTAAATATAAGCTTGAAATTGCCTAGAAATCCAAAAAGTGCCCTGTGCATCAGTCACTCTTGTGCTTAATTTGTGATTAATCAGTGCTTATTTCTGATTTCTAGTGCTTACTCAGTGTTCATTTTAGCTTAACATTGGTTGCTTAGCTTATTTCCACTTTGCCTTAGCTTATTCAATTGCTTATCAGTCCTTTTTCTCAAAAAGCTTGGCTTATTATCTTAAATAGCCCACTGATCAGCAAACATTAGCTTTTTCTGGGCTTATTTGTGATTTTCATAAAAAGTGTTAGTTATATAAATTGCTTATCTTCCTGTGCTTGTTGAGTTTCAATAATAAAATCAAAAAAATAAAATAAAAGCAAAAAGGTCAGGAGTGGGATTCGAACCCTGGTCTCTGGACTCAACACACACACACCTTACCATTGTGCCCTTGGGACTTCTCTGGTTTATCTTTGCACCCTTTAATATTTAAGCCTTTTTTCCATATTAAGCTATCCGTAGATTTTTAGCTTATTACAGCTTATTAGAATAAACTGGTATCTTCATTTTATTTTTCCTAGAACTGTTTATACTTAAAGTATTTTTAGTAAAATTTTCAGAATTTTTAGAATAGTATTAGTATTTATTTTCTATTTTTCTTTTTAAAACTGTTTTAAATTCATAATAAAAAATACAAAACTCAGAAAAATATAAATCTTTTTTCTAAAATTTTCTTTTATCATTTATAACTTAGGAAAAATAATTTGGAACTTGTAGATTAAATTTTATAGATTTCACTTTTTAATCCCGTTTTAGAATTCCCGTAACGCGTTTTTAATATAATTTGTTAATCTTAATTTTCTTGTGAGAATTTGTTTCTTATTTGTTAAATTAGAATTAAAATAAAAAGCAAAATTCCATATCCCAATCATCAGTCACTCTAATCCAAACCTTACACGATATCGCCCATTCACACCTCGTTGGGACACGACCCGGGTAATCACTTACCTGGTATCACACATATCACAAACGTGAGTTTTTACAGGTTAGCCTTTTTCCTAAAGGGTTGATTTGTCTTTATTCACGCGTATCCGTCTGATATTATTTATATATACACTTTTGCACGGATCAAATTTTGGCGCCGCTGCCGGGGAGGTTGTGTTGCGACAATATCGTTGAGATTTTAAACGATTAGTGACTTGAGATCCTTCTTTCAGAAGTTTCCACTTTCATAAACCATATAAAAAACAAAAATATTTTTCTTTTCTTTTTTATATATATATTATCATATAAAAATAAAAACCCAAAAACATTTTCCGTTTTATTGTTAAAATAAAAGATAAAAGCAAAATCAATATAATATTCCTCAACTTGAGTATTATCATAATAAGTTCCCAAACATCAGATTAAAACTTGCCTTTGTGTCGCTTGCGAATTCGGCTCACCTTTGATTGATAAACAAACTCTAACGGAGGTTTCAGGAGGTTTGACATTAAATTTTCGAACCGAAAGGAGCGGGTTTTTAAGGAGCATTTATTGCCCACCTTTGCTTCTCCGCCACTCTGTGCGTTTTTCAGTCAGAGAGCTACCGTACGCTTGTTGATTTAAGGTTTAAGTTCCTTGTGTTTTGCTTCGATCTTGTTTTAATTGAATTATTTACTTAGTGCATGCGCACTCGTTCTTCTACGTCGACAAGTCCTTTACGTGAACTCGTAGATATTCCGAGAAGACGTAATCGTAGACGTACTGCCCGAATAGTCAAACCCGAGATTCGTACTATTCCCATTGATAATATGGCAGACGATCGAACAATGGCGGAGATGCTCCAAGCACCCACCGAGGGTTACGGAGATGCCAACGTTTTACCACCAATCGACTCTGATCATTTTGAATTGAAAACGCATTTGATTCAACTCGTGTCTACAAACCAATTCCACGGGTTTGAACGAGAAGATCCGTATGCACACATCCGTTGGTTCAACAAGTTGACCTCTACAATCAATTACAAGGATGTGCCGCAAAAATTTGTCAAATTGATGCTATTTCTGTTTTCACTCGAAGGGGCAGCCCGGATTTGGCTGGAAAAAGAACCCCCTTGATCCATTGAAACTTGGGAAGATCTCGTACAGAAATTTGTCAATTATTTCTTTCCTCCTTCAAAGACGACTAATCTGAAAAATGAAATTTCTGGATTTCGTCAAGGTTTCGATGAAAACTTCGGAGAGGCATGGGACCGATTTAAAGATCTCCTAAGAAAATGTCTGCATCATGATTTCACGGAGTTACAACAGATCAATACGTTTTACAATGGGTTGAATGGAAACGATCAAGATTCTCTAAACGCTGCCGCCGGTGGCAATATCTTGAATCGTCGACCTAAAGATGTGATTGAAATTTGCGAGAATAAGTCAAAAGTTCCTATTTCTCAAAACAAAGTGAATGTTCCTATCACTCCTGCTTCTTCATCCGGTAACTCTTCAGAGTTAGCCGCTCTAACGGACGCAATTCGTTACATGATGAAGGAAGTGAAAGAAATTAAGAGTGAAATTCATAAACCGGAACAAGTCAAAGCCATAAACAAAGTGTGTGAAACTTGCGGTGGCCCGCATGCATATTACGATTGTCAAGCAACCAATGCTTCTGTTTACCAAGCTCCCGTAGCAGCCGTAAACCACAATCAATACCGACCGCTAGCGGAAACTCATTACCGAGCACCGAATGCTATGGTACCACCTGGTTTTCCACCCGTGCCGAATCAAAATAATCAAAATCGCTTTGTTCAGAATCAAGGACAAAATTTCAACAATTCTCAGAATTTCAATCAGAACCGTAACAATTTCAACCAGCCTTATCAAGCTCCAAATCAACATGTTTATCAACGACCTCCTCAAGCTCCTTTGACTAATGATTTCATGAAAATTACTGAGTCCAGCATATGTTCAATGCAGACTCAAATCAATAATATGAAAGTCGAGTTGAGAAAGGAAATTGATACTACGATGTCTCGTCAAACAAATGAGTTGAAGAATATGATGGGCAGTTTCATGAATATGAACATGAATCAGTCTTCTTCATCTTCCGGACGAATTCTGAGCAATACCATTCATAATCCTAATGCTGAGTTGAAAGCCGTCACCACTCGTAGTGGTAAGACGCATAATGGACCCTCGACTCCTATGCCCCCTCCTCCGGGGGAAGTGAATCGAGATGCCGAGGTAACAACGGACAAGGTGTATTTCTCAAACCCACAAAGTACCGCACATGTCCAACCTCCAGATGTCCAAATTCAAGTTCCGGAACCCGATGTTCCGAACACCAATCCTAAGCCTTCAATTCCATATCCTTCGAGGCTTAATGATCAGAAGCTTAAAGACAAAACGAATCAACAGATGGAGAAATTCTTTAAAATCTTCAGTGATTTGCACTTTGACATAAGCTTCGCAGATGCTCTCATTCTCATGCCCAAATTTGCATCTACACTCAAAAGTTTGCTTAGCAACAAGGATAAGTTGTCTGAGATGGCAAAGACCCCACTAAACGAACAGTGCTCGGCGGTGCTCCTCAAAAAGCTTCCCGAAAAGCTCGGAGACCCCGGTAAGTTTTTAATCCCATGTGATTTCTTGGGGATGGTTCAGTGCTCAGCCTTGGCCGATCTTGGCGCAAGCATTAACCTTATGCCACTCTCGGTATGGGAGAAATTATCTCTTCCAAAGCTTACATCTACTTGCATGACACTCGAGCTAGCGGACCATACTGTAACTCATCCGCTGGGAATAGCTGAGGATGTCGTTGTGAAAGTGGGAAAGTTCCATTTTCCCACTGATTTCGTTGTGGTAAACTTTGATGCCGATCCTCGAGTTCCACTCATTCTGGGGAGAGCTTTCTTTAGAACGAGTCGTGCTATCATCGATGTATATGCTGAAGAATTATCCTTACGGGTTGATAATGAAGAAGTCACGTTTAACATTAATCAGGACTCTAAACCTCTAACCACCAAATGCAACATTGCTACGGTTAATCAAAAGTCTAATTTCGTACTTGCTTCCAAAAGAAGTGATTCGATGCTCTTAAGATTCACGGTTAAGAGTCCTTCACAAAAACGTGCTGAGATCAAAACAAGGGGAATTACCCCTGGTACAAGCAAATGGTTTGAAAGTTGTACTACAGAAGTTAAGAGTATTTTTTACTACAATGAACAAGAATTGGAGATCACATCGGAAGTGGTGAGGACTGCTAGCTCTAAGAGCACACCACTTGTCCCACCTCCGGAAATGGTTTATCGTGTTGAAATTGTTGATTCTGTGGATGATCCTACCATTGCTCTCTCTTTCCCCTCTCTCACTCCGTTTGAGGGAGGTGACTTCATCTTGGAAGAGATTGAGGCTTGTTTATCTTCTGATTCAATTTATTCTGGAATTGATGATGGTGTATTTGACATGGAGGGAGATATTCTTCTCATTGAGAAGTTGTTTAATGATGATCCATCATCTTTCCCTCCGAAAGAACTTCATAATGAGGAAATCAAATCTGTTGATGATCCTCCTGAGGTCGAACTTAAGGACTTGCCACCTCATCTCGAATATGCATTTTTGGAGGGTACCGATAAATTACCCGTCATAATTGCTAAAGATTTAAATGATGAGGAGAAAACCGCTCTCATAAAGGTTTTAAAGTCACACAAGCGAGCCATCGCTTGGAGACTTTCCGACATTAAGGGTGTTAACCCGGAATTTTGTACACACAAGATTTTGATGGAAGATGACTTTAAACCAGCGGTTCAACATCAAAGAAGGGTTAATCCCAAAATTCACGAGGTTATCAAAAAGGAGGTTCTTAAACTCCTTGATGCCGGATTGATTTACCCTATCTCGGATAGTCCTTGGGTGAGCCCCGTTCATTGCGTACCTAAAAAGGGTGGCATTACCGTTAATGAAAATGATGAAAACGAGTTGATTCCTACTCGATTGGTAACGGGATGGCGTGTGTGCATTGACTACCGAAAGTTAAATGACGCCACCTGTAAAGACCACTTTCCTTTACCCTTCATGGACCAAATGCTCGAAAGACTGGCGGGAAACGAATACTATTGTTTCCTTGACGGTTTCTCGGGTTACTTCCAAATTCCCATTGATCCGCTAGATCAAGAAAAGACCACTTTCACGTGCCCTTATGGAACGTTTGCCTACCGACGCATGCCTTTTGGCTTATGTAATGCTCCGGGCACGTTCCAAAGGTGTATGATGGCCATTTTTCATGACATGATCGAAAAGACTATGGAGGTCTTTATGGATGATTTCTCGGTCTTTGGGGATTTTTTCACCATATGTCTCTCCCATTTGGACAATATGCTTAAGCGATGTGAAGACACGAATCTTTGTCTAAATTGGGAGAAAAGTCATTTCATGGTCAAAGAGGGCATTGTCCTCGGCCATAAGATTTCAAAGAACGGGATTGAGGTGGATAGAGCTAAAGTTGATGTTATTGCTAAGCTACCTCATCCCACAACCGTTAAAGGCATTCGGAGTTTTCTTGGTCATGCAGGTTTCTATCGTAGATTCATTCAAGATTTTTCAAAACTCGCTCGGCCAATGACCCGTCTCCTTGAAAAGGAATCTCCGTTTATTTTTTCCAAAGAGTGCATTGAAGCTTTTCAAACTCTTAAGAAAAAGCTTACTGAAGCACCAATCTTGGTTGCCCCCGATTGGGACCTACCTTTTGAACTTATGTGCGATGCAAGTGATTTTGCCATAGGTGCGGTCTTGGGGCAACGAAAAACAAAACACTTTCAGCCTATACACTATGCTAGCAAAACTATGACCGAGGCTCAAGCTCATTACACCACAACGAAAAAAGAATTATTAGCCGTGGTGTATGCTTTCGAAAAGTTTCGGCCATACTTAATCTTGTAAAAAAGCATAGTGTATACGGATCACTCGGCTCTCAAATATCTCTTTGCAAAACAAGATGTAAAGCCGAGATTGCTCCGATGGGTTCTCCTCCTGCAAGAATTTGATATCATCATCCGTGATAAAAAAAGGAGCGGAGAACCTTGCTGCTGATCATTTGTCCCGATTAGAGAATCCTCACCAAAGTGTGCTCGAGAAAAAGGAAATAAATGAAACATTTCCTCTCGAGACACTTAACGTGGTATCTTTTCGTGGTGATTCTAGTACCCCATGGTTTGCCGATTTTGCAAATTACCATGCAGGGAACTTTGTTGTGAAAGGGATGTCGTCCCAACAAAAGAACAAATTCTTCAAAGATGTGAAGCATTACTTTTGGGACGACCCCTACTTGTTTAAAGTATGTGCGGATCAAGTCATTCGGCGGTGTGTTCACGGCCAAGAAGCCGTTGATATTCTTAAGGCTTGCCACAATGGACCCACAGGGGGACATCATGGTGCCAATTACACCGCCAAGAAGGTGTTTGATTCCGGTTTCTATTGGCCCACAATCTACTGTGATGCCCATGAGTTAGTCAAATCTTGTGACTCTTGTCAACGTCACGGGAAGATCTCTCAAAAAGATGAAATGCCACAAAACGTCGTTCAAGTTTGTGAAATCTTTGATGTTTGGGGCATTGATTTTATGGGCCCGTTCCCGTCTTCACGAGGGAACAAGTATATACTCGTGGCTGTCGATTATTTGTCTAAATGGGTCGAAGCGAAAGCTCTCCCCACCAACGACGCCCGAGTAGTGTGTAAAATTTTGAAATCACTCTTTTCTCGGTTTGGAACTCCCCATGCTATCATTAGTGATCGCGGTACGCACTTTTGCAATGAACAATTTGCAAAAGTCATGCTTAAATACGGTATTACTCACCGTCTTTCTACCGCGTATCACCCACAAACAAGTGGACAAGTGGAGGTTTCAAACCGTGGTATTAAAAGAATCTTGGAAAGGACTGTAGGTGAAAACCGTGCATCTTGGTCGGATAAATTAGATGATGCATTTTGGACCTTTCGTACAGCTTACAAAACACCCATCGGGTGTACTCTTTACAAGCTCGTGTACGGAAAGGCGTGCCATCTGCCGATCGAACTCGAGCACAAAGCTTATTGGGCCTTAAAACATGCCAACTTTGACCTAAAGTCCGCGGGTGATCACCGCAAAGTTCAACTCAATGAATTAAATGAACTTCGTGATCAAGCCTACGAGAACTTTTTGATCTACAAAGAAAAAACAAAGAAAATCCATGACTCAAAAATCAAGAACAACGTTTTTAATGTTGGTGATCGAGTCCTTCTTTTTAACTCTAGATTGAAGATATTCTCGGGTAAACTTAAAACCCGTTGGACTGGACCATTCACCGTTGCCAAAGTTTTTCCTTATGGCACCATCGAGTTATCTCAAACCGATGGACCAAACTTCAAGGTGAACGGTCATAGGTTCAAGCATTACTTTGGAGGGGACATACCACCCATGGTTGTCCCGGATCTCCAAACTTTCCCCATGAACCAATGAATTCAGGGTCGAGTCAAGCTAGTGACTCGGTTAACAAAAACATTAGCATTGCATGGGTAAACGCCCATGTTTCTGACTTCTTTCTCTTTTCTGACACTAAGTGTGGGGGAATCCCACTGTGTTGTGCTCTTTTGTGTTGTTTGCTCTGATTTTCAGGTTTCCCTTGGATTGTGATGATTGCCGCGCCTGTTTTCAATCCAGCCGCCCAATATCCTATCCTTTTGCTAATGATTATCTAGGGATATCTTTTTAATCCTGTTTGTGAAAAATGAGATTTCTTTCACACACTTGGCTATTAGTATTACCTTTTTACGTTCTTAGTCTCGGCATAATAGCCGGTACTTTGAATATTGAGGGCAATATTCAATTCTAAGTGTGGGGGGGGAATTCTCTCGAATTTTGTCACATTGTACCTTCTAGTGCCCTAGTACCCCCGTTTTGGCCAAAATTTTAAATTTTTTTCGTTTTTAAATAAGAAATTGCAATAAAAAAGAAGAAGTGTTTAGTCTTGATTAGGTTAGAACAAAGGGAATCCTGACTCTGCCAGAGTATTGATCTGGCTGCTTCCTTAACGATTAGACTAAGGTTTTACGATATGCGCAAATGAAAATGCTAAGCGTAGAATAGTTGGTTTTCTTTAGAGCTTATATAAGTAATCTATGGCTTTTCCTCCCAGGAGATAACTAATCTGACTTAATTAGTGCTTATTTTTCAAACATTTGAACACACAAAATCATTTTTCTTTACGATTTTGAAAAATACTAGTTCAAAGCTTTATTTAAACTTCAGAACAAGCATATGTCATAATAATGTAAAAGTTAAATAATAAATGTATGTGCTAAAAAGCTAAGGTTCAAGATCGGCTCTTGGATTCTTATTTCCGGAAGGCATTTAGGTCTTGGCTACCCTCTTACACCGGCCCTTGGACCCTTAATTCTGAAAGGCGTTAAGGTCTTGGAACTCTCCGTTGTAACGGCCCTTGGATCCTTTATGCCGAAAAGTGTAAGGTCTTGGTTCCCGTGAAACTCCGTTAGTTTATATTGCACAAGTATGTTAATTAAAATATATATATATATATATATATATATATATATATATATATATATATATATATATATATATATATATATATATATATATATATATATATATATATATATGATGAATGATGAAAAAAAATGATGAAAAAATGAGAAAATAAAATATAATGGAATGATATTGCAAAATGCAATAAATTTTGAAGCTTGCTTGTTGTGAATTTTAAATCTATCTTTCAACTAGTATTAGTCAAAGTTTTATAAAAACGTCGATTTTTGTTATCAAAAAATTTGAAAATCAAGCACAGTCACCTAAACTTGAATATATGCGGGAGTGAAAAGTTAAGTTTCGGCTTGCATAGATTATTGATTTAAGTAGTGTTAGCATTTTATAAAAGCATTTGCACATTGAGTTTAAGCTTAGTTGGGAGTATCAAAAAGAGGATGACGATTACAATTCCCTGGAGACACCCAGTTTGTGTGAATCCTGTTTCGTGATACCATTTTTGGAAATCAAGCGTGTTATATATTTTGTTCTAAGTTTAAATTTCTGGCATTGTGTAAAAATCAAAACGGGGTATGCTTGGTATTCTTTTGATCATTTCATTACTTCATATGATCGGATTGCTAGGGACTAGCAATAGCTTAGTGTGGGGGATTGATGAGTGTGTAAATACTCATCATTTTATACCCATAAAAGACACAAAAATAACCAAAAACACCTGAATTATACTGCAGATATCCTTGGTTTGTGTTTTATGTGTTTCAGGTACTGAAGGATTGAAAACAGAACGAAAACGAGCATTTTTGGATCGACTTGACAACAACTGTGCATTTGACCAAGTGAAGACAAAAGATAAAGCAAAAAGTCAAAGTCAATCCCCAAAAATACCAAAATGACACAAATGGTCCCTGGAAATAATTTTCTGAATTGGCATGATTAGTCCTTGGATTTTCAGAGTTGTACAACTTTAGTCCTTAAAATTAAATCCAAATCCAAAGTTAATCCTAAAAACTAACCCACCCAATTCTATCCTAAATCCAACCCAATCCTGAACCAGCCCACTCTTTCTTTTATTTAATAACCCAACACATCCCACAGCCCATCTAAACCCAAGCCCACTAAAAACATGACCCGGCCTATTTCTTTCCCTTAGTTAACCACCGTTTGACCCTTGGTCAAACCTTTCTTCCAAACCAAGACCCGCCAAAACCATACCACCATTACCCACCTTATCCCTGCAATACCACCCATCACCTCACCCTTTCTCCTATCCCACTCCACCTAACAAGCCAAGGGGCATTTATTGCTTCTTCCCCATTTCAAGTTATCAGAGATAGTGGATTTTTCCACTATCTCCTTTTTGGCGCCAAAAGTGGTTTAAATGGCTGAGATCAATTCAAGGGCATCCAAGGGATCAGAATGGATCAGAGATGATGAGAAGACTTATCCCACCTCAGTTTTTGTATAAATAGGCACCAATGTAAGCCTATGAAGGCAGTTAGTTTTATTTTAAGTCGCTTTTATAGTTTTTATGTTTAATCAATAGAATTTCAAGTTTCTTGTATTAATTTAAGTTAATCTCAGTCCAATTTGTCTTTAATTGTTCCATGTTGTACGATTTAACTAAGTTAATGAAAGTTCAAGTTTATCACTTAATTCGAATTGTGCTAAGTTATTATTAAATAAGTTCACCAATATTCCTAACCATTTATATAAGCTTATAAAAGCTCTTCATAGCTTTTGGTAAACTTATATTAGATAAAACCAGGCTAGTTCAAAGAATACAAGAAAAGTCAACAAAAGTCAAAGAAGCTCAAGATAAGCAGTTCTGGATGATTAGCTGTTCATGGAAGAGCTTATTTGGTTTTCTAGCTTGTTTTTGACAAGCTAGTTGTGTCCTGATCATTAGTTCACTGTTTTATAACCTCTATCAGTTGTAAGCAATTTTCACAATTTTTATTGTTTTCTTAAAGTTACTGTTTCATAGCTTATTTCATTACTTACTGCTTTTCAATTGCTTACTTGAGTTATTTAAAGTCATTAGAGGCTAGTTTGATCATTAGTTTAAGTTTAAATATCATTTTCACTCAAAAGTCAAAAAACAGTCAAACATATACTATAGCTTATTAAGTGCTTATTTAGAGTTTAAAAGTTGTTCTAAAAGGTTTAACTAAGTTGGCTAATCAGTTTTCACTTAGAATCATAGCTTATTTTGGGTGCTTGATTGTTAGAAATCAAATACAGTCATCTAAGGGGGTGTTTGGTTTATAAGTCAAAATGGGTCATCTGGGTTCTATACTGTTCATTTGCAATTCTCTTAGATTTGATCTTGAATAATTAAGCAGATTAGAGTTGTTAGTGGGAGCATTGTACAAGATTTTTAAGATTTGTAGGTTTTGTATTCACTAGTGCAATATTAGAGCTTTAACTGTCCAAATAAGCCATAACAAGCAATAAGCTCTTTTGGACCTTATTTTTGGCATTACTGAGGTCCTTTAAGTCCATTTAGTGAGTACACAAGAGTTGGTTTAATCTCAGTTGATTTATGCACATCTGCACAAGGAATCCACATATGCAGGTCTGCACAAAACTTCTAGACCCATTATAAGTGCTTAATTGTTCTACTCAATGCCTGATTTTCAGTAATCTAGTAGTTTGCTAGGTAATCTTTGCTTATTTCCATTTCCAGCCCATAGCTTAGCTTAATTGAGCTTAAAAATAAGCTCAAAAGTCCCCTATTCTCACAAGCATACACTGATTGCTCAGTGTATACTTGCTTTGAATAAGCCACTTTCTCAGCTTATTCTTAAGCAACAAATAAGTTTTCCTTGGCCTGATTTTTGGTTTTATGTGATCCTCAGTAAGTGAATTTTAAGAATCATCAGCTTTTGTGGAGTTTAGTAATCATTTAAGTGCTTAAATATAAGCTTGAAATTGCCTAGAAATCCAAAAAGTGCCCTGTGCATCAGTCACTCTTGTGCTTAATTTGTGATTAATCAGTGCTTATTTCTAATTTCTAGTGCTTACTCAGTGTTCATTTTAGCTTAACATTGGTTGCTTAGCTTATTTCCACTTTGCCTTAGCTTATTCAATTGCTTATCAGTCCTTTTTCTCAAAAAGCTTGGCTTATTATCTTAAATAGCCCACTGATCAGCAAACATTAGCTTTTTCTGGGCTTATTTGTGATTTTCATAAAAAGTGTTAGTTATATAAATTGCTTATCTTCCTGTGCTTGTTGAGTTTCAATAATAAAATCAAAAAAATAAAATAAAAGCAAAAAGGTCAGGAGTGGGATTCGAACCCTGGTCTCTGGACTCAACACACACACACCTTACCATTGTGCCCTTGGGACTTCTCTGGTTTATCTTTGCACCCTTTAATATTTAAGCCTTTTTTCCATATTAAGCTATCCGTAGATTTTTAGCTCATTACAGCTTATTAGAATAAACTGGTATCTTCATTTTATTTTTCCTAGGACTGTTTATACTTAAAGTATTTTTAGTAAAATTTTCAGAATTTTTAGAATAGTATTAGTATTTATTTTCTAGTTTTCTTTTTAAAACTGTTTTAAATTCATAATAAAAAATATAAAACTCATAAAAATATAAATCTTTTTCTAAAATTTTCTTTTATCATTTATAACTTAGGAAAAATAATTTGGAACTTGTGGATTAAATTTTATAGATTTCACTTTTTAATCCCGTTTTAGAATTCCCGTAACGCGTTTTTAATATAATTTGTTAATCTTAATTTTCTAGTGAGAATTTGTTTCTCATTTGTTAAATTAGAATTAAAATAAAAAGCAAAATTCCATATCCCAATCATCAGTCACTCTAATCCAAACCTTACACGATATCGCCCATTCACACCTCGTTGGGACACGACCCCGGTAATCACTTACCTGGTATCACACATATCACAAACGTGAGTTTTTACAGGTTAGCCTTTTTCCTAAAGGGTTGATTTGTCTTTATTCACTCGTATCCGTCTGATATTATTTATATATACACTTTTGCACGGATCAATTCCATATTTTTAAATTACTTGTACATTTTTATATCTTTACTTAAAAATAAAATTTATGTTTTTTCCTCAACAAAAAGGGGGAGATTGTTAATACAAATATCGTCTAAAAAACGTTATTTATATTTTACGATCTTTGCTAAATTTTATTGATGACAATGATAAAGTTTATTTACGCAAAGCATAAAATGTGTCAAAGTTTTTATATATAGCTACAAGTTTCATTTAAACATCACTAAAGTTTTTAAACATGTTGTACACTTTTGTTGTACAAATTTCATGTACACTATGCTTCATGTGTTGTACATCTCTCAAAAATGATGTTCATTACATATCCAACTAAGTCATACACTAGCATAAGTAAACAAACATTTTTAGTAAGTCATAAACTAACATAGTACGACCTATTAAACACATTTTGGCTAGTTACATTTTACATTTTACAAGATAACTTTGTTAAACATTTTAATCAAAATGTAAATGCATTATTTCATCACTACTTGGATCATCCTATTCTAGTATAATCTGAGATAGCAAATCTAGTATGATCATAGAGAATATTTTGGAAAGATTTGAACTAGATTTGGAAGATTTGCAAGATTTTCAAAGTCTTGTGTCAGGGACTGGCGGAACCAAAAATTAACAAGGGCGGGACCCTTTTTTTGGTTTCGGCCAATCCGTGGGTTGCTGAAGCTTTTTGGCTATAAATAGCAGCCCAAACTCAGTTGTTTTCTCATCACTTACATATATATACTCACATACTATCTCTCTCTTGTTAATATTCATCATCTAACTCTTTCATATTTGTGTTTGTGAACTTCTCAAGTAGCAAGAAGATCACATCATTGAAGACTTACTAGCTTCAAGAAAGTGAAAGCAAGTCTGTGCATATATAGTGTGAATTATAATTATTTAGACATCATTGTTTGTACCAAACTACTATAATCCTCTGTAGTGATCGGTTAGTATTTTAGTCCTCAAAATACGTAGTGTGACGGGAGTGGTTGTACCCTTGTAAAAGAACTCGACATCTAGCTTTGTGTTGAAAATATTGTGTAAGCGACGTGTAAAGGTTTTCTCCGCCGGATAAAGGAGCTTGTTGACTAGTGAAGGATACTCTCGAGTTGGATACTTAGGGAGTGGAGTAGGGAAAGGAAAAAGAGTCCTTGTAGATAGAACCACTATAAACCCTCGTGTTGTGGTTTGATCGTTTCTATCCTTCTTGCATTTTACTTATTGTCATTTTGTTTGAATACGTTAGTTCCTTTCACATAAAGATATCAAAGAAAAGAAATTAAAAACAGTAAAACTATTCAACCCCCCTTCTAGTTTTCCACAATATCTTTCGGTTTGCACGTCAATTTCATTATGTTATTCGTTTGTTTATTTTTTCTTGTTTGCTACTGAGATTATGGGCTAACACCCTTAGGTGTTAGCCATGTTATGAATACTATGTTTACTTGATTCCGTTTATTTCGATTTAATGCATTTACGTTGGAATGTTTATATGTTTACCGTTCAAATAATATGTTCGTTTATTTGTTTATTGTTGGAAGTCTATTGTCTAGATTTATCACCTTGTAGGTCTTTACCTATGAACTGATAATCCGTATCATAATAGTTGGTGTTTGTGGCAACGGGTTTCACAAACTATTCCATTAAGACTAGAGGCCTTAAAACCCTAGGTTAGACTAAAAATGATTAAAACGAGTAAGTTAACATAAGTGCTCTCTCAATAGGTAACACTTGCGAGAGAGTAGGTAATTCTACAACTGTAGGTTACTGTTGATAAATAGTATAGATTAGTGATACCACTTTACGCGTTACTATAATTGTTAGCTCCATAAGTTACTTGAGGACTCCAAGTTGCACACAAGGTTTAACACACAATAATTAAAAATATACATTTATGTATATAGAATTCAGGCTTGTGACGCCCAGTCAGCACACCGTCCACTTAGGGTTTCGTTTGTCCACCGCCATTACGTGGCGGCGTCACCCTTTGGTTGTGAAGCCGTCAGTATACCTTTGACGTCGTCATTGAAGGCCGTCTGTACACACTACCCCGTCACAAATAATCTTGAAATTGCACTTTCTAGGCTGAATTGGTGACCACGTCAGAGATACTGGTCGCGTTTGCTGAATTTGTCATTTTTCTTCGTTCTTCGTCCAATCAAGCACAAAACTTGTACATTTCCAGCATTTGCTCTCCCAAGTACCTAAAACTCAAATAGAAATAATTTAGGGCAATATATGATCAAAAGTACATGAGTTTAGAAGCTAAATAACAACTAAAGAGCGTATGAAATTACACCTCATCACGGGTCGACTGCCCGACTACCGATTCGCTATTTTTACAACCCTTTTATTAACACAAGTACTAAAGTTGCACCATAAAGATTTTTTTTACCAAATTAAATTTGCACCAGAAAGAATGAAAGTAACACAAAAAATATTAAAGTGCTAGGTGCAATGTGTTATTGGGTTGCTACCTCAGCACACATCTAATAACATCACAATAATTAAAACATTCTCCCCAGTTATAACTGTTATAGGCGCATGTGGGTTCCATTTTTTTTTCTTTTCCATTTTCTTTTTTCTTTTCCATTTTCTTTTAAAACAAACACATCATTATATACATTTAAACCAAATTTTATACATTTTAGGGACTCGAAATATAAGAAAATAACTTAGTACTAAAAATGTAAGAAAAAACTGTCAAAAGGACTAACAATGTAAGAAAAAAAACTGTTAAAAGGACTAACAATGTAAGTAAAAAATTGCCAGAAAGACTAACAATGCAAGCTTACATAACAATAAGGTTTATAATAATAAAAAAAAAAAAAAAAAAAAAAAAAAGTCAAAAAAAAAAAACCAAACATTAACCCATCTTCTTCCCTAACTAGGGTGCCGCCAAAACCTGTAAAAGAAGAAGAAGAAAAAAAAAAAAAAAAAAAAAAAAAAAAAAAAACAAAAAAAAAAAAACACAATGATCCGTCTGAAAACGTATATATAAATATAAACAGTCTCAGAACGAATACTCGTGTGTAGTGTGAAACCAGGCAAGTGATCACCCGGATCGTTTCCTAACGAGGTGTGAATGGAAAACTGTGAAAAGCTAGGACTAGAGTGACTGATGTGATAAGATATTTGATTTTGCTTTTTTAACAATTCTAAATAACAAATTAAAACAGATATGCACAATAAAATTAAACGCGAATAAATAAACTAAAACGCGTAACGGAAAAGCTAAAATGGGACAAAAACTGAAATTTATGAAATTTAAATCCTAAAAATGTAAAATGACTTAAAACTTATTTAAAAACTTAAATTATATTTTTCTACACTTTTTATTTAATTATTATTAATTATTTATTATTTAATAACTTATTAAACTAATTAAATTTATAAAAAATACTAAATGAACAAAGAAAATTCTAAAACTTTTTCTAAAAATATTATTAAGTAAAAAGAAGCTAAGAAAAGTATAAAATTGAAATTTACTTAATTAAAATTTAAAAAGATAAATTCTATTAAATAGAAGCTATCACTATATTTCTATTTTTGGTTTTTGTAAGGACTAAAAATGTAATTATATTTTTCCTAGATTAAAAATAACAAAAGAAAATTATGAAAATTAAAATTATATTTTTCTGATTAATATTCTCTTTATTATGATTTAAATACTATTAGAAACTAATTAAAAAGATTAAAAATATCAAAACTATTCAGAAAATTATGAAAATTTACAGATAATTCTAAAATATTATTAAAAAGATAGGAAAAATAAAATGAAAAGTTTAATAAGCCTGGAGAGCTGATTTGGGCAGATAAGCAGTTGGCTAATAAGCCAAAAATAAGCTAAAAAGCTAGAAAAATTACCAAAAGCTCAGGAAATGTTTAAACAACTATTTAAAGCATAAAACAACTTGAAAATATAAATAAGCACAAATAAATAGCAAGATTAGCACAAGCACAGTAACAAAACTTTATGCAGAAAATTCAGAAAATAGCCCAACTTGCAGACAGATTTTGAGCTTATAAATAAGCAGAGAAGATGAAGATTATGGGGGCAAAAGCAAGGTGATACTACTGGCTATCTAAAAACCTAAAAAGCCCTATCACAAAACACCCAATTGAAGTCCAATTGGAGGCAAGATCAGCAGTTGAAACCACTGAGTCTGCTGTGGTGGTCTGTGGTATGCAGAAGTGCACAGAAGTGTGCACACCCAAAGGATTCTACCTAGGCTATTTTGATTACACTAATAGGACTATGAGTGACTCAGTAAAGCAAAGAAACAGGCCAAAATAAGCTTGTGGCTTATTCTAGCTTGTTTGGTCTCTTTATGGACTAAAATTCACACAAGGCACTAAAAACTTGAATTCCTAACTAAGCTGCTAATTAGCTCTTGAACACAGCTTATTATGGCTTATTTATGCTAGACCAAAGTTAGGAAAAAGGTAAATCAACAGTAACAATGGGTTTGACCCCTTGACTGCACAAAAACCAAACACCCCTTCTAGTGGTGTCTGTGGTGGATTTTCAAAGAAAAATCAGATTTTAAGCTAAGATTTCTAATAAACTTACTTTGACTAGCTTATTTGAGTACTGAATAGCAACTTTTAACACAAAATTAAGCTAACAAATAAGCTATGCTAGATTATGCTATTTTTGAATTTTTATGAGTTTTAAGTGAAAATTAAGTAAAGACTAATTAAGACTAATGATGTTGATGAAATATGATCACAAAATACTGATAAGCTAGAAATTACAACAATAAGCTGAATATAAGCTATAAAACAGTGAAATAAGAAATCAAGCTAAAATTTGGAATTAAGCTTACAACTGATGTGATATGGAACAAAGATCAAGGACCAAGAACCAATCTAGCTTGTCAGAAACAAGCTAGAAAACCCAAGAAAAGCTTCCTGAATAGCTTATCCACCAAGAATCAGCTTATTGGAGCTTATGTTGACCATGGTTGACTTTTCTTGTATCTTGAACTTGGAATAGATTTAATCTAACATAAACTTACATAAAGCTATGTAAAGCTTATATAAGCTTATAGAAATAGCTGAGAAGCTATTTCAATACTACTTATTTATATTTGATTTCTCAGTACAACTTAGAAAACTAGAATTATTGTTAACTACTGAAATTAAACAAAGAACAACATCAAACACACTAAAATTAACTTGTATTGATGATTGGAACTTGAGATTACAATTTATCACTACTGGAATTTAAAATACGACTTATGCTAATTTTACCTACTTGCCAATTAAGGCTACAAAAGCTATCTATATATACATAATTAAAGTGGGAAATACATTGTCGACATCTCTGATCATATCCCCACCCTTGAATTGCTCCAATTTAATCTCAATCGTCCACTTGTATTTTGGCGGGAAAACAGGAAAGTGGAATTTTCCTCTGATTTAGCTAGTGGGAGTGGGAGAGATGCATTAATTGCATTTGGAAATGTTAGGTAACGTGTTTAGGAGGGGGGATGAGTTGGTGAGTGGTATTGGTGAGGTGGGAGGTGACTGGGTGGTTTTGGCGGTATGGGTGGTAAAGGAGACGGGATTTGACTTTGTTTGACTGAGTGGTTAACTCAGTCAAATGGTTTGGGCTTATTTCATTTTGGGCTTGGACTGGGTAAATGGAATAAGGGTTGGGTTTAGTAACTGGGTTGGGTAGTGATAAGGGTCCGGTTTGGTTTTAGTTTAAATAAGCATAAGGACCAAACTTGCCATTTGCTGAAAGTTGAGGGGCTGAGTTTGTAAACTTCCAAACTATCTTCAAGGGATTAAACCTGCCACAAAACAATAACACAAGGACCAAAGTTTATTTTTCTCAAAGTTTTTAAATCCCAGGGACCATTTTTGTCCATTTTGCAAAGTCCAGGGACTAAACGTGTAATTTTATGAAACTTCACACCAAAGGACTATATATGTTTATTTTATGATTCTTAAAGGACCTTTGATTACTTTTCGTGTTTTTAGAATAACCAGGGACTAGTTTTGACAACTTTTGGAAGTTGAGGGACTGAAACTGCCAATTATGCAAACTTTGGTCGTTTTTCATCAGTTTTTAAACATTTTGCATCTGAAACATATAAAAACACATTTTGATGATATTTATAACATTATGATGCATTTCTGAGTGTTTTTGGATGTTTTGGCAGCTCAGATTAGGTAAAAATGATGAGTATTTAGACACTCATCACACAAACAAACACAAACACAACATACAAACACAAACCACTTAAGATTCAAATAGAATACCAATAACGCCCATGAATGGGCCAGCGAAGGCACGAATGGCGAGCCAACGACATGCACGCAAGTGCAGAATGGCGATGCCATTGAAAAAAAGCCCCACCGTGCACTCTTATCGTAGGTTGCATATACAAAAACGAAACACTTTTTTGAAAATTTTTATAATGCATGACCTAAAATCGAGTGTAGTCCGTGCCACAACCAACAACCAATAGATTATACTATTACAATACTTTTAATAAGAAATCACAAGGTTTTTGACAAATTTACGATTTTGACAAACTTCGATTCTAACTAACACAATGTGCTTCTCAATGTTTATTAATGATTATATATATATATATATATATATAATATATATATATATATATATATATATATATATATATATATATATATATATATATATATTAGTTTTCTAAGCCCGCCCGATGGGCGGGCATGACTTGTAATTATTTGTTGCTTAATATTAGATGGTCGTTAATTATTTCTAATTATTGATTATTTGTGATTGAGTATTAAATAATTAATTTTTATATGGATGTATTGTTTCTCTTAATGTTTTTGTTATATGTAATTGTGGTGTTACTTTTTATAAAACATAGGATAAAAGATGTTGACATTATGGAAGGTATAATGTATAAAGTATGACATTTTTTTTTTTTTTTTGTATGGGTTAACATATTTATTTTTGTTGAAATACAAATTTTTAATTTTTTACAAATGTTGAAGTTTTAAAAAATGATATATTTATAATTTGAAACACATACTCTAAATAAGTGTTGATATAATGTAGTGTTTGTGATACTTAATATTTAGTATATTCGAATTTTATTACAATGAATCAATAAAATAACATTTTTTTTATTTTAAGATACCGAAACGTCTTATTATTTTATTATTGGAAAAAGAAAACGATCATATTGTTTTTGAAAAACTTATATTTAAAAAGAGTTTGTGCACAATAAATATAATTCATGAATAAACAGTGTACCTTTTTTTGGCAATTTTTATTTGAAAACAGGTAAAAAAAAAAATAAAAAATAAATAAAAATAAAACAACTGTCTTAAAGATGTTTATACACTATCACCTTTAATAATGAATTGTGTTACGTTATCGAGCTAAGACCATGTGTAATGAGGCGTTAAAACCATTTTTTTTGCATTTATAGCGCCCCAACCAGTGGTTGAGATATTTGTTTGTGTTAGTAGAGATCCCATGTTCGAACCTTGTTAGTTAGATTTTTAGATCCGAATTTTTCAATGGTTGCAGCAATAAATGCCAAGTGGCATAGTTTATGATTATGTGGCATTATTATGATTATGTGGCATTGAGGTGACATTTATGTGGCATTATCTACGTGTAACGCCTCCTGTTATATATAATGTAGAGATATATATATATATATAGTGAGACTTTCTTGCGAGAACCATTTTATCTGCGAGAACTGACAGAACCACCAAAAACATACATGCACGCCTTCAATAATTGTATTTTTACACATATGTTCTAAAAACAACATATATGTTTTAAAAAAAAAACATGGTTGTTCTAAAGAATTTGATAAGAAATTGGAAATACAAAATTTTTCTTTGAAGGTGTGCATGTATGTTCTTATAAGGCGTGCAATGACAATATTGCGGCCGTGTGTAAGGTTTTTGTGGAAAAAGAGGATGAGTTCGTGATGATATTGAAGAACATAAGTGGATACTTACGATTATTGATGATTAATTTTCGGTTCTCGGGACGGTTCGGGTCGGAACCATCCGGTTCTGGTACTTTCCCGAAAGAACTGACTCTTTTGAAAATATGAAATTTTATAAGGTTTATTTGGGTCATTGTTTACATGCAGCCTAAAAAAAAAAAAAAAAAAAAAAAAAAAAAACATTCGTAAGTTGTAACAAAAAAAATCTAAAACCTAAAAACTCTAACCTTTAATCCATTCCAAATAATACCAAGCTATCAGTTTTAGTGTTTTACAATTACTAAAATCATTCAAATATTCAAATATCATCACAATCATTCATCGAACATGAAATTAAGTTTTTTCTATATATTTTTTCCTTTTTAATGTTATCATAATTGATTAGATACCATGTGACGATCTGATGAGATAAAATATTAAACCTTCGTATATGACAAATTCGCTTATACTGATAAGCTATAATATCGATGTGAGAATGAAAATAAACGTGGATGAATTTGAAGATTTTTTGAATGATGACGAGGTTGTTAAAGAGATTGAATAAACGGTACGAAGTTATAAAGGGAAACAAGTGATGCCGCGTTAAGCATTTTTGGAGGTTTGGAACACAAATGCGTATTCTTGAGCTTTTGAACAATTATAAACTCATATTTTGACATTTTGTGTTTTTATTTATATTATTTTGAACAAATGGAATTATTGGAACGATTTGCATTGTTCGAGACATTTTGTGTGTGTTTGTATTGATATAGCATGTCCTTTATGAATAATCGTCAACGATGAAAAGAATGAATTATTTAAATACTTTGGTTCTCGTCGGGAATTACCGACAATTCTTGTACCGGAACCGAACCATAGAACTTGGAGCGATTCTCGGTTTCACATTTTCCTTATTTTCGATTTTTCCAGTTCCGGTTTCGGTTCAGTCCGGTTCCAGCAACATGGACACCTCTTATCTGAACCAAATGACAATATGAGAAACTTAAAATACTTCAAGATATTAGGAGATCCAATTAAGATATTTTCCAAAAGCCATCGACATCAAATAATAGCTTTCTGTTAGAAAAAAATAAAAAATAATACTAGTTTGCAACAAAATATATTTTTTACATCAAATAAACAATTTTTTTTTTTTTTGAACATAAAATAAACAATTTCAAAGCATCACAAACACTGCTATAGATACCTTGTATCAATTCGCATGTTCAATTATTTCATATGGTTAGCCATATTTAAAAAAGTCCCACATCACTTGTGAGTCTGCATTCTTATCTCATCTCAAAACTTAAATATAAAAAAATAAAACAAAATCAATGCACATATTTAGCATACCAACAATCTTCATCTCTTATAAATCTTGATCACTTATCCATTTTCCCTTTTAAAAAATTTCGATACTATTCAGGTTCTTCCTATTTTTCATTTTCAAACTTCATTAAACATTAGTTAAATTTTAGCTTTTTTTAGTTTTATAAAATGCTTTTCAGCTTGAATTAAACATGGGTTTTTTTATTTAGACCAATTATAGTATGATCATGTTTTAAAAATCAATACTTGATTATCAAATTTGAGGGTTTAAGCTGAATTGTTGCATTCTTGTTAATGAATATTATAATTAATGTTTTATTGTTATTTTGATTTATGTTAGCAGGTTTTGAATGAAATGATGAATATGAAAGCTGAGAAGTTGTTGCTTTTGATTATTTGTTTTAATGTGATCTTTAGTACAGTGGTAAAGAATTTGGAATTTTGTTTTTAACTATACTTTAAATGTTTAGGCCTTTAAGGATTATGTTTTTTGGATTAAAAATGTTGGTTTTGTTTTTTTATAGATATGTGAACCACCTACTTGTCCTGCTGATCTTGATGGTGATTGTGGTGTCGATAATTCGGGCGAATGGGAAGGGGAGTTTTTCCCTGGTATTCCAAAAATTAAATATGAGGTAACCAAAATTTGTAAATCATATGGTCAAATTTAAGATAAATCATACATTGTTAATGATTATGTGATTGTTTCGTTTAGGGGCCGACGAGCAAGAACCCACTTGCATATAAATGGTATAATGTCAATGAGGAGATTCTTGGAAAGAATATGAAGGTTCTTTTTTTTTGAAAATTTGTACCTTTTTAAATCAGGGAATAGTTTGTAAATTGTTATGACGAATGGATTATTCTTTGTTGACGTTAGGATTGGATGCGATTTAGTGTTGCTTTTTGGCACACGTTTCGTGGGACAGGAGGTGATCCTTTTGGTGCAGCTACTAAGATGTGGCCGTGGGAGGATGGTACTAATTCTTTGGCCATGGCTAAGCGAAGAAGTAAGATCACCCGTCTTTAGACCACTTAGTATACTCCATGTAGGTAGTTGTCTAGCTAGATTATACTTACCAAATTTACTTTATGTAGTGAGGGCGAACTTTGAGTTTCTAGAAAAGCTTGGAGTTGACAGGTGGTGTTTTCACGATAGAGATATTGCTCCTGATGGTAAAACATTGGAGGTAACCTGACCCAGATTATCTTTATTACTTAGTTTCGTAAATATAACATGCAAACATGTTTTTGGATCAAGTTTTTATGATAATATTCAAAGTCGTGTAATGAGGGCAAATATGTTATCCATATGATTGATGTTTTATGTTATCTTTGTAGGAATCTAATGCAAATCTAGATGAAATTGTAGCTCTTGCGAAAGAACTGCAGGTATTGTTTTCATGGTATAGTATATCAGTCTGCGTTGTATTTTATCATGGTTTAAGTTGAGTGCTTACTTTCTTCTATCAAAGCATTACTCAATTAAGACTTAATATGAACCAACTCCTACTTTCTCAGGGGACCAAGATACGTCCTTTATGGGGCACGGCTCAATTGTTCCTGCACCCTCGTTATATGCACGGTGGTGCCACAAGGTATATTACAGTTTTCAAGATACAATGTTTAAAATGTGTTTGATTTATTACATCTACACGTGAGTTTAATTTTAATTGGTATCGCATCACAGTCCTGAAATTGGAGTCTATGCATATGCAGCGGCTCAGGTTAAGAAAGCAATAGAGGTTGGTACTTAGTTCATTGAACAATTTATATACAGTTTCTTATGTCGATACGAGCTTAACCATCCTGGTTGAAACATGTATACAGGTTACACATTATCTTGGGGGTGAAAATTACGTCTTCTGGGGTGGTCGTGAAGGTTATCAGACTCTTCTGAACACTAATATGGAGAGAGAGCTTGATCATATGGTACGATTTCGAGAAGAAAAACTGAATGAATTTACTTTTATCAGTGCTCACAAACATACATGGAATTGTTCACAATACATGACATGCTAATGCAATGAGAATCATGACATACATGGGATTGTTTTAAAAGATGTAAAGTACACGGATTTACATAATGCAATGCTGCTTTTTTACAGGCACGTTTTTTTGAAGCTGCTGTAGCTTATAAAAAGAAGATTGGATTCACAGGTAATATTTGTTTCGTCTTTTAGATAATGGGGGTGGACCTCTCAAATTATCTAAGAAGCAACTGATGTGATTATTTTTTCTTCTAAATGAACTGCGCAGAATATTTTCCTTGTTTTGTGATTTTTCAGAGTTGATATTTGGTTCTGACCTATCTTGACTTTGAAGGTCAAAGAATAAGTATTATTGGTTTATAAAAATTGGTGTTAAAATAATAGCTACACTTTTTTCGGTTACAAGTTTGACATTCAAAGTCCGTGAAGAATTCACAAGAAAGAACTTTAGGATAATTGATTACATCTGTATGAATTTTCATTCTATTATGTTCCAGGAACACTTCTTATCGAGCCTAAGCCTCAAGAACCCACGAAGCACCAGTAAGATATTATCTATTTGTTAATAAATTGAATAAGCTAATTGTTAAAGTCACAAATTCACATCATATTGTTGTCAGGTATGATTGGGATGCTGCCACAGCAGCTAATTTCTTACGGAAATATGGTCTTATAGGTAACCTGTATTATTAATTGTTCTTATAGGTCATAATTTTGGTTATATGATTCTCAGTCTAGTGTCTTCTTGTTTCTTCAAGGGTATAATGAATAAACATCAATTTCAATCTTTGTCATTGCAGATGAATTCAAATTGAATATCGAATGCAACCATGCTACTCTATCTGGTCACAGGTGTGTGACATTCTGATTTTAGCAATAGTTATTTTTACCTAATGCAAAGAAGTGCAAACAGATTAATAAAAAACATTATTTGCGCTCTTTTACTTTTCATAATAAAATTAAGTATTGGACATCTAATGAGGGTTGAGTGTTCATGTTTTGCAGTTGCCACCATGAACTTGAAACTGCAAGAATCAATGGTTTACTAGGAAATATTGATGCAAACACTGGCGACCCTCAAATAGGTATAATGTTTATATTGAGTGAAATTTGCTTTGATTATTGCTATGTTCTTGTTATTCAAACTTTGACTTTCTATTTCTGTATTTTATTTTAGGTTGGGATACAGATCAGTTTTTGATGGATGTCAGCGAAGCCACATTGGTTATGATCAGTGTCATCAGAAACGTAAGTAGAAAGTGCATTATTACTCCCTCCATCCCATGAAAGTGCATTGTTTGACCAGCAAATAAAGTCATAAAAGTTGTTCTATATCTTTAATGTTACTATTAATGTAGACATGTAGTGATAATGATGACAATGAGCAAATTTGTAAAATATTAACATGGAAACTTTATTAAAAAGAGATGTTGCAATTATCATGGGACACAAGAATTCTATTTTTTTTCTTTTGTCTCATGGGTGATTGTTGACTTTTTTTTTTATCTCACTACAGGGTGGACTTTCGCCTGGAGGCTTCAATTTTGATGCCAAATTGTGAGTTCTTTTAGTAAATTATAGTTTCTTGCACCCCATTTTCCGTACATTATATCAACTCGATAATGTCATGATGTGATATACAGACGAAGAGAGAGTACAGACGTTGAGGACTTGTTTATTGCTCATATTGCTGGTATGGATACCTTGGCACGTGGTCTCCGTAACGCTGCAAAGCTGATCGAGGTATGCTCTAGTTTTCCCAGGCTTTCTTTATTGTTACATTTTTTCTGATACTCAACTTATACTTGAGGAAATATTATGCTTTTATTGAAGGATGGTTCTTTGGATGAGCTTGTTCGCAAGAGATATCAGAGTTTTGATTCTGAACTCGGTGCTCAAATTGAGGTAATAAGCCAAATAACCCATTTTATGGGTGGTGTTGTATTTTGGTCCCAATGGTTCTGTTTGTTAATTTGTGAGATTATTATTTCAGGCTGGAAAGGCTGATTTTGATTTGCTAGAAAAGAAGGCTATTGAATGGGGAGAACCTAAAGTTCCTTCGGGCAAACAGGTAAGATGATTCTGAACAAACTTATATTTTGCACTTGATAATATACTAACGCTACGTCGACATCTTTTGACCATTTTTAACGGGTGCATGTATGTTCACTGTTTACACTTATGCAGGAACTTGCGGAGATGATTTTCCAATCTGCTATGTAGAGTTTTCATTATAGTAGAAACAACTAGTTTTAGTTAGGTTAAGACGCATAGTATTTAAAAAATAAGGCAACAGAAGTTTCGATTTTCTGTGCAATGCGTCTTTGTCTGTAATTGGAATATGTTATGTTCTCAAAGATTGTTGCAATATATCGATTCACTAAGTTTATTGATGTTTGATTGATGTGTGGTTTGTTAAGCTTGTGACCGTAAGCTGTTTAGATGCAGGTGATTCTTTTTAGCCAAATGAGAACAAACAATAGCAAATCAGCCCCAAACGATCCCCTTTTAGACCCCCCTGTGTAATGATTATCTATCCCATTCGATCCGGATCCTACTTCAAACACGCTGCTGTTTTTATCCCGAAAAACAAGACCCTCCACCTTTTTTTAGGGATCGAATGTCTCATTTAAATTTCGGTTGTTCATGAGAAACCCGAGATCATCATATTGTGGACCAGTATTCTTTTTCTCATTCTCTGGTTGGATCTTACTTGTGCTAGTAGTCAAAGCTGCCAAAGCCTTCATCACATCATCTAATCGTTTTGTATTCGCTTCTTGCATCACCTTGCTTTCTTGTTGCATTGCAGTGAACTTGTCATTGATTTCAGCGAACTTGGTATTGATTTCAGTACGGAACTGTGCGAACTCAGTTTCCAGACCCTCGATCTTCTTGTTAGCCGTTAAAACTTGTGTGGTTTTTTTTAGATGAACAGTACCTCGTTGAACAGTACCTCTGGAAGGAAAAAAAATGGTCCAGAATCTTGTTCTGATGCCAAATGGGTACGAACCAGGACTTGAATTATTCTTAAAATATCAAAAGAACAAAATAAAGAACAAGATAGTGCCTACTTTCGAGATGTAGATGACCCCCCAATGCCGAAAGACCCCAAATTTTGCATACCCTATCCCTAATGGCCTATAAATAATAGACTATACTTACCATAATACTTTAGCTTAGCCAACAAGCTAATACATATAAAAGGAAACTACTAATAACAGAAACAATTTAAATTAAATCAGTCCCTGCATTTATAATATTTGCCTAAAAGTGCTGGATCGTATAAGGATGATACTATTTTTCCAAAACTGTATGTTATTGGATCATTTAATTCTTAACAAGCAAATAGCAGTACCCTTTTTATTATTTGATTCAATGCTTAAATAACTATTCTCAATTGGTAGCAAGAAGAAAGATCTATAAACTACTAGTGTTAGTGAAGTTTTGACAAATAAACTATTCCAGAATTAACGAACTTTGAGAAATGAAACCTTGTTCTCCAACAATTATTAATAACATGTTTAGATCCCGATATTGATTTTAAGATTTACGATACTACAAAGTAAAAGATCCCGATCATAGATTTAGAGATTTTGCGAGATACGATCTACTATCCCGATCTTGACTTAGGATTTTAAGATTGTCTCGATCCGATCTTACTAAGGCTTGATCTCGATGTGAGTCTTATTCAACCCGAGGCCTTTGATCTATTGGTATGTGAGTTGCTGTTGGGTTCAAGCCTCGTGGAGTCATTTCTGAGATATATTGAGATAGTGTATAGGTGTTTAAAAAAATTGCGTTTTAAAAAATATATATAATATGAAAAACAAGAGGCTAATTGTATAAACACTTTATAATCATAGTTTGACATACATTTCAGATATATGAATGTAACACTATTAAGAAAATGACACTATATAGATCTTAAGATTCGATCCGATTTACGATTATGATTTTGCAAAGACGAAAACGATTACAGTAGATCCGAGTTAACCTGAATAAACTATAGATACTAATTGCTAAGCTTAGTTTGCAACTAAAGTCTTTGAGTCCAAGAGCCCATGTTTAAAGACTTCCTTTGCTTGGTAGGGCAGGCATATCTTGACAAATCGAATGCGTGAATCACGGCTTGCATTTTGCAGTTTGCTCTTAAAACAAAGTATAAACCCTATAAAATTTGCATGAACATAATAGATCATATTCTCTCACAAACAAAATACGTGCTTCTCATTCTAGAGAAAGACGAGTCATTTTATGGGCCCAATGTTTTGTTTGTTAAGACAATATTGTGGAATATTAATATCAAGACAAATCATAATTAAACCAATTAAATATAAAAAACACATGCGAAAGCATATGAACAATAAAACATAATTAATTAATCGAATTTAAATGTATACGTACCTTTTAATTCTAGCAAAACAAGAATCAACTCTTCAATTAATTAACAAGATGAACCCTAATTAGGGTTTATGTGGATTATATGAATTACCCCTTACTGTTTTGTAATTCAATATAAGATTCAAACAATAGTATGTTTGAATCACGTTCTTGTACACACGTACTAATACCAAGTTAACGTTATGCAAGTAAAGAACACAAAACAATATTTATTTGTTGCTCAAAAAATTCGATCGACCCAAAGGGTTGTTTGTTCGATCGGTTTTGACACAAGGAAGAAAAGAAAGACTTTGGGTATTGTATGTGTACAAAAGGTGAGAATACAATGACCCTTGACCCTTTATATATAGTTTTAGAATCTTAGAGAACAAGTTAGGTTAGGTTTGGGTTTCCCCTCCCCTTGGCCGGTCGACATACACCTCCAAGAGGTGTTCTAGAAGCTTATTGATCTCTAATAAACTCCATCTTTAAACTTTCCTTTTTCCGGTTTAACGGTCGTTAGTCAATCTCCGTTAATTACTAACGGTCGTTATATGTTTTGTGTATATAATAATTAAATATAACTTTTTATAAATAATTATTAATCGTTAACTCTTCATACGTAAAGTGTGCAATCCCGTGATCTCGAGTTCGATCCTAACATACGTCTATTAATTTATGTCCATAAATTAACAACTCCCACTTGGACATATCTTAATAGTGTAATCACATCGGTTAGCGTCTTGCAACACGCCGATGCCTCTAGTACAACTCAAGTAAGGTCTCCCGGAAAAAGCTTTTAATGATTCATCATTATTATTATCCTTTTGTCACTAATACCACATTAAATAACGATATGGATCTAAGTCATTCTTTATTCAACTATTCTATTTCTCGTTGTTTGTGATTGAGCAAGATTACCAAATCTTCTGAACTTATTCCAGAAAATCTTGGGCGTGGCCACGCAAACATCTTGTCAACCCTGCGAGAGGCCCAGCAGTATTAAAATCCAAAACAAATTTGAAGGAACAAATTCTATATTGACTACAAGCATAACCCATGAATTTTGTAACACTTCTGAAAACAATCCTTATGACTACCAGTTACGTATAGCGTTAAATTGTTCTACAGAAATGCACTACATTCATGACAGTTATCTGATATCTCAAGTCTGAGGATAATTATTCAAGATTTACTTAATAACAATATACATAAAGTAAAATCATGTAGTTTGGGATAAGTCCTATATTCAATACATTGAATATCATGTGAAAATTTGGTATGACAACGCATCAATATACTTTCAAGTATATGTGAGAACTTATTTTAGAGCGACTTACATCTACTAAAATAAGTTACGTGATCGTTTATGGACTCTAGGTTGTTACACCTTTGATCTAGGATTAACTATGACAAGTATGATGATAATATTGACGGAATATTCTATGAAAGAAACAATACTATCACAACAAGGTTTTGCCAAACTTTCTCTTTGTTATTAAACTCAGCCCCAATGCTATGTGATCAAATATAGCACGGTTACTCTAAAACAATAACAGGGATCAAGGAAAACCTTGATTACCTTGAGGCTTAACAAAACTAAACAACATCAGACCCCATGTCTGATGTTCCCACACACACTCACTATTTGATGTTTTACATTTTGACACCCTTTGGTGTTTAAATTCTAAGCACACTAGAACACTACATAAAACATACTGGTGTTCACATAGTGACACAGTGACACACACTTTTATCTAAGGGTGTGATCTCCTTTTTATAGAACAAAGGAGGTCATTACAAAATTGATAAGCTTTTGTCTACTACTTGCTTGTTATGTGTCAGTCATTAAGATACAATATGTATCTTGTTTTACAACTTTGTTGACTGAAGAAATATCTAGATATTATCTATAGATAATATCTTCTTCATCCTTATCCATCCAGCAGTAGTATGACTCACTGATCAGCAGCAGCTTCATTTGTACTACCAGCAGGAACAGATACACTACCAGCAGGAACAGATACACTACCAGCAGGAACAGATACACTACCAGCAGGAACAGTACACTACCAGCAGGAACAGACCAGCAGGAACAGATACACTACAAGCAGGAACAGTTCTGTTTTCAGAATATGTTTTGTACCAGCAGCAGTATCTACTCAGCGTATTTTGCTTATCATTTTAGTATTTCTTCATGTTTCATTCTTCTTGTTTTGTACCATCAAATCTATGAAAATATAATTCCCAACAATCTTCCCCTATTTGATGATTACAAAACAAATACGTTCTTGTACGAATTTCCCTAGACGAAGTAGAGAAATTGAGATAATTAAATCTCACCATGAATGAAACTATACTGTCTTCCCCTTAATCTATGTTATCCACCACTTCTCTTCCCCTTTTTGTTATCAACAAATAGAGAATATTACAAATATGACCTTTACAACTACAAACTAATATTACAAATCCAATCTATCCTTCTAATATCTCAAATTACCCTCCATTAAGCTTTTCGCACTAAAAATGAACTTGAGACAGTAAAATTTTAAACCATCAGTAGCAATACTAATCAACAGTAATAAAAATCAATAACTTTTCCTTGTGGTGTTGCATAAATACAATAAATGGTTAAACACTTGAACATTTAAGCTTCCCCTGAAACCCATATGTTAACCATTCGAATCTCCATTTCTGTAGGCTTTTATGACTGATGAAGAAAAACCAACCATTACCAACTTGTTGATGAATCTGAATAAACCATCCTTGTGTCCTATATCTTGTACTAAAACTGACTTCAAACGTATACCCATGTATAGAGAGACCTCAATCTCTTGACAATAAACTCATCTTCTATGAGACACTGAGCACTACAACGTTACTCCTTTAAGTGTTTGTCAATTCGTAGTCATATAAAATTGCAGCACAAACAAGTTATCTTTTCTGCCAAAGATATGATAAAACACAATTTTGAAAAATTCAACCTCAACTTCAAATAAGCAACAAATGACCTTTTTCACCAATAATAAATTGATAAACAAGCCTTTTTATCTTTTAAGAACCAACTCTCTTCTGTGTGTGATTCTTCTCCTTTGTGTGTAAACCTTGAAAGAAAACCAAAAATTCGACCATACCTCAACTGTTTCTGCAGCAGTTTTCAACGATGCATATCTTGCAACCTAAGGCTCAGATTGAAGATCCCTCCGGTGAGAATCTACCTTGATATACCAAGAACCTCCAGTAAAAATTTCAGCCCGATCCCACGGTTAATGAAGGAGTTATCGCCTTTTGAAAACAGCCCTGTAGTGAGTTACGAAAATACGAACCAGATCCGATTTTTTTTTCTTTCTTTAGCTAAAACCTTTTCTTTTCCTATATCCAGAGCCCCCCGCTTTGATACCAACTGTGAGAACTTATTTTAGAGCGACTTACATCTACTAAAATAAGTTACGTGATCGTTTATGGACTCTAGGTTGTTACACCTTTGATCTAGGATTAACTATGACAAGTATGATGATAATATTGACGGAATATTCTATGAAAGAAACAATACTATCACAACAAGGTTTTGCCAAACTTTATCTTTGTTATTAAACTCAGCCCCAATGCTATGTGATCAAATATAGCACGGTTACTCTAAAACAATAACAGGGATCAAGGAAAACCTTGATTACCTTGAGGCTTAACAAAACTAAACAACATCAGACCCCATGTCTGATGTTCCCACACACACTCACTATTTGATGTTTTACATTTTGACACCCTTTGGTGTTTAAATTCTAAGCACACTAGAACACTACATAAAACATACTGGTGTTCACATAGTGACACAGTGACACACACTTTTATCTAAGGGTGTGATCTCCTTTTTATAGAACAAAGGAGGTCATTACAAAATTGATAAGCTTTTGTCTACTACTTGCTTGTTATGTGTCAGTCATTAAGATACAACATGTATCTTGTTTTACAACTTTGTTGACTGAAGAAATATCTAGATATTATCTATAGATAATATCTTCTTCATCCTTATCCATCCAGCAGTAGTATGACTCACTGATCAGCAGCAGCTTCATTTGTACTACCAGCAGGAACAGATATACTACCAGCAGGAACAGATACACTACCAGCAGGAACAGACCAGCAGAAACAGACCAGCAGGAACAGATACACTACAAGCAGGAACAGTTCTGTTTTCAGAATATGTTTTGTACCAGCAGCAGTATCTACTCAGCGTATTTTGCTTATCATTTCAGTATTTTTTCAGGTTTCATTCTTCTTGTTTTGTACCATCAAATCTATGAAAATATAATTCCCAACAGTATATTATACCAAAACTCATATTTGTCTTAGTTTAATTGTAAAACCTTCATTTTTCTCATCATTTAAATTTCGCAAATTACCCTCTATTTCATGAGATCATGACAATCTTAAACCTATATTATTAAATTTTAACCTAAGTTTTGTATTAATTCATAAAAGTTTAAAACTATACGTTATGCACACGATTTAAATTTAATCCTAAACTATATGTTATATAATATTTACGCATTATTAATACCTATCCTAAGGAACTTAACAAAAAAAAAAAAAAAAAAAAAAAAAAAAAAAAAAAAAAAAAAAAAAAAAAAAAATTCCTAATCCTATCCTAAGCTAGTATTAACCGACACATGCATACTATCTCCTAAGACTTGTACACGTTTTCTAAGCCATGAAACAATACAACAATATCACTTCAACTTGCCTAAACTAAAGCTTTGGCATACTTTTCCTTTGATTATGCACGTTCCAAAATTAAGAAGAGATAAGGCCTAATCATCATGCTAAATAAAAGAGATTTTGTTCCTTCATTCCTTATTTGAGGCACACGACATTCCATATTAACTTCACACGATTTTCCATCTATGACCACACGACATTCCATTATCTATTACACGTTTCTTTTGTTTCTCTCAAACCCTATAAACATTATCCTTCATTCTCTCAATACATAAACTCAAACAATAAAAGTCCCAGTCCAAATCGTTTGCTCACTACAAGAATCTAGAGACGGAGTGTAGCAGTTTTGATGTCCGTTCGATCGTAATTAGAGGCAACAACTTGTGGGTGTTCGTGTGCAGTTGGGTTCGACTATACTCTTGTTCTTTCTGATTCGTTTCTTTCGATTCCCTTTGAGCAGCCTGAAGGTATCATGCGTTAACCATCTTTGTCATATTCTAGCCTTGCACAAATCAGTATCATGCGTAAATATGCAACCTAATCTAAACAGGCCTTGATGTTTCATCTCATTATTAATGATGTCAATCATATATGAAAGATGTGTCGTATATATAGTGGTTTCTTCTGAGTCGATCTGTCCTTGTTCCAGCCTAACTGTTATATACTTAAAATTAACATGAGTGTGAGGTATATAGAGACCCTAGGCGTATGAATATGTTATAACAAGGGCTGTGGGAATTTATGATTTCATCGCGAGCATGGTTTTGGTTTGTTTGTTGGCTCGCTAAACAAGGATTTTGCGTGGATTTTTCGTCTTTAACCTGGAGTTTTGTTATGTCATGTGTTCGATTAAGTAATGGTTCAAGTGTTGGTTAAGGTGTGGTATGTGTGTCTTAATCTCAGAGTTGTATTTAAAACATACGTGTGCATGCTTGCAATTAGATGTAAAGGAAATAAAGGTGGCTGTGATATCATGTGTAATCGACTGGTTTGGGGGCGATCATGTCCTATCTATTCTTGGTTTCGTGGGTGGTCAATCTAGCTATCTGGTGTGCAAGTATATAAAAAAAAACTGGATATTAAACATGTACTATAGTATACGACTAAACCTGATACGAAACCCTTGTTATGAATCAACATGAAATGAGAGTGTTTGTGAATCAAATAATTGGGGCTATACGTGAGTTAATGTGGGTCGTAGGGCTATTGATTTAAGATTAGAAATGTGGTCGGTTGTGGGGTTGATCCTTGCATGAATGGCGAATAGATGTGATGGGGTTGCGTGTCGATGGATTATAAAAACAAGGGTTGTGTATGGGTAAATATTGGGTCGAATGGGGTTTCAAGATGTGTGATTTTATATGTTGGTCGTGTCGTGTTTTATGGACAAATAAGAAGGGATTTTGTGTGCGTTAATATGGTGTCATATGTGTGTCGATTATGTATGTTTTGGGCATGACAAGAATATGTTAATAAATTATGAATGACGGGGTCTAAAATTATCATCTTAATATAAATTATAGCATAAACTTTAAAATAGTTTTATTTGACATTTTTAATAATTAGTTTTGATAATTTACATTTTGACCCTAAACTTTACTAAATAGACGTAATTAACCCCAAACTATAATATTAATCATATTAAGTCTTAAAGTTTATTTTATTGTCATTTATAACCCTAAAGTCATTAATTCAGGAAACTTGATAATTATAGAAACCTACTAAAAATAGAAAGTTACTAAATCGGGAAACTTACTAAACATGACATTTTACTAAAAATAGAAGGTTACTAAAAGAGGAAAGTTACCAGAAATGGAAAGAAGCCCTAATTTGTAATAAGAGCAACTTCAATGAGTAAACAATATATAAAACAAGCTATTAATAAGTACTACTATATCATGTGTAGATTTTGAAGAGGAGTATTTCCCATTCTGTGATCCTTTGCTTATTCAGCTTTTCATTTACTCAAGGTACGGATATTCTGACCTTATCTTTAAGGTTTCCTTTGTGACTTACAACCCTTGATATGAACCATAGTTATGAACCTTCATTATAAACCTTTAAGATGAACCTCGCTCAAAACTTTTGGACATGAACCTTTGCTATAAACCCTTGATGTGTTTATAATGGCTCTTATTATGTATTCTGTATCTGTATCACTAGTCATGGGGGTTCCATGAACATGTCATTGATGCACCAATGGCATGACTCTAGGGTGGTTGAGTGATGTTCCACCCCGTCCTTTTATTTTATATTATGTATGGCCACAATGATTATGATTTTCTGCAGGGGCGTATGGATGCATCCTAGATATGGATCTGTATCTGTTACATATGTTGTATATGTTGTGTATCTGGTGTATGGTAATTGTGTGCAATACATGCCATACACACATGGGAGTTCGCTACTCCATCTATATTACTTAAGAGGTCTCCCTCTTTTTTAATTTATGAGAAGTGAAGACTATGTTATGTTCGAGCCAATGGTATTGTGATTCTGTTTATGCAGGCGACTGCATAGATTCCTATTACTTAACCTATACACTATGTTTTCCCTTACATTACATTATGTCTACTTATGTTTCCCCATTGTACTTCATTTGAACTTCACATTTATATTTCTGTTTTCTATTATCCTATATCCGTTCACTGGGTTTTTTAAGCTCAGCCGCATTTCTTTTCACCGCGGCAGGTTTTAGAGGGAAGCTGGGATATGAGTGAGGAGTGCATAAGAGCTTCTAGAGGACTACACCTTTAATAGCTACCTTGGATTAGATTTGACTTGGAGATTCTTCATTGCTAGACTTATTGTACCTTTGTTGTAACTCTTGTATTTCATTTGCCTTAGATTTCATTTGTAACCTTTGAATTTAATTGTATTATTAAAGTCTTCCGCTTGTGTATGTTCTGTTTGACACCATGAATGTGATATCTTAACCCTTGTCGGGTTGGGGTGTTACAATTATGGTATCAGAGACCAGGCTACGACTTTTAGTACATAAAAGCTTAACCTGTGAAGATTGGACCCTTAGGCTTCCACTGTAAGAGCTTATAAGACAACCTTTGAGAACTTGCTTTAGGATCTCCCTATAGAAACTTAATTTATGACCGGTGAGGATTGGGTAGACATTAGGATTCCTTATGCGTCTTTTCCTATCATACTCCGTTTCATTTATGCCTTTGCTAATCGTTTTGATAATCATTCAGATGGTGTACACACGTCGTAACAACGGTCAACCCAATGGGGATGATAATGGTACCCCAAACTTCGAGGAAATGATTGCCAATGCCCTCAATACCATTCTTCCTAATTTGACTACTGAGTTGACTACGCGGATCACCAACGACATTCGCAATGGTGCTGGTTCATCTGGTGGAAGTGGTGGTAATCCTCCTACAGACATTCATGTTTGGATGGAGCGGTTTAGTAAATTGAAGCCACTCTCATTCAGTTCTGCTGCTACCCCTACTGAGGCAGAGGACTGGATTACTCATATAGAGAGGTCATTTGATATTTTGGGATGTGCTGATCACTTCAAGGCGAGGTTAGCTGCGTTCAAATTTGAAGGAGATGCGCTTAACTGGTGGGAAGCGTACAAACAAGCTAGGGGAGGAGATGCATTCGTAACTACCTTGTCATGGAATGACTTCCGTGACATATTCTTCCTGCAGTACTTTTCGTTGTCCGAGCTACAGAAGTTTGAGTGAGAGTATAACAAGATTCGGCAGTTGGAGAGAGAATCTTCTGGTAACTACATGAAAAGGTTTCTTTGTCTGGCTAGGTTTGTTGGTCAGAGTGCCGGTGATGCCTGCGAGCAAGCTAGACGTTTTAAGTGGGGCTTAAGAGATTGGATACTTAGTCGGATTGCCAACACTGATTTCACTAACGTAGCACAGGTTGCCAATGCTGCCCATAATATAGAGATTCTGTATGAGAGAGAAGGCAACAACAACAAGAGGAATCATCTTGGTGACCGTGTTTGTTCGAGAGCACAAAATGGTGGTCGTAGAAGTTATGGGCATGAGATGAACGAACGGAAGAGGTATGATCTGGGGAACTATAACAAGCTTGGCCCTAATGAACGTAGGTTGGATGGGAGAAGTGATGATGAGAAGGACGATAGAAGAAGTTTCCACCATCGTAGGACGAGAAGAGGGCGGGTTCAGCAGTCCAACCGTGGTTCGAGGGTAACTAATCAAGAGGAACATCCAGATCAAGCTACAACATCAGTTTGTGTCACTTGTGGGAAACAACATGGAGGGAATTCGTGCCACAAAAAGTCAGGAGCGTGTTACAGTTGCGGGTCTATGAAGCATGAGATACTAAATTGTCCCAGGAAGATCAAGCGGAATAAACACAAGCCGAATCAGCCAGGAGACCGTGCTCGCAACTAGTTTCCTTAATTTCATTTTCATTGATTCAGATGTTTGACGTTTATTTCCTTCCATTTCATGATACACTGGTGTGGTGTTTTATTGAATAAAATCCTTTGAATGTTTTAAATTCTCGATTGGTAATTTTGCCCTATGATAATCCTACGTATGTTGGTTGATCTTTTGTATGAGAATTTTGATGAATTGTGGAAGAATTGGTGCAATTGATGGCGTACCTCACTTCTGCTAGGCGTATTTACATTTCCTTTATCTGTATGATGAGACCTGCTTTCCCTAACTTTGTCCCATTGATGACGATTGATTTTGTTAACCGATGAGAGTGAAGGAGAACTAGGAAGTTGATGATAAGTTGCTTATTCACAACTCGGGATAGAGTATGACCATCATGAGGGCATATTTATATGATGCTAATATTATGACGCCTGATCAACGTGATAATACTTACATCATATAACGTGCACTTATTGTGATCATAGGATATCTCGAGGAGTGCCTACGGAGCTCTAGATTTCTGGCATTTAATGAAGGTTATCCGCGATTAGTGAGACCTTAGATTCATTCTACCTGTGCAAATATTCTACCTTCATCGTTAGACATCTTGACAAGTTTGAACTCTCGGCATGCATTTTGTGACCTTGGTACATCCGTTAAGAATCTTTAACTTCATTATAGAGCTCTCTACCGTTTGATATTATCATCTAATCTGTCTTCTATCCGTATGTGTTCTATATGTTACTATTGTGAAGTTAAGCCTACCATCTGCTACATGTACGTTTCACATCCATTGAATCTGAATCATTATGATCTAATCTGGATAGAGTTCTGAGACTATGAATTATGAGGAACAAGATATGTCCGTTTGTGAGAACCCTTTAGAAGAATTATAATGAGCAAGAGGCTACTTGAGAAATTGAAGGATTATACGTATATGTCATCCACACATCTTCTGCGATTCGATACGTTCCCATCTGATCTGTCTACTCAAATTTCGAGGACAAAAATTTTCTTCTAAAGGGGAAGAGTTGTAAAACCCTCATTTTTCTCATCATTTAAATTTCCCAAATTACCCTCTATTTCATGAGATCATGACAATCTTAAACCTATATTATTAAAATTTAACCTAAGTTTTGTATTAATTCATAAAAGTTTAAAACTATACGTTATGCACACGATTTAAATTTAATCCTAAACTATATGTTATATAATATTTACGCATTATTAATACCTATCCTAAGGAACTTAACAAAAAAAAAACATTCCTAATCCTAATCCTAAGCTAGTATTAACCGACACATGCATACTATCTCCTAAGACTTGTACACGTTTTCTAAGCCATGAAACAATACAACAATGTCACTTCAACTTGCCTAAACTAAAGCTTTGGCATACTTTTCCTTTGATTATGCACGTTCCAAAATTAAGAAGAGATAAGGCCTAATCATCATGCTAAATAAAAGAGATTTTGTTCCTTCATTCCATATTAACTTCACACGATTTTCCATCTATAACCACACGACATTCCATTCTTTATTACACGTTTCTTTTGTTTCTCTCAAACCCTATAAACATTATCCTTCATTCTCTCAATACTGAAACTCAAACAATAAAAGTCCCAGTCCAAATCGTTTGCTCACTACAAGAATCTAGAGACGGAGTGTATCAGTTTTGATGTCCGTTCGATCATAATTAGAGGCAGCAGCTTGTGGGTGTTCGTGTGCAGTTGGGTTCGACTATACTCTTGTTCTTTCCGATTCGTTTCTTTCGATTCCCTTTGAGCAGCCTGAAGGTATCATGCGTTAACCATCTTTGTCATATTCTAGCCTTGCACAAATCAGTATCATGCGTAAATATGCAACCTAATCTAAACAGGCCTTGATGCTTCATCTCATTATTAATGATGTCAATCATATATGAAAGATGTGTCGTATATATGGTGGTTTCTTCTGAGTCGATCTGTCCTTGTTCCAGCCTAACTGTTATACACTTAAAATTAACATGAGTGTGAGGTATATAGAGACCCTAGGCGTATGAATATGTTATAACGAGGGCTGTGGGAATTTATGATTTCATTGCGAGCATGGTTTTGGTTTGTTTGTTGGCTCGCTAAACAAGGATTTTGCGTGGGTTTTTGGTCTTTAACCTGGAGTTGTGTTATGTCATGTGTTCGCGTAACTAATGGTTCTAGTGTTGGTTAAAGTGTGGTATGTGTGTCTTAATCTTAGAGTTGTATTTAAAACATACGTGTGCATGCTTGCAATTAGATGTAAAGGAAATAAAGGTGGTTGTGATATCATGTGTAATCGACTGGTTTGGGGGCGATCATGTCCTATCTATTCTTGGTTTCGTGGGTGGTCAATCTAGCTATCTGGTGTGCAAGTATATAAAAAAAAAACCTGGATATTAAACATGTACTATAGTATATGACTAAACCTGATACGAAACCCTTGTTATGAATCAACATGAAATGAGAGTGTTTGTGAATAAAATAATTGGGGCTATACGTGAGTTAATGTGGGTCATAGGGTTATTGATTTAAGATTAGAAATGTGGTCGGTTGTGGGGTTGATCCTTGCATGAAAGGCGAATAGATGTGATGTGGTTGCGTGTCGATGGACTATAAAAACAAGGGTTGTGTAAGGGTAAATAGTAGGTCGAATGGGGTTTCAAGATGTGTGATTTTATATGTTGGTCGTGTCGTGTTTTATGGACAAATAAGAAGGGATTTTGTGTGCGTTAATATGGTGTCATATGTGTGTCGATTATGTATGTTTTGGGCATGACAAGAATATGTTAATAAATTATGAACGACGGGGTCTAAAATTATCATCTTAATATAAATTATAGCATAAACTTTAAAATAATTTTTTTTGACATTTTTAATAATTAGTTTTGATAATTTACATTTTGACCCTAAACTTTAGTAAATTGACATAATTAACCCCAAACTATAGTATTAATCATATTAAGTCTTAAAGTTTATTTTATTGTCATTTATAACCCTAAAGTCATTAATTCAGGAAACTTGATAATTATAGAAACCTACTAAAAATAGAAAGTTACTAAATCGGGAAACTTACTAAACATGACATGTTACTAAAAATAGAAGGTTACTAAAAGAGGAAAGTTACCAGAAATGGAAAGAAACCCTAATTTGTAATAAGAGCAACATCAATAAGTAAACAACATATAAAACAAGCTATTAATAAGTACTACTATATCATATGTAGATTCTGAAGAAGAGTATTTCCCATTCTATGATCCTTTCCTTATTCAGCTTTTCATTTAATCAAGGTACGGATATTCTGACCTTATCTTTAAGGTTTCCTTTGTGACTTACAACCCTTGATATGAACCATAGTTATGAACCTTCATTATAAACCTTTAAGATGAACCTAGCTCAAAACTTTTGGACATGAACCTTTGCTATAAACCCTTGATGTGATTATAATGGCTCTTATTATGTATTATGTATCTGTGTCACTAGTCATGGGGGTTCCATGACCATGTCATTGATGCACCAATGGCATGACTCTAGGGTGGTTGAGTGATGTTCCACCCTGTCCTTTTATTTTATATTATGTATGGCCATGATGATTATGATTTTCTGCAGGGGCGTATGGATGCATCCTAGATATGGATCTGTATCTGTTACATATGTTGTATATGTTGTGTATCTGGTGTATGGTAATTGTGTACAATACATGCCATACACACATGGGAGTTCGCTACTCCATATATATTACTTAAGAGGTCTCCCCTCTTTTTAATTTATGAGAAGTGAAGACTATGTTATGTTCGAGCCAATGGTATTGTGATTCTGTTTATGCAGGCAACTGCATAGATTCCTATTACTTAACCTATACACTATGTTTTCCCTTACATTACATTATGTCTACTTATGTTTCCCCATTGTACTTCATTTGAACTTCACATTTATATTTCTGTTTTCTATTATCCTATATCCGTTCACTGGGCTTTTTAAGCTCAACCGCATTTCTTTTCACCGCGGCAGGTTTTAGAGGGAAGCTGGGATATGAGTGAAGAGTGCATAAGAGCTCCTAGAGGACTACACCTTTAATAGCTACATTGGATTAGAGTTGACTTGGAGATTCTTCATTGCTAGACTTATTGTACCTTTGTTGTAACTCTTGTATTTCATTTGCCTTAGATTTCATTTGTAACCTTTGAATTTAATTGTATTATTAAAGTCTTCCGCTTGTGTATGTTCTGTTTGACACCATGAATGTGATATATTAACCTTTGTCGGGTTGGGGTGTTACATTAATGATATTCCCCTATCATTAATTGACAACGGACGATTTAGAATAACTAATTTATTCACGGATTAAACATGCAAATATAGGACAACAATATTAAAGAATGAAAATAAACATAAAAAATAGTTTATTTCATTAAAAATAATAAATGTTTACAATATCCTTTATCCAAATACTAATCACAGTCATGCATGAAACTACTAGCTAAACAAAGTCCAATGCCATTGGCAAGTTCAGTAAGTTTTTCTTTAGCTAAAGCCTTAGTGAATGGATCAGCTAAGTTGTTATCTGTGTGAACTTTCAAGAGATTAATCTCTTCTACGCTGACTTGTTGTCAAACATAGTGATACTTCCGTAGAAAATGTCTGGTGCCCTTTATGACTCCAGGTTCATTGACAAATATGATTGCAGCAGAATTGTCGCAATACATATTAATAGGAAATTCAATTGAAGGCATAACACGAAGCCCTGAAATGAATTTCCTAATCCAAACAGCCTCCATAGCAGCGTCTGAAGCAGCTATGTATTCAGCTTCTGTCGCAGACATCGCAATTGTACTCTGCTTCTTGCTCTTCCAGTCTACTGCTCCGCCATTGATAACAAAGACATAACCCGTCTGAGACTTTAGCTAAAGAACTTTACTCATGCGTGCCACCTCTGCAGGTGTTGAAGCATAAGGAACTTTACTCATGCGTGCCACCTCCATTGATAACAAAGACATAACCGCATACATGATAGATCCTACAACTGAAGCATAAGGAACTTTACTCATGCGTGCCACCTCTGCAGGTGTTGAAGCACACATCTCGCTACATAAGCCATGCTTTACTTCCATCGGCAAATATCCTTTCTTGAAATTTTGCATATTGAATCTCTTCAATATTTTATCAATGTAAGCACTTTGACTTAAACCAATTAACCACTGTGATCTATCACTATAGATCTTGATTCCCAGAATGTATGCAGCTTCCCCTAAATCCTTCATAGAAAAACACTTTCCAAGATATGCCTTAACACTTTGCAAACTTGTAATGTCTTTTCCCATAATTAATATGTCATCGACATATAGGATAAGAAAAATTACATCACTCCTACTAGCTTTGTGATATACACATGGCTCATCAAGATCATGAGTAAATCCAAACCTTTTGATTTCTTCATCAAATCTTTTATTCCATTGCCTTGATGCTTGCTTCAATCCATAAATAGATCTTTGAAGTTTGCATACACGGTTTGAAAATTGTGGATTCACAAACCCCTCAGGCTGCGCCATATAGATGTCTTCATCTAGGCGACCATTTAAGAAGGCAGTTTTGACATCTATTTGCCAAATCTCATAGTGATAGTACGCTGCTATAGCTATGAGAATCCTAATAGCCCTAATATCTACTACAGGAGAAAAGGTCTCCTCGTAGTCTACACCATAAGTTTGAGTAAAGCCTTTAGCTACCAAACGAGCCTTATAGGTGTGTACATTTCCATCCATTTCAGTTCTCTTTTTGAAGAGCCACTTACTTCCAACGACTTTAGCATTGGGAGGAAGGTCTACTTCAATCCAGACATCGTTATCTTTCATGGATTGCATTTCCCCATTTATAGCAACTTGCCATTTTTCCTTTTTAGGACTATTTATGGCAGGCCTATAATTAGCAGGTTCATCAAGATCCCCTAATATAGTTTCCTCAACGACTACGTTAAGACATAGACGTTCAGGAGCTTTCATAGTCCTTGAAGACTTACAAATGGGAACAACTTCAGGTGGAGGACCCAGACTTTCAGGTTCCACATGAAGTTCGCTAGTGTTTTCAGAAGGTAATGTATCTATATGATCATCTTATAGATCATATTCTCTCCCACTGAATTCTTGAGATATGAGATCCTTTTCAAGAAAATCTCCATACCTAGCAACAATTACTTTGTTTTCAGGTGGAAAGTAAAAGTAGTAACCATCGTTTCCTTTGGGTATCCTACAAAGATACACTTTACAGATCTCTGTTAGAGTTTATCTGTTGAGTCACGTTTAACAAACGCCTCGCAACACCACACCTTTAAATAAGACAAGTTAGGAGCTTTTCCATGCCATATCTCATATGGTGTCTTATCAACCTTCTTGGTCGAAACCATATTTAGAATACGATCTGCAAATTCTAAAACATAATCCCAAAAAGATAAAGGAAGAGTAGTAAGATTAAACATTGATCGCACCATATAACAATGTACGATTCCTTCTCTCAGATACACCATTTTGTTGTGGAGTATATGGAGATGTGAGATGCTGGACAATTCCATTCTCAGCTAAATAATCTTTAAACTCTTGGCTTAGGTCTTCACCACCTCTATCAGATCGAAGAGCTTTAATCTTCTTTCCAAGTTGCAATTCTACTTCTTCTTTGAAAACCTTAAATGTTTCAAATACCTCATGTTTATGTTTAAGCAAGTAAACATAACCATAACGGCTGAAAACATCTGTAAAGGTTAAAAAGTAGCTAGCACCTTTCCTTGACACATGTCTAAGTGGTCTACACACATCAATATATATTAAACCAAGTAGATCAGAAGCCCTTTCCATATGATTATGAAATGATTTCTTTGTCATATTCCCAGATATACAAGATTCGCATTTATCAAATGATTCATCATTGATATTTTGCAAAAGCCCATCATGTTGCAGCTTTTTCATGCTAGTCTTGCCTATGTGAGCCAGTCGACAATGCCAAAGATAAGACGAATCCAAGTCCTTCTTGATTCTCTTATTATTGATGCTAAACATCGAATTATTTTTATTGGATACATTATCAAACATGTCAATCTCAAACACACCATTCACAGCAATAGTATTAAAATAAAAAAATACCATTTAAAGAAACAGAAATTCCATTACTTGTGATAGTGTGAATAAAACCAAAATCCAACAATAAAGAAAAGGAAACAACACCTCTAATAATAGAAGGTGCATAATAGCAATTGTTTAATGACAGTACTAAGCCCGAAGGCAAAACTAAATTAAACACTCCTATGGCTTCAACAACTGTAGGTGCTCCATTTACCATGTGCAGATATTGCTCCCCATAGGCAAGCTTCCTTTCCACTCTAAACCCATGTAGTGTATTACAAATGTGAATACCATATCCAGTATCATATACCCAGGAATTAATTTTATAATTTAGAGTAAATAATTCAATCATAAATAAGTTACCTAAAGTGTTGGCGCCCTGCCCAGACTTCTTGATCTTATTTTCTCGCAGCTCTTCCAGATAGAGAGGACAATTCCTCTTCCAGTGACCAACTACATGACAGTAGTGGCAACCCTGATCCTTCTTTGGATTATCCTTCTTCTTAGGAGGGTATTTCTTGGGTTCAGGTTGATAAGCCATAACTTGCTTACCCTTATCACCTTTACCTTTGCCATTACCCTTCTTGTTCGTTTGCAGTTTTAGCTTGTTAACCCTACCACCCTGAATAGCTAGTACTTGGGGTGTAGGAGCCTTCTGTGGTAAACCTTTCTCGTAATCAATGAGCAATGCGTGTAATTCACTTACTGTCTTCCCCACGCAGTGAATATTGAAATTACGCACAAAACCACTAAATTCCTTATTCAGGGATCTATTGATTAGGTTAATAGCAAGATCCTGTTCATAGATTTTTCCAAGTGCTTGTAGTTGGTCCATGTAACCCTTCATTTCCAACACATGTGCACTTACAGGTTTACCATATGCCTGCTTACAGCTATGAAGAGCATCGATCAAATCATAAACTTCAACAGCTTGTGTCTTCTTAAACATACGTCTGAGTTCGTTGAGCATTTCATGAGGAAAAGAATGCTTAAACTGCTTTTGTAAAGCAGGTGTCATCATTCCCAGCATTATGCAAGTCACATCAGTATGTGTTTTATACTCAACTTTCCATGTTGCTTTTTCAACATCAGTTGCAGTAGCAGCAGGTTCAGCAGGACAAGATCTGTTACTCGCAAGACAATCCTGAGTGAGCGAAACCAGTCATTGAAATTATGAGAGCTAGTTAATTTTTCTCATTCAAAGAAAGTTTTGAACGCAGAACTCAAAGTAGTGTTATTGTTTTGAGCCATTTCTACAGATAAAAAAGTTCAAATATTAGTATTTTTGATAATACATTTTTTCAAGAAAATAAAATACCCAAGGAAATATTCATATAACCATAGAATTTTCTTGAAAACTAGAATCCAAATTGACATAGTTTCATTACATCAGTTGATCTGCTAGTAATGAAAGTATTCAACAAGGTAATTGTCGAACAATAATTGGCAAACGATTTCCAATTTCTTGATCATCATGGGATTTACAATTGCCAAACCTAATTGCATTGTAAACATGTTTCATCCCCATCTTATGCCTTGAATCCTAGGTCTCACTAACAATTAAGTCGTCTAATTTAGAAACTGCAAATTCTCATGTACGTCCCACGTAATCATGAAATCCACCTTGTCATCACAATCTAGCTAAGGTCTACCTAGGCTAAATGGTGAATGCAAGTGTTTCTTATAATTAGATGGCACAAACTTAAATTTAAGGTTACTTGTTTTTGATGTTTGTAATAAAAAATTATGTATGAAGAAGCATGCATACAACTTCATAACATAGGTTTTAATAAAAAACTTTTTATTAACCAATTTACTAAGTAAATTATCGAAGTTTTGATTGAGGTATTGGGTTCACCAATCAAAGAATTTACCTTTAATTATCATCCATTATATCGTACTTTTGCATAAGTTCAAAGACTTAGTGCTTCGGATAATTACCATAAAGTGGTGCATGAAATTAAAGCTAATTCACCCTTAAGATGATTTTGTACATAAAATAGTCATACTAGGTAGCTCCAATTTGACGCACAAAGGAGCGGAGAAACTAAGGTTAGCATAATGCCAATTAAAAACCCGTTTCTCTAAGGTCACAGTTTAATGCGTACCCTCCTTGTACCCCTCTTATAGTTTGTCACAATTGGCTGAGCCGTTCTTACTATTGGTACAAAACTCATCACTCAATTAAACTATTGAAAATTTAACTCTTAAAAAACAAATCAAATTTCACCATTATTTAGTCAATATTATTTTTCTATTCAAAATTACCATTTTTGTTTATAAACATGTCGAATAAAAAATAAACAAAAAATAAGTAATAATAAATATAAAACAACTAAATAAACACACATAACAATTAATATGAGTAAACATGTAGCCACATGCAAACTTTATTCGATAAAACCTATTAATAATCAATTCTAGTTTTATAATGCATATATTTAACTAAGGCCCTCACTTACAAAAGGAAGTGAACTACATGCATCGATGACTCGATTGTGTAAGCCATAATTAAATATATATCACATAGCACACAATTGATTCATTACTTATATTGAGATCTTCCCTAATTCAAGAATTATCAATAAATAACAATTAATTGATATAGCCATCTTAACAATTAAATAAATCGACAATAATCCATGACAAACATGCACGTTTTCATGGATTCTACATAACAATTATTACAAGTTGTCACAAGATCGCATACAATAAACACATAACATGTTAATCCTAGGGTTTCTAATCAAATTAATTACAAAACCAAACCCTAAAATAAGATTAAATTTCATGGTTCGTCCCTGTGGTTTGATGTAAATCCTACCACTCGTCCATGATCTTTTTTTTTGGCATCGTTAATCTCTAAAACTAAACTATGTACCACCGTTCACCCCTATCTCTGACGCCCGTCTAATGTCTTCGTTAAGGCCAGTTCCGTCCCAAGTGGGGGTATTTTTGTCTTTTCCCATTTGCACATATTTTAAAACCCACTTACTAATAGCCCTTCGTTTCATTTTCATCCTCAATACTTTGCCCTATTTTCCTCTGAGTCTCAAAATCTTATGCCAAGTAAACCCTAATCAATTATTTTTCTCTCAACCAATGTGGACATTACGTACTACCAAAGATGCTGTTGATGTTCGTGAATTTTATGGTAGGTTTTTTATTGAGTTTTTTGGTTTATGTTTTTCAATAATTATGCGTAATTATGCTATTGGTATGTGAATGATAGATTGTTTTTGTTCATCTTTGATTGAAAAGTCTCCATGATTATGTTTTGTTCATGAAAACCCTTTTTGATGTAATTTTTTTTTGTACATTTTCAGGGGAGAACAATGCTCTATTTTCACTGAAGGTTTGTTATGCAGGCATGTTTACTAGTCCCCCACATAGGAGTTATGTCAATGGTGACATTTGTTTTTTTGACTACATTGATATTGATGAGTTTTCAGTGATTGAACTAAGTGACATGGTAGTGAAGTTAGGTTATACTTCAAATGTGAGCTTGTTTTATCATTTCAAAAAACCTGGGTGTGATTTGGATACTGGCCTACATAGTTTAGGAAATGACTATGATGTATTGGCATTAAGTGAGTATGTTAGACTTGGGCATAGACTCATTGAAGTGTATATTGAGTATCATAGGTCTACTTTGGATACTAACTATCAAACACATCAAGAAATTCCTGATGATGTTGTCCCAGCAAAAAGACCAAATAAGTTGCAACCTAAGAAATTGGGTAAACCTACATGTGCTAGGAGTCTGTTAACTGAAGTTAGGCAGAGTAGTCAAGTAACTGAAGTTGGTCAAAGCAGTCAGACTAATCCTGCACCAATTGTTCAGCCTAGTGCCTTTGTTGAAGACTTTTATTATGCTGATGATCCATTTATGGGACATGATGATTTTCAGCCTTTCTTTGGTTTAAGTGATATACCTCCAGCAGTTGATGTAGGTGGTAGTACTAAAGGTAATGGTAAAGGCATTAAAGTTGAGGTAGGTAATAAGGGTAAATGAATAGCAGTTGATGATGAGGTAGAGAGTTTAGGTGCTGAAGAAGACAAAGAACATAGTGATGATGAACAAGTCAGTGATGGTTTTGTTGATGAGGAAAATCCTTTGGAAGATGTAGCAGTTAATATGGAGAGTTTTGATAGGACTAATGCTGATAACATGGGTTCTGATGAAAGACCTAATGAGTTCAATCAAAATGAAGAAATTGAGGTGGATGTGGATGTCATGGATGCAGAAGAATTTGAAAGTGCATCTGATGATGATGGATTACAAAGGATAAGGAAAAGGAAACTGAAACAACTAATGAAAGAAAAGAAACCTAAAGATGGTTCTGTGCCCAAGACTGTTTTCTATGTTGGGAAGACATTTGGGAGTGCAGATGAGGTGAAAGAGAATATTCATTTACTTTCAATTGAGACTAAAAGTGAACTGTTTTTCAAGAAAAATGATAAAGAAAGAGTTAGAGTTGAGTGTAGGGGAACAATACCTGTGTTTGAAGATTGTCAACCACATGGGCCATCTGGTGGGCTTAGTGTAGCTAGTGGGTTAAGTCCAACACAAAAATGGACAAGGGCTAAAATTGGTGATGCAAAGGGTATTAAAAGTCCACAGTCAAAGTCAAAGCAGTTAGGTGAAAAACCTAATGCAAGAAAGTTAGCAGCCAATAAATGTCCTTTTGTTATACATGTTTCTAATTTAAGATCTTCTGAAACTTGGCAAGTGAAGACATTTGATGAAACTCATAAGTGCCTACAATCCAGAAAAATCAAATATTGCACTGCTGATTTTCTTTCTACTAACATAATGCAGCAGATAGAATCAAATCCAGAAATACCCATTAGAGCCTTGCAAGACCAGTTGCAGAAGAAATTTTAATTAGAGGTGTCTCGTACAAAGACTCACAGGGCAAAGACAAAAGCTGTGGATAATGTTAGAGGTGACTTCACTTTACAATACAAGATGCTAAGAGACTATGTCATGGAGTTGAAACACTGTAATCCAAACACAACAGTTAGGATAGGAGTGGAAACTGAACCAGATCATAATTCTCCAACAAGAGTATTTAAAAGGATCTATGTATATCTGGGTGCATCAAAAGCAAGATTCAGAGCTTGTAGAAGGGACTTCTTGGGATTTGATGGGGCTTTCATGAAGGGCCCATTCCCAGGCCAACTGTTGACAGCTGTGGGGATTGATCCAAACAATAGCATATTTCCACTAGCTTATGGGATTGTGGAAACTGAATCAAGAGAATCATGGACCTGGTTTTTGAAACATTTGAAAGAAGATTTAGACCTTTAAGATAACTCTAACTTCACATTCATAAGTGACAGGCAAAAGGTAATGCATACACTTTGTTTTATTCTTACAGTCTTGTACATTCATACACTATGTTTAATCTACATTTTATGTAAACTTATACACTACTTAACAATTTGCTATATACATTATGAAACAAGGAATGATACCAGCTATAGCAGAGTTATTCCCAGCAGCTGAGCACAGATATTGTCTCAGACACATTCATGAAAACATGAAGTTGAGGTGGGCTGGAACAGCATACAAGGATCTCTTGTAGAAATGTGCTACTGCTTTGACTATTCCTGAATTCCACAGAGAAATGGATAAGTTCAAAGTTTTCAATAAAAAATGTTATGATTGGTTATCTAAGATTCATCCAAAGCACTGGGCCAGATCTCACTTTTCAGGTAATGACTATTTCATTTACTATTTTACCACTTCAATTTAACATTACCTTGTCATGGGTTGTAACAAAATTTTACTTAATAAGAAGAGCTAAAACAGACATGTTGTTAAACAACATGTGTGAGGTTTTAAATGGCCAACTCCTAGATGGTAGAGACAGACCAATCATTAGCATATTGGAATATTGTAGGGAGTACATCATGAAGAGGACTGTAATTGTTTTGCAAAACATATCCAAATCAAATGGACCATTGACACCCACTTCTACAAATCTTTTCCAAGTCATTAAAGATGAAGCAAGTGAGTATATTGCTCAGTGGAATGGAGGCAACTTGTATGGTGTTACAAGCCCATTTAATGATCAATGTGTGGTGGATATAACTCACAGGACATGCACTTGCAGAAAGTGGGAATTAACAGGAATGCCTTGCAAACATGTTGTGGCTATTATGTGGAACATGGCTGCAAACAGAGTTGAGGTTGGTGTCCATGAAACTTGGGTCCATCCATGTTATAGACTAGATACATGGAGGGAAGTATACGGTCACCACATCAATCCAATAAGAGAAAAAATCCTGTGGCCAAAGTCCAATATTCCCATAACCATTGTTCCTCCAAACTACCATCTACAAGTGGGGAGACCACAAAAGAAAAGAAGGAAATCAGTAGGTGAGGATATACCTATGGTGAGGAACAATAAACTGTCTAGGAGATCAAAAACTGTGACTTGTCTTTTGTGTCACAATAAAGGGCATAATAGGAGGAGCTGCAAAGGTCATAATGTTCCTAAAGGGAGAAAAAATGCAAATGGTGCTAGTGGTTCAAATGAAGCTGCTAAGAAGGGACAAAAAACTGGTGCTAGTGGTTCAAATGAAGCTGCTAAGAAGGGACAAAAAACTGCTGCAACACAACCATCTGGGAATGCACCTAAGAAGAACTCTAAAGGAAAATAGATTGTTTGTTTCAGTACTTGTTATGTACTTTAAGACTTATGTTTCAGTACTTTCAATAGTTGCAGTGTATATGCAACATCAAACTTGGTCTTTTGTGGGATGTTTGTTTTAATTCTACTATGCTTATAAAGCTTTTGATGATTTTGTCTTAAATATGGTCTGCAATGTGTGGTGTTTGCAACATAAGTGTCGTCTGTAATATGTAGTATGTTGTAACACCCCCAAATTACCGTAGCGGAACTGTAGTGTCAAAGGGGTATTACTTTATAATATAGATCAAGGTATAGAAAACGACCTCTAAATGAGACGTTTTGAAATGTTACCGTTCGAATTATTAAAATCAGAGTTAAACAAGAGATTCAAAGTATAAAGTTACATAGATGTTTTGAAGATGTATCGAATGGTAAAAGATAAAGATAAGAGTCTCTAAGTATGCAAATGACTCTAAGATCCATGCATCCACTATCGCCTTAATAACCTGAGATAAACATGTTAAAAAGTGTCAACCAACGGTTGGTGAGTTCATAGAGTTAGTTTAGTTGTAAGGCATTTGAATAAAGATTTCACAGCAAAGGCATTGTAAATCCACTCAGTCCCAAGCCCCGCCCATACAAGACTTGCAACCTGTGTGTTTACAATCCACTGCTAAAATAGTTTGTAAATCATGTATCATCCAAATAAATGGCCTTCCAACATCGCCATGTCAGGATGTATGTTTGCACTCAAATTAATGGTCTTCTGACATAGCCATGTCAGGGTGTATGTTTGTATCGATTCTAGTCACAGTTGTCAATAGAAATCAAGAATAGTGAAATCAAGTTTGTATACAAGTATTTATGTAAATACAAATAGTGTATGTAAATCAAGCGAGTAAAGTATTTTTAAGCATGTATCTCCCCCAAGTAGTTTCAAAATGAATATTAAAGAATAAGAGTGGGGCTATGACTCACCTTAGCTGTAAAGGTCAAAGTATTGTTATGTCAAAAGTATCATGGGAACATCTCCAACACACAACCTGAATAATAGGAAAGTCTGAGATTTTGATGGTTTAAGATTGACATGATGTGAATAGTGACTGTGGAAAGATATCGGATAACGGATTGGATTGTGATGTGGATGAATGATATGCTTAAAATGCTTAAAGTTCAAAAATAATATTATATATAATATTATCATGTTTTTATGTTTATTTGAATCAGTAATTATCGTCACTTCAAAAGTTGGTGGATGATAAGTTATGCTTATTCGTTAAAAGGTGTTACGTGAGTTTATTAGGAGAGTTTATGCTTATCGTCACTTCAAAAGTTGGTGGATGACAAGTTGTAATCATAAAAACATGAGTGCGATAAGGTTGCACATTTTAAAAGGTGCTACGTGAGTTTATTAGGAGAGTTTATGATTACAACTTATTAGCTTGGCTTATGAAAAATCAGTTGATGTATTTTATTCAGTAGGTTGTTCGATAAAAAACGATTTAAATAGGGGTGTTCTAGTCGACTATAAAAAGGTCCAAAAATTATAACAAAAATATATGTAGGTACGATAAGCAAATTAAGATCAAAAAGAGTCTCGATAAGTGTTCATTTGATGATATAAGCGTCGATTAAATATAGGAACCGATTATCTAGCCATCCATAATATAGGAGGTCAAATCATGAACAAAATGAAATACGAATGAATGGAACAAATAATAGAAAGCCTAGGACAATTCGAACGAAATAGATAAATGTGCATGAGTTATTTAAATCACAAGTATGAATAGATATGGGTCGAACAGCCTTACCACACCAAGTAATGGTGGTGATATCACGTCAAGATGAACTAGAGATCAAAGGTTTTCGTATGAACTTGATAAAACCAACACAAAAGAATCGAGATCAATATTATAAGTTGTGTAAATGGCTCGAACGACTAGAATATAGCCTTGGTTCTCCTCGAATGTAATCAGCAAGAGAGAAATTCTTAGAAATATTTGAGGAATGTGTTTGTATGTAAACAAGAGGGAGTGTACGTATGTGTATATGTATATGTCGAATACATGGTTTTTAAATTCAACAAGTTGGGAAGCCTAGGGGATAAGGGAACACAAAGAAGATTTCTAGCTAGTTAAACTTGAGTATTTTGAGTCCAAGTGGTCTGTGAAAGGGTTTGTGCTTCGGTTAAGATCATGTGGTGAATATATACATTACATTCGACATTACAAAAGGTCCAAGACAACATTTAACGTGTGATATTGTTGGAAAAAGGTGAGAAACATCTTATGAACTCAAAATCGATCATAGAACATCAAATGTCCTAGGTGAGATTTAGTTTGGATCGATTTGGATAAATTGGATGAAAATTGAGTGAACTTGTACAAGTGTCGAAGGCGATTTACTTTGGGTCTCGTTTATGCATCAAACGTTCGAATGAGAATGGGAGAGTCGACATCATGATTCTTTGGTGTGTGAGGATTCGAAATGAGTAAAAAGTTGCATATGTTGTGTGTCGAATTTCAAAGAAATCAAGGTCAAGTGAGTGAGAGTGAACCGAGTGATATAAGTGAATAAATAAACTTAGGTTAGGCTTGTGAATAGTAACAGGCCAAAAACTTGGGCCAGAAATATTAAATGATCCGTTTAGTATATAATGAGTGTGTTTGATTCGTTGTGGTCCGCGTATGAGCTCGTTCCAAAGTATCGTGTATCACGTAACAACGTTTTTGAATAGAAACGTAATAAACAAAATTTTCAAATTTTGCTCGTAAAATGGTTAAGTGAACAGTAATGAGGGATTAATACTAGATTAACGTTCACTAATGACTAGGGAATTCTACGGGTTGCTACAGTACCTACCCCTTATCTTGAATCTCGTCCCGAGATTCAGTCTTTGATATCTGTTGAAATGATGCTAACGAATAGTCGATGTGTAAAGTTAAAGTAATCATGCTAAAACTTACGTATCTAGGGTAGAATACTACTTGTCTAGGGAAAACGTACCCATTATTTGTTAGCTGCATCCAAATGGCCCAAATAGAATGCTCTACCACGAGGTGGACTAAGATGTATTCCAGGGTTTGGGTTATTTCCTTCAATCGCTAGAGCTAGATTTCCTTGTCTTTGTCCAGGTTCGAGTTAATCCGAATATGAATGAAATAGTAATAAAACTGCCTATTTGTGCTAATTTGAATAGATAATTTATAAGAACTATATTAAAAAAACCTTTTATTCGGGTCAATATGGTGAACTAAACCCAAATTAGCTAAACATTTCTAACAAGTTACCCGACCCTATTTATAAAAGTCTTTTTTTTTTTTTTTTTTTTTTTTTTTAAGAAAAAGAAAAAAAGAAAATAAAAAAATACCGGGGTGAAAGTGATGCCGTAAATGCACAAGTTAAGATAGTTAGAGGACAAACAAGTGAAACTCTCCCCATTGTGTTCATCATTCCACATCTCCCAATTACAGATCCTTAAAAAGAAACAATTTAGAAAAAAAAAATCACCCATTAGATCGATCCAACTTCCCACCCAAATCTCACTTATTTCAACATTATTAATATTATTAATCTTGTCAATTCTATACCTGCTTCAAAAGTGAAACTCTCCCCATTGTGTTCATCATTCCACATCTCCCAATTACAGATCCTTAAAAAGAAACAATTTAGAAAAAAAAAATCACCCATTAGATCGATCCAACTTCCCACCCAAATCTCACTTATTTCAACATTATTAATATTATTAATCTTGTCAATTCTATACCTGCTTCAAAGGTACGCCTTTAACCCCAATTTCTTTCACCTACACTTGTATTATCATTTACATGCAATGTTACTAATCTTTATATATTTTATATTTGTTTTTGTAGGGAAGTTTGGTTTAGAATTCGATCTGATCTGGATTTATTTATGTGATTTGATTTTTGGGGAAATAAAAATATTTCTGTTACATTGTATTATAAGAATTGATTGGTAAATAGAATAGATGGGGATAGTGTTTACGAAGCTGTTTTCGTCGCTTTTCGGAAACAAAGAAGCTCGGATCCTTGTACTCGGTCTTGATAATGCTGGAAAAACCACCATTCTATGTAATTATATTTTGTTTTAACTTAGTTCTTTTTAATAAGCTAGCTGTTATGTTTATTGAATGATTTGTTGTTGGTGTTTTAGATCGGCTTCAGATGGGTGAAGTTGTCTCCACTATTCCAAGTTTGTCTTCTTTGTCTCGTTTTTTATAAACATTTTATTACCTTTAGTTATTGTGGCATTGTTTTATTGGATAAGAGTTTATGTGCAGCCATCGGGTTTAATGTCGAGACTGTGCAGTACAACAATATAAAATTTCAAGTCTGGGATCTTGGTACGTGTTTCTTCTTTAATTCATATGTTAAGTATAGAGCTAACTTACTTAACTAATCTTGATGATTAAAAGTAAAATAATGGCAATGTTTTGCCAAGCGTAGGTTTTAGAATTTGAAGTCTTTGACAGGTCGACATTTTTTGAAAAGGTTGTTGGAATTATTGTGATATCATATTATATAGGTTAAAAGACCAAGTCTTGGTCAATTGGTAGAAACTAAAACTTGATCCCTTAGTTATAGTTTATCTGAGATGCATATCTCTATTCATTTCGTTAGATGCAGAAATGTAGGCGTTAAAAATATGACTTGGGAGCTACAAGGTGAGATGGAATTGTAGTTTCTGATTTTTTATTCTCGGGAAATTTAACAATGAGATTGGAGTACACTTTGCTCTACTGATGAATTATATACCTATGAATTCCTTTAAATGGGGCCATGGCTTTTACCTAGCTAACAATAATTATTACATCAATTGATAATCTTCAGATGCAAGGCTCATATAATATAAACAAAACGAAACTAAAGGCTTGGCGGCAACTGCATGCAGTGGTTTTAGTTGATTACTGGATATTAGTCATAATATATGTAGTTCCTATAGTTTGCGTTTGTGCAGTAGATGTGGTAATAACAAAGAATTGTTAGCATCACTTTTCTGGTTTGAAAATTGAAATTAGGAGTAGGTCTGTTACTTGCAACTGGATTATCTTCACATATGTTACTAGTATGATTGTATATGATATCCTCACTTGCAAGAATCTGATAGATAAGAAGAGCGCTAGTTAAGAGAGGGCATGATGCATGATGGAGGTGTAAACAAAAACTGCATATGGGGTTCCATTATAAAGGACATATTTGTTGTTAGCAGGTTTTGGCAAAACTTTGAAACATGAAAATGAATTTCTAAGATAGAAAGGTGATTTGTGAATGCTGCTGCTTTCACGTCAAACAAAATAAAATTAAAGGGTGTATGGCTAAGCTTATGAGTTGGGTTTATGCTTATGTTATATAAGCGGCTTATGGCTTATATATCATAAGCTAATAAGCCGATAAACTTAAGCGTTTGAGTAGTTTAGGTTGTTAAATGACCAAAATGGACATAGGTTGAAAAATATGAATGTTAAATTAGGTATAATTGAGAGTAAAATTGTAATGGAATATGTTATATAAGCCCAACCCACTTAAAAAAGCCACAATTTTGTGGCTTATCAAAACCCCCTTATATAAGCTCATAAGCCCGCTTATATAAGCTTAGCCAAACACTTGGTTTAGGCTTATTTGGCACATATAAGCTAATAAGCTCATAAGCTCATTATATAAGCTTAGCCAAAACACCCCCTTAAAAATCTTATAAAAACCAAAAGTTATACTTGATAGCGTTGCAGATTGAGAGTTTTTGCCTTTTGAAAGTGTTTTTCTCACTTGATTTTTGCTTTTTAACGTACCATGTGCAACTCAGTCTTTTGGTTAGTCCATTATTCATCATTCTCAATTTCTCATCACATGAATAGACTCTTCCTCGATTTCTTAGTGTAGGGCCGGTTGACAGCGTTGGTTGAGATGTTACTTTTCTTAGCTTTCATCAACTTCTCATTATCCACTATTTGCTTTTCTTTTGCGAATAACCCAAAAGTTTAATAACCAACATGTGTCGTGACTGGCCAATGTTCATCATAAGGCTGCAAATTACTTTTATCTGGAAACTCTGGTTCTGGTCTCGGGATGCTCACCTTCATCCTGGGTCTTCGTCATTTGTGGTTTGGACTAGGCTGGCATGAGAATGACCACTACCTATATTTTTATTTGTCTATCACCTTTGACACTGCTGGTTCCCCACGTAATTGGCAATACTACGATCCTATTTTCTTCCTACTACTACGTGGCTGGACTCCATTTTCGCCACATCGTGTACGAATTCATCTTCTATCCGTCAGATACAGAGCCTATATTAGTCATTTTCTATTTCTTATGCCCCTATCAGCTGTTTTTGAAGTAATTGACAAAAAGTAAGTTTTAACAAATGTAATTAACAATACATAAAGTAAATACCTTACTATTGATAGAATACTTTGCCTGATGCTAGACAAAAGCATAATGAAATACACTTTGTTTAAAACTCATGTTCTGAGAGAAATTTAGTCATAGTTTTGAGTTGTCTCCAAATTACATAAGGGGTCACTTACAGAGGATAATTCTATTGTTGGGAGGTTTTGCTAAAAGTTCAAAATTAAAAAGTCAACGCCCATTAGTTATTTCCATAGATAAACGAAATAAAGCTGAATATCTTATAAATAACCAAAATTACTTTGATCTAGACCTTTGATAGTTATGGCCGTTTTTAATTATCCAGTGTTCTCACTTGTTTCTCATGGTTCTAATGCTCTCTGTATGAGCTGGTCACACATCCGTCACACCAGGGAGTTTAACAGCCGAGAACAAGACTTCTATGAGTTCTACTTGTATTTAGGAAAAAAAATGTAGCCTATGTAGGGTAAATGGACTGTGTTATACACGCACACGTAACCTACTTGGTTTTGGGTGTAGAGAAGGGTATAAATGACACTTTGTTTTGCTATTTCTTTGATAAATTAAATTAGAATTCTTTCTATGAGTTTGAATAAATAAAGCTGTAGTGAAGATGAGAATGTAAGTAGTATCAGATACCAAAATAGGGTTAGAACATAATAACCAATGCTGTATTTGTTTTGGGACTAAAAGGAAGAATCTGGTAGGGAGTAATAACTATTAGCGTTTAAATAAACATACGTTTATGGCAGTTAGATATGAGCGATGCTTAGAAACGTTCCCAAGTAACAGATTTGTTGGATCACCTCCAACATCTTTGCATCACCTCTGATTCGTACTCATGGGAATTTAAACTCGATATTCAAACTTTTTCTCTGTTCCATTGGTTAGAAGCTGCATCGACAAAGCCATCTTAGTTCCATTCGGTAACAAAGTTAGATGGGATAATTCAATTCCTATCAAGATCAACATTCATTGGAGGTTACTTAATAAAAGGTTGCCTACTTGAATGATTGAATGAATCTGGCTCTTCGTGGTATCAACTTAAACTCGACTCGATGTCCAGTTTGTAACAATGCTTTAGAAACGGCTCAATGTTTTTTTCATTGATTGCACGATTGCTTGAAGTCTATGGATTATGATACAAAAAACTGGTGGAAACTTGCCTATTACCCAAAAGACTTGCGAAGTTTAATCTTTTAGAGTGATTCGACTTCTCTTCTTAATCAGCTAAAGTTTTGTTTTAATGCGATCATTTAATCTACGACTTGGAATATCTGGCATTATAGAAATAGGCTTTGTTTCGACATTTCCCCTCATCTGAAAGACGCCTTCTTGGTCGAAATCAAAACTTTGTCTTACTCTTGGATTAGTCATACAAAGAAGGATTTTCATCCAAATTGGAACGTTTGGATCATTGATCCAATAGATGATGTAATAGTCTATTGTAACATTTCAAATTTATAGCTTCTTGCTAGTATTTGTATAATTCCGCATATGAACAATGCCATCACCATTTTGGTAAGCATACTGATGCAGAATGTTATGGATCTCGCTACGTCACATACGTAGAAAGAGTTGATGTGGAGAATTTTGTAGAAATATGTAGAATTGTTTGAGGTTATTATGTGCACATATAATTCTGTATATATGCAGATTATGGTAATTGGTCTTTTGGTTTATTTGGTCAAGTTTTTTTAATCTATTAGTATTCACACTTTTGCATATTTTTGTTAAATAATTTTTTTTTTGTTTTATTTTATATTTCCTACTAATGCTTGTGCTTTTTTATGATACAGGTGGCCAAACCAGTATCAGGTAGTCATTGATTGACCTTCTGGCATTACTTCCCACTTTCTCTATGGCTAGTACACCAAAGTAGTGGGTAGATTGCAGCTAATCGCATTTAAGACAATTCTATTCTTTTTCATGAAGTTACTAAATTTCCATTTAATCAAGGTTGGATTTTGTTACTGCTTTTCTAAAGTTTATCAGTTGATATATTCGGTGTTGTTTTAGGCCATACTGGAGATGCTATTTTCCAAATACTCAAGCCATAATATATGTGGTCGATTCCAGCGACACTGAAAGACTAGTAATTGCTAAAGAGGAGTTTCATGCAATTCTAGAGGTATTCCTTTTTATCTTGCAGCTTCTTCACTAATTTCATTACTATGAATTATATTTTCTCAACTCCAAACATATAATTATTCTGTCATTCTAACAGGAAGAAGAGTTGAGAGGTGCTGTTGTTCTCATATTCGCCAACAAACAGGTCAAGACTCTTAACTTGTCACACCAAACACATAAATTGTTTAATGTTTATCTTTGTCTATCAGTTATTGTCTCTAAATAATTGCTGTAATGTTTTCTTTATTTTGGTATTTAGGATCTTCCTGGGGCACTTGATGATGCTGCTGTGACCGAATCATTAGAGTTGCACAAAATAAAAAACCGTCAATGGTCTATATTTAAAACATCTGCAATCAAAGGAGAAGGTCTTTTTGAGGGCTTAGACTGGTACAGCTTGATTCTAACTATACACTCGGCTATATTTTACGCTTTTTCTAGTCACTTCAATTTATGATCTGCCTTTCAAAAAAAAAGATGTATGATCTGTATTTATATTGTATCTGTGTGTATGTATGACACCGTTTAATTTGTATACAAATTCAAACACTAAGAAATACGCTTTTATTGATTCATATGCAGCTCTATTGATTATATATGTTTCTGATATTTGATTTTTTTTTGGCAGGTTGAGCAACACACTCAAGTCTGGCGGTGGCTAAAACTTTCTCATCCTGTACGTTTGTGACTTATTTGTCTCATTGATATGGTCTTTACTCTTTAGCTATTGAGCGCTAATGTCTTTTCGAGGACAAATACTTATGTGTGACTGAAACATCTATATTGTAGCCTTATACCGCCATTTTTCGTGTTTGATACATTGCGGTTGGTTTCTTTGTAGTTTAATTGTTATATTGTTGAAAATTTTCCTCTATGGAAATGAATATTATGGAAGGTTCTGTCTTTATTTATTTTTGGCTGGATGTTTGTGTTGCTGTTAAAGAGATGGAAATGCAAAGAGGCTTGAAGATTAATGTTGGGGTTTTCACTTTTCATGAAAAATGTTATAAAGACATGTTAGGTTTATTTTTAGCAACCATATTATAAGGAAAACAACTTCTAGCCACTAATGTCCAACTCCTTTGTGATTGGTAATATTTTTCCTTTCATGTTTCTTTTTTTACCAATGTCACATTCTTCATTCTTATGTAAATGACTAGCTCAATACAGAAGGTATTGCAGGCTAGACTAGCTCCCTTGCATGCTCAATAACTCAAAGCACAATACATTCACCCATACAATCTTCTCTATATATCAATTGACAAAGGAAACATAAAATAGGGTTATTTTAGTCATTTTATAATACACTTTAATCTGCTTTCTTTTTAAACTTATGGTTTTGTCTCTTTAGTTTTCCCTCATCGCATCTTTTAATTATGTACTTTATACAAGTCAAAATTTTTACTCAAAATTCATCATTTGTTTCTTACTTCAACTTCATTCTAACTTTTGATTAATAGTTACGATGTTGGGCTAAAAGAAAATGTTACAATGTTGAATGCTTTTTTTCATACTCACCACGCATCCACACAACCTTGTCGGTTGGCTTAACGTATATTAGTCAAAATCCACATATTTTATTTAGCATCTGTGAGTTAAATTATGATCTTAACCCACATTTGTAGTTGGGGCTCTGTATATGTAAATTTACAAAGGATTGAAAGGAAGTGTAAAATGAATACTCAGTAAGTCTCAAATTATAGTTGCCATTTTTATTTTAGAATGTTTTAAAATGACAGACTTCATCTTGTGCTAACTATTAGCCGTGCATTATTATTAGCCCATTTGTGTTAATGTCTTTGTATAGAGTTAGGCCCAATAAAGGTTTTTATGTTACACGATTGTATGCTCTATATATTTGATTCGGTGATTAATAAAACGATAAAGGGGAATAAACCTATTCTAATATGGTATCACAGCCTCAAGATCCTAAACCCTAAAAAAAAATTCCCACGCCTCCTGTACATGGTCTACTGTTGCTTGTTTTTTTCTTTGCTAAATCTCTTGCATTGCTTTGCTTAATTCCGTCATAGCATCATGACGGGAAACACACAACCACCTAAACAACCGATTGATAAAGCTTATTCAATCGCTAGCATCAAGGCGTGTATCCCCTCACCTCTTGATCTAGACAAACTTAACTATAATTCTTGGAGAAATCTCTTTACACGTTTTTGCAAGACGTATGGTGTTCATCATCATCTTCAAAAACCAGAATCTACAAGCACCGCACCACCCGATGATCTTCTTCACGAGACCAATGATTCTCTTGTCGTTATGTGTATGTACTCCACTATATCCCCCAAATAGGTGGATATGGTGATTGACGATAACACCACGGCTCACGAAGTGTGGAAAAGCTTCGTGATTTATTTCACTTCAACAAAGCCGCTCACATAATTCAGTTGGATAACGAAATTCGTAACATGGCTTTTGGGAACTTATCAGTTAATGATTATTTCCAAACGATCAAGTCTAAGGCCGATCGCCTTGCTAATCTCGGATCCACGGTAAGTGATTCGAGCCTTGTAACCTAATCAATGGTCTTCGGGCTAAGTTTCCCGAGATTGCCCGCATTATTCGTCATCGGGAAAAACTCCCCTCGTTTGATGATGTGCGGTCTATGGTGCTTTTGGAAGAAAGTGATATCGCTCAATTAACGACCGCGTTATCCTCTCTTAATACTACATCCTCATCACCTACTGTGCTCGTTGCCACCAACACAAATACACCTAAGACTGGACCTTTGAGTGTTGAACTCTGCCGAAACTTTCAGCGTGGTTCGTGTACATACGGATCACGTTGTAAGTTTGTTCATGGCCAAATTGATTCAAGGTCTCGTAACACTGCTTCTGGAACGAACTCGACTGGAAACAAATTTGGGTTCACTACTACTCGCGGGTCTCAGCATGCTCGTGACTCATCTAAGCCTTCCAAACATGACACCCAGTACCTTGCAGCTCCAGTCCCGTTTGGCATGGCAGGAATGAATTATGTTAATCCACACTCGTTTTGTCAGCCTGGTTTGGGAATAACTCAGCCCAACATGGGATTTCCCCTTGTACCTACGACCCAGTCCAGTTTCATCCATCCAGGTGTTGTTAATAATGGACCTCACTTAGCCTAACAGCCACAACAGGCTAATGTTGCTACTAACAGTGCTCCATCGGTCCACCAAGCCCCACTACCCAGTTCAGCCTTCTTTCGGTACTCAGGCTATACATCCAGGAAGCAATGTTTTTTTATCCATGCACTTATGCTTACACCGTCCCTCAGGCTTTCCAGTCTCAGGCGACTATGACTCCTCAAGCTTTTCAGACGATGACTCTTCCGGATCCCGCCTGGAACATGGACACCGGTGCTTCCTCTCACTTGGCTGACAACGCAGGTATTCTCACTTCTGTTAGTGATTCATGCATTTATCCATCTGTGTATGTTGCAAACGGCCAATCTATACCTGTTACACATACTGGACATAGCCTATTGTACACTTCTCATAAACCATTGCAGCTTAATCATATACTTGTCACACCTCATATAATTAAAAATTTAATTTCTGTTCGCAAATTTACACATGATAATGACGTTTCTGTTGAGTTTGATGCTTATGGTTTTTATGTGAAGGATTACCAGACGGGCAGACTTCTTATCCGTTGTGATAGCACGGGGGACCTTTACCTAGTTACGCAACCGTCATCCGCGCACTATCCTCTTTCTTTGCTTTCATTCAGTCATACTACGTGGCACAGACGCCTCGGGCATCCTGGTGAAGATGTGCTTTGTCGTTTAGAGTCTAGTAATTTCATTTCTTGTAATAGGTCAAAGTCGTCAGCTTTGTGTCATGCATGCCAACTAGGTAAACAAATAAAACTTCCATTTTATACTTCGGAGTCGAATGTTGCATCTATTTTTGACATTGTGCACTCGGATATATGGATATCCCCTATTCCGAGTGAGAGTGGTATTAAATATTATTGTTGGGATTACTTATAATTAATATCAAGTGTCGGTCATTAACTTTTGTAATAGGTTGCTCTAGTTAAATAGGCTTATATGTTTGTTATTAGTTTAAGGCTTATGTAGTAAGCCCATGGGCCTTAGATTGTTTGTTAGAAAGCCCATAGAGAGCGTTACCCTATCTATCACACTATCTAAGCACATGTAAACCTCAATTTGAGGTTGTTGGTTCATTTTATGCAATACATCTTTCTATTATTCTCAAGCATAATTCGTTCCATCCATTCTCTCTCTCTCTCTCTCTTATTTCTCTCACTTAAATATTTGTGTGTTTACAACAATATGGTGACCTAACAAGTGATATCAATCGCCAAATAGATAATTGGAGTGTGTGTTTATTGTTATTCGTAGCCTTATTTCGTATTTTCTTCAAGTTTTTCGTGTTTTCAAATCTTGATACTTGGAAAGTTTTAAGGTTGATATAGTGTTTAGAAGCTTAGAAATAGCATAAAGTTTAGTACTTTGTAGTCTAAAATTCATTTTCTACTCGTTTCTAGGTTCATACCATATTACGAACATCATCAAATTTCATTTTTAGTGTTAAAGGTTTAAACTTTATTGTTATTTAAGTGTTTTTAAAGTGATTTGATCAAAAGAAACTAGTGGAAATCGTGTATTTTGAGTAAAAAACAAACTTGGAAAATATTGCTTTTTTACGAATTACATCAAAGTTTACGAATAACTTGGTCAAAACCCTTAGTTTACGAATTAGATTGGTCAAAATCCTGATCTTACGAATAATAGTGCAGTTTACGAATAACAACTTGGTTTACGAATAAGCACACTTTACGAACTTCTGCAATCTTCTGTTTCTTCAACGATCCAGGTGTACTCAGTACTTCCCTAGCTTGGATAAGCTTGTGGAATACTTCGACTTGTGACATCTCTCTAGCTTGGACAAGTTAGAAAGATATAATTGGATTCTCAAATTCTTACGAATTTTCCCAAGTTTTACGAATTTTCCCAAGTTTTACGAATTTGCTCAGATTTTACGGATTTGGACAACTTTTACGAATTTGGACAACTTTTACGAATTTGGACAACTTTTACGAATTTGGACAACTTTTACGGATTTGGACCAGTTTACAATGTTGAAGTCAACCAGTTCTATTTTGATAACAACACATTCTTTAATTGTCTACAAGATCCATTACAGCTAAACACAAGTAACTTCATCAATCATGTCTCAACCACCTTCTCCCTTTTACTACCCTCAACCACAACAGTATCCTCAGCCACAACAATACATGCAACAACAACACTTCTTTCCACGAAAACAATTCCCTCAACAACAACCATACCTTCCACAACAATTTCCAATGCACCCATTACCTCTTCCACCAAAATAACCACATTGGTTTGATCAAATGTGTGAAGCTATTAGCATTCAACAATCCATCCATGAAGCTGGTTCACTAGAAAGACCTCCAATGCTCACTCCTGGAAATTATGTTACATGGGCAAGTCGATTCTTAAGGTTCATGGAACTCAGGAAACCTCATGGCAAATATCTGAAGCAAGTTTTCCTTGAAGGACCCTTTCAAATGCCAACTGTAACGGTTCCCGGAGATGCAACTATTGTTCCTCCAAGACCTGAGATTGTGACCACTCTTCCAGAGAATCAACTTACACCAGAATAGATACTTCATCGTGAGGCGGATGAACATGCAATGGAGTATATTCTTCTTGGTATACCTAATCCAATTTACCGAAGCATTGATGCTCAAAAGACTGCTAAGGATATGTGGGAACATGTACATCTTTTGATGGAAGGCACTGAACTAAACAAAGAAGACATGGAATCCAAGCTTTATCTCGAATATGAAACATTTTTGATTGATCAAGGGGAGTCATTAGAGTCATATTATCATCGCTTCACAAACATCATCAATGACTTGGACCGACACAATATCATCTTACCAAAAATTGCTATCAACACTAAGTTTCTCAATTGTTTAGGTCCTGATTTGCAGAAACATGTCACCTTTGTTCGTCAAGCCAAAAACCTTCATAATGCGAAGTATGGGTTGTTGTATGATTATCTGAAGCACCATCAATCTGAAGTTGACAAAGATCGAGCCCTCCGTGGAATGTATCAACCTTCATCACCTCAGAACCCACTAGCACTTATGACTCAATCTTACCAAGCTCCATATCCATAGTCGAATCGTGCGTTTGCTCAACAACAACATCACTTTACTTACCCTCAACAATCACCTTCAACCCAAATCACTCTATATGATTCTTCATAACACTCAACTGAAACTCAACTTGTTCCATATGAAAAACCTGACACAATGTACCATGCACAAGCACATGATGAAGAAGAGGAAGTGTGAAGGATTATACAAACACTTGGGATGTGAATCTTAATAATGTGTTTGGGATATATATGTATGAATGTGGTGTAGTATGCGGAATCTACTATAACACACTTTAAAAGAACACAAAGGTGATGAGAATGTAAACGTGAGTTATAATGAACAATGAACACAACTTTATTAACACATAACGATTCAATATTATTGATGAAATAATACGGATGATCTAACTATCACCAGGATTACAAAGTAACCTTGAATCTTTGATTGTAAAGGATTTGTGAATTAGTAACTAAGTTACTTGAGAGGTTGTTCTGTTTTGGTTATTAGTTAAAGAGACGCATGCATGAAGGTGGTGACTAAGGGAAACTTTTATAGAATAAGGTACCTGTAATACATGAAATTCAGATAACGCGTAAAATTACCAAATTACCCCTGATAACATAAAACCTTATTAAACAACTTATAAAATTCTGAAATAATTCCAAAACATCTGAAATCGAATTATATCTGAAACAAAATAATTTCTGGGACAATGTTACATCATTTTAAATGTTCAAAAATTAATATACATATTTGTCTTGTAAATTCCGAAATTATATAAAATTAACTAAACATAATGTTTTATTTCTTTTAATTAGATAATAAGTAAAATAAAATAAGATAAGATCAAGCAAATCAACCCAAAATAATATTGTGATTGAGGGACCGAAATATACAGATCTTGCCCCCCAAAATTCGGTTCTCAAAGATATAATCAAATCCCTTTTTATTCTCCTATCAAAAACAAAACCGCATAAGTTAACAAAAACCCTAGCGATCAAAATAATTCGACCAAGGCTTCAACACGATTTCTGGGATTGAGCAAGTAATTTTCTGGTGTTCTTGGAGGTTCAAGGAGGCTAGGAAAATTAAGGGTTGCTGCGTTTTCTCCTTGGTTCGTTCTTGTTCTTGAAATCTTGTCGACTTGATCTAAAACAAGGTAATAATTCTTGCGACTAAACCAAACGAGTTAAAATTAATATGGAAATTTTCCTGTGATCTCTAGATGTTATATAACTCATATAAAATATGTAAATCGATCCATGCATGCTAATTCTATGCCTATGAAAATATAATGGTCATAAAACACGTAAATCACAAATATATGTAATCCAAATTTCTGGACATGATAGCTATTTTATTTAGACCTCATATGATGTAATAGTCCTGGGAAAAATGATAGATCGAATTATAGTAGCCTAAATCAATTCGTTGTAATTTTAATGTCTAAAACGTACGTAAATATGCAATATATGTTAAACGATTTTTCTGGGCATGTTCTCTATTTTTCGTGGGTTCCTTATGAGTAATATGATCTGGGGAAAATATGGTTTTGATTTTTAGAAGCTTAAAATTAACGTAGTGAATTATTGGATAAACCAGATTTTGTGAAAATAAAGAAAACAAATAAAATAAAAATCGTGGCTTCTAGGGTTTGTTTTCTTGGGCATGAATCTGAGCATTTAATGTGTTTTAAGGATGAATAAGTGATGGTTCAATGATTGGTGAAAAGTAGGGTTTGCATTTGTTGTTAAAAAGTCCTACCGATTTGCAATAAAATGTATAAGGACCTGTTTTTCCAACTTTGAAACTTCTGGGATATTTTTGTAAGATCATATACATCTGTAAGAATGTGGTAAAAATATAACTTTGGGGTCCTAAGTGTAAATATTGCATAATAATGAATTAATGGGAAATTAGGGTTTCGAATTGGAATTAATTAAAAGTGAGGGACCAAAAGTGTAAATCTGGAATTCTGAAGTTGTTTTGTGTTAATACTGATATAAAAAGGTTTTTGTGTAATTTTGAGGATTTTTGGGCTAATTATGTAATTGTTATGAATTATGACTTAATATATATGTTTTGTAAACTTAAAGGGCTAAATATGTAAATTCTGAATTCTGAGGGGTCTAATATGTAAAGTAATGAATTCTGATGGTATATTCTGTAAATTTGAAATATAATATGCTTGGTTGGTAAATATGGATATTGTAGGGTTTAATTTGTAAAATATGTAATTATAAGGTTGGTTTTGTAAATTATGTAACTAAAGGGGTGTAATCTGTAAATTGTGAAACTTAAGAGAATAAAATGTAATTCTGAATAAATAGAGGGTATAACTCTGTAACTTGAAGTATTTTCACAAATGACCATTGAATTAATGAAGTTACATTTAAAACCCTAAACTTTGTATAATTGTCATAGTTAACCCTAAACTTCTGTAACTTGATAAAATGTACTGTATTCCATAATAATCTCTGAATAAGGGTTAAACCTAATCTGAAATCATAATATTTATTAATTCTGGAAACCTGCTAATTATGGGAACTTACTAAATCTGGAAAGTTACTAAAAATAGAAAGTACATAAAATGAAGAGATTAACTAAAGGAATAATCTGAATAAGAAACTTTAGTAATTCTGTCTTCCTCTTCCTTAGGTGTGAAGAAGGAGAAGTCCTGATCTGATTTCTGTGTTTGTTTGTTATCTGCTGTGCTAATAAGGTACAGATATTCTGCCCTATTTCAGTAAGGGTGTTTTCTTCCCTTTTCTCCCAGTATTTTATTTTCTTATTAGGATTCCCTATACCATTGCTATGTTCCCTTCTGTTGTGAATCTTTGTTGTGATCTGTTTGTCTTGAACCTTTTGTTTGAACCTCTGCTATGATTCTTGTATTCTGAACCTTTCTCCTGAACTCTGATTGATCTCTTGTTCTGAACCCTAATTTGTGAGTCTTAATTTAATCTGATCTGTGAACCTTGTTCTGAACCTTAACCTGATATATCTGTTGTAAACTTTGATTTGATTTTGGTAAACCTTAACCTGTTAAATCCTTATCTGAACCTAATTGATTTTGAACCTTTATTAAACTACATATGAAACTGTTTAAGAAAAGCTATTTTAAAAAGTAGCGATACCACTTGGAAATGGAAGTTACTAAACGTTTTGGAAGACTATTTTTATGAAAACCATTTCGTAAGATCATTTTAATGAAAACCATTATTAAAGGATTGATTTAAATGAACTTTTGACAGGAACTTCTGAAATGGATTATTGCTATGAATTTGTAATCATTAACCTTTGATATACTTTTTGGACTATTGGAAATAAACCTTTTAAATCTGAACTTAAGCTTTGATATTAAACTTAATCTGATAAACTCTGATTTAAACCTTATTATCTTAATCTGAATTGTTGACATGACCCTTCTGTCATGAACCCTTAGATGTGACTCTGTTTAGTATATGACATCTGACCTTGACCACAGTCTGATATCCGAGCCAATCACTAGGCATGAGGGTTTCATGTCCATGTCATTGATGCACCGATGGCATGACTCTAGGGCAGGAGAGTGATGACCTATCCCGTCCCTGATTTATTTTATCTGGTGTGTTAAGGAGTTTCTGGCCACAGGGGGCGCATGGATGCATCCTAGTTCTGACTCTGTTATCTGTTATCTGTTTATGTTATATGTTTGTTATTATCTCTGGTGACTGATGGTGTGTGCGATACACGTCTTTCACATATATCTGGGAGCTGATCACTCCGATTGGATACATGAGGTCACCCCTCATATTATCTGTTACTTGAGAGGTATCCCCTCTGAATTATTATATCATTACTCTGTTATTATATTATCTGTTATCTCTGGGCTCATGATGGATTTCTGTATTTCCCTAAACCTGGTTTGTACATTATCTTTTTCTCATTTCTTTTCTTTTACCCTTATTCCTTTCCTATTCTTTCACTTTAATTCTGTATCTGTATAATCTGTATTTCTGATTTGTTTCTATATTGTTCTCTGCTATTGTTTCTGTCATCTATATATCTGTTCACTGAGCTCTAGTAGCTCAGCCGCATTTCTTTTCCTGCGGCAGGTTTTAGTAGGAAGCTGGGAATGAGTGAGAGTGTACCTCTGGACATAGAAGGCTTGGTAGCTATTCTGGATTAGAGCTGGACTGAAGTTATTATGTTTAGAATTAGTTTTGGAAGTTTCATTGTAACCTTGTAGAATTCAATATTTTAATTGTAATCCTTTGAGATTTTTGTATTACTATAGATGTATGCTCTGTTTTGATCTGATATGAATCCATTATTGTGATATCTTTACCCTTGTCGGGTTGGGGTGTTACAATTTATGGTATCAGAGCATTCAGGCTGCGACTCGTATTACATTTACCCTTGACCTGTGTAGTCTGGACCACTAAGTTTCCACTGTAGGCGCTCGTAGGATAACCTTTGAGAATTTACCTTAGGATTTTCCCTATATGAACTTAAATTCTCACCAGTGAGGAATGGGTAGACTATAAGACATTTGCTTAAGTATCTTGCTTCCGCACCACTCTGATTCGTGCTTTGTTTTTGGTTAAAGACTATTGAAATTACGTTGGGAAATTTAGAGCTTATGCCTTGCATCACCTAAGATTTGAAACCTAAATAAATCTGAAGCATTAGAAGTTGCGTAGTAATTATCTGACATTATTTGATCCTTGCCTTTCGATCTCCACTCCGACCTCTGAACCTTCTGTAAATCATTCTGATGCCTCTTTGGGCAATCTGAGAATTCCCATGACGATGATACACTTGATACATTCTGTTAGTTAGTTCTCGTTTCTAATAATCATCTATGAATCTTCTGACACTATTTGATTTCTACTTAACCATCTCTGTTCCCATGAGAAGCCTTGTGGTGTTTTAACCACGAATACACGGATGTTTTCCCTCTCATTCTGAATGGTAAAATCTGCTTTGTTGTTCCGTCTTTCTTTGGTAGTAACATTGATTTTATTCTTAATTGAATGATCATTTAAAATATTGACGACTATCCTCCTATGTCTCACCTTTGGTGTTTGAAACAATTTTGGAACCCCTGACATGATTACCAATTGTTAAACTTTTGCTGCCACTACCTGATTTTGAACTTCATTTCTGATCTGTGGATAAACCGTCTGATATCTCTCCGACCATCCCGAAGACCATTTAACCTTAATGTGTTTGACACATCCTATAAATTCATGACCCATGCTGGATATAAATGGATCCACTGAAACTATTTTGTCCTGAATGATGAATCTTATTTGCCAATCAGTTTTCCTTTGGAAGGATTTGATGCAAATACCGTCTCTGTATGGAATTGTTAACTGAGCATATGATGCTGATATCTGATATCTCATAAGTCTCACTTCTGCAATTATACGATGTTCGTATTACCAATGATGTACACCCTACCTGTCACTTATGCTAAAAGCTAAACCAAAAACTCCAATACCTTGAATTGTTCGCGTACCTATCCCCACACTATACTGAACCATGTACTTGACTCTGACATATGAACTATCTGTCTGGTTAAGTGACCATATACGTTCTGCGGATCTGTTTACTATTGATATACTTGATTTTGGAGATCTTGTGATTATTGATTGGCTGGCCCTTCGTAAAAGCTATCATAGGCTACCGCATCTGAAATATAACAATCTGCTCCACCCTATTTTGTTATAGTAACCTTGAAACGCTTAAATCTGTTAAGCTTATCACTGTTATGGAAAGATTTACCCTGATCTCATTTGATTGTCAAATTCTCCTGACACCTATTCGTATTCACCCCTAGAAAGTTTTGTTGTACAAATTTTCTGGCATTTTCTGATGAAACTTCTGATTTTTCCTCCCCTTTGAGAAGTAGAATTGATTCTGAACCGATCTCAGTTAACGACCCATGATGCTATAGAAGTTGAGAGATTGAAGAAACTGATGAGATATGTTTTTGTCCACCTCAGTGTTCCCCTTGAATACCCCTATTTGTTATGAAGAAGAAAGAGAAAATTTTGCGTCTGCATATCAACTATCGTAAACTTAACCGTAATCTCACTGTAATCACTTTTCATTTCCGAGTATAAATGATTAAATTATTCTATCCTTGTGAACTCTGTATCAGACAACCTCATTTAATGTTTGAAGGACTGAAGAAGCAACCTTAAGAACTCCTGAGACGGGAGATGACTAACTGAGAGAAGCTTCCGTAAAGTATTTCAGTTTATTATATAGATTAGTGATGTGAATTAAAACTGTTTTCGTACTAATTGTGACCATTATGAGTCTTAAATAATGCCAATAGTATTGGCTAATAAGAATCATGTTTTCACGAGTATCTGGACAATTGTCATAGTATGACAACATGTTGTGCCCTGAGACGAACGAGGAAACATGTAGACCATCTTCGTATTAAATGGAATGACCTTTGTTCTGGAAGAAAAGATGTGATTTGGCATTTAGAGATTGTAGCAGACACCACCACCGAACATCCGATGACGACAACAATCTGAGTTGGCGAATTCCGAACTGTGCTAGCAGACTTGTCCAAGGCTCGCAGTCTTGCTTCTCTATTCATTTTAGTTGTACTAAGATGAATTGGGAGCAGAAGCAGACTTGAGAATAGAAACTGAGATCATGACCTTGAATAGAAGAAAATTCTGAATCGAATAAATTCTGTGACGGATGAAGCTATGGATGATGTGATTCACTTCTGCTTGACCTATCTAAATTTCTGTTACCTGATGATAAATCCTTTGAATGATTTAGGTTCCTTATCAGTAATTCCGCTCTGTGTTCATTCTGCGTATGTCGGATGATGGTTTTGTTATCTGAAATTTGACGAATGATGGATGATCTGATGTACCAAATTTCTGATAGACATTTTGGGACTTCCGTTAAAATTCTTTTTCGAGTGATTCATTGACCTCTGAGACCGTAGGAAGACCAGGTGGATTAGGATAAGTTTGTTCTGTTCACAACTTGAGATAAAGTATGACCATCATGAGGGCATATTTATATGATGCCAGTATTATGACGTCTGGCCAACGTGATAATACTTACATCATATAACGTGCACTTGTTGTGGGCATAGGATATTTCGAGAAGTGCCTTAGAAGCTTTAGAAATTCTGATAACTGTTTGAGATCGTCTGCGTTAGTGAGACTTTAAGTTCATTCTACCTATACGCGTAATCTGCTTCCACCGTTATGCGAATTGATACATCTGGATTCTCGTCACGCATTCTGCTGACCTCTGAACTTCTGATAATAATCTTCAGTTTTGTCATAAAACTTCTTCCAATTGATGTTATCGATAATCTATTTCTGTACGCTCTAATCTGATCTGTCAATTCAATTTCTGTGGACGGCATATCCGTCAAAATCCTGTGAAATTCTTACGTCTCTTCCGAGGAAATCTGATTATCATCTATTAGGTCTGATATGTCTTTGTTTAGTTTCCGTTCCCGTTTCTTTCTGCTTTCTGCAAATTTCGAGGACGAAATTTTTTTGTTAGTGGGGAAGAAGTTGTAATACATGAAATTCAGATAACGCGTAAAATTACCAAATTACCCCTGATAACATAAAACCTTATTAAACAACTTATAAAATTCCGAAATAATTCCAAAACATCTGAAATCGAATTATATCTGAAACAAAATAATTTTTGGGACAATGTTACATCATTTTAAATGTTCAAAAATTAATATACATATTTGTCTTGTAAATTCCAAAATTATATAAAATTAACTAAACATAATGTTTTATTTCTTTTAATTAGATAATAAGTAAAATAAAATAAGATAAGATCAAGCAAATCAACCCAAAATAATATTGTGATTGAGGGACCGAAATATACAGATCTTGCCCCCCAAAAGTCGGTTCTCAAAGATATAATCAAATCCCTTTTTATTCTCCTATCAAAAACAAAACCGCATAAGTTAACAAAAACCCTAGCGATCAAAATAATTCGACCAAGGCTTCAACATGATTTCTGGGATTGAGCAAGTAATTTTCTGGTGTTCTTGGAGGTGCAAGGAGGCTAGGAAAATTAAGGGTTGCTGCGTTTTCTCCTTGGTTCGTTCTTGTTCTTGAAATCTTGTCGACTTGATCTAAAACAAGGTAATAATTCTTGCAACTAAACCAAACGAGTTAAAATTAATATGGAAATTTTCCTGTGATCTCTAGATGTTATATAAATCATATAAAATATGTAAATCGATCCATGCATGCTAATTCTATGCGTATGAAAATATAATGGTCATAAAACATGTAAATCACAAATATATGTAATCCGAATTTCTGGACATGATAGCTATTTTATTTAGACCTCACATGATGTAATAGACCTGGGAAAAATGATAGATCGAATTATAGTAGCCTAAATCAAGTCTTTGTAATTTTAATGTCTAAAACGTACGTAAATATGCAATATATGTTAAACGATTTTTCTGGGCATTTTCTCTATTTTTCATGGGTTCCTTATGAGTAATATGATCTGGGAAAAATATGGTTTTGATTTTTAGAAGCTTAAAATTAATGTAGTGAATTATTGGATAAACCGGATTTTGTGAAAATAAAGAAAACAAATAAAATAAAAATCGTGGCTTCTAGGGTTTGTTTTCTTGGGCATGAATCTGAGCATTTAATGTGTTTTAAGGATGAATAAGTGATGGTTCAATGATTGGTGAAAAGTAGGGTTTGTATTTGTTGTTAAAAAGTCTTACCGATTTGCAATAAAATGTATAAGGACCTGTTTTGCCAACTTTGAAACTTCTGGGATATTTTTGTAAGATCATATACATCTGTAAGAATGTGGGAAAAATATAACTTTGGGGTCCTAAGTGTAAATATTGCATAATAATGAATTAATGGGAAATTAGGGTTTCGAATTGGAATTAATTAAAAGTGAGGGACCAAAAGTGTAAATCTGGAATTCTGAAGTTGTTTTGTGTTAATACTGATATAAAAAGGTTGTTGTGTAATTTTGAGGATTTTTGGGCTAATTATGTAATTGTTATGAATTAGGACTTAATATATATGTTTTGTAAACTTAAAGGGCTAAATATGTAAATTCTGAATTCTGAGGGGTCTAATATGTAAAGTACTGAATTCTGATGGTATATTCTGTAAATTTGAAATATAATATGCTTGGTTGGTAAATATGGATATTGTAGGGTTTAATTTGTAAAATATGTAATTATAAGGTTGGTTTTGTAAATTATGTAACTAAAGGGGTGTAATCTGTAAATTGTGAAACTTAAGGGAATAAAATGTAATTCTGAATAAAATGAGGGTATAACTCTGTGACTTGAAGTATTTTCACAAATGACCATTGAATTAATGAAGTTACATTTAAAACCCTAAACTTTGTATAATTGTCATAGTTAACCCTAAACTTCTGTAACTTGATAAAATGTACTGTATTCCATAATAATCTCTGAATAAGGGTTAAACCTAATCTAAAAGCATAATATTTATTAATTCTGGAAACCTGCTAATTATGGGAACTTACTAAATCTGGAAAGTTACTAAAAATAGAAAGTACATAAAATGAAGAGATTAACTAAAGGAATAATCTGAATAAGAAACTTTAGTAATTCTGTCTTCCTCTTCCTTAGGTGTGAAGAAGGAGAAGTCCTGATCTGATTTCTGTGTTTGTTTGTTATCTGCTGTGCTAATAAGGTACAGATATTCTGCCCTATTTCAGTAAGGGTGTTTTCTTCCCTTTTCTCTCAGTATTTTATTTTCTTATTAGGATTCCCTATACCATTGCTATGTTCCCTTCTGTTGTGAATCTTTGTTGTGATCTGTTTGTCTTGAACCTTTTGTTTGAACCTCTGCTATGATTCTTGTATTCTGAACCTTTCTCCTGAACTCTGATTGATCTCTTGTTCTGAACCCTGAATTTGTGAGTCTTAATTTAATCTGATCTGTGAACCTTGTTCTGAACCTTAACCTGATATATCTGTTGTAAACTTTGATTTGATTTTGGTAAACCTTAACCTGTTAAATCCTTATCTGAACCTAATTGATTTTGAACCTTTATTAAACTACATATGAAACTGTTTAAGAAAAGCTATTTTAAAAAGTAGCGATACCACTTGGAAATGGAAGTTACTAAACGTTTTGGAAGACTATTTTTATGAAAACCATTTCGTAAGATCATTTTAATGAAAACCATTATTAAAGGATTGATTTAAATGAACTTTTGACAGGAACTTCTGAAATGGATTATTGCTATGAATTTGTAATCATTAACCTTTGATATACTTTTTGGACTATTGGAAATAAACCTTTTAAATCTGAACTTAAGCTTTGATATTAAACTTAATCTGATAAACTCTGATTTAAACCTTATTATCTTAATCTGAATTGTTGACATGACCCTTCTGTCATGAACCCTTAGATGTGACTCTGTTTAGTATATGACATCTGACCTTGACCACAGTCTGATATCCGAGCCAATCACTAGGCATGAGGGTTTCATGTCCATGTCATTGATGCACCGATGGCATGACTCTAGGGCAGGAGAGTTGATCGGTCTCAAACGGTCAACCCAAATTCACCAGGTAAAAGGTCAACAAGAGTCAAACAGCTTAAGGGCACGATACAATTTACCAAGGAGTACAGAATATTCCCGGGTCGTTAAGTCCCAGCGAGGTGTGAACACTGTAGTAAAACGAATCTGTGATCGGGTGATGATTGAACGAATAAGGTTGTGAGAGATTAAAAAAAAGGAAATAGCTTAAACAAGCTATAAAAACAAGTACGTGAGAGCAATTTATTTAGAAACGTTTAAAACTAAAAATGCGTACGTTTAATTTTAAATTTACGTAAACGTACTAAATAAAACGTGAGAATTGAGAAATAAAAAGCCTACAAATATGAAAATTATATTTTTGGAATCCTAAAAGTAAATAAAAATTATTGGAAAAAGAAAATAAATTATTACACTATTTAATTAATTATTATTAATTAAAAACTAATTTAAACTATTTAATAATACACTAATTAATAAGAAATTATGAAATAAAGCTAAAAATGAGAAAGTATAACTTTGAAAAATCTAAAATATAATAAAACTAATTTTAAAACAGAAAATATATTTATTATACTATTTATCTATTTAATATTAATTATTTACTATTTAATAATTATTAAAACTATTTTTGATTTATTATAAATACTAAATAAACTACAATAATTATGAAACTTGACCAATAATTCTAAAATATAATAAAGAACTTAAGAAAAATAAATTTTACTGAAAAAGAAAACAAAATAAGCAAAATGGGCAAAAAGCCAAACCAAATAAGCACTTATAAATAAGCACTTTGCAAGAAAAATTGCTAAAAGCTCAAAGACAGTTCAAGTAACTTAAATGAGCAAAAAGCAACTCAAAACAACCTAAGAAGCACTCTGAATAAGCAGTAATAAGAAAATAAGCAAAATCCAAATGCTGAAAATCAAACAGACTTGGGACAAGTTTGGGAACCAAAATAAGCTAAGGGCAAGAGAGCTTAAGCTCAGAGCAAGCTTGGATTCTACTAGACAGCTGGAAGAGCTATCCAGAGAACCAAAAATGAGCTTGTGGGGCCCACTGTGGTGGTCTGTGGAACCTCCAAAAGTGAGGGCAGTGGGGTGGTGCTGCTGGTTGCACAAGAGACAGGGCAAAAATGGCTGTTTTCAAGCCATTGAAAAGCTGCTGTAAAAAAATCTAAAAAATAATCTAAAAATATGGAGACGTACACAAGCTGGGGAGCTATATGCGTGCCAAATTTCAGGGTCTAACTCCTAAAAACGAAGAAATGAAAAATCGACAAAAACTGGGCTGAAAATGATAGTTACGAAAATATGTGCAGATTTTGCATACTGATGTGCAGACTAAAGGAGACCAAACTAAGCTTTTGAGAACTCACTAATGGGACTAAAGTGAACTCAGGAATGCCAAAGAAAAGTGCCAAAAGAGCTTAATGCTCCTATTGGCTTATTTGAGCTTTCTAAGGTCTGATTTTAACACAGTGGGTATAGAACTACTAAACTGGTCTAATTGGCCTATTTGGGGTTGAAAACAGCTTATAAGGACTAAAATAAGCTAGCTTAAAGTTGACCAAATGGTCAATGTACAGTAACAAAAGATTTTGGCCTAGTGACCGAGTTGTACCAAACAACCCTTAAAATCACTAAGTCTGAATTTTTCAAAGGATTTCAAAGATTAAGACCAAGCAACTGATTTAAGGCTTCATATAATCATAACATAGAACTAAATAAGCATGATCCAACAGCAATACAAGCATGAAACTCAGAAATCAATAAAATGCTATATTGACTGTCCAAAATGGAATAACTAGCAACTATGGAATTTAACAAACAAGATACTGATTTTAGACTATATTATCACTAAATAACATCAAAGAAACATAAATGAACAAAATTTAGCAACTAAACAACAAGGAAACAGTGAAGTACAAAATTAAGAGGAAATTCTTACAAAATTGCAATCCTGCCAAAACAACCAAGATCAAGGGATTACTCACTACCTATGGCTTCCCATGAAGCTCTAAACCAAAGGCATTCCAAGATTTACCCTGCTCCAAGCTTTCTTCTTTGATTGAATTTTGCATTTATTTGGTATTTTTCTGATTTTTTTTTTATTTTCCCTTTTTTATAGATCAAAGCTGTTTTTAAGTTTCTAAAGGCTTATAAACCTTGTCATGAGCTTATATGAGCACTCAGAATCCAAAGAACATCTATAATCCACTAGAATTAAAAAGACAAGAAATTTAAAGATGGTACGAATTTGAAACTTGAAACTGAAAGTTAACTTGAGATTGAAAATACAAAGATGGTTATTACACTCTGTCAAAGTTTAATAAACATCCAAAAGCTGTAAATTGCAAGTATTAAAAGATAAGCAGTAAAGTTTTTTAAGTTACATGATCATAAACTATTTCTATGATAAAAACTACTCTTTAGCATCCCTCTTGATTTATAATGATCATTTCAACTCCTTTTCGACCTCTGATAATATCCCACTTCATTTCAACACTTGGATTCCACTAATTCCTCAAAATTGAACACATGGCATTTTGGCGCCAAATTCTAAACAGGTGGATAGAAGCAGGTTTGAGGCAATTAATGCTTTGTGGAGTTATGTGAAGGTGTAAGGGACACTTTAGATATTGGGTTATGGGCTGGGGTGAGTTGTAAAGCAAGAACAGGGGTAGTGATAAGGTTTGGAGGGAATTTTGGTGGGAAATGCATTTAATGCAAAGTGGGTATATGATGAGGAGGGGGGATGAGTTGGTGATATAGAGTAGGTGAGCTGGAAAGGGTGGTGAGGTGGTGGTGAAACCACTGGTTTTTTGGTTTGCAGGTGAGGGTGAGAGGGAGGAACAGGGAAGGTGGTTTGGCGGGGTATGGGTTTGACTGGTTTGTTGACCTGGGTTATATACAAATGGGGTTGGCTGGGTTGTTTGTTGGGTCCGCAAAGGGTGAATGGGCTGGGTTTGGTTTATTGGTTTATTTATGAATAATGGTCCATTTGGTTTGTAGCATGTAAAGCCCAAGGACCTTTGTTGTATTTTCTGCATACTTGAAGGGCTTAACCTGTAATTTATCCAAAGTTAACACAAGGACCTGATATGCCATATAAGAATAGTTCAAGGGTTTTATTTGATAAATTCCACATTTTAAATACCCGAGGACTAATTTTGACATTTTTCAAAGTTGAGGGACCAAAGTTGTAAATATGCATTTTTAACTTCAAAGGATTATTTCTAACAACTTATGAATCCCCAAGGACCTTTAATGATATCTTACAAGTTTTGAGTAACCAGGGACTAGTTTCGCCAATTTGTCAAAGTTTAGGGACTGAAACTGTAAATTATGTAAACTTTGCATGTTTTTTATCAGTTTTCAACCCTTTTGCACTTGTAACACCTAAAAACACAATTTGATGATATTTCCTATATTTTGAGGCAAATCTATATGTTTTCAGATGTTTTTGTAGCTTAAATGTGAACGAAATGATGAGTATTTAGACACTCATCAATCCCCCACACTGAACTATTGCTAGTCCCTAGCAATATTTTATGAAGATTTAATGGATTTCAACTCTCTTTACCAAAAGCCATTACTTCTGGAGTAGCCAATTGTTTCAGTTCAAGTAAGAACTTTGGTACAATGATAACCAAATGATTTTCAGCAAACCATAAGCTGTCAACGGATTTGATTTGTCTTTACCAGAAGCCGTTTGCTTCTGGACTAGCCAACTCTTAGATAAATTATCAATATTATCTTTGGTGAGCTGATTACCAATTATGGTTTTTCCACTGCCTTTACCACAAGCCATAATCTTGCGGGCTAGCCAACTCTTCACTTATAAAGATATGGTGAGTCGAATACCATACAATTTTGGGCAAATTGCAAGCCATAAACGGATTTGATATATCTTTACCTGCAGCCGTTTGCTCAGGATTAGCCAGTCCTTATGTGGGTTAGACATGGTGGACTGATAACCATTTGTTGTGTTAGTGCAAAGCACTACCACCAAATGAAAAAATTTTAAAATTTTTGGCCAAAACGGGAAAACTAGGAATAGGGCACAAATGTGATCAAATTCGCCAGAATTCCCCCCCACACTTAGAATTGAATATTGCCCTCAATATTCAAAGTACCGGCTATTATGCCGACACTTAGAACATTGCAAGGGAATACTAATGGCCAAGCGTGGGAACACAACAAAATTTATTTATTATTATTTTGAACATATATAAAATTTTGAACATATATACAACAGTGGGGGCAACACCCCCACACTAGGGTGTTAGAAAAGAGAAAGAAGTCAGAGACATGGGTGAAAACCCATGTTGTCGGCTAAGGTTTTTGTTCACCGAGTCACTAGCTTGACTCGACCCCGCATTCATTGGTTCTTGGGGAAGCACGTGGAACAAAAAATCTCCATCGGACTTTCGTTCAAGATGTTTGGATAAACACTGAAGTACTTGAAAGTTCCACTCCGATGAGATATACACAGATCCGGCTCATAAATGATAAATGAAAATGCCGGGATCAAATATAGTGTCTTCATTCCCGAAGGAGTGAAGAACAGGAGAAGTCACCGTGTAGGTGAAGAAAAGAAAGAAAGTCATGATAAAAATCATGACTAACTCATCATCATCAGATGGAGAATTCATGATTTCTGGATCATGAATCTCATCATTTAAGCTCAGCTGATCAAGACATATTCTGGGCGGGAGGGATGGAATTTTGATATTAATCAAATTCTCAGTGTTGAGAACATCTCCCTCCGAAACACAAAGATTTTTTATGTCTAGATCAAAGTGGAAGTTATCATACTCTGATGGAGATATGATATGAGTGAGTTCAAAGGAGAACTCCTCGTAAAGAGAATCATTCCTGTGATGTAAATCTGTGAACCCTTGTTCTATTATGGAATCATCACCTACCTCGTTCTGAATATCAAAGAGTGGATTATCAGAAATTAGAGTGAATTCAGATTCGAATTCAAATAGAGGATTGGTGAAAGTTGTTTTGAACGTTTCGGGAACAAGGTAATCAATATTCTCTTTTGGACTGACGAGCTCAGAAGGTAGTTCCTCCACATGACTGATGTCTCCACAAGATAAAGAATTTTCATCAGTATGTGAATCACTAAGCTCGGGGTTGGGATAAGAATTGAGTGATGGATCATGATATAAGAGACTTTCGATTTCTTCCAGATTGGATTCGAAATCAAAGAGATCATCATCACTTCCTGATGGAAGTGGATCAATGTGAGTAAGTTCATCAGTAAACTCCTCAAGAAGAGGGTCAACATCAGAATGGGGCAGTGATGCCTCAACATACTCAACTTCTCCATAAGATGTATATTCATCGTTAGAATCGGAGAAAGTCTCAAAATGATCTTTTGAACACTCAAGAGGGGAAGGGATATCACACACATGATCAAGAATTCCCTGTGACTCACTTGGGATTGAGACAAGGTTCTCAACACTAGACTTTATGAATTCGTCCGATTCCTTTGGAGGAACAGTGTCAAGATACTCGTCTCCCATGCTTAGAGAGTTAGTGGGAACCTCGGGTGTGATAACAACAGACTGAGTTTCAACTGATGAACTTGATGAATCATCATCAAAGATATCTTCATCATCACTGTCATCAGGAATGAAACGGAATCGAGAGCTAGATCTGGCTGCTTTTTGTATTTTAATTAATTCCCTAATAGAATTTTCACTGGCACTCTGGGAATCTAATTTAGCAACCTGCTCTTCAGTTAACAATTCTACCATGGATTTCTCATGTGAATTTTTAATGACGGGACATTGTGGGAGTGGGGAGTTGTCAAAACCGGAAGGTTGACATTGATAATCATCATGAGGACCCCCACAATATACACAAGAAAAACTGGGAGCATTCTGAAATGCTTTTTTATTAAACTCCTCAGCTCTTTTCACTAACTCTAGAAGCTCTAGATAAGTGTCTTGCTGGGTTTGCTGAGGAGTTTGAGTTATTTGGAACTGTGGAGATTGGTCGTGATATGGATCGTCGTAATTGTTACAAGGAAATGGATTCCCTGTTTGACAATCAGAGCTAAAATGTAGACCTCCACAGTATTCGCAAGAAAAGTTCGGTGTATTTTGATACGATGCATCATTGAGATTTGGACAATATGATACTTGCTCGTATGAATGTGATGGGTAGTTGGAGAAATTTGAAGAGTCGTTGAATGAGTTCGGATCAGGATCATAAGAAAATGAATTCCTCGAACCACAAAACAAACAACTTCCGTCTCGAATATCATTACCACATTGTTCACATGTACACCAATGACATGATAAACCAAAAAGCGGCTCACCACAACCAACACAAGGAATAAAATCCGGAGGTGGGACAAGTGGAGTGCTCTGAGAGCTAGGAATTTCCACCACTTCCATTATGGTCTCTGGTTTTTGTTTTTGATAAACGTGAAGATTAGGCAAGTCGTTCTTTTTAGTCACTGTTCTAAGTTCTGTACGTTTGCTTGACAAACTTTTAACCGTAAACCCTGAAAGGTTAGGATCGATTCTCGACGGTTTGTCATTAATAGCACGTATCTCGGGCTGTGGAGGGTAGTAGGAAGGACTTTGAGAATCCTTGAGAGACTCTTTAGTGGATAATTCACACCAATAACAAGATCCACGATCCTTTGGTGCATGCTTTCCACACCGCTCACACGCACACTTAGAACAACGATGGCTGTCAATCAACGGGCTTTTACAATCAAAACATTTGTACCCGAGAGACGCCATAGAAGAAGGGTATAAGAAGTTTAGAATCAAATGGATAGAGGGTAAAGGGATAAAGAATCAAAAAGGGTAAGAGGGTAAAGATGAATATTTTTGGATTTTTTTGTGTTCGTTGAAAACTTTGAATAAAAAAATATTTTTGGCAATCGTTTAGTCAAACGAATTAACTTCACGATTATTTTGGTTTTATATGAAAATAAGAAAATATGAACAAAGATGGTAAATATACAATGGGTGTATATTCAACAATCACTGATGCTTCAAATTCGTTCAACGCAGCACACCTCCCCGGCAGCGGCGCCAAAATTTGATCGGCCTCAAACGGTCAACCCAAATTAACCAGGTAAATGGTCAACAAGAGTTAATCAGCTTGAGAACACGATACAATTTACCAAGGAGTACAGAATATTCCCGGGTCGTTAAGTCCCAGCGAGGTGTGAACACTGTAGTAAAACGAATCTGTGATCGGGTGATGATTGAACGAATAAGGTTGTGAGAGATTAAAAAAAAGGAAATAGCTTAAACAAGCTATAAAAACAAGTACGTGAGAGCAATTTATTTAGAAACGTTTAAAACTAAAAACGCGTACGTTTAATTTTAAATTTACGTAAACGTACTAAATAAAACGTGAGAATTGAGAAATAAAAAGCCTACAAATATGAAAATTATATTTTTGGAATCCTAAAAGTAAATAAAAATTATTGGAAAAAGAAAATAAATTATTACACTATTTCATTAATTATTATTAATTAAAAACTAATTTAAACTATTTAATAATACACTAATTAATAAGAAATTATGAAATAAAGCTAAAAATGAGAAAGTATAACTTTGAAAAATCTAAAATATAATAAAACTAATTTTAAAACAGAAAATATATTTATTATACTATTTATCTATTTAATATTAATTATTTACTATTTAATAATTATTAAAACTATTTTTGATTTATTATAAATACTAAATAAACTACAATAATTATGAAACTTTGACCAATAATTCTAAAATATAATAAAGAACTTAAGAAAAATAAATTTTACTGAAAAAGAAAACAAAATAAGCAAAATGGGCAAAAAGCCAAACCAAATAAGCACTTATAAATAAGCACTTTGCAAGAAAAATTGCTAAAAGCTCAAAGACAGTTCAAGTAACTTAAATGAGCTAAAAGCAACTCAAAACAACCTAAGAAGCACTCTAAATAAGCAGTAATAAGAAAATAAGCAAAATCCAAATGCTGAAAATCAAACAGACTTGGGACAAGTTTGGGAACCAAAATAAGCTAAGGGCAAGAGAGCTTAAGCTCAGAGCAAGCTTGGATTATACTAGACAGCTGGAAGAGCTATCCAGAGAACCAAAAATGAGCTTGTGGGGCCCACTGTGGTGGTCCGTGGAACCTCCAAAAGTGAGGGCAGTGGGGTGGTGCTGCTGGTTGCACAAGAGACAGGGCAAAAATGGCTGTTTTCAAGCCATTGAAAAGCTGCTGTAAAAAAATCTAAAAAATAATATAAAAATATGGAGACGTACACAAGCTGGGGAGCTATATGCGTGCCAAATTTCAGGGTCTAACTCCTAAAAACGAAGAAATGAAAAATCGACAAAAACTGGGCTGAAAATGATAGTTACGAAAATATGTGCAGATTTTGCATACTGATGTGCAGACTAAAGGAGACCAAACTAAGCTTTTGAGAACTCACTAATGGGACTAAAGTGAACTCAGGAATGCCAAAGAAAAGTGCCAAAAGAGCTTAATGCTCCTATTGGCTTATTTGAGCTTTCTAAGGTCTGATTTTAACACAGTGGGTATAGAACTACTAAACTGGTCTAATTGGCCTATTTGGGGTTGAAAACAGCTTATAAGGACTAAAATAAGCTAGCTTAAAGTTGACCAAATGGTCAATGTACAGTAACAAAAGATTTTGGCCTAGTGACCGAGTTGTACCAAACAACCCTTAAAATCACTAAGTCTGAATTTTTCAAAGGATTTCAAAGATTAAGACCAAGCAACTGATTTAAGGCTTCATATAATCATAACATAGAACTAAATAAGCATGATCCAACAGCAATACAAGCATGAAACTCAGAAATCAATAAAATGCTATATTGACTGTCCAAAATGGAATAACTAGCAACTATGGAATTTAACAAACAAGATACTGATTTTAGACTATATTATCACTAAATAACATCAAAGAAACATAAATGAACAAAATTTAGCAACTAAACAACAAGGAAACAGTGAAGTACAAAATTAAGAGGAAATTCTTACAAAATTGCAATCCTGCCAAAACAACCAAGATCAAGGGATTACTCACTACCTATGGCTTCCCATGAAGCTCTAAACCAAAGGCATTCCAAGATTTACCCTGCTCCAAGCTTTCTTCTTTGATTGAATTTTGCATTTATTTGGTATTTTTCTGATTTTTTTTGTATTTTCCCTTTTTTATAGATCAAAGCTGTTTTTAAGTTTCTAAAGGCTTATAAACCTTGTCATGAGCTTATATGAGCACTCAGAATCCAAAGAACATCTATAATCCACTAGAATTAAAAAGACAAGAAATTTAAAGATGGTACGAATTTGAAACTTGAAACTGAAAGTTAACTTGAGATTGAAAATACAAAGATGGTTATTACACTCTGTCAAAGTTTAATAAACATCCAAAAGCTGTAAATTGCAAGTATTAAAAGATAAGCAGTAAAGTTTTTTAAGTTACATGATCATAAACTATTTCTATGATAAAAACTACTCTTTAGCATCCCTCTTGATTTATAATGATCATTTCAACTCCTTGTCGACCTCTGATAATATCCCACTTCATTTCAACACTTGGATTCCACTAATTCCTCAAAATTGAACACATGGCATTTTGGCGCCAAATTCTAAACAGGTGGATAGAAGCAGGTTTGAGGCAATTAATGCTTTGTGGAGTTATGTGAAGGTGTAAGGGACACTTTAGATATTGGGTTATGGGCTGGGGTGAGTTGTAAAGCAAGAACAGGGGTAGTGATAAGGTTTGGAGGGAATTTTGGTGGGAAATGCATTTAATGCAAAGTGGGTATATGATGAGGAGGGGGGATGAGTTGGTGATATAGAGTAGGTGAGCTGGAAAGGGTGGTGAGGTGGTGGTGAAACCACTGGTTTTTTGGTTTGCAGGTGAGGGTGAGAGGGAGGAACAGGGAAGGTGGTTTGGCGGGGTATGGGTTTGACTGGTTTGTTGACCTGGGTTATATACAAATGGGGTTGGCTGGGTTGTTTGTTGGGTCCGCAAAGGGTGAATGGGCTGGGTTTGGTTTATTGGTTTATTTATGAATAATGGTCCATTTGGTTTGTAGCATGTAAAGCCCAAGGACCTTTGTTGTATTTTCTGCATACTTGAAGGGCTTAACCTGTAATTTATCCAAAGTTAACACAAGGACCTGATATGCCATATAAGAATAGTTCAAGGGTTTTATTTGATAAATTCCACATTTTAAATACCCGAGGACTAATTTTGACATTTTTCAAAGTTGAGGGACCAAAGTTGTAAATATGCATTTTTAACTTCAAAGGATTATTTCTAACAACTTATGAATCCCCAAGGACCTTTAATGATATCTTACAAGTTTTGAGTAACCAGGGACTAGTTTCGCCAATTTGTCAAAGTTTAGGGACTGAAACTGTAAATTATGTAAACTTTGCATGTTTTTTATCAGTTTTCAACCCTTTTGCACTTGTAACACCTAAAACACAATTTGATGATATTTCCTATATTTTGAGGCAAATCTATATGTTTTCAGATGTTTTTGTAGCTTAAATGTGAACGAAATGATGAGTATTTAGACACTCATCAAGAGTGATGACCTATCCCGTCCCTGATTTATTTTATCTGGTGTGTTAAGGAGTTTCTGGCCACAGGGGGCGCATGGATGCATCCTAGTTCTGACTCTGTTATCTGTTATCTGTTTATGTTATATGTTTGTTATTATCTCTGGTGACTGATGGTGTGTGCGATACACGTCTTTCACATATATCTGGGAGCTGATCACTCCGATTGGATACATGAGGTCACCCCTCATATTATCTGTACTTGAGAGGTATCCCATCTGGATTATTATATGATTACTCTGTTATTATATTATCTGTTATCTCTGGGCTCGTGATGGATTTCTGTATTTCCCTAAACCTGGTTTGTACATTATCTTTTTCTCATTTCTTTTCTTTTACCCTTATTCCTTTCCTATTCTTTCACTTTAATTCTGTATCTGTATAATTTGTATTTCTGATTTGTTTCTGTATTGTTCTCTGCTATTGTTTCTGTCATCTATATATCTGTTCACTGAGCTCTAGTAGCTCAGCCGCATTTCTTTTCCTGCGGCAGGTTTTAGTAGGAAGCTGGGAATGAGTGAGAGTGTACCTCTGGACATAGAAGGCTTGGTACCTATTCTGGATTAGAGCTGGACTGAAGTTATTATGTTTAGAATTGGTTTGGGAAGTTTCATTGTAACCTTGTAGAATTCAGTATTTCAATTGTAATCCTTTGAGATTTTTGTATTACTGTAGATGTATGCTCTGTTTTGATCTGATATGAATCTATTATTGTGATATCTTTACCCTTGTCGGGTTGGGGTGTTACAGTACCCTTATTACAAGTTGTCAAGTTGTTGAATATAATAATATACTTGGACTTTCCTAGCCTACAATTTATTACAACTTCCAATGTAACTACTCTGTATATTCTTCTGCACAAACATGTGAAGACTGAACTACTTCTACATTACGTATTACATTGTACAAAGACTAATAATACAACAAATATCTACAACTAAATATCTATCAACTTGATCATAATCTTGGCAGGACCTTTATCAACTAGCAGTACCTTCTCACCCAGAAGATACTGTTAGTACATCTTCATCTTCTTCAAAATCAACTAGCAGGCTCTTGGCTTGTCTGGCAGGCTCTTTGACTTGAACATTTTATTCCCAACAATCCTCCCCTAAACTTGTTATTTCCTTTAAAATACACAAGTTTCTGATGAATAAAATACATACCTTGAGGATCTGAGGGAACTCTTCCAAAAACCTTTACTCTCTGTTCTTCCTTTTTCTTTCACATTGCTCAAATATGCTCCTCAGCAAACTTTGAACAACTTCTGAATTTTCTTCATCTTTGTCACATCTTAATCTCTTGGAGATCATAGTTGTAAGAACTTCATAGCTAAGTGGATACTCTTTCTCAGCCAACATAAAGAGTTCAATCCCACTTTGTGTGTAAAGATGATGAATACTGCTAAGGCTTAGAAATTCCCATGTTGTTGAAGGATCATGATATGGAAACTTCCAATGAACATCTTTTGGATTAGGATCATACATCCTATTAAATTCTACCCATAGTTCCTGTTCCTTAACATCAGTACTAGAATTTGTGTCTAGCTTAATTTGAACTAGATTCCACAATTCTTCTAAGTCAGCTCTATCACTTGCTCTAATCAGATTTTCAAAATTCTTGAAGATAGCAGTCTGTCCCCCAACCCTAGTTATTTTCCATGACTTTCCTAATTTATCATGGTGAATTTCCCAATCAATAATAGGGTGTCTAGACCTAATTGGATCAGCATGTATGATTGTTGGCAAAGTAATTAACATTTTACTTACTTGCTCTGAATCCAATTTTGCTTCTTCTTTCTTCTGTTGAGCATCTTTCTTTTTCATTGAAGGCTTTGCATCAGATGGGATTTTGTAGTAAAGAGACTTGTAGGCATTCATATAAAGGAAATGAATTTCTTCAGCAGTTTTCTTCTTCAGTTGGGATTCAGTCCAATTGGCTTGATTCCTTAGAAACTTCTTCATAAAATTCACTTGATCTTTTGGAGTTAAGCCCACCTTGAAGCCTCTTTTCTGACTTTCATGAATCTTTTGAAATATGTCATCCAGAGCTGCTTCTCTATACTTTTTATTGATAAATGTTTCAAGCTCTGCTGTTTTCTCTTCAGTAGAAAGATTCTTGTCATCCATGATTATAGAAGCCTGACCCCTCACAATTGGGTCATTTGCAATAATCCATTGCATCTGTGCATCAAAAGTTTCTTGAGCAGCTTGTGTTTCAAGAAGAGTTTGAGCAGCATCTTTTTGCTCTTGCATTTCTGCAAGTAGTCTTGAAGCTTCAAATGCTTTCTGCACTTCTTCTTCATGAATCCTTTTGGAGACTTCTTCATCTAAAGCCATCTGTACCTGCTCTGATCTCTTTAACTTTTTGGGCTTTGGTTCATCTTCAACCATAATGCTTTTGCCCTTATCTTTTGGAGTTGGTTCTTGAGATGGAGCAGTAGATTGCTCATCAGCAATAAATAACCTCCCTTGAACAAACAAATCCCCTTGAGGCTCTAAGTCCCTCTTTCTTTTGTACACATGATCAGCAGTACCTTTGTAGTCCATAGCCAAAAGCCTCTCAATCCTAGCAGGCTCTTTTGAACTAGCAGGCTCTTGCTCTGCACCAGCAGGCTCTTCATCATAAACCTGAGTTCCTTCATGAAAATCAAATTGAGCCTCCTCTTCTTCTTCAGAACTACCCATCCTCCCCTTTTTGGAAGAGTGACCCAAACCTTCAGCATCTGATCTTGAAGAACTAGATAAAACAACCTTTGAAGATCTTTTACCCTTTAGCTTCTTCACTTCATTCTCCTATTTCTTTACCCTCTTAACTAACTTGATGTTGATCTCAGAAAATCTTGTGTTCTGACTTTTAAGAGCATCTTCCAAGAGCTTCACCTTCTCTTTTAGTTCTTTCACTGTATGAGGAGATTGGGGTGGTGATACATGATTAGATGGTGTTGGTGGTGTTGCAGATGGTACTGGTGTAGGGATTGGTGATGTAAGATGAGTTGGTGAGATGTAACCAGGTGAAGAACTTGATGATGGTGTTTCAGATGATGGTGTTGGTTCTTCAGGATGTTGTGGTAACATTTCATCAAAAAGTGGTATTTCTTCCCCATTGAAACCAATTCTCATGTTTGAAAATACTTTGTGAGAAAGTTTTGGTGTTTCATAAAGTGAGTGTGGGGGAAGCAACAAATGTTTTGATTTTGCAATGATGCATGAAATAAATCTTGGATACATCAAAAACTTTGTTTCACTATCCACATTTTTAGCCAATCCTTCAAAAATATGTTTGGAGAAATTGTATTTTCTGTTTGTAGCCAAGCAAATGAGAGCAGAAGCCATGTTTCCACTAAATTGCTCCCAAGAGGTTTTCTTTTGGCTCAAACAATGAAGGATTGTATGGATCAAAAATCTCCATTGTGGAGTAAAATGCTTTTTAAGAAAGGTGAGTTTTGCAGAATTAGCATTATACCCCATTCTTTCCAAATTTTCAAAAATTTCAGTATCAGGCAATTGACTAATACCATCTGAATCATCCAAATGAAGATGTCTTCGAATGGATGACTCAGTAAGAGTCAAGGGTTTGCCATCCACTTTGGCTTTTATTCTTTGTTCCCCATTTTCAGAAGTTTTAACTTTAGCTGTTTGCCAAAATTGTAAAATTTGAGATTCATAAATAGTGGGATTAACAAGTAAAGCAAACCTGATGTATGACTCATTTAAAAAGTCCACTATTTGATGAAAAGAGGCATTATCCTCAGACTTTTCCAAAAATGCTAATTGATTGTGACGTTTAACAAAGGTTAGAACAGCCATGGTGAAAGTTAATGAAAAATTTGATTATGTTGGTGGGATTTGATGGTGGTACTGGTAGAAGATGAAAGGAGTGTGTTAATTGTGATAAGGACTGATGAAAGATGTTATGAGAGAAATTACTTTTAACCGACAATAAGAAAGATTATAATAAGTAAATGAAAAAGCGGTTAAAAAGATTTTTTATATGTGAAATATAATATAATATAATCATCAGTAATTTACATAACTACCCCAATGGCTAATTTTAACTACCAGGCCCAACGGCTATAACTTTTTCTGACAGGCTCAACGGTTATCTAGCAGTACCATTTTACTCTACCAGTACCAAAATTTGAACTACCAGTACCTTTGAAAGAAAATTGTACTTAGCAGTCTCTTTGAAATTTTAGCAAAAATCCCTTATAGTTTTTAGCAAACTATCAGCTATCAACGGATTTGATTTGTCTTTACCAAAAGCCGTTTGCTTATGGACTAGCCAGCTATTTACTGTTAAGTATGGTTAGTTAAATACCATATAGTTTTTGGTAAACTATCAACCATCAACGGATTTGATTTGTCTTTACCAAAAGCCGTTTGCTTATGGACTAGCCAGCTCTTAAGTTTGTAAAAACTTGGTGAACTGAATACCAAAAGCCATATTGACCTGAAAGATGGTGCAATTTCCTTGGATGGAGGAAATATAAGAGGCAATGATGCTGTGTATCTTGGATGCTTGGTTCAACAAGTGAAATCATCTATTAGCATGCCTTTGAATTTAAACTTTCCTTAGTTTGATCTAGATAGAACTTTCTCCTTTAGGAATGCTTCATCCCTTCTGAATATTTGATCTATTTTATCATTTTCAACCTCTGCATCATCTTGTATGCTCTTGTCTTTTTCTTTCATAAATTGGTTTTTCTTCCATCTGGGCTATTATTTCCTCCCCTGAGATTGTTACCTCCCCTGAGATGTAAATAACTTTTATTTCCCCTTTTTGTTTGGAAGATCTCTTGTTTTGTTATCAACCTGAAATATGTTAGTTGCAAACCAAAAGAACAAAGTGCAAAGCACTTGATCTATAGCATTGTAAATATTTAAGCATCAATATGAACAAAGCAGAGCAAATTTTATACTAGCAGGACCAATTATGAACTGACAGTACCTTTTGACTAACTAGCAGTACCATGTTTAAAAGCCAATAACCAGTTATTTTATGTACAAAAACACATGTTTTTCAAAGATTAATCATTCCAATACCTCCTACAAGGTATTTGAATCTACCTAAATCAAAAGCTTTGGTGAGAAGGTCTGCATAATTCTTTTCAGAATCAATTTTAACAACTTGAATTAACCTTTTCTCATTGCAATCCCTTATGAAATGGTGTCTAATTTCAATGTGTTTTGTTTTTGAATGTTGAACTGTATTTTTAATGATACATATAGTACTGCTATTGTCAATGTAAATAATGGTGTTAAGAAAATTGTACCCATAGTCAAGCATTTGATTTTGGATCCAAAGAACTTGTCCACAACAACTTGCACCAGCAACATATTCTGCTTCAGTTGTAGAGTTGGCCACCATTGTTTGTTTCTTGCATTGCCAAGAAATGAGTCTGCAACCAAGAAATTGACATCCACCAGTTGTGGATTTTCTGTCTAGAGTTGCACCAGCATAGTCACTATCAGAATAAGCCACCAAATCAAAAGATGATTCCCTTGGATACCAAAGACCCAACCTAGGTTGACCCTTGAGATATCTAAAGATTCTTTTGACTGCTGTGAGATGAGAGACTTTGGGATGTACTTGAAACCTTGCACATACACACACTGAGAACATGATATCTGGTCTTGATGATGTAAGGTACATCAAAGACCCAATCATTGATCTATAATTGTGCAAATCCACATCTTCACCCTCAGCATCTTTTAGTAACCCTTTTTCTGAATCCATTGGTGTACTTGCAACCTTAGAATCAGCAAACTAAATTTCCTTAGGATCTCTGCTACATACTTATCTTGGCTGATAAATATGCCTTCTTGAGATTGTTTCACTTGGAGACCTGTTAGCATTTATTTTATGCTAATTTGGAAGTGATGGTCATTTGTAGTTTTAGAACATTAAGTGTCATGTATAATATGTATTTGTTAAAGTGTGGGCTAGTAGCATTAGTGTTGTTAGTTTAAGTATATATGTGTAGTGCATATACTTAGCCCACACATGGTCCAACCAAAAGCCCATCTATTGTATTAGATGTGGCAGTCAACACATATAAGCCAATCACTCTCTCATTTAGCAAGTGTGCTGTGAGAGAGTGTGTGTGTATTTCTTCATTTCCCTCTAAACTAATATACACCATTTCCAGGTTTCATCTCCACTGCCACCATCTCACCTTATCTATCTCATCTTCCCTCTCCATCCCCATCTATATTATTCTCTTCTTTTTTCTTAATGGCTTCTGAGAGACTCACTCCAGAACCCGAGCTTAACCCAATGGCTTTCGTGCACCTCAGTACGAAACCCGCGCTTAACCGAATGGCTCTTGGACACATCAGTTTCGGACCCGAACTTCAAATAAAGGAAAGTGTTGTGCAAATCCAATTTCTTTTTCTAACACTTATCCTAAAAACAAATGAAGATATTTTCTCCTAACATATCTTCAAAGATTTTCAAAATCTTCTCTATCTTGAGCACATTTTCTTCAAGATTTTTCAATAAGATTTTTCCAAATCTTTCATAAAGTGCTCAAGATAACTCCCTCCTAAACCCTTAAAACTGCTTTTAAACTAAAATGTTTAACCATATGCTTTGTTTAAGGGGGAGTTGAAAAACAAAAAGGTTCCTATTTCATGCTCAAATCCGTCTATATCTCCAAAAAGTTTCATTTTAATCAGTTGATATCAAAAATATCACTGCATGCTATTTTTGAGGGGGAGAAGATGTGGTTAAAATGTGATCAAAAAGAGAATCTCAAAAAGAGTTCTTCAAAAAGACTCAGCATGAACCCTCGAATTGACGAAAGATAAATGTCAGTAATCGAAAAGACTAGTCCGGGACGGGTAATAATTTCAAGATGGTTATCCATTGATGTAAACGTGTCTCGCAAAGGACTTGTCTGAGTAGAATGTACCAATTCGAGAGATGATCTTTTGATATGACCGGACGGGTAATAACTTCAAGCTAGTCTAACTAGTGATGTAAACGTGTCTCGCAATGGTCATATTAATTGAAAATCGATCAGTTCAAAAAGTGCGAACTCTACCCATCATGTGCAATTCTTTCTTAAATCTCATATGCACATGTGAATGGGGAGTATTTCAGAAAATGCAAAACTCTCAAAGTATTAACAAAATGTGTTTTATTCTTGAACACTTTGAGAGATTTTCTCAAATGGTTTTATGGCAAGTGATCAACAAACCTAGGATAATCATGGAGTTATAAGGTGATTATGGTTAGGTTATGTCCTATGATCCGCCAGAGCCGGAGGGATCTTCCCAAGGACAATTCCAATAGTCTAGAATTAGAAGTCCTTAGGTAAGATTGAAAAAAGGAGTAAATGAGAAAGGAGAAAGAAGGGGTTGAAGAATGAAAAAGAAAAGTTTTTGTAAGGGTGAAAAGAAATAGCCCTCCATGAAAACTTAGGTCAGAAACCGGGTCAATACATATGCTATCGGTATTCACTAAGGTGATACTGGTATTGAAGACAAGACATCATGGACCCAGTGACGCATTGCACCACCCCTCCTATCCACTCAGATATCTCTCAAAAGATATTTGTTTCATTTCTCACGGAGATCACTACATAATCTATCGACCTCTCACTCCGAGATGTGTTGATATTGAAAAGGTGGCACTCTGCTCCATACCTCCGATGACTAAAAACCAAAACGCACATAATTGAGTCTAGAGACATGAGATTCATCAAAGATCTCTTAGGAACACTTCCTATGCAATACACTTGTGTTCATCTAAAAGGATACAAGTTGTATGAGTCTTAATGAGATCTTTAGATCTTGCCTCACGACATGATGGCCGCTGGACGATTTATTGCTAACTGTCTTATGCAGGTACTGACGGAAGTCCATTCACCATCATCATCTACAACGTAGACGCATCTGATCAGAAGAAGTAGATCAAGGCAAGAACATTCAAAGTCAATACTTTGAAGATCACAGAGCATGAAGGAACAATAAATCAAGTCTATTATACAATGACACACAAAGTTCAAGACATCAAAAGCAAAAGACCAATCACCGGAGCATCATTGAAATGACCATCCCTTAGGGGGAGATTGTTAGCATTTATTTTATGCTAATTTGGAAGTGATGGTCATTTGTAGTTTTAGAACATTAAGTGTCATGTATAATATGTATTTGTTAAAGTGTGGGCTAGTAGCATTAGTGTTGTTAGTTTAAGTATATATGTGTAGTGCATATACTTAGCCCACACATGGTCCAACCAAAAGCCCATCTATTGTATTAGATGTGGCAGTCAACACATATAAGCCAATCACTCTCTCATTTAGCAAGTGTGCTGTGAGAGTGTGTGTGTGTGTATTTCCTCTTTTCTCTCAATCTAATATACATACATTTCCAGGTTTCATCTCCACTGCCACCATCTCACCTTATCTATCTCATCTTCCCTCTCCATCCCCATCTATATTATTCTCTTCTTGTTCTTATTATTCTTGCTGCCATTCGTATATTACAATGAAGTGTATGATAAAGTAGGATTTCTAGCTATAACAAGACCCAAAAAGAAAGTAAGTTCCCCCATGGAACTCATTTCAAACTTACTATGCATAAGTTTTTCAAATTCTACACACAAGTCTTGGTCTGTGGATCCAAAGATAATGTCATCAACATAAATTTGCACCAGCAAGATGTCTTTCTTTGTTCTTTTGATGAACAAAGTTGGATCAATCTTGCCTATTTGGAATCCATTTTCTAATAGAAAGCAAGCCAATGTTTCATACCATGCCCTAGGAGCTTGGTGTAGACCATAAAGAGCCTTGGTAACCCTATACACCTTGTCTGGATATTCTGCATCAATGAAGCCTGGAGGTTGAGAAACATACACCTCTTCTTCAATAGTACCATATAAGAAGGCACTTTTAACATCCATTTGGTAAACAGTGAAGCCTATGAAAGAAGCATAAGCCAAGAATAGCCTGATTGCTTCAAGTCTTACAACTGGAGCAAAAACCTCTTCATAATCTACCCCTTCTTCTTGAGTATACCCTTGGGCCACCAATCTTGCTTTGTTTCTGATCACTATCCCCCTTTCATCTTTCTTGTTTCTGAACACCCATTTGGTTCCAATTGCCCAATGACCTTTTGGCAAATCAACCAATTTCCAAACCTTCTGAAGCTTGAATTGAAGAAGTTCTTCTTGCATTGCTTCAACCCAACTTGCATATCTAAGGCTTTGTTAATGTTTTTGGGTTCAGCTTGTGAGAGAAAACATGAAAACAGGCATATGTTGGCAACTTCATGATTCTTTTCTTCATAAATAGATGAGATAAACCCTTCTTGGTCTGAAGTCAAGACTTGAGATCTTGTTCTAACACCAGAATCAATGCTACCAATCACATCATCAGTTGAGTGATCTTTGAGAATTCTTGTGGTGTGTGTTGTAGGAACTTCATAGGTAAATGGAAGATTGCCAATCCCCACTTCTTCTGGTAAAGAATCATCTATTTGAACATTTAATGGCTCAGCAGTACCAATTTGTGAACTGGCAGTACCATCTGGTGAACTAGCAGTACCATTGTCATTTGCATCACTTTCTTGATTCTCTTGACCCTGAGTTCCATGATCATCTTCAGTACCTTCATTTGTTGAATTTGAAGGTTCTTCATGACTTGAAGATAAATCCAATCCTTTCCAAATTGGCATCCAGATGTAATCTTGATCTTTAGGTGTTTCAACATTTTCTTCAAGACCTGCATTATCATTAGTATTTGTACCTGAAACAGGCACATAATTCATAGATTCTGAAAGCCTATCAATATCAAACATCCAATCTGGTCCAATGCCTTTCACATTTGTTAGTTTCTCTTGAAACTCTATGTGAAGATTTTCTTCCACTAGCCTAGTGCAACTATTATACACTTTATAGGCCTTACTTTGCAAAGAATACCCTATCGAATAGCCTTCATCAGCTTTTCCTTCAAACTTTCCTAAATGATCTTTGGTATTGAGAATAGTGACATGACATCCAAAAGGTCTCATAAAACTTAAATATGGTGTTCTACCAAAGAAAAGTTCATAAGGTGTCTTTTTATGTGGCTTTATCACAAGAACCTTGTTTTGCACATAACAAGCAGTACCTACTGCTTTAGCCCAAAATGAAATAGGCAACTTAGAGTCTACTAACATTGTTCTAGCAGCCTCTATAAGTGTTCTATTTTTCCTTTCTGCTACTCCATTTTGTTGTGGGGTTCTAGCTACACTAAATTCTCTTTTTATTCCTTTTTCTTTGCAAAAGTCATCCATAACCCTATTCTTGAATTCTGTCCCATTGTCACATCTGATTACTTTCACTTTCTTATCAGATTGGTTTTCTACCTCAGTTATATAAGATTTAAGAATCTCACTTGTTTCATGCTTAGATCTTAAAAAGAAAACCCAAGAAAATCTGCTGTAATCATCAGTAACAACAAGACAATATTTTTTACCATTCAAGCTACTCACATTAGTAGGACCAAAAAGATCCATATGAAGCATGTATAAAGCCTGAGAAATTGAGTTATGGGTCTTGGGCTTACAAGAAGCTCTATGTTGTTTGCCTTTTAGACAATCAACACAGGTTTGGTCATTTTGAAAAATCTTTTTGGGTAAACCTCTCACCAAATCATATTTTGCAATTGTATTGATTGTTTTAAAGTTTACATGACCAAGCCTTCTATGCCAAAGCATAGATTCATCCAATGAGGCTTTTGCTACTAAACAAGTTAAACTCTCCTTAGGATCAATGTTCTTTAAATCAACACTGTACATATTGTTCCTTTTTGGGATTTTAAGAAGGATCTGACTTTCATCAGGCATTTTAAAATCAGAAGAAAGAACCATACATTCATTGTCAGTAAAGAGAACACTGTTCTTTTTGTCACACATTTGTGAGACACTAAGGATATTAAACTGAAGTTCTTTCACAAAGTACACATTTTCAAAATCTAATTTACTGGTTTTGATAGTACCTTTACCAGTAATCTTTCCTTTTATTCCTCCCCCAAAGGTAACATATCCTCCATCAATTGTTTTGAAGTCTGTGAGGAAAGACATGTTGCCTGTCATGTGCCTTGAACATCCACTATCTACATATCCTTGATCACCAATATCAGTTGAATGTTCCTGCACATATATAGACATATTAGTTTCCTTGGGGTACCCAAGCCATGACAGACTTGGGTTTGCCTCTTGCATCAATGAAATCAAACCTCTTTAGGATTGTTGATTCAAATTTTGATTGGAGTGGTTTCCATATCCAACATGCTGAGGACTTAACAGCATTTTCCCTTTTTATCCATTTTGTGGTCTTTGGTCTATCAGTACCAATTTTGGCAGTACCATTTGGTCTAGCAAGACCTTTTGGTCTAGCAGCCTTTTGGTTTTGGTCTCCAAATTTGTGTTTTGACCACAGATTTCTTTTGAATAGGACTATTCACAACTTTTGGTGCATATTTGAAAGTGTTTCTTGCACCCTTATCAGTTGGTTTTGAGTTAACAGGCTTATTTTGTCTAACAATATGTTTAACTTTTGGTGTGTTAGACTTCACAAAACTTTTTCTGGGGTGTGTTTCATTTGTTTTAGACTTTGATTTACTCCCAGAAACCCAGTTGTTACAATAAGTATGAAGATGATTAAAACTACCACAGTAATAACAAGCCTTATTGTACATAACAAAATCATCACCAAGTTGGTGTGACTTAAGATTGTTCCAATTTCTTTGGCTACCTCTAGGTTTGTTATTACATTTATCACAACATTCAACTGTTTTCAAAACAGCTTTAGCCTTAGTCTTAATCTCTACTCTTTTAGGACTAACTGGTCCTACTTTGTTTCCTTTGGTTGAAACAATCTCTTCTTCATCATCATCGGATGTCCAATCTTCAATAATTAGAACATCTGATTTCTTATCAGTGAGCACCTTAGAGAGTGAAGCAATCTTAGCACTCTCAACAGGTTCACTTTTCTCTACAGGTTTAGCTAATGGTTTGTTGATGATTTTATGTAAACCTGATTCTGCAAGATCTGATCCTGGGGGCAAGGGATTCCTCTATAAGGAGGTGGACAAGTATTGTATCCAATTCCTGATTTGATTCTCTTATTCATCTGATTTTCAACTATGCTTCTAGTACAATCAGAAGCAGTTTCCAAAGTGGTAACTGTGAGTTGAATATTATCCCTTGCCAAAGTCACTTTAGTACACTCAGTTCTTAATATTTTTATTTCTGCATCTTTCAAAAATATTTGTCTATTAAAAATGGCTTTAGAGTCAGAAAAAGTGAGTTCATTTTCCCTAAAATGGATTATTTGCTTTTCAAGTTTAGCCATACCACACTTATGATTGACTAGGTCTTGATGTGTTTTTCTTTCTTCTACTTTCAGTTCATCATAAAGTTTTATAAGAGTTTGTAATTCTTCAAAAACTTTGCAAGTATTAGAACATTTTGTAATTTGTACCTCAGGAGTGGAGAAAGCCATTAAAGCCAATTCATCTGAAGTTGACTCCTCTTCACCCATAAAACTCCAATCAAAACCCATCCCATCAATAGCAACCATTGCTTTGGGCTCAGTGACTTCCACAGCCTTACTCTTTCTCTCAAAGCTTCCTTTCTTTTCAAAGCTTCCTTTATTCCTGTTCTCAAACCCTCTTCCCTTGTCATCCTGCTTCTTTGGTCTTCTACACTCTCTTGAGTAGTGACCCTTCATGTGGCAGTTGTAACACTTCACTTTTGACTTGTCATACCCAGCAGGTTCATTTCCATCTATGATAATCTTCTTTCCAGTCCTCATCAGTAACTTCTTAGCCCTTATGCTCAGAAGTGAAAGTTTCCACTTTATGTCCATTTCTTCAAGATCATCATCATTGATCTCTTGAAGATCTTCAAAAGTTAATATGGACCCATTGTGTTGTGATGTAAGGAAGGCACACCCAATTTTTTCATCTAGAAGGGTTTTGGTACTGCTAGAAGTACTGGCAGTACCAAAGTTTGTGTTGGCAGTACCTTCTTCTCTGCCATCTTTTTCTTCATCTACAACTTTTAAGGTGCTTGGAGATGATACAAAAGCCATATTTCCTGAGCTTGAACCAGTAGTCTTCTTCACTTCATGCTCTACTATTTTGAAGTTGTTGTAGAGATCATTAAGACTCATCTGATCAATGTCTGGTTTGTTTTTCCAGACAATGACATGCATGGACCATTCAGAGGGTAAACTCCTAAGGAATTTGGAGTTTAAGTCTTCTTGAGTTATTAGCACTTCATGAATGGCTAACTGACTTGAATGTTTTTGAAGCCTATTGAACATGCTGTCCAAAGACTCACTTGTTGTGGCTGTAAAGTTTTCAAACTGATGTTTGAGGAGAGTTTTCTGTGTTTTCTTGGTGGCATCATTTCCACCAAATCTAGCCACAATAGCTTGAAAAAGGGTTTTGGCACATTTGTACTTGTTAAAGATCAAAAGCTGATCATTTGGAATAGTCATGAGAAGCATACTCCTGGCTTTGAGATCATTTCTCTTTTGGACTCTTTCTTCTGCGGTTGCAAGATTCACTTGTATATCTGTTACTAATGCATCGTTCACTGTGGTGGTGGTGATTGAAGGTTTGAATGAGTTGCCTTGTTCAATAATCTCCCAAAGTGCATAGTCTTGCACTTGAAAGTATTGTTCTACCCTCAGTCTCCATATATCAAACTCATTTTGTTTGAGTAATGGAAGTTTTGCAGCAACATTGGTTTGAATGTGTTCAACATCCATTGTTCTTTTAAATAGTAAATATCAGCCTAGCTCTGATACCACTTGTGAAGGATTATACAAACACTTGGGATGTGAATCTTAATAATGTGTTTGGGATATTTATGTATGAATGTGATGTAGTATGCGGAATCTACTATAACACACTTTAAAAGAACACAAAGGTGATGAGAATGTAAACGTGAGTTATAATGAACAATGAACACAACTTTATTAACACAAAACGATTCAATATTATTGATGAAATAATACGGATGATCTAACTATCACCAGGATTACAAAGTAACCTTGAATCTTTGATTGTAAAGGATTTGTGAATTAGTAACTAAGTTACTTGAGAGGTTGTTCTGTTTTGGTTATTAGTTAAAGAGATGCATGCATGAAGGTGGTGACTAAGGGAACCTTTTATAGAATAAGGTACCCTTATTACAAGTTGTCAAGTTGTTGAATATAATAATATACTTGGACTTTCCTAGCCTACAATTTATTACAACTTCCAATGTAACTACTCTGTATATTCTTCTGCACAAACATGTGAAGACTGAACTACTTCTACATTAAGTATTACATTGTACAAAGACTAATAATACAACAAATATCTACAACTAAATATCTATCAACTTGATCATAATCTTGGCAGGACCTTTATCAACTAGCAGTACCTTCTTACCTAGAAGGTACTGTTAGTACATCTTCATCTTCTTCAAAATCAACTAGCAGGCTCTTGGCTTGTCTGGCAGGCTCTTTGACTTGAACATTTTATTCCCAACAGGAAGCGTTTAACACATTGAATCAAGGATTTGCATTCATTGCTCGAGCCTTCAGCAAATTTGAAAAAAAGTCAAACAATCACCTTCGCAATTCATCTAATTCAAGGAATCAAGCTGTTGTTCAAGGTGGACGGGTTGAAGTGCAGAATCGATCTTATGGACGACAGATAGGAACTGGTGGTTATGCAGGGAATTCTGGAAATGGTCAAGTGTCTAATGCTGCTAGTGGAAGTAGGAACAATGTAGGTGCTCCTCAGAGAAGGGTTGAAATCATTGAAACTGATAATGCACAAACTGGGAATGCGGTGATCAGGTGCTACAACTGTAACGGCAAGGGTCATTTGGCTAATGCATTTCCTAAACCAAGGGTCAGAGGCAGTGACTTTCACAAGCAAGCATTACTTCTAGCTCTCAAAGATGAAGCTGGAGGAACTCTCACTGACAACAAAAACAGCTTCATGGCCTTTGCTGATTCAGATGATGAAATGGAAGATTTGGAAGCTAATGCAGCTGTGATGTTAATGGCAAACATGCAGGAACTTCACATGAGTGATACAAGCCCAATTTATGACACTGATGGCCTGTCTCAGGTACCTGATGCAAACACATGCCTCATACATGAAATAACATCTCCATATGCATCTGCATCCGACAAGGAGCAAGTTATTCAAGATGATCCATTGTTACCTCTTCGAGACGATGATCAAATTAATATAGTAGTTACATTTGATGATGATGATCAAATTAACCCAGTTGTTACATTTGATGATGATGATCAAATTAACCCAGTTGTTACCTTTGATGATCCAATTGATGACTATGACAATGTTCAACTTAAACAAATTGAAACTTCGCCCGGTCCAGATCCAGAACTTATTAGCTTACTTATGACCACCCAATCCCAAGTTGAAAAATGCAATGAAATAAATGGTAATTTAAAATCTAAGATTACATCATTAATTGCGGAGCTTGAGAGCTGTAAAACTTAACTTACAAATTTTGAAACACAAGCTAAACGAGAAAAAAGTTTTGAAGTTGCATTTCAAAAATCATATTTCAAAGAGCAAGATTTACAACATCAAATGCGAGAATTAATAGTTTCCAATAATACAACTTAGAATGAATTTAGGAGGCTCCTTTGGACTTCCTTTAATCTTCTTACCAATGTCTCCTGCCTTTCCCTGGTTGTAGCTGGAAAATACGGTTCCTATTCCATATGGTGTATGGAATTTTACTACTGTGTGTATGGTGGTGACTACGATACCCATCTTTTGCATGGCAGTCCTTCCTATCAACAAATTGTAGGGAGAGTCGGACCTTACAATAGCGAAGGTGAGGGTTTCTGTCCTTGCGAGCTTGCCTTCTCCTATTGTTATCTCTAACGGCACTTTTCCTAGAGGCCATGAATGCTCGCCTGAGAATCCTACCAAAGGTATCTTTGAATCAACTCGCTGCGATCTGATCGAAGGCTTGATCTTTAGGAAACAGTGCTCATATATGATCTTGCAGGAGCTTCCATAGTCCATGTAGGCTCTATTCACTTCCCGGTTGTAAATTAAGACTTTGATGACAACTCGGTCGTTCGAAGGGACTTGGCCTGTAATGGAGGGAAACATTACTTCCCCTACCTCGTTTATCTCCTTCTCCTTTACCTTTCTTTTTAAGCTGGCTTCGCCCCAATGCACCATGAGTATTGGGGCTTCGAGACGAGTAGTGTCTTTAGCCAATTGAGTGTCGGTCATTTTCTCTTTGCCCTTCTCTATGCCCTTCACCAAATGTGCTAATTGCCCGGAATTTACAGCATCTTTTATCTGTTTCTTTAGTTCACTGCAACTGTTCGTATCATGGCCATAATCTTCGTGGAAGTGACAATACTTAGTTGTATCTCTGTTTTTACCCTTACTTGTCATGCGAGGGGGTGGTTCGAAAGCCTTAGCAGTCCTCTCCGTTCCCATCATAAGTACCAATGTGTGCTGGCCTTTTCAACCCATCAGGCAATGGGTAGTCTTCTATCCACCTAACGAAGGGTGTAGCCGAACCCATAGGGTCCGAATATAGGCAATTATAAGGTGGTGCATACATAGGAACAGTACTGTATGGATTATGGTTCGGGGGTACTCCCATAGGAGTTTGGCTAGGGTAAGATTGGTAAGATGCGTTCATGCCGAAAGGATAACCGTTTCCCATGGCATACGGAGGGTATATCGTAGGAGGCCAGAAGGGTATGCTACCATAATGTTGAGGGAGACTAGGGTTGTTGGACTACCCATTTACTGGAGGATATAAACCCTGAGGGTAAGAATGAGTTTGGAACGAGGGGTACATACCATTGGGAGGAAGATTTCCTCCCATATTAATTGTAGGCGGATTGCCTTCTATGCCTGATACGTGAGAAGGCTACAATGGAACCCCTGCTTCAGTCCTTCCAAGATGAGCCGCTAACAACGGAGGCAGATTCACCTCCGTTTCCTCCCTTCGCTGACTTCTCCCATTTGAACCTTTAGTTATCGCCCCTTCTCTCCTGGTCGGAGCCCTCTCCGGGACTCCTTCGAACCCAACAGACCTTCTGCCTGGCCTTCGACCAACTGGTGACCCTATCCTAAGGGCCGAGAGTGTTGTTCCCTGTGACGGAGGCCTAGGTTCCATTTCCATCTCTTCATCATAATCGTCACTTGAGTATTCCAACTCTCTTTGTATTTCAGCATTTCGAACTTGTCTTTTGCGCGCTCTTAAGAGTGCTTCCAACGCTTCGTAGTTAGCTTCGACGAAGGCTGGGCTAATGACCGGTTCCGGATTGGCTGATGTCGAAGCATGATGGTTAGGTGTTACTTCTGGGTGAGATCATGTTGTGAACGTGGAAGCGGTAATTGGGGGGAGGTTATTAGAGTTATTGACTGGTATTGGCGCCAAGGTTGAGAAACCCGGTGGGGGAGTAACTTATCTCCCTTGATCCATGCCGGATATATAGCGAATGTAGTTGGTTGGTTATAAGCTTGAGAATAACGAGACCAATTGTAGCGGTCCCACGGATGGCGCCACTGATTGTACAATAAATTGCATGACTAGGCCTTCGATGATGATCAAAGGATATGGGGGGTGTTGAGGTTACGCCAAGCTTGTCTTTAACTTGAAATAAGAAATACTAAAACACTACGTTAAGTGATTGCACAGGGGTTGGACCCTGTGAACCACCTCCAGCGTGCGAATAAGTATGGGATATGATAAGTTGGTAGTGAAATGAGAGAGTCTAGTTTGCATACCATGGTTCTCAGCCCGTCTAAGCTGTAGGTCCACACGAATTATGGATCTAAGTAGCCTTGTATAAGACAATAGATAACTTGGATAAATCCAAATCAATCTATATGAGAAACTCTTAACTGTGTATTGATTGTTAATGCGGAATCTTAACAAGCAATGAGTATGAAGAACACAATTAAGATAACTAACTTCGTATTACTATTAAACTTTCACTAATATCACAATTGTTTCTTAGCATACTATGCCGTAGGGTTCCTTTTATACTCTAAGGAAAACCCTAGTTACAAAACGTGTGAAAGGATAAACATATCTTCTAATAAGATAACTAATACGACTATATCCTTTCCTAATATATAGCTAACTAATTCTGCTATAAAACATAAACAGACTTAACTATTTCTAGTCACCAGACTTAACTATGTTCTGCCAGACTTAACTTTGTACTGGCAGACTTAACTAACTAACAGACTTAACGAATACATTAGCAGACTTAAGTCTGTTCTTCTAATATTTCCCAACAATCCTCCCCTAACTTGATCTTCATACACCATGAACTTCAAGTTTCTTAATTGATAAGCTTCTTGAGGATTGAACTCTAATCTTTTGAAATTATCTTGAACTTTAACTCTTCAAATCATTATATCCGATCTTGTGCAGCATCCTTTACTTCAGCAATCATTTCACCATCTGATCTTTGCAGCAACATTGACTATTTGTACATCAATTCTTAAAGTTTCATACTATTCTCATCACTTCCAGGTGTGTGAACTCCTGTGAGAGGTGAATCATTAAAAATTGATGGATTTGATGTCTCTTTACCAGTTAGCCATTAACTATGGAGTAGCCAATGTTTGGTGTAAAACCATGGTACATTGATAACCATTTCAACTCTTTGTACATGAAACATGGTGAGTTGAAATACCATATGATTTTTAGCAAATCATCAGCTATCAACGGATTTGATTTGTCCTTACCAAAAGCCATTTGCTTTTGGACTAGCCAATTCTTTGGTGGAATGCAGACCTCACCTTGGTGAATTGATAACCAGTTATGGATTTCCACAACCTTTACCACAAGCCATACTCTTGTGGGCTAGCCAACTCTTCACTATCACAGATATGGTGAGTTGATTACCATACAATTTTTGGCAAATTGTCTATAAACGGATTTGAGGTATCTTTACCAGAGCCGTTTGCTCTTGGATTAGCCAGTCCTTATGTGGATTAGACATGGTGGACTGATAACCATTTGTTGTGTTAGTGCAAAGCACCTTCACCAAGTGAGAACTTCCATTAATCTGACTTATCAACTTAGAAAATTCTTTCAAACACCCCAAACAGCTTCCTTTTGGGATTGCATCTCAATTAACTCCAACAATTGATTACATACCTCATCATCCTTATAACCTAACAACTTCTTCTCAAGCATATCCTTGCATACCCTTGGGTGTAAAGGATATTCAACTTCTGTCAACATATATATATAAGCACTTTGCAAATGCAAACAATGTACTTGACAGCTATCAAAATACCTCCATCTTACTATTTCCTGTTGAAATGGCAGCTTCCAAACCTTATCTGTTCTTGATGGTGGATCAAACATTGTCTTTAAATCTCCCCAAATAACTCTTTCAAATTCTTCTTCAGGTCTGTTATCCCCATATTTGATCATCATCAACTTGTATAGCTCCTTAAGATCATCTCTGCTCAAATCATTCAATAAACCTGGAAAATTCACATACACAACCTCTGTATAATCTTCCCTGATTATCTTATAAGCTCCTTTCTTACCTGTTTTGATGATCTGCCAATTTACAACCTTGGCAGGCTGAGCTGAGCTTTCTGGAATTGACCCCATAGTAAATTCCTCAGAAGAGGGTTCTTCTTCCTCTTGCACATTCTCCTTAGAACCTAATTTACCCTTCCTAGCTGCTCTCTTTCTTCTAGTACAGGTTATAATGGGCTTTTTAACTTCAACCTCTTCTTTTACATGCTCACCTTTTGAGCTATCAGCAACCTTTTCAACCTCAGTCACTTTTTCTACCTCAGATGGCTTTCCAACCTTAGATATCTTTTGCCTTTTGAAACTTCTTCTGATTGAATCTTCATAGTCAATGGGTTTGTAGTTATGATCCCTTTCATAAGCTCTGAGGTACAAACTTTCAACTTCTTCATAAGACATTCTTCTCATCTTTTCAAGACTAGAATGCATCATATTCTTCAAGTAAATCTTCATATCAGACATCTTTTGTTGCTTTGTGAGCTTCTTGGTAGTACTCTTTCTCTTTTGTGTCTTTTTGATTTTCTCCATCAAGCCTCCAAGAGTGTCTGTCTCCATTCTTGCATTCATGAAGTCTGCAAGTTTTGTTGCCCTTTCATCAACTGTCAGACTTGTATCAGCTTTGAGTTCTTCCATCTTAGCCTTGAGCTCATCATCATCTTCAATCAGAGACATATATGGATCATCATTGAATTCTTCTTGCAGCTTCTTTGCAAAAAGTTCATCTCTTTTCTTAATCTCTTCAAGTTTGTCCCTTTCAGCTTGTTCTTCTGCTTGAATCCTTGCAATCTCAGCTAAGCTTGCTTCTTCTTCTCTGATTTGCTTATTTTATTTCTTAGCCTGAGGAGTTTCTTCAAGTATCTGCTTTCCTTCCCTTAGAGTTTCACCAGACTTATCTTTTTCACTAACAGACTTAACACCAGACTTATCCTTCTCAGACTTATCATCACCAGACTTAACAACTTCAGCAGACTTAACTACATCCTCCATCAGAATTAACCTCATCAGACACCAATTTCCTTCTTAGTCTTCTCTTCTTCTTCTCTTGAATTTAACTAAGAGTCTGGGCTAAGGTTTCTGCTGCTTCCATTCCTTCAGGACTTATCTCTGTATCTCCAGTTGGTTTTGCTTGAGCTGGAGTCTGAAAAACTTGATCTTCATCCAAATTCCTCCCCTGTTTGGAAGAATTTTCTTCTTCAGCCCCCTCTGTATCACTGAAAGCAACCCCTTTGTCCTTCATAACCCTTTCCATCTTCTTGACCTTTCTGACCAAGGTCACAATAGCTTTACCCATGGTTGTATTTGCCTTCTCCAAAACAGATATCCTTTGAACTAATGTAGGAACCAGCTGTAAGAGAGCTTCCACAGTCATTGGAGCTGATTCCTCCTCATGAGTTGGAGTTGGAACTTGGGTTTGCTGCTCAGGTGAAGGTGGTGGAGATGTAGGTGATGGTGGTTGTAGTGTAGGTGATCTGGGTACCTCTGCATGCTCCTCAGTTTCATGATGTGGTTGAGAGTGTGCCTCAACTCCAGATGATGTTCCTGCAATGTTAGTAGTAGCAGGCAACATAGCAAGCAATAAGGGTTTGTGTGTCCCCTAAAATCCCCTTTTCATGTTGCTAAAAATTTTATCTTTTAAGGAGACACCCAAGTAAGGCACTTTTTGTTCAGTTTCAACATTTAAAACCATTTGTAGAAAACGAGGGTACATTAAAAACTTATGTTTTCTTTTTACATTTGCTACCATGCCATCAAAGATTAGTTTTGAAAAATTAAAAGTCTTTCCAAGTGAAAGACAGACCAAAGCAGAAGCAATATTGCTTCCAAATTGATCCCATCCTCCACTCTTGGGACTCAGACAATGTATCAAATGATGAATGAAAAGTCTCCACTGAGGTGAAAAATGACTTTTCCAAAATGTGAATGTACCATCAGTGGGATATCCTACGTTTTGCATACCCTCTAAAATCATATTATTTGATAACATAGTTTCCCCAGAAGCATCATCTAGTTTAAGACTACTTCGAATGGATGCTTCTGAGATAGAAAATTCATGGTTATCAATGGTTGCCCTTAAATGTAGAGTCCCATCAGCAAGAGTTTCGGAGGTAGCAGTCCCCCAAAACTGCTTGACTAGGGAATCATAGATAGTTGGATTATGTGTTAAGGCATACCTTAGATGAGAGCCTTTCAAAAAATCAACTATCTATTCGAAACCTTCACTCTTGTTTGGTTTCTTCAAGAAACCCACTTGGTTGTGCTTGTCACAATACTTGAGTTGAGCCATAGAGAAGTCGTAAGTACTGGTTGACTGGTGAATTAGGGTTTTGTACTGGTGGTTAAAACAGAGTGATCTTGGTCGATAATAAAGATTTTAAAAATAGTAGTAAATAATGGATAAAGATGAAAAATGAATCAAATTTTATCCATATATACTCCTTTTTCCCAAAAAAAAATATCAATGGTATTATTTAAATAGGAAAAATCATTAAATGTACGACCAGACCTAACGGTAAAAAGAATTAATTACATTTTAACAATACCAGAATTAACTTTGGTCAACCAGACTTAACCAACAATTCACCAGATTTAACAGAAATACAAGACAAACACGAATAAAATTCACTAGCAAGGCTTCCAATCACCATCAATCCATTCTTTTCCTGGAAAAATTAGTCTAAAACCAAGAAAATATACATATTTCAAGCAGAACTAATACTTACTAACTACCAGAATTAACTCTAAAGCTACCAGATTTAACTTCTAACAGAATTAATTCTACTTAATACTCGTAGTATTTTACAAACTATACATTTAACCTCCCCTTAAAATGTAACCTCCCCTTAAATGTAGCTATGGGTTTACCATTCCAATATTAACCACTAAGAAATTGAACCTAGGTCCATCAAAAGCTTTGGTCAATAGGTCAGCTACATTAAAGTCTGTGTGTATCTTTTCCACCCTAATTAACTTCTTTTCAAAGCAATCCCTTATAAAGTGATGCCTTATTTCTATGTGTTTAGTCTTAGAGTGATACACTGGGTCTTTACTATACAGATAGTACTTTCATTATCAATGTGAATTATAGTATTCATGAAATTCAAACCATAATCCAGCATCTGATTTTGGATCCACAAGACTTGTCCACAGCAATTTGCAGCAGCTACATACTTAGCTTCAGTTGTAGATGTAGCCACAATGGTCTGCTTCTTACATTGCCATGAAATCAATCTTCTGCCAAGAAATTGACAACCTTCAGTTGTGGATTTCCTATCAAGACTTGCTCCAGCATAGTCACTATCTGAATAGGCTTCCAGGTCAAATGATGACTCTCTAGGATACCAAAGACCCAAATTGGGTTTGCCCTTTAGATATCTAAAGATCCTCTTCACAGCATGAAGATGTGAAGTATTGGGAGTAACCTGAAAATGAGAACAAGCACAAACTGCATACATAATGTTAGGATTTGACACACGGTTAAGGTGATTAAACCTTTTGTTCTTTGTGTATATGATATATTGAGTGAATATGATTAAGTAAGCGGAATTTACTTAACCACACTTATAAGATTTATTTGTGTTATGGAAATGGAATGGTTATGTTTGTTCTATGACAATGAACAATGAAAGATTAACACCAAACGATTCAATATTATTAATGATAATAATACGAGTGATCTTGAAATATCACTAGGGTTACAACCTTGAATCTTATGTTCTTACAACTTGTGATATTCTTGTGTTTGTTCTATATCTTAACAGTTATGAGTTCTAATAATAATATACACATGAACACACTTATGCACATCAACTTTTTTCACATAATATCGAGACTAAGATCTTCTTTTATAGTCCAAGAAGATATTTTACAATATTGCTTAAAGTCTAGCCGACCTACTTGTTAACTTATCTTGAGAGTGTCAGTACATAAGATACCACATGTATCTGTGTACACAACTTGTTAACTAAGCACATGGGGTAAGATATTATCTACCGTATATTCTTGACTTTAGTACACAAATATCTTTTCAATACTTATCCATCTAGCAGTTGTATATGTGACAATTATCCACTCAGCAGTCTCAACTAGCAGTCCCTTCTTTGTACTACCAGTTAGAACGGTTAGTTATAACTTGAGCAGTCCTAAGATATACATCAGCAGTTGGAACTGTTAGAGAATTCTTCTCAGCAGTTGGAACTGTTAAAACTTGTAGTTCTTGATACTTAATCTTCAGAACATTTAATTCCCAACAATCCTCCCCTAAACATGTGAATCCATTTCAACATGTTTCTGAATTAAATTTATGGATTGTGAAGATCTTTCAAACACTTCATAGTCAGACCCTTGATCTGAACTTTATTCTGTTATGAGAGATTGAATATCTTTCTCAGTAATTCATCTACTTTGTTCTTTGACTTTAACAATATCAACACATTATTCTTTAGTCTTCAAACATTGACCTAAAGATGGTGCAATTTCCTTGGATGGAGGAATTATAAGAGACAATGGTGTTGTGTATCTTGGATGCTTGTTTCAACAAGTGAAATCATCTATCAGCGTGTCTTTGCAGGTGATGAACAAACGTGGTAAACTGAAATTGAAACTTTTCTTCGTTTGACCTAGATAGAACTTTCTCCTTTGGAATGCTTCATCCCTTCTGAATATATATAATACTCCAGAATAAGCTCTATATTCTTGTCATTTTCAACCTCCATGTCATCATCTTGTATGCTCTTGTCTTTTCCTCCCTTACATTGGGTTTGTCTTCGTCTTCCTTTCTTGGGCTTTTATTTCCTCCCCTGAAGCAAATAAAATTTTATCCTCCCCTGTTTGGAAGATCTCTCACCATCATCCCATCATTATCTGATCTACCAATGTGAACTTGTTTTCAGACAATGTTGTACAGGAATCCATCAATTCCTTAAGAGTTTAAGTTGCTGCCCTCATCACTTCTAGGTGTGTTAACTTCTATGAGAGGTGATTCATTGGACATTTGATTCATGGTCCATCAATGGATGGTTTTTGTGAATCCTTTGAAAATCCTTTTAAGAAACTTTTGCCTTAGCAGTATGTAACTGATTTTATTATGAAAAACCATACTGCTTTAAACCATTTTGAAGGGATTAAGTGTATAACAGACACTTAATCAAAATTTTGGTTTAATGCAACCTCTGGTTGTGTGAGAACCAATGTTTTCAGTTATAAATAACTGCCTGTGTAAAGATAAACTCATTAAAAGAGTTTTCCTGACAGGGTTTCCAGCTCATAGTAATTGTTACCTCTAACACAAGTGTTAGATTCACTTTTATTAGCTGTTCTTTCTATCAGATGTCCTTAGACTTGCTCATTATACTTGAAAGTATAAAATGATAGAAAGTGAGTTGCATCAGTTACTATCTGATCAACCAAGTCATCAATTCAATGTGAAATTTGATAACTAGGTTTCAAGAAAGAAGCTTTAAAGAATTAATTAACTTAGGTGTAAACCTTTGTTAATGAGTTCCCAAACTCAGTCCATCATAAACCTGTTATGAAAGCAACTGGAATCACTTTTCCTCTGCTTCCATTTCACTTGAAATTTCCTTATTGCTCAAAGTTCATACCTGAAATTGTTAGTCCAAAACCAAGAAAAAAAATGCATAGCATTTGTCTTATAGCAGTATCAATAGATGACCAACAGTATGAACTGGTTAAACAAAATTTGTACTAGCAGTACTAACTGTTCTATTAACAGTATCAATTTTCAAAGATATCAGTACAACCTTAACATATATAAAAACCACAAAGATTAGAAATTTTAAGGATTTAGCATTCCAATACTTGCTACCAAGTACTGAAACCTTCCAACATCAAAAGCTTTTGTTAGGAGATCTACAAAGTTAAATTCTGAAGCAATTTTAAGAACTTGAATTAACCTTTTATCATTGCAATCTCTAATAAAATGATGTCTAATTTCAATGTGTTTTGTTTTAGAATGTTGCACTGGATTTTTAATAATACAAATTGTACTACTATTGTCAATATGAATAACCGTGTTTAAGAAATTGTACCCATAGTCAAGGAGTTGGTTTTGAAGCCATAGAACTTGACTACAGCAACTTGCAGCAGCTATATATTCAGCTTCAGTTGTTGAATTTGCCACACTTGTTTGCTTCTTACACTGCCATGAGACAAGTCTACACCCAAGGAATTGACATCCTCCAGTTGTTGACTTTTTGTCCAAGCTAGCACCAGCATAATCACTATCCGAAAATGCTACCAAGTCAAAAGGAGATTCCCTAGAATACCATATACCCAACCTTGGTTGACCTTTGAGATATCTAAAAATTCTATTGACTGCAGTTAAATGAGAAACCTTTGGAGTAACTTGAAATCTTGCACAAACACAAATAGAGAACATGATATCAGGTCTAGATGATGTAAGATACATCAAAGAGCCTATCATAGATCTGTAAGTGTGTACATCTACATTTTCTCCATCTTCATCTTTCAGAAGGTTCTTCTCAGAGTCCATTGGTGTGCTTGCCACTTTTGAATCAGCAAATTGAAATTTTCTAAGTATCTCTGCAACATATTTGTCTTGACTAATAAATATTCCTTCAGATGATTGCTTAACTTGCAGACCCAAAAAGAATGTGAGTTCTCCCATAGAACTCATCTGAAACTTATCATGCATAAGTTTATCAAATTCTAAACACATCTCCTTCCTAGTAGATCCAAAGATAATGTCATCCACATACACCTGCACTAACAGAAGATACTTCTTGTGCTGTTTGATGAAAAATGTCTGATCAATCTTTCCTCTTTGAAATCCATTTTCTAATAAGTAGGAAGCAAGTGTTGCATACCAAGCTCTTGGTGCCTGATGAAGGCCATAAAGAGCTTTAACTACTCTGTACACTTTGTCTGGATGGTCAGGGTCAATGAAGCCTGGAGGTTGTGTAACAGACACCTCTTCTTCAATTTTACCATATAAAAATGCACTCTTGACATCCATTTGGTAGACTGTGAAGCCTAAAAATGAAGCATAAGCTAGAAACAGCCTAATTACCTCAATCCTTGCTACTGGAGCATAAACCTCATCATAGTCTATCCCTTCTTCTTGTGTGTACCCTTGGGCTACTAATCTAGCCTTATTTCGAATCACTATTCCCCTTTCATCCCTTTTATTCTTGAAAACCCATCTAGTGCCAATTACCTTTGCATTCTATGGTAAATCAACTAGCACCCATACTTTATGAATCTTGAACTGAAGAAGCTCCTCTTGCATAGCTTCTACCCAGCTTGAATTATCTAAGGCTTTCAGAATGTTCTTTGGTTCATCTTGTGAGAGAAAACATACAAACAAGCAAGAGTTTGAAAACTCATGCTGCTTTGAAGCATAAAGGGCATCAAGAAGCCCTTGTTGGTCTGAAGACATCAGTTGTTGTCTTGTCTTCACACCTGACTGTACATCTCCAATCACATTATCTAGGGAGTGGACTTTGTGAATCCTTGTTTGTGGAGTAGAAGGAACTTGATAATTTGATGGAAGATTGTTGAAATCCACCTCATTATCTGAGAATTCTGCTTCTTTTGTTTCTGAAGGGCCAGCAGCAGAATCAGTTGGCCTAGCAGCAGAATCACCAGCAGAAACAATTTGTTGTTCCTGAGTTCCACCTTCTTTCCTTTCATATTCAACACCTTCTTTAGCTTTGCTTGTAGAAGATTCATCAGTTGTTGAAGCTGATTCCACATTTGTACTTGACCATATTGGCATCCAAACATGATCTTGGTTTGTCTTCTTTTCTAACCTTGCCTCATCTGTTGCTTGTGAACCTGAAAATTCATTAGTTTCAACAACAACAGGAACATAATTCATTGATTTGGTTAGAACTTCAAGATCAAATAGCCTTTTTGGTCCTTGACCTTCTACATTGGATTTGTCTTCTAAAAACTCCACATGTAGGTTTTCTTCTACAATCTTAGTTCTTGTGTTGTATACTCTAAATGCTTTGCTATTAAGAGAATATCCAACAAAGAATCCTTCATCTGCTTTACCATCGAATTTTCCTAAATGGTCTAAGGTATTAAGAATTGTCACATGACATCCAAAAGGTCTAAGAAATCCTATTGCAGGAGTTCTACCTCTAAAAAGTTCATATGATGTCTTATTGTGAGGCTGTATAACTAAAACTCTATTTTGAACATAGCAAGCAGTGCTAACTGCTTCAGCCCAAAAAGTTATAGGTAGCTTAGAATCAGCTAACATTGTTCTAGCAGCTTCAATTAGTGTTCTATTCTTTCTCTCAACAACACCATTCTGTTGTGGTGTTCTAGCAACACTAAATTCTCTCCTAATACCCTTTTGTTTGCAGAAATCATCCATAACTCTATTCTTAAACTCAGTCCCATTATCACATTTAATGACCTTCACTTTCTTGTCTACTTGGTTTTCTATCTGTGTAATGAATGTCTTAAGGATGCTTGTAGTCTCATCCTTAGTAGATAGAAAGAAAACCCATGTAAATCTGGTATAGTCATCAATTATAACAAGACAATATCTCTTATGCATTATACTACTTACTGAAACAGGTCCAAATAAGTCCATATGCAGCATAAACAATGATTGATTGATAGAGTTAAAAATCTTGGGCTTACAAGTGGCTTTGTGTTGTTTGCCTTTTAGACAAGCAATGCATGTTTGATCATATTCAAATCTTTTGTGAGGTAAACCTCTTACCAAACCATTCTTAACAATTTTATTTATGGTTTTGAAGTTAATATGACCAAGCCTTATATGCCATTTCATTGATTCATCCAATGTGGCCTTTGCAACAAGACAAGTTAAATTCTTTTTAGGAACAATGTTCTTCATGTCTACACTGTACATATTGCCCTTTCTAGGAATTCTAAGAAGTACTTTGTTAGGAATATAAATATTCATATGAAGGTTCGGTCACCCCGAGTATCTATTTAGCATTTATGTAGCTCGTAGGCTTATTATTATTATTAGTATTATTAGTTTTATTAGATTAGTCGTATCTATATATGTGGAGTGGGTCGGGGCTTTCCCCACTGTCAGCTCACTCCACAGCCCACTAGGGGCACCAATATTAGGAACTATATAAACCCTTCCCACACATGGGAAAGGGTGGAACTCTTCACACATTGAATCTAATATTTCCTGATTTTCTTTCAAGAGTTTCCTTCTCTCTCTAAACTTCTCTCTACAAACTAACTCCATGGGTTTCTTGATCTTTCAAGATCCAAGACCACCCGAATAGATCCACACAATCAAAAGGTAGATCTTACAATTGGTATCTAGAGCCATGGTTAGGTTCAATTGATTGTGTGGGCTTGGATTCGTGATTTTTATTCTCGTGTTTTTTTGTTACTTTCTTGGTTCGAACAGTGAATTCTAGAAAGCTTGCTGTCCATGTTTTTTTTCCGAATATCACTCTTAACATCACTCTTGTTTACATGTCGTTGGGTTTTGGGCTGTAATAGTTTGTGGTGTTGGGTTGTCAGCTCATTTTTTAGCTCTATTTTGGTCTCTATTGTGGTCTCTAACTTCTTGTTCTGTTTATTGTTTTTGGTTCGAATCACAACAAACACTTGTTATTCACAAGTCCAGTTATTGCTTTAACTGCTTACTAGTTCATCTCTCTCTGATTGCCTATTTTTTTTGGATCTGGTTTGAGCAACTCTGCTTACTTCTGGTCCGAACATGTTTTTTCGTTGTTTGTTGAGAGTTGACATCAGTTATTGGTAGCGGTGTGAAAATTTCTTGCTAGCGGTTTGTCCAAAACGTATTGGCAAAAATTTTGGAGAAAGTGACAGCGATAGTGACTTGTGGTCCAATGCTTGTAGCGGTTTATGGCTGATAATGTATTCATGTGGTGAGGTTTGGCATGCTTTTTGGGACTGCAGTTCGTTTTCTAACTCAAACCGGAAAGAAGACAAACTGAATGAAAGTGACAGTCTTGTTGTGTTCCTGTAGCGGGTTGACCAGTCAACAGCGGTTTGACTAGTCCTGGCGGTTTGACTTTTTGGCGGTTTGCTATTGGCGGTTTATTGACTGGCGGTTTATGGACTGGCGGAAAAAGACAAATTGACTGAAAGTGACTGTTTTGTCGGTTACCTGTAGCGGTTTGTTGACTGCAGCGGTTTGTTGACTGGCGGTTTATTGACTGGCGGTTTATTGACTGGCGGTTTATTGACTTTCGGCGGTTTAACTTTTTGGCGGTTTAACCTTCAGCGGTTTAGCGACTGTGGCGGTTTAGCGACTGTGGTGGTTTAGACTTTTTGGCGGTTTGACTTTTTAGCTGTTTGACTTAGAGCTGGCAATTTCCGACACGAACACGATAACACGACACGACACGACCTGTTCTTATCGTGTTTCGTGTCGGGTCTTATCGTGTTTCGTGTCTTAACAGGTCCGGACCTGTTAAGACACGAATAAAATTAACAGATTTCGTGTCTTAACAGGTCCGGACCTGTTAAAACACGTTAAGAGACCTGTTAAGGGGTTATATATATATGTTCAAAAAATAAACCCTAGATAACAAAACACTTTCCTCTTTTCTCTGATTCTCATGGCGCCTCCATAACTCCATTCCTCCAAATCCTTAATCGATCCACAAATCCACAATCCTATCTCAACATTAATCTATTAAGTCCATTAATCGATCCACAAATCCACAATCATATCTCAACATTAATCGATCCACAAACACTTTCCTCTTTTCTCAGATTCTCTGTCGCCTCCATATTCCCTGTTTCTTAATCGATCCACAAACAGGTATGTAATCGATTTATTTTCCATGTGGGATTGATGTGTAGAATAGTTTACGACATTATTATATCGATTTATTTTCCATGTGGGATCTTTATCATCAGTTGACTATTAAACGTATGTTTATACATAATAAATTAATAATGGAGTGGCCGGTTAGCTCACATATGTAATAAAGTTTATGGTATTATTAACGCTTTATTGAACCAAAGTTTCTGGTAGTGTTAACGCTTTATTGAATTGACTTGTTGCGGTTAGCAAGTGTAAGTTAATAGACTTGTATTGACTTGTTGTGGATTATGATGGTAGATGTTGTAAGTGACTAAATAATTGTTAGTTTGATTTGTTATCTCTTTGGTGATTTGCTTTAGATACTAGTTGGTACATATTAAAGTGCCTGTTATAGATTGATTTGACTGTGTGGTTTAGGTACTAGTTAATGTGTTTAGGTATATTGGAATTTGGAAATGATGTTCACACATGTTGTTTTGTTAGGCTGGTTCTTTTTGTTCTCCTGAACTTCCTTTTAGTACAGATATAGTTGTTACTACTTTTAGCAGTTCTGAAAATGGTTACTTTTTGATATAATGTGTTTAGGCATATGATGTTATTGCATAAAGGAACTATTTAGCAATACAAAGTCTTGTCCTTGATGTCCATTTTGTATAGCACAAAATCAGGGATCTTGTATGAAGTAAATAAAAAACTTACCAAGCTTTCACCCCCAACAGATATGTGGAAGCTTAATGTGGTACAACACTACAACTCATATGTTCACTACAACTGATATAACTAAATCATGAATAATTGAATGTACTTTTCAGGTTTGAAGAATTGAAGTCGAGGAGACGAGGACACGGGATTACGGCTACAGGTGAAGAGTGAAGACATTAGAATTGTTTACTTTTGTTTCGTTATGTATTAGTTATAAGGATTTATTAAGGACTTTTTGTTTCGTTATGTATTAATTAAAAATATTACTAGGAACTCTCGTTAAATTGTTTACTCGTTTTGTTTCGTTATGTATTTTTGTTAACAGGTCCCTTAACAGGTTCCTTATCGTGTCACACGTTAATTTTCGTGTCGTGTTCGTGTTCGAAAAAAATGACACGATTTCTTATCGTGTCGTGTTCGTGTTCAGGTCATTCGTGTTCGTGTCTTATCGTGTTCGTGTCTTATCGTGTCGTGTCAGACACGATATGCCAGCTCTAGTTTGACTATGTAGCTTTGACCATACCCGTTGATCGCTAACCAAATATCACAGACTCACTTTGATCATCAATCAATTCCTAACATATAAACAGAATGAATATGAAGAAGAGACCACAACCAATCCAAAAATCCAACATCAACTCAACTTCACTCCTCAACACTAATCTCATTTAAACCAAGACTCAAACTCGAAGGACAACATGAATACAAGACCTCAGTGTTGTGTGTTGCATCTCGTATCTCATATGAGATGTCGTGATCCTTATGGATCTATACCCACAACTCATCATAGATCTTGAAACCGAAACTAAAAGGAAAAATAATTAAAGATCTCGGATCTAGTCTTTCGTATTACTCCAGTATACGAGACCTTTTGAAAGTCTATCATACAAAAAACATCAAACCATCATCGATCCATTGAAACTAGTCTCACTTATACGTATGGATAATAACACACAACCTCAGAAACTCTGTCGTGTGGTGCAACTAATACTCAAAGTCAGTTAAAAGAAGAAACCGCACTAAGAAGTTATCATCACAGATCCAAATGCAAAAAAAAAAAAAAAAAAAAAAACATGAAACAAACAGAAAATAAATTTTGATCTCAGACTCGTGCTTAGGACTCTAACCAAAATCCTTTATTTACGGTTAAACACGTTTTCTTCATAGATTGATTCATTTTTACGCTTAGCCTCAGTGAATATCCGAATCAAAAAGAAAGAATCATAACAAGAGTGTTATGTTCTTCCTTTAATTCGTTTGAGAAACGAATACACTAAAATTACAACCTACCTTAAATCTTTGAAAGATCTTGAAGCCTTCTACATGGAAGTTCTTTGAGATCATTGGTGTTTATTGATCAAATGGTATGAGAGGTGATAAGAGCTTGTTTGAATCAGTGTTTGTGTTGTTGATGGGGCGGATTGTGGTATAAGTTGAGATTAGGGTTTGTGTTTGACTGCTGATTGAGAGGTTGGTGAGTGGAGTTAGTGAAAAGGGGCGTATTATAATGGGAGATTAGGGTTATGGAGTGGAATCTTATGTGATTAATACCCGCCTGTTTAGGGTAGTATGGTTATTGTTGGACCGGATGTTATTGGGCTGAAGGTTTACAATGGAAGTTGGGCTAATTATTAATATCAATAACTGATTAGGTCGATTGAGTGTTTTGTTTGATATGTGCCGAAAGGTTATTAGGCTAATGTAATTTTCTTACATTGAGCTTGTAATTTAAGGTAATTGTATGGCGGTAAAGAGTGGTATGTCTGGAGCTACATAATTTCACTTGGATACATACGTCACGACCAGCATTTGGGTATATGTATGTCAACGTGATTACAGAGTTGTGAGGTTGTCAGCTTTGTCCTAGTGATGCCTACGATTTGAGTGAGCCTGCGATTTGATATTTGCAATTTGAGTTATAGTTGTCTAATTACAATTTGATTAATTATGAATTGACAAGTTGCTATTTGACTTGTTACGACTCGACTGATTGCGATGCTACCAGTTGCGATTTGACGTTGCGAGTTAACACTTGCAATTCGACTTATTGCGATATGGTTGATTGCGATTTGACTTGTGGCAGCTTGACAAACTGTGACTTGACCGGTTGCGATTTGATCAAGTTGAGATTTGACTTCTGTGACTTGAATCTCAAATATTAGTATTGCACTTCACTTTAGGCTATTCGTGATGATTTCACGGTTTCTCTTGTAGGTTTTAGAAAATCCCGCGAAAGATTCAATTTCTCGGTTTAAATCTCAAGAGTAGTAAAATCCCGTGAAATTAATTTTGGACAAGTAGGCTGGACTTGGATTTAGACATAATAATACTTACGGGGTTTGACCAATCTTTCGGGATAAGTTTGTGCTTCGAAATCGGCAGGAATTGGGAAATTATGGTGACTTGGTTGGATTGTTAATTCACGGGTTGGTGTACTTAGTGTCACAAACATCTCGGGGTTGGATGGATGCACGATGTTTGATGACCCTTGCTCAAGCGTATTTTTGGTGATTAGACTTGGTAGCTCAAGAAGTGGATATATACAATAAAGGATGGAAGGTTGGGTATATATCACTACCTATATTTAAAAGGAGTTACGTTGTTGTGCTCAATATAGGTTCTATATCACAAATTTAGTGCAAGTATAAGTCGCGAACTTGTCCTTTATCAAGCTTCATCAAGTGACTGTTGTCTCTCAAGTTTCAAATGGGATTGTAGCACAAGATCTTCTCAAGAGGTGGTCAGATTTAAAGACAGGAGGTGGTTGTTCAAAGACGTGGTTTAACCTTTTACACATTCTTAAGTTAAACATATTTCATCAAGCGGTTTTGGCATATCATGAGCTTCAGGGAATTTATTAATCTGCTAAACCATTGATGAAGAGACAAACGAGGGGTTACTACAGGAGAGTCTTAATCACCATCTTCTTTGAAGTAGTTTTATTTGCCTCTTTCCATGTGTCTATGATTGTGCTTGTCAAATTCACAAACATCTCGGACTCTCAGCTTTGGCAAAAAGGTCATTGCATGCCCTTTTTGAGGGGGAGAATTAGGCGCGTGTGTCCTAGCGGTTCCGTCTCCAGCGATGCACATTTTAGCTGTTCCGGTTATAGCGGATCAGATCGTATCGGTTCAGTCTCCAGCGGTTTGAATCTTAGCAGTTCCAGTTACAGCGGGTCAGATCGTAGCGATTCAGGATTCAGTGGTTTAGTCTCCAACAGTTTGAAGATTAGCGGTTCCAGTTTCAGTGGTTTAGCTTTCAGTGGTCTGGGTCTTAGCAAATTGCCTAAGATTTCAGCGGTTTGATACTTACTGTTGTGCAGTTTGTTCTTGAATTTATTTTTCGGTTAAATCTCAAGAACTGTAAAATCCTGTACACAGTACGAAAACTATTCCATGCACTGCACCTGATAACATCCAAGCAGCTGGGTCAGACAACTATGTTTGATTGGACTGACTATGAGTCATGGGCACTGCTAAGAATTAGCGCATGTTTCTTCTCCCTTTGACTATTCAACCGCACAAAATGATCACGAAGTTAATTTGGTATTCCTTGCTTGAGAGTGAGGTTGGATTTCACGAAAGAGTCTACCTATTTTATCTTGAAATCGGGGATGGTTGGATGCATGATTTCAATGATAACTTGCTCGCGCTTAAGATGTAAGTTGAAGACTTGGGTTATCTAGTTTCCAGAAGTCGGGGTGGATGGTTGAAGACCTGGTTAACTATCACTTAAAGGAGATACATTGTAGTACTCAGTGTCACACATAGAAGACGTTGTGGATAATCGCAAGAGGTGATGAAAGTCTCATACTTTGTCAGGATAACATTACGTACTTGGAGACTTAACACCGTTCTTCCAACAACAATGCAAGCTTAGGTAACAAATTTGAGTAATTCTACTTCATCTGCAATTTTGGTATATCGGGTTTCCTTCATCAAGTGGTCACAAAATAGTTGTTTGTGTACAAGGTTGGTTAGTTGGACAAAGGTTTTAAAAGTTGTGATGTGATCTGTAATTCTCACGAGATATTCTTAACCCAAACTGATGTTCACCAAATAATCAAATCAGTCATGCCACATTCAATCTGTTACTACCTCACGGTTTCTTCTTGGTTTTGTAAAATCCCGCGAAAGAACTTATTTCTCGGTTTAAATCATAGATTTGTAAAATCCCGTGATGATGGACTATGCGCTCTTAACCATGATCGGGTTAAAACCATTATCAAAGTTCAGTTAAAGCATCATGAAGGATTTGATCGGGGCATTTAATCGACAAGATGTGACTACGGCGTTTGTTCAGTATTATTTATTTGAGGCTGAAGTGAAATTTCATGAGTACGTGCACTTAGTATCTGAAGATATCGGGGAGGTTGGATGAAGATTCTTCGAGATCCTTGTTCGAGCTTTCAACATTTACAATGACGAGGACTTGGATATCTAGTTATTTTTTCTTTTCTCTCTATTACAAAATAACTATCACTTTAGGAGTCACGTTGTAGTGCTCAGTGTCACACGAAGTTGTGGATATCCAAGAGTTGATGTATGTCTTATACTTGATGGTTGGTTGGTTGAAGAGTATAGAGTACTTAGGGATTCAATGTTGTACGAAGTCTCTACACCGCTCTTTGTCACACATTAGTGCAAGTTTAAGTCATAAGTTCGGGTTATGTTACTTCAGTCTCAAGTTCATCATATTGGGTTTTTCTCCATCAGTGGTCATGACATCAAGCCGACATAATGATAATGGGGTTGGTAACGAGTTAGATGAGAGATGAAGTAAAGAGAGAGAGAGATAATGACGTCTGAACATTTCAGTTCAGGCCTCGTTCTTCAATGACTATGATGTCTGTACATATCAGTTCAGGTCTCGTTCTTCAAAGAAAAGAAAAGTGTACGCTTGAGTGCACTTTATCTTCAAAAGAAGAGGAATCTTCTTATTTATGGCCATTCTCATCAACAAGTTGTTATGCTCTTTCCGTGCTTATTCAGTCTTCAAGTGGATCGGTGCATATAGGAGTATATTCTTATTCACTTGTTCTACCAAAAATTGCAGTTGGCAAGCATATGCAATTTTTGAGGGGGGGAAAGGGTGAATAAACAACATGTCAGTCTTCAAGAATCGTCAAGCGGAGCTAATTACCATTGATGGTATTAATATTCACTAGTTCAATCATCAAAAATTGCAGTTGGCAGGCATATGCAATTTTTGAGGGGGGAAAAGGGTGAATATTATTCTACATGTTGATTGATGATTGAGAAATGGTCATACGACTCCTGAATAAGTCAGTTCAGGAGTCGTGCAAATCATGTTCCTCCAACACTATTCTTCCTTCGTCTATTAAGGTGTTGAAGAACATGGTCAGGGAATGCTAATCGACATCGTCTCACGGGCTGATTCAATCAGTAACAAAGGGTTTCTAGTCAATGCTTCATGTATACGTCATCAGGCTACATGTACACATTATGATGATGATTCCGATTAATCGTAACCATCATGGGGGAGAGAAATGTGTACACCAAGGATGCACAAAAGGTTCACGTGATCGAGCTTAATCGTGTATCCCGGTGTTGAAAAGCCGCAGAGATGATCAGTGGTTCAACTTGTCACCTTGGTATTAACGTTTCAATTTTACGTCATGGTATGATTAATCGTAACCATCAGGGGAGAGAGAATGTGTACATCAAGGACGCACAACAGGTTCACGTGATCAGGGCTTAATATCCAAATATGGATACATTCTATAGATGATCAGTGGTTCAACTTGTTACTTTGGTGTTATACTAAAGACTGAAGAAGGTCGATTCGTCAGTCTATTCTTCATTCTCGGTTGGGTGTTATCATCTCATGTGTATACTGCGGGTTGATGGGTTACATGTAAGGTTACTGGAAGGCATTTGGTGAGATGAAGGCGATTGGTATTCTGTTCCTCCATATTGGGCAATCTTGAAGAAGGTCGAGTCTACAGTCTTCTCTACATTCAAAAATGTTGAGTTCTTTTCTTACAACTTGATATTTAACTTAATCCCATGACAGTTCTTGTTTGATGAGTTGTGGAGTTAAGTTAGGTTCAAGTTGTTCTGTAGTTTAAGGTTAGGTCCAACTTGATTTTAACCTAATCTCATGATAGTTCTTGTTTGATGAGTTGTGGGGTTAAGCTAGATTTCAGTTGAGGCTCATCTTAAACTATCGAAAAGATGCCTAAGGTTTTTGACGGCGTTACTCAAGGACGCTTTGTGTTAGAAGACTAAAGACGACATGCATTTGGAATCTAAAGACTTCTTCATATTATGGGTGTTCATCCAAATTGTTCCTTCTATTATGGGTGTTCATCAGAAAGGTTGTCAGATTGGGGGAGAGCACTTATTAGGGGAGAATGAAAAGCCTGATTTAATCCCTGGTTAAATGTGCTCACATTGCTCTTCAGCAAGTAAAGTGATGGCAACAGAAAAGATCCAAGAAGCTGAGAAGTAATGGTTTTTCTTTCGTATCCTTGTATATATTTTGCTTCTTTCATTCCTTTTCATATCGTATACCATTTTGTAAATAGTTATATAGAAATCTTGCTAATTGTAAATAGAGAAATCGCAAAATCAGAAAAACCATAAAAATTAAAAAATTAGAAAAGACCAAAAATAGTTTCACCTAGGCATGTCTTCTGTTTATCGATAACATTTACGGATTTAGAAATGTCATTCAATAATGGCACGGGTCTTTAAATGAAGCTCGAGCAGAAGTTAAAATGAATGGTTAAAACATGTCTAAATGGCTTGCTATTACTTTAGATAGCAACCCGCGCTTCAAACTGGGGAAAGCACGTTGCCTAAAAGACGGCTGTTCCTCCAACTGGGTGATGTTCACCTGGGCATGGATTACTTTATATCCATGTTTATTCGATCTGATGTACATCTCAGTGCATCATTTCTTGAAAAAGAAGAGAAATCTTCTTTGCATGCAAATAGTTTTCATTCTATGATTCTTCTGAAAATTATTTGTGAGACACTTGGTGAATATATGTTATATGAAATTTGTTTAAACTTGGATTATGCATAAAATTTGTCACTCAATCAACGACTAGAAATGGTTAGAAATGGTCATTGATTGAGGGGGAGAGTGAATTCAAATTTTATATCTTCAAACGGATTTATTGGTTAAATCATACTTGTTAGAAATGGTTTTGTAGTTAATGGGGAATTAGTTGAAGAGGATCTTGCTAAAACTTTATATCAAATGGCCAAACGTGTTAGTTGCTAGAAAGTTTAGGACATTATGTGCAACTTTCTTATAGTTTCCTAGCTTTATGTATCTAGAAGGCTCATTTGTGTTACTTTGGAATCCTCGTTTAATCCCCTAAGTACTTTAAGACTCAAAACCTAAAAGAAGTTAGAAAACCAGTTGTGTTTAATGTTTTTGAATACTCCAATGACATTTGTATGATCTGAATGAATGAGTTTCAAATGTTGTTTGACTTTTGTTAAGTCAATTGCTGCTTAATTGTTGTTGATATTGTGCATATGTTCTCAGGATTTGCTTAGGTATATAGCTAACATATTTGAATCATGTTCCTAAAATCCTGAATTGAATATTGAAATCTGTGTGAATTGCCATGTTCATGATTGCTAATTGCTCTTCATGATAGATAGTGGTTTGACGTATTTCCTGATTGTGGTTTGATTATAAGATGAACTTGGTATTATAATGTGGCAAGCTGCTGAAGGGTAGCTATTAAGAAATAGTGTATCTGTATGTATGTATATCTGTGTTGATATTCTTATGCAGATTCCATAGCCAAAATGAATGTACCAGTTCCCATTCTAACCATTTGATCAGACGTTCAAACTCTATTGATTGGCTCGGAATTCACCACGACAACAACATCGGCAGCAACAACAACAACACCGTCATCACCACCACCACCTTAAGTGAAACAAAGCAATATTTGTTCCGATCTCGCCAAGTGGGGATCTACAATACTTGGACATTCTTGTTGGTGGATGGATAATCGATGTTGACCAATGACTCCTTTAGAGAAGCGGATGATCACATCATCTGTGCAAAAAGGTCAATATCATTCGTGTCATTAACAATCACTTTGTGCAAAATTAGAAGCAGTGAATCTCCCTCTTAGATTAAGGGGGAGCAGAGTATGTTCCATTATCAGAAAACATTAAATCGGACACATTTTCTCTCACATTTTTCTAACTTATTTAAATCAATTGGGATCACAAATCTCAAATGGTTTGAAATTTTTGATAAGGGGAGAGAATGTGATTTAAATATGAAATCTGATAAAATGTGATGATTTGAACATATATACAAGCTCTCCCGTATGTGTTAAACCATTTTATATATCAATGCACATATTGAGGGGGAGCAAAATGTTTTGGATGTGAAAGTAAGCTCTCCAGTAAGTGCTAAACTCTTTTGTATACCAATGCACTTATTGAGGGGGAGCAAAGGATTTGGCATGCATCTTATGTGAGCAAGGCTCAGACTTCACCAATGAATTGACGATAGCTAAAGTCAGTAGTCAAAAGGATATGTCCTGGACGGGTAATAATTTCAAGCCAGTTTATCTGGTGATGTAAGCGTGTCTCGCAAAGGACGTGTCTGAGTAGAATGTACCGATTTCGAGCGATCTTCCTTGAATGTGATCTGGACGGGTAATAATTTCAAGCTAGTTTACTAGTGATGTAAGCGTGTCTAGCGATGATCATGTTCTTGGAAAATCAATCAATTCAAAAGTGCGAGCTTCACCTGACATGTGCAAATTTATAAAACAATCAGTTGAGCACATGTTGAGGGGGAGCATTTGAAAAATATAAAACTCTCAAGTGTTTGCAAAAAATGTGTTTCAGAATCATGAACACTTTGAGAGATTTTTCAAAGATTTGGTTTGGCAATCGTGGAAGAATACCAAAGACCGACCATTTTAATTAATGTATGGAGTTATAAGGATGGTTAGGTTAGGCTCAAGTTCCCACGATCCCGCCAGAGCCGGAGGGATCTACCCAGGGACAATCCACTAGTTAGTGTAGAAGTCCTTAGGTATGATTAAAAAAGGAGAAAAGTGGATAAGGGAAGAGTGCCGACTGAGATGGAGCTAGAACTGGAACAAACCCAACAAGGTTCTAGTAATGAAGTCTCGGTAAGCACTGAATGGGTTGAAGAATGAAAAAGAATTGTAAAGATAAAGGGTGAAAATAAAGAAGCCCTCCTTACAACTTAGGCAGAAACCGGGTCAATACATATGCTGTCAGAATCACATAGTTGATTGCTGGCATTAAAGACAAAGTATCATGGACCCAGTGATACGCTGCACAACCCTCCCTAGCCACTCAAGGTCCCTCAAAGGATTCTTGTTTCAATTGTCATGGAGTTCAATACATTCCTATCGTCTCTCTCACTCCGAGTTAGATGATATTGAAAAGGTGGCAGTCCTCTCCAGCCTTCGCTCACTAAATCAAAACGCACTATCGAGTCTAGAGCCACGAGATGCAAAATAAGATCTCATAGGAACACATGCTACTTCTACACTGGTTGGTCAACATTAAGGACACCAGTTGTAAACTTAAGAGTCCTACGCAGATCTTAGCAATCTGCCAGAACATTTATGAGAGAATTTACAAATGTAATTCTCAATGATTGAATGGAAATTCCTGCCAGGGTCAACATCAAGCAGCCCTGAATGTAGGTCACTTCGGTAATTCCCTGTGGATTACGCTTAGTGATCAAGGCAGTTTCAAATGGTCTACAGTCGTGGAGTGATCTCCAGCGACTCACCTAATCGTTGATGTACTACGGTATGATCTTAAAAGGCCCTCTGTGGGTTTTCGATTAGGAACGGTCTTGGTAAGGATTAGAGAGAGTTTTCACACTATGCTGTTAACAATCTCAAAGTCCGAACCTGTAAGTACCGGACGTTTTATTGCTAACTGTCGTATGCAGGAACATCTGGCGATTGTAGCTGATTGCTGTTGCAGCTGATTGCGGTTGTAGCAGATTACAGAAAAGATGCCAATCCTCTACCACATGCTCACACTACATCATCATTGTAACTCAACAAAGTCATGATCAACCAAAAAGACCTTCAACACGGCTTCTACAAACTCTGATGCTAAAGATCATGACACCAAATAGTGTGAGCATGTCGGCTCAAAGATTTTCACATCACATGGAAACATACTGCTGAAAGATGACTTGAAGACAAACGTTGGATGATGAACTCAAAGAATTCTCAAAGATCATCCAAGACAACCGATCAGTCATCAAAAGATTACTACTGAATGCACAAAGTCTCAAGACGTTGAAGAATTGAAGACTACGAGCTATGAAGTCAAGATCAAAAGATCAAATGCTAGAATTCGAAATATTATTTCCGGGGTGACCTCCCTTAGGGGGAGATTGTTAGGAATATAAATATTCATATGAAGGTTCGGTCACCCCGAGTATCTATTTAGCATTTATGTAGCTCGTAGGCTTATTATTGTTATTATTGTATTATTAGTATTATTAGTTTTATTAGATTAGTCGTATCTATATATATGGAGTGGGTCGGGGCTTTCCCCACTGTCAGCTCACTCCACATCCCACTAGGGGCACCAATATTAGGAACTATATAAACCCTTCCCACACATGGGAAGGGGTGAAACTCTTCACACATTGAATCTAATATTTCCTGATTTTCTTTCAAGAGTTTCCCTCTCTCTCTAAACTTCTCTCTACAAACTAACTCCATGGGTTTCTTGATCTTTCAAGATCCAAGACCACCCGAATAGATCCACACAATCAAAAGGTAGATCTTACATACTTGACTTTCATCAGGCATCTTAAAATCAGGAGAAAGTACAAGACATTCAGTCTCACAGAAAAGAACATTGTTCTTTTTGTCACACATTTGTGAGACACTAAAAAGATTATAATTTAGCTCTTTTACATAGAACACATCTTCAAAATCTAAATTTCCAGTTTTAATGGTACCTTTACCGGAAATTTTGCCACCAACACCTCCTCCAAAGGTAACATAGCCTCCATCTATTGATTGGAAATCTGAGAGATAAGACTTGTTGCCTGTCATGTGCCTTGAACATCCACTATCTGAGAATCCTTGATCCTCTACCTGATCATTTGAATGTTCCTGTACATAAATAAGAGTGTTAGTTTCTTTTGGGGACCCAAGCCATTACTGACTTGGATCTGTCTCTTGCATCAATGTAATTTAATCTTTTAAGGAGAGTTGATGCAACATTGGATTTTAGAATCCAACATTCTGAGGCCTTAACAGCATTTGCCCTGTTTTTCCAAGCAGCAGTACTAACTGCTTTCCTAGCAGTTTTAACTACTGGCTTTGCAGTTTTACTCTTTGGTTTCCAAACTTGTTTTTGGACCACTGCTTTTGTTTGAATGGGCCTTAGAACAGTCTTAGGTGCATGTTTTGAAGTTATTTTTGCACTTTTAACTGTTGGTTTTGGGTTAACAGTCTTAAATGGTCTAGCAGTTGAAACTGCTTGCCTAGCAGTAGAGACTGCTGTCGAAACTGCTCTGGGTTTTATACTTTTAGAGTGAAAATGAGTTTGAGGAGTTTGCCTTTTGAAATTCACCCTATTGTTTTCATAACCAGATACCCAATGGTTGCAGAAAGCTGCAAGATGGTCAAAACTACCACATGTGTAACAAGCTTTATTATAAAAAGCAAAGTCATCACCTAATTGGTTAGACTTGAGGTTGTTCCAATTCCTTTGGTTACCTCTGGGCTTGTTGGTGGTTCTATATTGCTCACAATATCTAACTGGTTGCCTAACATGCTTAATGTTTGATTTAGGCCTATCAGTATTGTGTTTGACTATCTTAGGAACACTTGTTCCTACTTTCTTAACCACATCAGGTTTAGACATAACCTGTTCTTCTTCATCATCACTATCAATTGTGCAGTCTTCAACAACTATAGCATCTAAGTTCTTAACAAAGGACACCTTGTCCTGATAAAGTAAAGTTTTATCTAAACTTTTACTCACTTTTTCTACCTTAAGACTCTCAGTAGTCTTAGAACCATATTCCATGATTGGTTCTTGAAACTCAGGTAAACCTGAATTTCCTAGGTCAATCCCTGGGAGTTTTGGGATGCCTCTATAAGGAGGTGGGACACTCTTATATCCTACTCCTGACTTAGCTCTATTAATCACCTAACATTCTACTATATTGTGCACACTTCTAAAAGCATGTTCTAGTGCCTCAGTAGTCAAGTGAATGTTTTCATTTTCCTTTTTGACCCTATCATAAGCTTCTCTCAAAAGCTTAATTTCAGCATCTCTAAAGAATATGTCATGTCTTAGGAGAGCTTTGTCATCAGAAAAATCTAATTCATTTTCCTTATAGTGTGTGATTTGTTTCTCTACCTTTTCTAATCCACACTTATAGTTTATAAAGTTTTGAAAAGTGTTGCTTAGCTCTTTCTTTTGATCATCATATTGTTTCATTAAAACCTGTAGAGCATTAAGAGCAGTGCAAGTATTTGAACAAGCTTTATGATTTTGTACCTCAGTAGTAGAAAAAGCCATAAGTGCCATTTGAGCAGGAGTTTCTTCTTCATCTGCCATGAAGCTTCAATCAAAACCTAAGCCATCAATAGCTACCATAGCCTTTGGCTCAATAACCTCCTCTGTTTTGGATTTGCTTCCAAAACCTCTATTCTTGCTATCTTGCTGCCTTGGTCTTCTGCACTCTCTTGAGAAATGACCCATCATGTGGCAGTTATAGCACTCTATCTTTGACTTATCAAAACCAGCAGCATCAGTGTTGCTGATAACGAGCTTCTTCCCCGTCTTGTGATAGAAATTCTTGGCTCTCATGCTAAGAGGAGAAATTTGCCATTTTAGATCCGTTTCCTCCAGATCATCTTCATGGATCTCTTGGAGGTCTTCATAGGAGAGCATGGACCCATTATTTTGACTTGTAAGAAAGGCACAACAAGTCTTTTTGTAAAACCCTAAAATCTGAAAACATGAAAAATGACCAAAATGCCCCCGCAAGTTAAAAATTTAATTAAGAGTTTATAAAGCACAAAATAAATTCCGAACTTCTAACAATGAACATGTAATGATCCCAAATAATTTTAACAACTTCATTTAACTTTTATACAAGCCATGAAAATTACCAAATTACCCTTGGGCGCCTAATATAATTTAAATTCAAAAGTTATGAATTTATAATAAGAAATTAAGGGAAATTTAAGGGCATTAAAATTATCATTGAATGCTATTAACCCTCCTTGACTCAATCCCGAAATTTTGGTGAGTTTTCCCCTCCTCTCACACGTTTTCCTTTAATTAAAATCAATCTCACCATTTGCTTCTTCTCAAAACAATTATACGACCCATATCAAAACCCTAGCACCAAAATTAATTCGACCATAGCCATACGAATTTTTCCAGCATCCCTACCCATTTTTCTCATGTTCCTAGACATCTAAAGAGTGCAAGAAAAATCAGTTTGGTGGTGTTCTTGGCCTGTGTCGATCGTGCTCAATTATTCATTGTCGAACCCTATTTTGAGGTAAAAATTCCACTTTAATTCATTCGATCATGGATAAATTCGTTTCTTATTTTTATTGTGTTCCTCACATCATATGTGATCTGTGAAAATTGGTTTCATGATTTTTAGATCGTTTTTGAAGCCGTGGTGATTTTTGACCCATTTTGGCCATACGCGTATAAAAGAATTCGTACACCTCATTCCACATGTTCAAATCTTGATTTGGTATTTTTCTCAGACCCTATATATGTTATGAACACCAAATAAAATGTAAAAGTCGATCCATGCATGATCTAACAATTATTTGTGAATTAAATCTTAAAAACGTGTATAAACCCTAAATATTCAATTCGAATTTTTGAGGCTTCATATTTATTTTATTTGAACTCCATATGATCATACTAATCTGGGAAAAATTATATTTCGAATTGTTAAGGCCTAAAATAATTATTCTTGATTTATTTAGTTTTACCGATTTAAAGAAAATAAAGAAGAAAAAGAAATAGAATGTAAATCGATTTAGGGATTATACTTTTGGGGCTGTTTTTGAGTGATTAAATGATGATTAATGATGATCTAATGATTGGTGAATGATTTGTATTTTTAGGGTTAGAGTTTTGGCTAATTAAAGTGTTATACGATTGGTTTAAATTGTTTTGGGTGGGTTTTGTAACTTTTAAAACTCAAGGGTTATTTTTAGAACTTATTTTGGAACATGTACCTACTGTATAAAATATAAAAGAGGGGGTCTAGTGTCATTTTTGTATTTAAAGGATTAAAATGTTTCTAGGGTTTAATTAAGGTACGAATTATAAAATAATTAAATGGAGGGACTAAACTTGTAATTTCTGGAAACTTGGGGCTGTTTTGAGTAATATAATCTATTCAGGGGTTATGTGTAAATTTGGGGATTTAATGGGTTAATATGTAATTATTAATAATATAAAGTTGAAATTGTAAGATAAGGGACTAAATATGTACCTTTGAAAACTAGAGGGACCTATTGTGTAAATTCTGTAAAATTGAGGATACATTCTTATAATATGATAAAATGAGTGACCATTGTGAAACTTTGATAAATTAAGGGTCTAAAGTGTAACTACGAACAATTGAAGGGTTAAAGTGTAACTTTTGAAACTAAAGGGGTATAAAGTGTAAATTATGAAACCTAAAGGACTAAAAGAGTAACTTGATGAATCTAAAAGCTAAAATGGAAAGTTACTTAAAAAGGAAGGGTTTGTAATTCTTGTCTACCCCTCTAGGTGTGAAGAAAGAGAGGTCCTGATCCACTCTGTGTCATCCATTCCTGATTTGTGGTTGCTTCTAGAATAAGGTACAGATATTCTGACCTTCTCTGTAAGGTTTCCTATGATTCTTTTCTGATTCGTTAAATCTTTGATTTGATACTCTGTTACGATCCTTTGCTATGACACCTTTGCTTTGACCTTTGATCTCGGATTTTGGACCTATGATATGAAGACCTTTTTGATATGAGATGGAAACGTTTTAAGTAAAGTATTTTGATATTGAACCTTTTGAAGATTTGACCATATAATACTTTGAACCTTTTGGATATTGACCTGGGATATTTGATCTTCTGATATTGACTTCTGATATTGAACCTTCTGATATGACACCCTGATTATGATATGAACCTTTGACCTTTGACTCCCAGTTTGATACCCGAGCCAAATTTGTGACCCTAGCCATGAAGGTAACATGGCCGTGTCTGTGATGCACCACTGGCATGACTAGTGTGTAGCCCTAGTGATTTGGTTACACCGTCCCCATTCTGATTTTGATTATGCATGCACACTATATGATTTATTATGGCCGATCTGTTCTGGGGGGCGAATGGATGCATCCTAGATTTGTTCTGGTTTCTGATATATCTGGTATGTCTGGTGACTGGTACTGTGTGCAATACATGCCTTTCACAACCCTGGGAGCTTGCAACTCCAACCCTGGAGGTATCCCCTCAACCTTGTCTTGGTATGCTGAGGTCACCCCTCCATACACCCTGGTATGTGATTTGATATGATATGTTTCTGGGCTCGTGGTGGATTACTGTCCTAAACCTTTATTCTCTCTCTGTACCTTGACTTATATATTTCGTTATACTGTATCTGTTCTTTTCCTTTTACTTTCATATCTGTTGCTTTCGTTTCCGTTTATTATATATCTGTTCACTGGGCTTTGTAAGCTCAGCCGCACGTTTTCTTTTCATGTGCGGCAGGTTTTTAGTTGGAAGCTGGGTTGTCATTAGAGAGAGCCTTTGACTTAGAAGACCATTGCTAGCCTAAATGATTTGAGATGATTTGAAGAGAGTAAAATTCACAGTTAGTGATTATTGTATTTTCACTTGTAACTTGTAAATTTCGATTTTTGTTTGTAACCTTAGAACACTATTGTGATTATTTATGTCATTAATGCTTGTGTTTGTCATGTTAAGGATCCGTATCTGTTGACACCTTTGCCTTGTCGGGTTAGGGTGTTACAATTATGGTATCAGAGGAAAATGAGCTGCGGACTTTATACTTTTACCCTTGACTGTGAGTTTGACACTAAGTTATCCACTGTAGGCGCTTCATAAATAACACTGTAAGAATTTGTTTAAAGCAATTCCCTATAGGAACTTAAGTTCTGACCTTTGGTAGGATCTGGGTATGCTTAGGTTTCGTCTGCGCACATTCTACTGGTTGCTACTCTATGTTATCCTACTTGGCTCATGTCGGACACCTTTTCGTACCTATTTCTCATCATTTAATAACCTTCTATCTTCTGCTAATCGTTTAATTGGTGTCCACTCGACGACTCGAGAGTATCTACGCATGGAAAAAGCAACGATGACCATCGTTTTATCCTTACTCTGCAAGCAGAAGATTTTGGAAGATATGGAGAACGGCAAGAGGAAGTTAATATCCCTGCTAGTATTATGGGCCTGTTATATCGAGGAGGAGCTGCCCATAGTGAACAAAGATGACAGGTGCTAGTGTAACTCACCTAGATTCTACAAAGATGGAGCGGCCATTCGTACGCAGGCAAGTGCCCTCAATTCATGAGGAGATGGAGTGGTTGACCATCCTAGCCCCGCAAGTGGACAACCTAGATGATGTCAAGAAGGACCCTTGTCGATGCGACTCCTGCCTCATTCCTATAGAGTATGCCTGCATGATTTGTTTCCTTTGTTTTGTTTGAATGTGTTGTTACGCATTTTCCTTTTCCGTTATGACTGCATTGACCTTTCATTGATCAGTAGCAATATTTGGTATTTTGATCATATAATTCCATTCAAGTTGAATTTGAGATTTTGGCTTGATTTTGCTTGAGTTATTTTATGATCATGATCCGATGCAGGACACCAAGTATGTACCTTCATTTTATTGCTCTACCTTAAGAGTAATTTCTCCATTCGTTTATCTCCTCTCTTACGTTAATATCCAGTTCCGCTAAACTATCCCAAATCTGTGCTGCAATAACGCTTATCTGATCCGGCCATGTTTCCTTGTCTCGTTTCTTCATGTCGTCTTCTATGTCCCTTGCAGATTTCAGGACTGAAATTTTTTTGTTGTAGGGGAAGAGTTTTTGTAAAACCCTAAAATCTGAAAACATGAAAAATGACCAAAATGCCCCCGCAAGTTAAAAATTTATTTAAGAGTTTATAAAGCACAAAATAAATTCCGAAACTTCTAACAATGAACATGTAATGATCCCAAATAATTTTAACAACTTCATTTAACTTTTATACAAGCCATGAAAATTACCAAATTACCCTTGGGCGCCTAATATAATTTAAATTCAAAAGTTATGAATTTATATAAGAATTAAGGGAAATTTAAGGGCATTAAAATTATCATTGAATGCTATTAACCCTCCTTGACTCAATCCCAAATTTTGGTGAGTTTTCCCCTCCTCTCACACGTTTTCCTTTAATTAAAATCAATCTCACCATTTGCTTCTTCTCAAAACAATTATACGACCCATATCAAAACCCTAGCACCAAAATTAATTCGACCATAGCCATACGAATTTTTCCAGCATCCCTACCCATTTTTCTCATGTTCCTAGACATCTAAAGAGTGCAAGAAAAATCAGTTTGGTGGTGTTCTTGGCCTGTGTCGATCGTGCTTAATTATTCATTGTCGAACCCTAGTTTGAGGTAAAAATTCCACTTTAATTCATTCGATCATGGATAAATTCGTTTCTTATTTTTATTGTGTTCCTCACATCATATGTGATCTGTGAAAATTGGTTTCATGATTTTTAGATCGTTTTTGAAGCCGTGGTGATTTTTGACCCATTTTGGCCATACGCGTATAAAAGAATTCGTACAAATCATTCCACACGTTCAAATCTTGATTTGGTATTTTTCTCAGACCCTATATATGTTATGAACACCAAATAAAATGTAAAAGTCGATCCATGCATGATCTAACAATTATTTGTGAATTAAATCTTAAAAACATGTATAAACCCTAAATAATTCAATTCGAATTTTTGAGGCTTCATATTTATTTTATTTGAACTCCATATGATCATACTAATCTGGGAAAAATTATATTTCGAATTGTTAAGGCCTAAAATAATTATTCTTGATTTATTTAGTTTTACCGATTTAAAGAAAATAAAGAAGAAAAAGAAATAGAATGTAAATCGATTTAGGGATTATACTTTTGGGGCTGTTTTTGAGTGATTAAATGATGATTAATGATGATCTAATGATTGGTGAATGATTTGTATTTTTAGGGTTAGGTTTTGGCTAATTAAAGTGTTATGCGATTGGTTTAAATTGTTTTGGGTGAGTTTTGTTTAAATTTTAAAACTCAAGGGTTATTTTTAGAACTTATTTTGGAACATGTACCTACTGTATAAAATATAAAAGAGGGGGTCTAGTGTCATTTTTGTATTTAAAGGATTAAAATGTTTCTAGGGTTTAATTAAGGTACGAATTATAAAATAATTAAATGGAGGGACTAAACTTGTAATTTCTGGAAACTTGGGGCTGTTTTGAGTAATATAATCTATTCAGGGGGTTATGTGTAAATTTGGTGATTTAATGGGTTAATATGTAATTATTAATAATATAAAGTTGAAATGTAAGATAAGGGACTAAATATGTAACTTTGAAAACTAGAGGGACCTATTGTGTAAATTCTGTAAAATTGAGGATACATTCTTATAATATGATAAAATGAGTGACCATTGTGAAACTTTGATAAATTAAGGGTCTAAAGTGTAACTACGAACAATTGAAGGGTTAAAGTGTAACTTTTGAAACTAAAGGGGTATAAAGTGTAAATTATGAAACCTAAAGGACTAAAAGAGTAACTTGATGAATCTAAAAGCTAAAATGGAAAGTTACTTAAAAAGGAAGGGTTTGTAATTCTTGTCTACCCCTCTAGGTGTGAAGAAAGAGAGGTCCTGATCCACTCTGTGTCATCCATTCCTGATTTGTGGTTGCTTCTAGAATAAGGTACAGATATTCTGACCTTCTCTGTAAGGTTTCCTATGATTCTTTTCTGATTCGTTAAATCTTTGATTTGATACTCTGTTACGATCCTTTGCTATGACACCTTTGCTTTGACCTTTGATCTCGGATTTTGGACCTATGATATGAAGACCTTTTGATATGAGATGGAAGTTTAGTAAGTATTTGAAAGGATTTCAAGCATGATATTGATTTAGAAAAATTGAAGTGTTTATGAAAACTATTTGAAGACCTTAAAACATTTAGGTGTTTATGAACCTTAAGAGAAACTTTTGAAGTATTTGATATTGAACCTTTGAAGATTGACATATAATACTTTGACCCTTTTGGATATTGACCTGGGATATTTGATCTTCTGATATTGACTTCTGATATTGAACCTTCTGATATGACACCCTGATTATGATATGAACCTTTGACCTTTGACTCCCAGTTTGATACCCGAGCCAAATTTGTGACCCTAGCCATGAAGGTAACATGGCCGTGTCTGTGATGCACCACTAGCATGACTAGTGTGTAGCCCTAGTGATTTGGTTACACCGTCCCCATTCTGATTTTGATTATGCATGCACACTATATGATTTATTATGGCCGATCTGTTCTGGGGGGCGAATGGATGCATCCTAGATTTGTTCTGGTTTCTGATATATCTGGTATGTCTGGTGACTGGTACTGTGTGCAATACATGCCTTTCACAACCCTGGGAGCTTGCAACTCCAACCCTGGAGGTATCCCCTCAACCTTGTCTTGGTATGCTGAGGTCACCCCTCCATACACCCTGGTATGTGATTTGATATGATATGTTTCTGGGCTCGTGGTGGATTACTGTCCTAAACCTTTATTCTCTCTCTGTACCTTGACTTATATATTTCGTTATACTGTATCTGTTCTTTTCCTTTTACTTTCATATCTGTTGCTTTCGTTTCCGTTTATTATATATCTGTTCACTGGGCTTTGTAAGCTCAGCCGCACGTTTTCTTTTCGTGTGCGGCAGGTTTTTAGTTGGAAGCTGGGTTGTCATTAGAGAGAGCCTTTGACTTAGAAGACCTTGCTAGCTAAATTGAATTTGAGATGATTTGAAGAGTTATATTCAGACTTAGTGATTATTGTATTCTTCACTTGTAACCTTGTAAATTTCAGATTTTGTTTGTAACCCTTAGAATCCTATTGTATTATTTATGTCATATGCTTGTGTTTGTCTGATAAGAATCCGTATCTGTGACACCTTTGCCCTTGTCGGGTTAGGGTGTTACACTTTTCATCCAAAATACTTATGATACTACTTGATGAACTAGCAGCACCAACATCTCACAACTTTCACCTCTTACTTGATTTTGAGTACTAGGACTGACTATAAATGCTTGTTCCCTTAGATATTAGAATCTGACTCTCTCCATTCTTCTTTATATCTTGCTCACACATCTTTGAATTGCTATACTATATCCATCAGTTCCATTGGTGTCCCAAGTCTGGATTGTTCTCGCAGAAAACAACATGCATAGCCACTCTCTGGTAAGCTTCGCAAGAGAATTTAGATTCAAATCTTCTTGAGCATTTCAAATGCCAAGAAATAGCAAGTTGGCTCACATTTCCACCATACCTGCGGTTCTAAGAGTATTCATTGTATGTAGAGGAGAAGTTTTCAAACTGCTGCTGAGCATGGGCTTGTGGGTTCCCTTGGTGGCTTCATTTCCACCATACCTGGCAAAGAGACTTCAATAATGACTTTGTCATCCTTGACTTGCTGAAGTTTGAAGTTGATCATTGATATGGTCATCCTTCAGCATTGCTTCTTGCACTTCAACTCATTTTTTCTTCTTTATTCTTATTCTTCTGCAGATTTGGCTTTTGTTCTGAGTATTTTATGACAACTTTGCCGTCCAACGTTGATGTAGTATGGTTGGCTAGGTAAGAGTTATCCATCTTCTGATTTACGCTAAATCATAATCTTCCACTGGAAATAAGCTCTATCCTCAGCTCTCCACATCTCAACTCTATTCTGATTTGAGCATGGAATCTTTGCAGAACATTTGTCCTGAATGAAATCAAATCCATTCTCAGCTTCTTCTTTAAAACAATAATATCAACTCTAACTCTGATACCAACTTGTTAGCATTTGACAAAAGCGTTAAGGTGATTAAACCCCTTGTGTCTTTGTGTTGAATATTAGTGAATATGAATTAAGTAGCGGAATTTTAACTTTAACCCACACTTAAAAGGTTATTTTGTGTTATGAAATGGAATGTTACTGTTTGATTTATGACAATGAACAATGAAAGATTAACACTAAAACGATTCAAATATTAATAATGAATTATTACGAGTATCTTGAAATATCACTAGGGTTACAACCTTGAATCTAGGTTCTTACATTTGTGATATTCTTGGTGTTTGTTCTTATATCTTAACAGTTTGAGTTCAATTATAATATACACATGAAACACTTATGCCATCATTATTTTTTCACATAATATGGACTTAACGATCTTCTTTTATAGCCAAGAAGATAATTTTGACAATATGCTTAAAGATTAGCGACCTACTTGTTAACTTATCTTGGATTTCAGTACATAAGATAACCAATAGTATCGTGTGTGACACAACTTGTTAACTTAACACATGTGTAAATATTATCTACCGTAATAATTCATTGAATTTTAGTACATCAAATTATTTTTATCTTAATCCATACTAGCATTTATATGTGACAATTTCCATTGTAGGTCTTAAACTAAGTTTCTTGTTATTTATTACCGTTTAGTAACGGATTAGATTATAACTTGAGCAGTCTAATATACATCTGCAGTGTTTTGACTGTTAGAGAATTATTGATCTCAGAGTTGGAACTGTTTAAATCTTAGTTAGTTCTTGGTAACTTAATCTTTAAGATTCATTTAATTGCCATCAATAATATAGGCTAGAGGCAGTAGATTACATAAGAGAACCTTATCATAGATACTTATTGGTGACCATCTCATCATCAGCAGTCCTCATCTTTTTTTAATGGCACTTGTTCTCCATTGGGTGTAATTTGTCTTCACACTTGCAAGATACAAACTTCTTCAGCATCTCGAATACTTGTCTTGAGAAATGAAAAGTCCATCTTCCTTTTGTTTCACTTGCAGTCCAGGAAAGAATGTGAGCTCTCCCATTGAACTCATCTGAAATCTGCCTTTCATCAATGCCTCAAATTCTTCACACCAAGACCTTTTTGTGGAGCCAAAAATGATATCATCTACATAGACTTGCACTAGAATGATGTCCTTCTTGTTCCCTTTAATGAACAAGGTCTTGTCAATGACACCCCTCTTGTATCCATGCTCCTCTAGAAATTTGGAGAGTGTAGCATGCCAAGCTCTAGGAGCTTGATGTAATCCATACAAAGCCTTTATTACTTTGTAAACCTTGTTGGGATGTGCAGGATCAATGAAACCAGGAGGCTGATGAACATACACTTCTTCTTCTATAGTGCCATACAGAAAAGCACTTTTGACATCCATTTGATAGACTATGAAACCATGTAGGATGCAAAGGCCAAAAATAACCTGATAGCTTCAATTCTAGCTACAGGAGCAAAAACCTCATCATAATCTATCCCCTCCTCTTGTCTGTACCCTTGGGCTACCAATCTAGCCTTATTTCTGACCACTACTCCTCTTTCATCCTTCTTGTTCCTGAAGACCCACTTTGTGCCAATTACTTTTGCTCCACTTGGTAGATCTACAAGAACCCATACCTTTTGCAACTTAAACTGCAAGAGCTCTTCTTGCATTGCTTCCACCCAACTCTCATCTTCTAAAGCTTCAGAAACCTTGGTAGGTTCTTTTTAAGAAAGGAAACATGCAAACAGACAATGTTGTTGATCTTTGTGATTATTCCTTTGCTGCTTCTTGAAAAAACTTAAAAGTGCATGAGCTTCTGATTGTTTATGCACTTTGCTTCTTGTTTGAACAACTGACTTAGGATCACCAAGTATTTGACTCTTTGGATGAATGTTGTGAATCCTAAGTGTAGGAGTTGGACTTACATCTACTTCTGTGGGTAAGTTGTTGAAATCAGTAATTACTCCTTCATCATCATAAGAAGCTTCATCAAAGATCCCTTCATTTGGCTTATCAAAGATTTCAAGCTTAGGCATATCAGAATCATCAAAAACATCAACTTGAGTAGGATCAGACTTAGCAGAATTAACTGAATCACTACCAGAATTAACTGAGTTAGTACTGGTAGCCTTCTTGCCGACTGAATCACTACCAGAATTAACTAAGTTAGTACTGGTAGCCTTCTTTCCAAGATGCTTTTCAGCCAATGCATTCAACTCATCTTTTAAAGATAGAATATCTTCTGAAACATTTGTAGGAGAAGCCTCTTTCCCTTGTTCTTGAGTTTTGGTAACAGACTCCTTCTTCTTTGAAGTTGTAGAAGATTTCTTTGAACCATTATGAGCTGCATCAGACTTGACTGATGGTGTGGAAACAGCAATGAGTTCCTCAATTTCCTCTTCTTGCTCAGAAGCATTTGCATCAGAATCAACATGAGTACCTGCATTGTTAGTTACTTCTTGGGAACCTGCATCAGGGTTACCTTGATTCTCTACAGAAACAGGAATATAATTCATAGAATCAGTCAGATAATCAATATCAAACATCGATCTATAACCTATTCCTTTCACATTAGGTTTCTCCTCAAGAAAGTCAACATGGAGAGTCTCTTCTACCCTTTTTGTCACTAAGTTATACACCCTAAAGGCTTTACTACTTAGTGAATATCCTACTAAAAACCCCTCATCAGATTTTCCTTCAAACTTCCCAACCACACTAAGAGTATCTAGAATGGTAACATGGCACCCAAATGGTCTTATGTAACTAATAACTGGTTTATGGCCAAATAAAAGCTCATAAGGAGTTTTGTTCTGAGGTTTAGTCACTCTTACCCTATTAAATATGTAGCAAGCAGTATTAACTGCTTCAGCCCAAAAAGTGGTTGGTAAAAGTGAGTCTGCTAGCATAGTTCTAACTGCCTTAATAAGGGTCCTGTTCATTCTTTCAGCAACTCCATTTTGTTATGGAGTTCTAGCACTACTATACTCTTGTTTTATTCCCTTGTTCCCACAAAATTCAAGCATACTTCTATTCTTAAACTCTGTGCCATTGTCTGATCTAATAATCTTAACACTATGATTAAGCTGGTTTTCTATCTGCCTAATGAAAGTTTGAAGCAAGCTAGTGGTTTTATCCTTTTTAGACATAAAGAATACCCAACAAAACCTAGTGCAATCATCAGTAATGACAAGGCAATAGCTAGCATGATTTATGCTCCACACAGAAGTAGGGCCAAAAAGATCCATATGCAAGGTGTGTAAAGGCTGAGTGATTGACCTTTCTAATTTTGCCTTACATGAAGCCCTATGCTGTTTACCCTTATGACATGCAACACATGAATGGCCATTTTTGAAAACCTTTGAAGGTAACCCTCTAACAAGATTATTCTTCACAAGTTTGTTTAGATTCTTAAAGTTGATATGACCAAGCCTTCTGTGCCACAATTTAGATTCATCAATAGTGGCTTTTGCAATCAAACAGGCAAAACCTTTTGCAGGTTCAGGTGTTTTCATATCAAAGCTGTACATATTGTGTTGTCTTGGGACTTTTAGGAGTATCTGATTTTCATCAGGCATCTTAAAGTCAGAAGTCAACACAAAACATTCAGTTTTAGTAAAAAGCACCTTATGCTGCTTATCACAAATTTGTGATATTGAGAAAAGATTAAATTGCCCAAGTTCTTTCACAAAAGATACATTATCAAATTCTAAATTGCCTACTACTATTCTACCTTTACCAGTAATGTAGCCTTTGCTACCTCCAAAAGTAACATAACCTCCTTTGAATTCTTCAAAATCATTTAGGTGATCCTTATTACCAGACATGTGCCCAGAGCACCCACTATCAAATATGCCTCTATCTCCCATGTTCTTAAGTGGATGATCCTGCACATAAAGAAGAGAAATTAGTTTCTCTTAAGGACCCAGGCCTGAGCAGGCTTGGGTCTGCCTTGTGGATCAACATATTTGTAAGTCTTATATGTACATGATCCACTGTTGTTTTGGGATTTATAGGTAAGTTCATTCTGAAATGGATCCCAAGACCAACATGCTGAGGCCTTAACAGCAGACCCCCCATTTCCCTTTACAGCATTAGAATTTGACATTTTTGCAGTGTTATTAACAATGGGTCTCCTCACAGGTGAGCGTGATTTAGCAAAATTGTTTCTTTGATTAAATTTGTTCACCTGTGGTCTATGTGCAACTGGTTGTCTGGGTCTAAATGCATCAACATATCCAGAATTAACTTTAGGCTTAACAGAATTAACTTTTTGCCCGGAATTAAAATATTGCCTACCAGTATTAACATTTGTTCTAACAGAATTAACATTTGATCTACCATCATTAAGTTGTACTGGTTTAGGAACAAATTGATTTGCATGGTTAACTCTATTTACATTATTCCACACTGGTTTGGCCATCACATTGCCAGTATTAACACTTCTTTGTTTCTTAAGCTCAACCTCTCTAGCCATTCTCTTTTTATGAAAATCACAATCTTTAATTAAATGACTAAGGCTACCACAAACAAAACATCTTTTCGGGGCAAAATAGTGACTTTTCCCTAATTCTCTTTTCTTTCTATCAACCTTGGGTGACTCTTGACTTTTAACATGTTGCCTAGGAGATTTTGTGTGTGAGACACAACTAGGTTCAACTGTGTTAGGCTTTGGTGCAGACACAACTGGTTCATTATTCTTAACAGATTTAGGCTTAGACACCTCTTTTGGTTCACTTTCTGGTTCTGATTCGGAATGCTCAAAGATATTTCCAATGGATCCTCCACTGTCATTAGATTGACAGGTAGAATATTCACTTGATTTATCATCTGAGTTACTTGTTTCAGGAATTTGAGGTCCCTTCTTACCATAAACAAACAAAGAATCATCAAGATCATTTGATGGTTTAGGAGTGTAATCTCCATTTAATGGAGGTGGAACTCCTTTGAAGTTGTTAGTCTTTGTGAATCTATTGTATACAGGTTTACCAACAAAGTCATCATCTCTACTAATGAACACAGTTCTTTCGATTTCTTCCTCATAACTTAAAATCTCACTATCTGATTTTATCTCATATCCTAGACCAATTTTACAAGTTGAGCTCATACCAGAATCTATTAATTTATTCAGGTTTTTAGAAGAACTTTTCCATGAGTCTATTCTTTTCTGCAATTCATCTCTATCTTTTACAGCTTTCATTCCAATTCTCCTATATCTTTTAAGCTTTTCATCTTTTTCATAGATTTCATTTTCTTGAAATGTAAGCTTTTCATTTAAGGCTGATTGCTATTTTTGATAAGTGACAATTTGTGCTTCTAAAGTTTTAACAGCATTAGTATAAGCAAGTATTTTAGCTTCCTGATCACCTATCTGTTGCAATTGTTCATCACACAGTGTTTTAAGACTATTATATGACTTAATGCAAGTTTTGGAACACAAGGATACCTCAGTACTAGAGCCAATAGCCATGAATGCATGATTTGGTTCTTCTTCTTCCTCTGTGTGTTCTCCCCAGTTAACAGCACCATCTTCCAAAGTCAACATGCTCATTTGATTCTTCTCCTACTTGTCTTCCTCTTGAAGGTCTAAATCCTTCTTCTTCTTCTTATCAGTAGTCACCTTTGCTGTGCACTCCCTAGCAAAGTGACCATTTTTGTGACACCTATAGCATTCAACATTCTTCTTATTAAAACCAACTGCTGTCTTCCCATCAAATCTTATATTCCTTCCAGTTTGCTTGTAGAACTTCTTCACTCTGAGAGCAATCATAGCTATCTGCCACTTTATGTCCATCTCTTCAATGTCTACATCATTTATCTGTTCAAGATCTTCACTAATGAGGTCCTTCTCTTCTGACCTTTTAGCAAAGAGTGAGTAGACGACTTCATCAGCAAAACCAACAGGAACTTCTCTTTCTCTCGTATTGCTTGAAGAAGTTTCATAGACACCAGAATTAAAGCCACCAGAATTAACCTTGCTAGCACTGCTCTTTCTTTGGGAGACAAAAGCAACATTAGCAGCACTTGAAGATGCCTTTGAAACACCTTTGATGTCATGTTCAAAGACCCTAAGGTTGTTGTACAAATCATCAACTGACAAAGTGTCAACATCATCTTTCATTCTTATGTTCATTGCCACATTTGGCCATTCTTTTGGCAAAGATCTGAGAAACTTATGATTTGCATCTTCATTAGATACAACAGTACCATGAGCTTCCAACTGTGAGAGGAGATGTTGGAACCTGTCATACCCTTTCTCCAATCCTTCAGAACTGGTTACGGTGAATTTTTCAAACTGTTGTTTGAGAACAGCTTTCTGCATCTTCTTTGAATTAGCATTCCCCCCAAACCTTGTTCTGATTGCTTCCCAAATCTCCTTAGCATCATCCATTCCATGAAATCTTCTTAAGTGCTCCTTAGGAAGTGCCATTAGCAAGAGGGTTTTCGCCTTCCTCTCCTTTTCCACAGCATGAATCTCTGCAGCAGAGACTGGTGGAAGCACTCTAACAACCCCAACCTTACCAACCGAGATCCTCTTCTTTGAGTTTCCATTCTGAATCACCTTCCATACATCATTATCAATGTACTCAAGGTAATGCTCCATCTCCATAGCCCAGATATCATATTCCTCCTTTTTTAGAATTGGGAGTTTGATGTTTGAGATAATGGTTGTTGCAGGGATGTTTTGTTGTTGTTGTTTAGGTGTACTGGTTTCTGATGCATCATTTTCATGATTTGAAACATTATCATCACTGAGATGGTTTGAATAATCATCATTGGCATGTTGAGACATTATGCAGGATTTTGAAGTGAATGAGTGTTTGTGGTTCATGTTTCTTCGTACTCAGAGTCCCTCTATAGGCTCTGATACCACTTGTAACTCCACACGAATTATGGATCTAAGTAGCCTTGTATAAGACAATAGATAACTTGGATAAATCCAAATCAATCTATATGAGAAACTCTTAACTGTGTATTGATTGTTAATGCGGAATCTTAACAAGCAATGAGTATGAAGAACACAATTAAGATAACTAACTTCGTATTACTATTAAACTTTCACTAATATCACAATTGTTTCTTAGCATACTATGCCGTAGGGTTCCTTTTATACTCTAAGGAAAACCCTAGTTACAAAACGTGTGAAAGGATAAACATATCTTCTAATAAGATAACTAATACGACTATATCCTTTCCTAATATATAGCTAACTAATTTTGCTATAAAACATAAACAGACTTAACTATTTCTAGTCACCAGACTTAACTATGTTCTGCCAGACTTAACTTTTTACTGGCAGACTTAACTAACTAACAGACTTAACAAATACATTAGCAGACTTAAGTCTGTTCTTCTAATAATTCCCAACATAAGCTATTTATAAGGGATGGAATAGGCCTTAGAGAGCTCTTGCACATAATTCGGAGATCATGGGGGCGTCCCATGATTTGTGGTAACCGCTAGGGCTTTGTGACCCACGATCTCTTTGTTGGCGGGAAAGCTCAAGGAAGAAGGGGACGTGGGTATGACCAGGTCAAGATGGTTATCCTTTATAGTATCCTCGAAGGAGGTACCCTGAAGGGCTTAAGGCTTCGATTGGCGGCTTCCCAACTGGTAATCACTTCATAGATGAATGGTTTTACGCCAATGAACATTTTAGGAGACTGACCTGGGCCTTCGAGGAGAAGGCTTCGTACAGGCTCGAAGGGGTGTCTTTCGACCCGTTTAGAGGGTACATCATCAGCTGCCTATTTGGACTGCTGATCCACCCTTCTCAACCCAAGAGTCAAAGAGTTCACAAGTAGATGATCTTGCTGGAGTTCCACAAGGTGATAAAGAAGATGGTGCAGAATCTTCTAATGATGATAAAGAGGTTAATGAAGAAAAGCAGACTGATGATCAAGAAAAGGATGATGTATCAGATGATATTAACAATAGCAATACTGCATTTGTTAATACTGCTAAGCCAAGTGTTAATGCTGCCAATGAAGAAATTAACACTAGCAGTACTAACACAGTTAATACTGCTAAGTCAAGTGTTAATGTTGCTGACAAGGAAGGCATATCTTTTGATGATAATGACTATCCTGATGTTCAAGACATGGCTGAATTGGAAGAAATCTATCCTGATACTAATGATGATGTACTTGGTGCATTGGCTAACTTAACCATTATGGAAGATTTGGTACCTGTCAGTCCTATTCCAACTACAAGAGTTCACAAGAATCATCCTAAGGAACAAATCATTGGAGAGCCAAAATCTGCTGTTCAAACAAGAAAAATGATAAAAGATTTGAAGGAACAAGGTTTTTTTGTTAGATCCCTTCATCAAAGAAACAGTCACAAAGACCTTCAAAACTGTTTGTTTGCATGTTTTCTGATTGTACAATAAATTGCACTACCAGGCCTTCGATGATGATCAGAGGATTTATGGGGTGTTGAGGTTGCGCCAAGCTTGTCTTTAACCTGAAATAAGAAATACTAAAACACTACGTTAAGTGATTGCGCAGGGGTTGGACCCTGCGAACCTCCTACGGCGTGCGAGTAAGTATGTTGTCACACCTCGGCAAGGCGAAAACGCGAGTGCAACATCATGGATATCATCACAACACATGGTGTCTAAATAGAGAATTACTATATGCAAATAAATAGAGCAAAGTACAGACACAAAGTGTCGTAACGATACCCCTAAATAAAAATAACCAAAACAAATCTCCAAAGGTATCTTCAATAAAACATAAAGTACTAGTCGAAAAACATTAAAGTTTCACAATCAAAATCCAATTTATTCAAATCAAAACAGAAAGATAAATCATCCTTAAATGCAACTAAGTCTCGTCTAGTCGCTTCCCTCTACCTTAGCCTTAGAATGCTCACCTGAAAATGATGCTTAAAACGTCAACATAATGTTGGTGAGGTTCATAGGTTTAAGACACACAATATATCTCAGGCAACTAGTTCACTGTGATTATAAAACATAGCAGGATAGTAAAAATAGTTATTATACAACTAGCATGTAATCGCAACCAACTAACCAGCAAACGGGATATAAGGGACGGAACGTGCCCACGATCCAAATATCAATATCCAACATCAATTTGGGACGGAACGTGCCCACGATCCAAGTTCACAATAATGGGTAATCATTACCCTCTGATCAGACCACACAGAATAATAGTGAGTAGAGCTACTACTCTCCAATTGGATAATGGGAGCATAGCTACCCTCCAAATGGACCACACAGAATCACCACACAATAATCTCATAACATGCAATACATGTATAATAACACTTGCAAGTCCATGCATTTTACGACCACATAATCACAGTAACTCAAAAATATTTCAACACAAGCATCATTCCCATCCCAAGTTAAAACAAAGTAAAAATGGGACTATGAAACTCACCTCAAACTTTGCAGCTTCCAAATTATCAATCACAAATCTATACCACAAAATAAGATCACATTACATGCGACCAAGCTAAAAGCTATAGTCCATGTAACACACATATGATGGATGTCTAAGGTTCATGCAAACCACCATGGATCACCTAGACTCCATACTAACCACTACCAAACACTTACACTCACTAAATCCCTTGCATATACTTTTCCAGAATACGCAGATTTTTGGGGTACTTCTACCCACATAAAATAATGACAAAATAAACTCCACAACTCACACAAAAAATTCACCATGGTCCTTCATGAGCTTAAACGCTTCTCCCATAAGGCCATGCACTAAAAACATACACAAGCACTCTTTGAAAAATCAAACATAAAAACTATCCAGATTCGGATCTGAACACACACTAAAATGTTTTGACCTAACAAACATATTTGCACAACCTATTAATGAATACCCTTCGCGTGGAAGTCAAAGGGAATATAGAACTCAATTTCTCCAGAAGGGCTAACCCAAATTACACTTTTAAAACCACTTTTGACCTCAATACTTTTAACCTAAATCTGTCCCGGTTTAACAGTTTTGACACCTTTACTTGCAAAAATCATTAGACTGACTTTTCTACCTTGAAATCAATCGTGGTCGGACTTTTTGGAAAGATCTTTATCTGAACTACAATTTAGACTCAAGAATCATCAATTAACTCATCTTCATCTATTAAATATCTTCATATCTTTACAGCCTTATGAATCTGTCCAAACCCTAACTCAATAACTAACATGTTTTATACCCTAATCTGTTCACCAATCATCATAATATTACTAATTATTGATCCCAACATGTTATACATCATTAATTTACATAAGTAAACATAAACCCTAATCCATCATATTCTTGTTACATGAATTATAATAATTAATTGAACACATGTATTGAAAATTATACCTTGATCTTGATTTTTAGGCTTCAATAATAAATCCCTAATTTTCTCTTCTTGCTTTCTCCCTTTGGTCGACTGGTATGTGCTTAAACACATACCTTTTCTTGACCAAATTAAGTCTAAAACGACCAAAAACTAACTAAAATGCCAAAGATATTTGTGTTTTTGTGTTTGTTTATGTGCAGGTACGGATATCTAAAAAAATGGACAAAAAATAAAGAGAAAACGACAAAACGAGCACGAGAAATGGAAAAGAGCATTTAAAGTCGAAGCCCACATGAAGCCCCGAGCATACCGATGGAAAGATCACGGGAAAACGAGTCCAACGGATCCATCCCCGCCCCGTGAATTGAACCGAGTCTCCTTAAAACCGCCAGCCAAAGTGTTAATCGAATTGTGTATACAAAATCTAGTTCACACTCAAACAATGGTTAAAATATTTAATGAAACATTAATTAACAAAACTAGGCATTTGGTCTAGTGGTAGCAGCATTGAATTGGTAAGAAAAGTGGCGCAAGTTCGAATTTGCATGGCTTATTTTTACTATTATATCCAGATGCGAATTTACTACTTCGCCCCTGCTTGGCTGCATGAAATTACTAAAATGCCCCTGGTCCCACTTAGCTTGGGGAACACGCTGTATTGGTTATAAAGGATGCAGCCGCATTTTTTTCATTTTCATTCTTTCTTCGTTTTTTTTTTTTTTTTTTTTTTTTTTCTTCTTTTCTTTAGAGTAATTTAGCTTTTAATTTAATTTTAATATTTAAATCATGTAAGGATCTTTATTTAATGTCAGGATTTAATCATTATTAGTTTATGTTTATGATATATTAATCTTAAGCCTTTATTTTAATGTTTTAGTTAATCACTTTTTACCTACTTAATCTTTAGATTTACCTTCTTTATCAACCCTTTTATAAACTTTTCTTTTATAAATCTATTAGTCTTATGTTTTTATTTTATAAAGTTTGAATCTTTTTGTTTCAAAAGTTATTATAGTCTTATCTTTTAATTAAAGTTTTAATCTTTTTACATTTTTAGTGTTAATTTAGTTTTAAAAATCAAGTTTTTATTATTTTTAAAGTTTTTAGTTATAAAAGTTGCAAACTTTATTATCTACACTCACTTAAACTTACATAAAGTTTCAAGCTTTCGAAGATTAGAAGAGGATTAGCGGGTATTAAGGAGTATTTTGGGTTAATTATGAGCTTTGGAGGGGTTTGTAGTTTAGTATGTTTATCGTCATCATTCTTAATCCATTCCCGGTGCTCTCTCTTCCTTTTCTTTACTTTTTCTTTATTATGTTTATTGTCATATTTAGTTTTTTAAATGCTTTAGTTTAGATTATTAGTTTAGATAATTATGATTATGTTTGTTGGAGTTATTGTTGATTATAGCTTAGTTATTATGATTAGTGAGTAGATATATTATATGCTTGTTAAGTGTTGGTGGATTGTGAATAAAAGTGTGAAAACTTAGAAATTATTGACTTCTAACCTTTGGTTTACTTGGATTCATTTTTAGTAATTTTAACGAGCAAAAGCCGTTAAGGTAACTAATTACCAAACCAAGTAATTAAGAAGGTTGAAAATTAGTAATTTTCGGATTATTTGTAGATTTGACTAGTCGGTTATTTTAACGGGCAAAAGCCGTTGGGATAATTAATTATTTAAATCTATTAATTTTTACAAAGAAAGATAATTGTTTTCAAAATAAACCAACGTTGTGAGAGAATAATTTATTTTGACGGGTATTAATTAAACGGGCTTAAACGATAATTCACACTTAATGAGCTTTTTACCACTCTTGACAAGCATATCTTTTCATATCATATTCTTAGCTTAACTTTATCGTCATTAGTTGTAATCTACTTTTAAAATAGTTTAAAATAGTTGTTCTAAAATAGTTTTTAATTTTTCTCTAAAAACCAAAACCAAAAATATTTGACAATCAAGCATTAACAAAAGACATAAACGTAATTTTCAATTCAAATCTCGCCGTGGAATACGACTTCGGAAGATCGAATTGTCATTTGTCCTCAAGTGACTCCTTCATCTAACGGGAATACAAATTTTAAAACTGCCCTGTATCTACAACTATCATCGACCAAATTTCACAAAGAGAGGGGCGAGGGCTTTTTATTTTGTATTTATAATACCCTATGGTATATTCTAGATAACCCTTATTATTAGGAATTGTAATTGGGATCAAATTTGGTTTCCTTTTTCCCTCCCCTACAATATTTGCCCCCCCCCCCTATAATATATATATATTTTTATTTTTTTATTAATATTAATTATTACACTTAAAACCTTGTATTTTAGTTATTTTATAAAAGCCTATACCCAAATCTAACAACTTACGCGATAAACCTTCATTTTACGACAACCTGAATAATTATCATTTTCAAAGTTTCCAAAAATAGAATTTCACACTTATCATTAATGTAACCCTTAAAACCGAACACCACGTAACTTACTAACGCTCAAAAACTTGAACAAAACTTACTACGCAAAACCCCGAATCACAAAACCGTAAAACTCATTTCCACGACACAAAAAGTATACAAAATGAACTTCCCCGAATCCAACACCACAACAAATACATAACGATCGAATACCAAACCCACACATAAACTCATGAAAACCTCTAAACCACCAAACAAAATTTAACAAGTCAACACTATTGGTTTGACTAACCTGCCAAAACAACGGTTGTTACATATGTGATATGGTAAGTTTGTAGTAAATTGAGAGAGTTAAGTTGGCATTACCATGGTTCTATCCCGTCTAAGCTATTTATAGGGGAGAAATAGGCCTTAAAGGGTGGTTACACTTGATTCGGAGATCATGGGGGCGTCCCATGATTTGTGGTAACCGCTAGGGCTTTGCGGCCCACGATCTCCACCTTGGCGGGAAAGCCTAAGGAAAGAGGGAACGTGGGTGTGACCAGGTCAAGGTAGTTCTCCGTTCTAGTTCCTTCGAAGGAGATACCCCGAAGGGCTTAAGGCTTCGATTTTCGGATTCCCACATGGTAACCACTTCATAGATGAATGGTTTTACGCCAATGAAACATTTTAGGAGATTAACCTGGGCCTCCGAAGAGAGGGCTTTGCACAGGCTCAAAGGGGAGTCCTTCGACCCGTTCGGAGGGTAAATCATCAAGCCCCCCAGTCAAAAGTGATATATACGTACGAGTTTATATTGCATTCAACTCAAAAAACATGTTACACTCTATCCCTTTCGTCACAAATTCGTACGAGTAAAAGATAAGTGCATAAATAGACTTGCACAATAAATGCAACTAATGAATATGCAACTACCATACCCTAGGCTACAGTAGCTAGGATTTCGGTAACCACAAACTTCTTTTCAAATTCTAAAAAACAAATTGGAGTCCGTATATTGCTTGTTAGGCTTGTGCCTATATGCTTTGACAATTTTTCTTTGCTTCATGCTGGGCTTCGGCCCATGCTTCGAACAATTGATTTAGTATTTTTTGATGGCTTTGACCATGCTTGGTCTTGGTAATACCATTTAGGGGACAATGTCCCTCTTCGAATGTCATGCTTTTCTTCTCTTACGCTTACATTAAACGTACACATACAACCTAAGGTTATAACCTTATTGTGTGTATTTTGGACCAAGATTTTTAGCAATCGTATAATTTGGCTGCGACAGAGGGTCGCTACCCACTCCGTCTTCATCCTTAAGTTACAAAGGGCTTAGAATACCCTAAGACTTCATAGGAAAGTTAATGTGAATTGTAATGGATGTTATTTGTGTACAAGACATGTGTCCTGCTTCATCCTTCGACATTGAAACTTGTAAAGTACTTGGCTGAACAAATCTTTGTTGTAAATAACGAAACAAGAGATTTGAGGGAAATGCGTTATATCATTAAGTGGGTAGGGAGGATTACATCATTTTAAGAAATGAACACTTAGACACCTACCATTAATGCTTCTTTCCCCAAGTGAGAAGAATGCGTTACACGAATTTGAAAAAACAAATTGAGTGCTTTTAATAATAGTAAGTCTTATATGTAAAACTTACGAAGATTGGTACCATTTCAAGTCCTATCCATGACCTTTCCTTTAAGCGTTGCGAGCTTGTAGGCGCCATTGCCGTAGGCGTCTGATATGACGTAGGGTCCTTCCCATGTGGGCCCTAGCTTTCCTTCATACTCAGCCGTGCTTGCACTATTTAACCGAAGAACATATTCACCTGGCTTGAATGTGGAGGGTCGAACTCGGTTGTTGTAGTACTTTTCAAACTTCTGTTTGTAGATAGTCTCTCTGATTGAGGCTATTTCTCTTCTGTCTTCAAGAAGATCAAGGTTTTCCCCAAGCCTTTCTTCATTCGTATTTTCCTCAAAGTTCACAATGCGCTCTGTTTCAGTGATTATTTCGAAAGGTATAATAGCCTCCGTTCCATAAGTAAGGCTGAAAGGAGTCTCCCCATTGCTTGACTTGGGGTGCGTCCTATGCGCCCACAGAACCTGGGGTAGTTCGTCTACCCACCCATGATGGCTTCGTCCGAACCTCTTTTCGATTCCATTAATGATGTCCCTATTGGTGACTTCCACTTGCCCATTACCTTGAGGATGGTATACGGAAGTAAATGACTGTTTGATCTTCAGACCTTCACAAAAAACCGGGAACACCCCTTAGGCGAATTGCTTTCCGTTGTCGGATATGATGATGTGAGGAACCCCGAATCGACAGATTATGTGTTCCCACACAAACTTTTCCATATGTCTTCCTGTTACTGATACCAAAGGCTTGGCTTCAACCCATTTGGTAAAATAGTCTATGGCTACGACCAAGAACTTGACTCCTCTTGGAGCCACTGGTAAGGGTCCGACTATATCAATTCCCCACTGACAGGAATGCCATGCTGAAGTGACAGAGGTCATGTCTTGCTTAGGCTTTATTGGAACTTTGGAGTGGATCTGACATGCTTCGCACTTTTGTATTATCTCCATTGCGTCCCTGTGCATGGACGGCCAATAATATCCAAGCTTCATTATTTTCGAGACAACAGAGCGAGGGCCTGCGTGCAAACCGCAGGATCCTTCATGTACCTAATAGATGATGTTCGAAGCTTGCCTTGGCCCCACACAACGAAGCCATGGATACAAGAAAGATCTCCTGTAGAGATTATCCCCAATAAGTCTATATTGGGGAGCTTTGACCCTGACCTTTCGCGCTAGTTTTAGGTCTTCGGGAAGGATACCACTGATCAAGTATTCCCTCATTGGGGTCATCCAATTTGGGCCTTCTTCGAGTAAGACATCAGATACTTCACCTCGTTTTATTGACCTATCAGCCAATACTTCTACCAAAACCTCCTTCGTTAGATGAGCAAATGCCATCGAAGCTAGCTTGCTCAAAGCATCCGCTTTCTTGTTTTGGTTTCTGCGAACATGTGCTATCTCATAGGATTTGAACCCCTGAAGAAGTTCTTTAGCTTTATCCAAATATTGTTTAATGGTGGGCTGTCTTGCTTCGTAAGAGCCCTTGATTTGGTTGGCGACTAGCTGCGAGTCCACAAAAATGTAGAGGTCACGAACCTCCATGTCCTTTATGAGTCGAAGGCCAGCTAGCAAAGCTTCATACTCTGCTTCATTTTTTTTAGCCTCGAACTCAAAACGTAATGCATACGTGTACTCTTTTTTCTCCGGACTAACCAGCATCAGACCTGCTCCCGAACCATCAGAGCTTGAGGCTCCGTCTGTGTATAGTTTCCACCCCTCCTTCGTCTTTGGGGGCTTTTCTTTCGGGATTTCTCTGTCTTGGCTAGGTCCGGAGGGTGTTTCAGCAAGAAAATCTGCAAGTATTTGGCCTTTGACGGAGTTTTGACCCTTGTACTCTATGTCATGTTCTCCCAGTTCGATGGCCCATTTGGCCACTCTATCCGATTTCTCAGGCTTCGAAAATATCTGCTTAATTGGCTTATCGGTCAATACTGTGATGGGATGAGCTTGAAAGTACCTTCGAAGACGCCTTGCAGCATAAACCAAGGCTAGGACTAGCTTTTCCAATTCCGGATAGTTTAATTCAGCCCCTTGTAGGACCCTGCTAACAAAGTAGATCGGGACTTGCTTCTTATCCCTTTCTGCCAAAAGAACAACACTGATGCTTTCGAAGGATGCTACAATGTACATGAACAACACGTCGCCTTTGATTGGGGCTGTAAGTGTTGGTAAGATTTCCATGAACTCTTTCAGTTTTTGGAAAGCGGCCTCTGCATCACAACTCAATTGGAAAGTCTTTTTATCTGTACACCCCTTGAGTGTTTTGAAAAATGGTAAAGAACGATCCGCCCCTTTCGACAGGAATCTGCTAAGTGCTGCGAGCTTCCCATTTCGGCTTTGTACTTCTTTTAATGACTTTGGAGCTTGTAGATCAGTGATGGCTTTGACTTTCGAAGGGTTAGCTTTGATCCCTTGCTTTGTAATCAGATGCCCCAAGAATTGTCCTTCTTCCACACCAAAGGAGCATTTCTTTGGGTTAAGCTTCATGTTGATTGCCCTCAATTGATCGAAGGTTTCTTGAATGTCGGAGAGTAGGTCTTCCTCAGTCCTACTTTTTATTACCATGTCATCAACGTAGGCTTCCAGGTTCCTTCCTATTTGCTTGTGGAAGGCTTTGTCTACCAACCGTTGATAGGTTGCCCCTGCGTTCTTTAGACCGAAGGGCATTTTCTTGTAGCAATAGACACCCTTTCCTGTGTAGAAGGCTGTCTTCTCCTCATCTTCCTCCGCCATTTGTATTTGGTGATACCCTTTGTAGGCATCCAGAAAATATTTCAAACGGAACCCCGAGAGGGATTCGACCTTCCAATCAATTTCTGGCAGAGGGTAGTATTCCTTTGGGTAAGCTTTGTTGATGTCGGTGAAATCAACACACATTCGCCACCATCCGTCACTCTTCTTTACCATAACTGGATTAGCTACCCAGGTTTGGTATTTCACTTCTCTTAGAATTCTTGCTCGTACAAGTTCATCCACCTCTTTGCAAGCGGCTGCGTTCCTTTCAGGTGCCAGGCTTCGTCGCTTCTGCTTTATTGGTTCTATGTGCTTGAACTCATTAAGCTTATGCTCTGTGCCGAAGGGTTTGCCATCGATCATAAGAGTCCGAGGAACCCCTGTCATATCTGAGTATGTCCATGCAAAAACATCCTTGTTGGCTTTGAGTAGCTTCTCCAATTCTGCCTTGAAGTTGGCAGGGAGTTGCTTTCCGATTACCACCATTTGCTCTGGATAAAGCTCATTTACCACAATACATTCTTCGGCATCCGTACAACTTAGAATGGCCTTCGGAGGCTCTTCGAGACTTTCTTTGATCTTTTTGCCAATATCTCCAGTCTTCCCTTGATTGTAACTAGAGAATACGGTTCCTATCCCATAAGGTGTATGGAATTTCACAGCTGCATGTATGGTGGAGACTACAATACCCATTTTTTGCATGGCGGTCCTTCCTATCAACAGATTGTAGGGAGAATCGGACCTTACGATAGCAAATGTGAGGGTTTCTGTTCTTGCGAGCTTGCCTTCTCCAATTGTTATGTCCAATGGTACTTCTCCCAGAGGCCAAGAATGCTCACCGGAGAACCCTACCAAAGGTATCTTCGAGTCAACCCGTTTCGCAGTCCATGTAGGCTCTGTTTACTTCTCGGTTGAAGATTAGAACTTTGATGACCACTGGATCATTCGAAGGGACTTGGCCTGTAATAGGAGGAAATACTACCTCCCCTACTTCGTTTACCTCCTGCTCCGTTACCTTTCTTTTTAAGCTTGCTTCGCCCCAACGAACCATAAGTATTGGGGCTTCGAGAGGAGTAGTATCTTTAGCCAATTGAGTGTCGGACATTTTTTCCTTTCCCTTCTTTATACCCTTCACCAAATGTGCCAATTGCCCGGACTTTACAGCTTCTTCTATTTTCTTCTTTAACTCCCTGCAACTGTTTGTATCATGACCATAATATTCATGAAAGCGACAATAATTGCTGGTATCCCTGTTTTTGCCCTTGCTTGTCATACGAGGGGGTGCTTCGAAAGCCTTAGCAGCCCTCTTTGTTGCAAGTATTTCCTTAGGAGACTTAGTTAAGCTTCCTAGCAAACCATGGTTAGGACCTTTGTACGGAGAAAACCTGTCTCTGTTTTTGTTCTTGTTCTTTGACCCTTCCCATACAGAATGCTTTGAGAACTTGCTGTTGCTATCTCTATCGATCGGAGCACCGTTAGTAGATACCTCTTTTGCTTCAATCCAGGTATACGTCTTTTCCATTAACCCTTTGTAAGTTGTCGGAAGGTCAGTGGATAAGAACTCCACCAAACTCCGATTTCGAAGACCATGTACGAAACCCGAAATGCGCTGATCTTCATGTAGACCCAAGATCTGTAAAGTTTCATTGGTGTACCTAGTAACGAAGGCCCTTGTGCTTTCGTTTTCTTTTTGTTTAATGTTGTGCATCGTTAAATGGGTCCTTGTAAACTTATTTTGCTGACTGAAGTGTGATCGGAACTTAGCCTTGAGATCATCAAGATTGACGATGCTGCCAGGCTTTTGCCCATTCTACCAAATATGGGCAGAATCCCGCAGGGTATAAGTAAACATGTGACATGCCACAGGCATAACCCACTTTTGCATCTTAATAGCCCCTTCGAACAAATGTAGGAAATTGTCCGGAACCCCTTCCCATCATAAGTCCCAATATGCGAAGGCATTTTAAACCCATCAGGCAATGGGTAGTCTTCTATCCACCTAACAAAGGGCGTAGCTAAACCCATAGGGTCTGAGTATAGACAATTATAAGGTGGTGCATACATGGGTACAGTATTATACGGATTGTTGTTTGGGGGCATCCCCATAGGAGTTTGGCTTGGGTAGGACTGATAAGGTGTGTTTATGGCGAACGGATAACCATTTCCCATGGCATACGGAGGGTACGCCATAGGATTCCAAAGGGTATGCTCCCATAAGGTTGAGGGAGACTTGGGTTATTAGGCTGCCCATTTACTGGAGGATAAAAACCTTGAGGATAAGACTGGGTTTGGAACGAGGGGTACATACCATTGGGAGGAAGATTTCCTCCCATATTAATTGTAGGCGGATTGCCTTCTACGCCTGACGCGTGAGAAGGCTGCAACAGAACCCCTGCTTCGGTCCTTCCAAGATGAGCTGCTAACAATGGAGGCAAATTCACCCCCGTCTCTTCCCTTCGTTGGCTCCTCCCATTGGAACCTTCGACAACAGCTCCTTCTCTCCTAGTCGGAGCCCTCTCCAGGACTCCTTCAAACCCTACGGACCTTTTGCTTAGCCTTCGACCCACTGGTGACCCAATTCTTGGGGCTGAGAGTGTTGCTCCATGGGTCGGAGGCCTAGGCTGCATTTTCATCTCTTCATCATACTTGTCACTTGAGTATTCCAATTCCCTTCGCATCTCAGCATTCCTAACTTGCCTTTTGCGAGCCCTTAAGAGAGATTCCAACGCTTCGTGGTTGGCTTCGACAAAGGCTGGGCTAATAATAGGCTCCGAATTGGCTGATGTCGAAGCATGATGGTTGGGTGTTACTTCTGGGTGAGAACGTGTTGTGAACGTGGAGGCAGTTATTGGGGGAAGGTTATTGGAGTCGTTGATTGGTATTGGTGCCAAGGTCGAGAAACCCGGTGCGGGAGTATCTTCTCTCCCTTGATCCATGCCGGATATATAGTGAAAGTAGTGGGTTGGTTATAAGCTTAGAAATAACGAGACCAATTGTAGCGGTCCCCGAATGGCGCCGCTGATTGTACAATAAATTGCACTACCAGGCCTTCGATGATGATCAAAGGATTTATGGGGTGTTGAGGTTGCGCCAAGCTTGTCTTTAACCTGAAATAAGAAATACTAAAACACTATGTTAAGTGATTGCGCAGGGGTTGGACCCTGCGAACCTCCTCCGGCGTGCGAGTAAGTATGTGATATGGTAAGTTTGTAGTAAATTGAGAGAGTTAAGTTGGCATTACCATGGTTCTTGCCCGTCTAAGCTATTTATAGGGGAGAAATAGGCCTTAGAGGGCGGTTGTACTTGATTCGGAGATCATGGGGGCATCCCATGATTTGTGGTAACCGCTAGGGCTTTGCGGCCCACAATCTCCACCTTGGCGGGAAAGCCTAAGGAAAGAGGGAACGTGGGTGTGACCAGGTCAAGGTAGTTCACCATTCTAGTTCCTTCGAAGGAGATACCCCGAAGGGCTTAAGGCTTCGATTGGCGGATTCCCACATGGTAACCACTTCATAGATGAATGGTTTTATGCCAATGAAACATTTTAGGAGATTAACCTGGGCCTCCGAAGAGAGGGCTTCGCACAGGCTCGAAGGGGAGTCCTTCGGCCTGTTCGGAGGGTACATCATCATTTTCTATCACATATAGAACCCAAGAATGCTTATAAAGCATTACAAGATCCAAGCTGGGTGGAAGCTACGCAAGAAGAGCTTTTACAGTTCAAGCTTCAAGAAGTTTGGACACTAATAGATTTGCCTAATGGGAAGAGGGCAATTGGTACTAAATGGGTTTTTAGATGAAAAAAGGATGAAAGAGGCATTGTGATTAGAAACAAGGCCAGGTTAGTAGCTCAAGGATATACACAAGAAGAAGGTATTGATTATGATGAAGTATTTGCTCCAGATGCAAGAATTGAAGCCATCAGATTATTCTTGGCTTATGCTTCATACAAAGATTTTTTAGTGTATCAAATGGATGTCAAAAGTGCTTTTCTATATGGGACTATTGAAGAAGAAGTTTATGTCTCACAACCTCCTGGTTTTGAAGATCCTAACTTTCTTGACAAGGTTTACAAGGTGGAGAAGACACTATATGGTCTACATCAAGCTCCCTGAGCTTGGTATGACACATTGTCAACATACTTGTTGGACAATGGTTTTTGTAGAGGGAAGATTGTGGAACGTTGTTGTTCGAAGTTCAAACACTTGGGATATGAATCTTAGTAATGTGTTTGAGAGATATTTATGTATTGAATGTGTTTAGCATGCGAAATCTACTACAACACACTTTAAAAGAACACAAGGTGGTGAGTTTAAGTAAACGTGAGAATGCAATGAACAAATAACACAACTTTGGTTAACACAAAACGATTCAATATTATTGATGAAATAATACGGATGATCTAAATATCACCAGGATTACAAAGTAATCTTGAATCTTTGATTGTAAAGGATTTGTGATTTGAAGTAACTAAGTTACTTGAGAGATAGTTTGTTTTTGGTTATTGGTTGTGAAAGATGCATGCATGAAGTAGTGACTAAGATATCCTTTTATAAGATAAGGATATCTTATTACATGTTGTCAAGTGGAAGAGTATTATACTATACTTTGACTATTATGTGCGCCTACAATTAAATACAACTACCCATGTACAACTCTGATAATATTCCTCTGTCACCACAGAAGACTAATCTACTTTTACATAACGTATAACAATGTACAAAGACTAATAATTCAACTAAATATCTATTACAAAATATCTAATCGACTTGACATAAGCTTGGCAGGCTCTTCATCAACCAGCAGTACCTTCTACCCAGAAGGTACTGGTAGAACATCTTCATACTTGTTCAAAATCAACTAGCAGGCTCTTCTCATCATTGGCAGGCTCTTTGACTTTGATCATTTTATTCCCAACAATCCTCCCCTAAACTTGTTATTTCCATTAAAATACACAAGTTTCTGATGAATAAAATACATACCTTGAGGATTTGAGAGAACTCTTCCAAAAACCTTTACTTTCTATTCTTCCTTTTTCTTTCATATTGCTCAGATATGCTCCTCAGCAAACTCTGAACAATTTCTGAGTTTTCTTCATCCTTGTCACACCTTAATCTATTGGAGATCATAGCTTTAAGCACTTCATAGCTAAGTGGATACTCTTTCTCAGCTAACATAAAGAGTTCTATCCCACTCTGTGTGAAAAGGTGATGAATATTGCTATGGCTTAGAAATTCCCAAGTTGTTGAAGGATCATAATAGGGAAATTTCCAATGAACATCTTTGGGATCAGGATCAAACATCCTATTGAATTCTACCCAAAGTTCTTGTTCCTTAGCATCTGTACTAGAAGTTGTGTCTAGCCTAATCTGCACTAGATTCCACAATTCTTCCAAATCTGCTCTATCAGATGCTCTAACTAAATTTTCAAAATTCTTGAAGATAGCAGACTGTCCCCCAACCCTTGATATTTTCCATGACTTACCAAATCTATCATGGTGTATTTCCCAATCAATTATAGGGTGTCTAGACCTAATTGGATCAGCATGAATGATAGTAGGTAAAGTAATCAACATTTTACTTACTTGCCCTTGATCCAATTTTGCTACTTCTTTCTTCTGAGCATCTTTCTTCTTCATTGAGGGGTGTACATCAGATGGAACATTATAGTAAAGACTCTTGTAGGCTTGAAGATATAAAAAGAAGATTTCATCAGCAGATTTCTTCTTAAGTTGATAATCAGTCCAATTTGCCTGATTCTTCAAAAATTTCTTCATAAAGATTGTTTGATCTTTGTTAGTTTGGCCCACTTTAAAACCTCTCTTCTGACTTTCCTTCATCTTCTCAAAAATGTCAGCCAAAGCTGCTTCTTTGTATTTCTTGTTGATGAAAGATTCAAGTGCTTCAGTCTTCTCATCAGAATTGAGTGTCTTGTCATTTACTATATTTGCTGCATGACCTTTCACAATTGGATCATTATTGATAATCCATAACATCTGTGCATCAAAGGTCTCTTGAGCAATTTGAGTATCAAGAAGATCTTGAGCAGCATCTTCAGTATCTTTCTGCTCTTTCATTGCTGCAAGCATTCTTGAAGCTTCAAGTGCTTCTAGCTCTTCTTGTTGAACCCTTTTGGCCTCTTCTTCTCCTAAAGCCATCTGAATTTGCTGAGTTCTTTTCAACTTCTTGGACTTTGGCTCATCTTCAATCATAATACCTTTGCCCTTATCCTTTGGAGTTGAATCTTGTGATGGAGCAGAAGATTGCTCATCAGCAATTAAAACCCTCTTTCTCTTGTACACTCTCTCAGCAGACCCTTTATACCCCATAGCCAATAGCCTTTCTCTCCTAGCAGACTCTTCTTTTGGCCTAGCAGGCTCTTGCCCTGCTCCAACAGGCTCTTGCCCTGCTCCAACAGGCTCTTCATCATAAACTTGAGTTCCATCATGGAATTCAAATTGAGCCTGTTCCTCCTCTTCATCCTCATCTTCAGACCTATCCTTCCTCCCCTTTTTGGAAGAGTGATCTATCCTATCAGCATCTGACTGTGAAGAACTAGATAAAACAACCTTTGCAGACTTTTTACCCTTTAGCTTCTTCACTTCACCCTCCAATCTCTTTACCCTCTTGACCAATTTGATGTTGATCTTAGAAAACCTTTCATTTTGACTTTTAAGAGCATTCTCTAAGAACTTCACCTTGTCTTTCAGTTCTTGCATTGTCTGAGGTGATTGGGTTTGTGATATATGATGTGGTGATGGTGGTGGTGTTGCTGATGGTACTGGAGATGGTATTGGTGATTGTTGATGTGTTTGTGAAATGAAACCATGTGAAGAACTAGATGATTGTGTATCAGCAGATGGTGTTGGTTCTTCTGGATGTTGTGGTACCATTTCATCAAAAAGTGGAACTTCCTCCCCTCTAAAACCAATTCTCATATTTGAAAATACTTTGTGAGAAAGTTTTGGTGTGTCATAAATTGAGTCTGTGGGAAGCAACACATGTTGTAGTTTTCCAATGATGCAACCAATAAATCTTGGATACATCAAAAACTTTGTTTTACTTTTCACATTGTTTATCAATCCTTCAAAAATATATTTAGAAAAATTGTATTTTCTGTTTGTGGCTAAGCAAATGAGAGCAGAAGCCATGTTTCCACTAAATTGCTCCCAAGAGGTTTTCTTCTGGCTCAAACAGTGAAGGATTGTGTGAATCAAAAATCTCCATTGTGGAGTAAGATGCTTTTTCAGAAAAGTAAGTTTGTTAGACTCAGCATGATACCCCATTCTTTGTAAATTTTCAAAAATTTCAGTATCTGGTAATTGACTAATACCATCAGAATCATCCAAATGAAGATGTCTTCTTATGGATGACTCAGTAAGAGTCAAATGCTTACCATCCACTTTGGCCTTAATTCTTTGTTCCACATTTTCAGAAGTTTTAATTTTAGCAGATTGCCAAAATTGCAAAATTTGATTTTCATAAATAGTGGGATTGACTAGCAAAGCAAACCTGATGTAGGAGTTGTTTAAAAAGTCCACTACTTGATGAAATGAGGCATTATCCTCTGACTTCTCCAAAAATGCTAACTGATTGTGACGTTGGACAAAATCTAGAACAACTGTGGAAGCCATAATGAAAATTTTGAATATGATGGTGGGATTTGTTGGTAGTACTGGTAGAAGATGAAAGGTGTATGTGAATTATGATAGTGACTGATGAAAGAAGATATGAGAGAATTACTTTTAACCGACAATAAGAAAGATTAAAATAAGTAAATGAAAAGGCGGTTAAAAAGATCTTTTATATGTAAAATATAATATAATATAATCATCAGTGAATTACATAACTACCCCAACGGCTAATTTTAACTACCAGGCCTAATGGCTAAAACTTTTTCTGACAGGCTCAACGGCTATATAGCAGTACCTTTTTATACTAGCAGTACCAATTTTGAACTACCAGTACCTTTGAAAGTTTTATAAAAATCCCTTATAGTTTTTAGCAAACTACCAGCTATCAACGGATTTGAGTTGTCTTTACCAAAAGCCGTTTGCTTATGGACTAGCTAACTATTTACAATTAAGTATGGTTAGTTAACAACCATATAGTTTTTGGTAAACTATCAACCATCAACGGATTTGATTTGTCTTTACCAAAAGCCGTTTGCTTATGGACTAGCCAACTCTTAAGTTTGTGAAAACTTGGTGAGCTGAATACCAAAAGCCAGGATGGCCCAAAGATGGTGCAATTTCATTGGATGGAGGAAATTTAGAAAGGCAATGATGTTGTGTATCTTGGATGATTGGTTCAACAAGTGAAATCATCTAATGTCATGCCTTTGAGTTGAAACCTTGCTTAGTTTGATCTAGATAGAACTTTCTCCTTTGAGAAATGCTTCATCCCTTCTAGATATGTGATCTAACTCTATCTTTTTCAACTCTGCATCATCTTGTATGCTCTTGTCTTTTCTTTCACTAATTGGTTTTTCTCCATTCTGGGCTATTAATTTCCTCCCTGAGATTGTTATCTCTCCTGAAATGAATTTAATTTTTGTTGCACCTTTTTGATTGGAAGAACTCTTGTTTTGTTATCAACCTGAAATGTGTTAGTTGCAAACCAAAAGAACAAGATGCAAAGCACTTGATCTATAGCATTTTAAACATTCAAGCCTTTATATGAACAAAACATAGCAATTTTGTATCAGCAGGACCAATTATGAACTAACAGGACCTTTTGACTAACTAGCAGTACCATGTTTAAAATCCAATACCAGTTAATTTTATGAACAAAAACACATGTTTTTCAAAGATTTATCATTCCAATACCTCCTACAAGATATTTGAATCTACCTAAATCAAAAGCTTTGGTGAGAAGGTCTGCATAATTCTTTTCAGAATCACTTTTAACTACTTGAATTAACCTCTTCTCATTGCAATCCCTTATGAAATGGTGTCTGATTTCAATATGTTTTGTTTTTGAGTGTTGAACTGGGTTTTTAATGATACAAATAGTACTGCTATTGTCAATATAAATAATGGTGTTAAGAAAATTGTACCCATAGTCAAGCAATTGATTTTGGATCCAAAGAACTTGCCCACAACAACTTGCACCAGCAACATATTCTGCTTCAGTTGTAGAATTGGCCACCATTGTTTGTTTCTTGCATTGCCAAGAGATTAGTCTGCAACCAAGAAATTGACATCCACCAGTTGTGGATTTTCTGTCTAGTGTTGCACCAGCATAGTCACTATCCGAATAAGCCACCAATTCAAAAGATGATTCCCTTGGATACCAAAGACCCAACCTAGGTTGACCCTTAAGATATCTAAAGATTCTTTTGACTGCTGTGAGATGAGAGATCTTGGGATGTATTTGAAACCTTGCACACACACATACTGAGAACATGATATCAGGTCTTGATGATGTAAGATACATCAAGGACCCAATCATAGATCTATAATTGTGCAAATCCATATCTTCTCCTTCAGCATCCTTGAGTAGCCCTTTGTCTGGATCCATTGGTGTACTTGCAACCTTAGAATCAGCAAAATTAAATTTTCTTAGGATCTCTGCTACATACTTATCTTGGCTGATAAATATGCCTTCATTGAATTGTTTCACTTGGAGACCCAAAAAGAAAGTAAGTTCCCCCATGGAACTCATTTCAAACTTACTATGCATAAGTTTTTCAAATTCTACACACAAGTCTTGGTTTGTTGATCCAAAGATTATGTCATCAACATAAATCTGCACTAGCAAGATGTCTTTCTTTGTTCTTTTGATAAACAAAGTTGGATCAATCCTGCCTCTTTGGAATCCACTTTCTAGTAGAAAACAAGCCAATGTTTCATACCATGCCCTAGGAGCTTGGTGTTGACCATACAAAGCCTTGGTAACCTTGTAAACTTTGTCTGGATACTCAGCATCAATGAAGCCTGGAGGTTGAGACACATATACTGGTTCTTCAATCTCACCATATAAAAATGCACTCTTAACATCCATTTGATAGACAGTGAAGCCTATGAATGAAGCATAAGCCAAGAATAGCCTAATTGCTTCAAGTCTTGCAATTGGAGCAAACACTTCTTCATAATCTACCCCTTCTTCTTGAGTATATCCTTGTGCTACCAATCTAGCCTTGTTTCTGATCACTATACCCCTTTCATCTTTCTTGTTTCTGAACACCCATTTGGTTCCAATTGCCCTATGACCTTTAGGCAAATCAACCAATATCCAAACCTTCTGAATCTTGAATTGGAGAAGCTCTTCTTGCATTGCTTCCACCCAACTTGCATCATCCAAAGCTTTGTTTATGTTTTTGGGTTCAGCCTGAGATAGAAAACATGAAAACAAGCATATATTGGAACTATCATTCTTCTTTTCTTCATAAATAGAGGAGATAAACCCTTCTTCATCTGAAGATAAGACTTGAGATAAACCAACTTGAGATCTTGTTCTAACACCAGAAGTTATGCTTCCAATCACATCATCAGTTGAGTGATCTTTGAGAATTCTAGTGTTTGGTGTTTTAGGAACTTCATATGTAGTTGGAAGATTGCTAATCCCAACTTCTTCTTGAAAAGAATCATCTATTTGAACATTCAATGGCTCAGCAGTACCAATACTTGAACTGGCAGGACCATCTGAAGAACTAGCAGTACCATTGTCATTAGCACCACTTTCTTGATTCTCTTGATTCTGAGTTCCTTGATCTTCTTCATTACCCTCATTTATTGTGTTTGAAGGTTCTTCTTGACTTGAAGATAGATCCATACTTTTCCAAATTGGCATCCAGATGTAATCTTGATCTTTAGGAGTTTCAACATTGTCTTCAAAACCTGCATTTTCATTAGCATTTGTACTTGTAACAGGCACATAATTCATAGATTCTGAAAGCCTATCAACATCAAACATCCAATCTGGTCCAACTCCTTTCACATTTGTTAGTTTCTCTTGAAACTCTATGTGAAGATTTTCTTCTACTAGCCTAGTGCAAGTGTTAAACACTCTGTAGGCCTTACTCTGCAAGGAATACCCTATCAAATAGCCAACATCTGCTTTTCCATCAAATTTGCCTAAATGATCTTTGGTATTGAGAATAGTGACATGACAACCAAAAGGTCTCATAAAACTTAAAGATGGTTTTCTACCAAAGAAAAGTTCATAAGGTGTTTTTCTATGTGGTTTTGTCACAAGAACCCTATTTTGTACATAACAAGCAGTACCAACTGCTTCAGCCCAAAATGAAATAGGCAACTTAGAGTCTACTAACATAGTTCTAGCAGCCTCTATAAGTGTTCTATTCTTTCTTTCTGCTATTCCATTTTGCTGAGGTGTTCTAGCTACACTAAACTCTCTTTTTATGCCTTTTTCCCTGCAAAAGTCATCCATAACTCTATTCTTGAACTCTGTCCCATTGTCACACCTGATGACCTTAACCTTCTTATCAGATTGGTTTTCTACCTCAGTGATATAGGTTTTAAGTATCTCACTAGTTTCATGTTTAGATCTTAAAAAGAAAACCCATGAAAATCTGCTATAATCATCAGTAACAACTAGACAATATCTTTTTCCATTTAAGCTGCACACATTAGTAGGACCAAAGAGATCCATATGAAGCATATGTAAAGCCTGAGTAATAGAGTTTTGGGTCTTGGGCTTACAAGAAGCTCTATGTTGTTTGCCTTTTAGGCAGTCAACACAAGTTTGGTCGTTTTGGAAAATCTTTTTGGGTAAACCTCTTACTAAATCATATTTTGCAATAATGTTGATTGTTTTAAAGTTTACATGACCAAGCCTTCTATGCCAAAGCATTGATTCATCCAATGAGGCCTTTGCTACCAAACAAGTCAAACCTTCCTTGGGATCAATGTTCTTTAAATTGACACTATACATATTGTTCCTTTTTGGAATTTTAAGAAGGATCTGACTCTCATCAGGCATCTTAAAATCAGAAGAAAGAACCATACATTCATTGTCAGTAAATAGAACATTGTTCTTTTTGTCACACATTTGTGAGACACTAAGAAGATTAAACTGAAGTTCTTTCACAAAATACACATTTTCAAAATCTAGTTTACTGGTTTTGATAGTACCTTTACCAGTGATCTTTCCTTTTATTCCACCCCCAAAGGTAACATATCCTCCATCAAATGTTTTAAAGTCTGAGAGGAATGACATGTTTCCTGTCATGTGCCTTGAACATCCACTATCAACATATCCTTGATCTTCAATATCAGATGAATGTTCCTGCACATGAATAAACATATTAGTTTCCTTGGGGTACCCAAGCCATGACAGACTTGGGTTTGCCTCTTACATCAATGAAATCAAACCTTTTCAGGATTGTTGATGCACCTTTTGATTGGATTGGTTTCCAAATCCAACATGCTGAGGACTTAACAGCACTTTCCCTTCTAATCCATTGTGTGGTCTTTGGTCTATCAGTACCAATTTTGGCAGTACCATTTGGTCTAGCAGGACCTTTGGTTTTTGGTGTCCAAATTTTTTGTAGGGTATTCACAATACATGAATCACTAGTTTGAGGTTAGTTTGGATCGAACTATGTAAGAATTCTAGAGAGAAGTGGGAGCCTTTAGAGAGAGAAAGTAACTAGTGATATATTAGATTGAAAAGGTCCAACCCTTCCCTTGTGTGGGAAGGGATATATATACTACTACATATTATGTCCCTAGTGGACTGTGGAGCGAGCTGACAGTGGGGAAAGCCCCGACCCACTCCACAAATATAGATACGACTAATACTAATACTAATAATACTAAGCTAATATAGATAAGCCTACGAGCTATAGAAATGCTAATTAGATGCTCGGGGTGACCGAGCCTTCATCTGAATATTTATATTCCTAACAATCTCCCCCTAAGGGAGGTCACCCCGGAAATAATAATTCGAATTCTAGCATTCTTTCTTCTGAACTTGTCTTTATAGCTCGTAGTCTTTGATTCTTCACACTCTAGTATCTTTGTGCATTCAGCAGTGATGATTTGATGACTGATCGATTGTCTTGGATGATCTTTGAGTATTCTTCGACTTTATCATCCAACATTTGTATTTAAGTCATCTTTCAGCAGTATGTTTCCCTGTGATGTGATAATCTTCGCGCCGACATGCTCACACTGGTTGGTGTCATGATCTTCAGCATCAGAGTTAGCAGAAGCCGTGTTGAAGGTCTTTAGGTTGATCATGACTTTGTTGAATAACAATGATTATGTAGTGTGAACATGTGGTGATGGATTGGCATCATTTCTGCAACCAGCTACAACAGCAACCAGCTACAGCATTCCACAGCAACATCCGCCAGAAATTCCTGCATACGACAGTTAGCAATAATTCGACCGGTACTTACAAGTTTGGACTTCGAGATCGTCAACAGCATAGTGTGAAGACTCTCTCTAATCCTTACCAAGACCGTTCCTAATCGAAAACCCACAGAGGGCTTTTTAAGATTTTACCGTAGTAAATCAACGATTAGGTGAGTCGCTGGAGATCACTCCACGACTGTAGACCGGTTGAAACCGCCGCGACCACAAAGCGTAATCCACGAGGAATTACCTAAGTGACCTGCTTTCAGGGCTGCTTGATGTTGACCCTGGCAGGAATTTCCATTCAATCATTGAGAATTACATAAGTAAATTCTCTCATAAATGTTCTGGCAGATTGCTAAGATCTGCGTAGGACTCTTAAGATTACAACTGGTGTCCTTAATGTTGAACACCCAGTGTAGAAATAATTTGTGTCCCTATGAGATCTTATTATGCATCTCGTGGCTCTAGACTCAATTGTGCGTTTTGATTTGGTGATCGGAGGCTGGAGAGGACTGCCACCTTTTCAATATCATCTAACTCGGAGTGAGAGAGATGATAGAAATGTATTGATCTCCGTGACAAGTGAAACAAGAGTCCTTTGAGGGACCTTGAGTGGCTAGGGAGGGTTGTGCAGCGTATCACTGGGTCCATGATACTTTGTCTTCAATGCCAGCAACCAACTAAGTGGTTCTGACAGCATATGTATTGACCCGGTTTCTGCCTAAGTTGTAAGGAGGGCTATTTCTTTTCACCCTTTCTCTTTACAATTCTTTTTCATTCTTCAACCCCTTCAGTGCTTACCGAGACTTCATTACTAGAACCTTGTTGGGTTTGTTCCAGTACTAGCTCCATCTCAGTCGGCACTTTTCCCTTATCCACTATTCTCCTTTTTAATCATACCTAAGGACTTCTACACTAACTAGTGGATTGTCCCTGGGTAGATCCCTCCGGCTCTGGCGGGATCGTGGGAACTTGAGCCTAACCTAACCATCCTTATAACTCCATGCATTAATGAAAGTGGTCGGTCTTTGGTATTCATCCACGATTGCCAAACCAAATCTTTGAAAAATCTCTCAAAGTGTTCATGATTCTGAAACACAATTTTTTGCAAACACTTGAGAGTTTTATATTTTTCAAATGCTCCCCCTCAACATGCGCTCGGTTGATTGTTTTATAAATTTGCACATGTTAGGTAGAGCCTGCACTTTTTGAATTGATCCACTTTCAGTGAACATGACCGATTCGAGACACGCTTACATCACTGGTTAGACCAGCTTGAAATTATTACCCGTCCTGGTCAAGTCCATAGAAAGTTTCTCGAAATGGTACACTCTACTTAGATTCATCTTTTTCGAGACACGCTTACATCACTGGTTAGACCAGCTTGAAGTCATTACCCGGCCAAGACGAATCCTTTCGATTGATGACAGTTCAAGTTTCGTCAATTCTGAGTCACAGCCACACGAGATGCCAAAATCCATTGTTTTGTAAAACCATTTGCTCCCCCTCAATATATGCATTGATATAAGAAAGTTTTTCGTACATATGGAGGAGCTTGCTTTTATGACCAAAACATTTTGCTCCCCCTCAATATGTGCCATGATTTACAAAATGGTTTAGCACATACGGGAGAGCATACATTAACTTCCAAATCATCACATTTTATCAGAATTTCCTATTTAAATCACATTCTCTCCCCCGATCAAAAATTTCAAACCATTTGAGATTTGTGATCCCAATTGATTTAAATATGTTTAGAAAAATTTGGGAGAAAATGTGGTCAGGTTTAAATGTATTCTGATTTTGAAGCATACTATGCTCCCTTTGAAACAGCGAGAGAGTGTCACTGCTGATGTTTGCACAAATGTGGCAAGGTGTCGGAAATTTGAACACATATGCTCCCCCTCAATTGACGATCCGTTTCCCATTAACATAGTTGTAGTCATTCAATTGAGCGACGGACATTTGTGAAAATTTATTTCAATTTACCACCTTGTGTAACATCAAGACTCTCTTGAAGAATCAATCAAGATAGAGAATCTTGATGAAAAGAAGACTTCTCTTCTTATTTACGAAGTGATGCACTGACACGTACATCAAGTCGGGAGAACATGGATATAAAGTAATCCATGCCCAGGTGAACATCACCCGGTTGGAGAAACAGCTGTCTTTTTGGCGACATGCTTTCCCCATTGTATAGTGCGGGTTGCAGTATGAAGTAACTGCAAGCCATTAAGACATGTTTTAACTGATTAGTATAACTTCTGCTCGAGCTTCATTTAAGAATCCGTGCCATTGTTGAATGACATTTCTAGATACGTAAATGTTATCGATAAACAGAAGACATGCCTAGGTAGAACTATTTTTGGTATTTTCTGATTTTTTTTTTTTTTTTTTTTTTTTTTTTTTTTTTTTTTTTTTTTTTTTTTTTTGATTTAAGATATATACAACTATGTACAAGGATATAAGAAGACAATCCTTTACTCCTCCTGTTCTTCCTGAAGACACCTGAGGGTTTCTGGAGTCATGCTTTTCATGCCAAGGCGTGGGAGAATAAACTGAAACCTTTCTCTTGGGAGGGCCTTGGTGAATATATCAGCTAACTGAAACTCTGTCCTCACGAAGTATAGTTCCACAATTCCTTTTTCCACCTGTTCCCTGATGAAGTGATGCCTGATGTCGATGTGTTTTGACCTGGAGTGCTGAACATTGTTACAACAGAGAGCAATGGCGCTTTTGTTGTCACAATATAGGGGAATTTTGTTGTATGAGAATCCATAGTCCGAAAGCTGTGATCGCATCCAAAGGATTTGTGCACAACATGCAGACATAGCAATGTACTCAGCTTCAGTAGATGATATGGAAGTACTCATCTGCTTCTTAGAAGACCAACTAACCAACTTTTCCCCTAAAAATTGAGCTCCTCCTGAAGTACTTCGACGAGTGTCTTGACATCCCGCATGATCAGCATCTGCGTATGCCGTTAACTCCATTGCAGTGTCCTTAGGATACCAGAGACCCATATGAACCGTGCCTTGAAGATATCGGAAGATCCTTTTTACTGCTTCAACATGCTTCTTGGTTGGTCTGGATTGATACCGAGCACACATGCACACAGCAAACAGAAGATCTGGTCTGCTAGCCGTGATGTACATCAAAGATCCAATCATGCTTCGATACTGTGTGATATCAACTGGAATCCCTGAAGGATCTTCATCCAGCTTCGTTCTATCAACCATGGGAGTGTCAACAGGTTCACTTGAATGGAATCCAAACTTTTTCAGGATCTCGTTGGCGTATTTGGATTGATTGATGAATATGCCTCCGGGACTTTGAGAAACTTGTAGTCCTAAGAAGAATGACATTTGTCCCATCATGGACATTTGGAACTTGGAATTCATCTCCTTTGAAAAACTATCACATTCACCAGGATCTGTTGAAGCAAAGATGATATCATCTACGTATATCTGAACTAGCAGTAGATGGTTTCTTGATTTCCTGGTGAATAGTGTAGGATCAACAACACCCTTGGAGAATTTGTTTGCTAGGAGGAACTTGGACAATGTATCGTACCATGCCCTTGGCGCCTGTTTTAGCCCATAAAGAGCCTTCTTCAAGCGGTAAACATGAGTAGGGTGTTCAGCATCCATGAATCCTTCAGGTTGACTCACATAAACTTCTTCCTTTAAGTCACCATTCAAGAATGCCGTTTTGACATCCATCTGGTAGACTATCATATTACGACTAGCCGCATTAGCTAGGAAGATTCTTATAGCTTCAATTCTAGCAACCGGAGCAAATGATTCTTCAAAATCAATGCCCTCTTCTTGTCTAAACCCTTTAGCAACTAGCCGTGCCTTGTTCTTTAAGACATCACCATACTCGTCAAGCTTCACTTTGAAGATCCACTTTAAAGCAATGATCATTGCACGCTCCGGAGGAGGCACTAATTCCCATACTTCAAGTCGATCAAATTCATGGATTTCATCCTGCATAGCCTGGAACCAGCAATCTTTAGTCATTGCTTCTTTGGCATCTTTTGGTTCGACTTTAGACAGTACGGAATTGAAGAAGCACCATAGTGCATCAGTGGCTAGTTGATTACGTGTGGATACTGGACGTGAGGGGTTGCCTATGATGTTGTCGATTGGATGATCACTGGTCCATTTCTTGAGATGGTCGTGAGGTTGATGGTTATGAACAGAAGTAGCAGTGCTGTGTTCCTCAGGTAAGGATGTGTCTGATGGATGTTCAGGAGCAAATATGTTTTCAAAAGGAACCTCTTCAACAGGAGCAAAAGGATTAACTTCCAAAGAGTTATTATCTGAAGATTCTTGCATTACTGGAGAAGTTTGAGTGTTTGATGACGAAGGCGATTGACTGGCAGCAGGAGCATTGTGACTGACTGATACTGAAGCTGCAGGTCCTTCTGAATCTTGTGGGGCTTGAACCTCATCCATAGGAATTACAGCTGATTCACTCGGGATGGTTCCATTTGTTGGCTCAAAGTATTCATCAAACATAGGATCGAATAACTTCTTCAACTCCTCACATGTAGGTGGCACATAAGAATCTTCAGGCGTGGAATTCTGTACAAGTCCTGAACTAATGGGTCCAGGAGACAAAAGGTGAAGATCGGGTCCAGAACTGATTTGTCCTGAAACAGGTAGCTCACTCAGCTCATCGAACGTAACATGAATGGTTTCCATGATTTTACGGGTTCTTTTATTGTAGATTCGATACCCTTTACTGTCTGGTGCGTATCCAACGAAAATACCTATATCTGCTTTAGCTCTTAACTTTCCCACGTCTTGACTATCGTTAGTTGGATAGCAGAGTGCACCAAACACACGCAGAAAGGAAAGATCTGGTTTCTTGTTATGAATTAACTCGAAGGGAGTCTTCTCATGAACCGGATGAATTAGGGATCGGTTTTGAGTGTAACATGCTGTCGCTATAGCTTCTGCCCAGAGAAACATCGGTGTCTTTGAAAATATAAGCATGGTCCTTGCAGCCTCCACCAGAGTACGGTTCCTTCGTTCAACCACCCCGTTCTGTTGAGGCGTGCGAGGGATACTTTTCTGATGCGTGATGCCAATACTTTCATAGAAATTACGGAGTTGTTGGTTAACAAACTCAGTACCATTATCTGTGCGGATGATTCTGACAGTTTTATCTAGCCTTACTTGCAGCTGTTTTATCAGTTTAATGATGACCTCTGGAGTTTCGTCCTTGGTTCTCAAAAACTTTACCCATGTGAACCGAGAATAATCATCTACTACCACCAGAACATACTTCTTTCCATTTATGGTTTGTATTCTCATTGGACCGCACAAATCCATGTGGAGGGTGTGAAGAACTTCCAAGTTGGTGTTGATGGTTTTAGGCTTGTGGGTTTGCTTCTTGCTTTTACCCAATTGACATGCAGAGCAGAGATGATCTTTCTCATATTTCAGTCTGGGCATCCCTCTAACAAGATCTTTACGGGAAAGATTATTTATGGTGCCGAAGTTCAAGTGGTTCAAACGACGATGCCACAACCATGATTTTGTTTTAGAGGCTTTAGAAAGCAAGCATATTGGAGAGGACTTCAACATTTCTTCAATTGAGATGGTGTATAGATTGGTGCCCCGACTGCCCTTGAGGAGATCTAGACCATCCAATTCTCTGACGAAACATGTATGCTTTCTGAAAGCCACTTCCAGATCTGAATCACAAAATTGACCCACAGAAAATAGATTGTGTCCTAGCCCTTCCACATAATATACCCTTGAGATTACACTATTCCCAAACACATAATCTCCATAACCCATAATAGCCCCAAAGTGGTCGTTCCCAAATCTAACTGTCCCGATAAACTTTTTCACGAAGTTCTTGAGCCGCGAGCGATCTCCAGTCATATGTTTTGAGCAGCCTGAGTCCAAATACCACAGGACGATTTGTACGACCTGCATTTGAAACCAGACAACAATGGATAACTGAAAAATGTGGATCCCCAAGTGCAATTGGGGTCCATTTGGTCAGCACACACATATTCAGGAACAACAGATTTCACAGATGCTACTATCTTTTCTATGGAGACAGAACTTGAGACAGGACAAGACCTAGATGGAGGGCATTGTGATTCTAAAGGCAAGATTCTACCAGTTGGTCTCCATTCCTTATTCATCACAATTTTATGTATATTCATTTTAGGCAATGGTCTCTGTTTTCCTAAATTGAATTTTCTTCCAGTAGGTCTCCATTCCTTAACTTTTACAATTTTATGCTTATTCATTTTAGGTAACGTGCACGGTTGTCCTAAATTGAATGTCCTTCCAGTGGGTCTCCATTGATAGCCTACGCTAGCAAATGTTTTTCCTGTTTCTTTCCAAACCTTTTTGCATGCTTTAGTTATCCTACCATTCTTAACATGGGATGATGCAGAAGACAACAGAAAAGACACAACACATTCATCATGATTAGCAGAAATTAAACAATTGTCGCAAGTTTTACAGATAGCATTAGAATTCGAATTAATTACAGTACTTTTGATACTAGAATCAACACGATTCATCCTATTCATTGTAAACTTATTGTTCCTAGGTTGGGCTTCTACATTCTTCAAGTGATCATTCTTAGCTGGCGCAGTCATATCCTTTCTTTCATTTCCTCTAGACCTTGACCCGCTAGCTTGGGTGTCACTTTTTACTCCTGTAGAAGCATCGAAGGTAACATTAGTATGTTTTTCTGCCACATGCCTTCCTGATAATGATGTGTTGTGTTCTGATGTTTTGGGTGGTAGGTCAAAGGCTACATGCTTGTTCACAACATTGGATGATGATGCAACAAATCTATCTCTATGGCCTCTAAACTTAGGAATTGAGCCTATGGCATATTCTAAGTTTTCCTGAATCCTTTTCGTGAGTTTGCATGCATAGACAACTGCTTGATCAAGTGGCTTATCATTCCTATCCTCTTCAACTACCTCACGAAGTGTGTCAAGGCCTTCTCTAAGATGATCTAGATATGTTTGATGGGCAAGGCTGTTATTTCTAAGCTTAAGCGGAATGTCCCCAACATCAACATCATACTTTTTACTATTAGTAGCCTTTGGTGCATCACCATTACAAGTGGTGCATGGCATTTTACCTTTCACCCGAACCTTCAGATTCTCAATTTCATTTGTCAAAGAGGTTATTTGATCATTGTGATTGTTTCTTGTGACTTTAATAGAATCATATAACTCTTTGAAATGTTGTTTAACCTTTGAATTTTCTTCTCGATAACACTCATTTTCATAATGTAACTTATTTATGGTGTTTTGATATTGAAAATTCTGAGAATCTGAAGACGAAGGTTTATTGGTGCCATATGCTTCACACTTGTTGGATTTCAATTGGGCAATTTGGGCCCTCAGCAGTCGAATCGTGTTCGTGTGAGCTTGAATTGTCTCATCTCGTTTGCTTAATTCAAAATACGTATCAAATTCAAGAGCATCCAAGGATGTCTTGTCATTTGATATTTTCTGTTTTTCATTTAAGTGTTGATATTTCAATTGCAAATTGAGAAATTCGACTTCCAATTTTGAGAAACGTTTAACCATATTATCATGGTCATCTTTTTGAATTTTTTCAAGCAATTTTAAATTCTCCCCCTCAAGCTCAACAACACGATTCTGGGTGACATTTAACGCAATAGCATACTCATTAAATTGACAAGCAGACAATGCAGAATCAGTGACAGTGTAAAATACATCTTGTGCAATACATTTAGCAATCAAGTTGTCATTAGTGATGAGTATGTTTTTTCTTTCAATCTCACGACTCTTAAGTTCTATTGCATGTTCATTCACCTCATTTTCCATATCTTTAAACACTACTTTCATTTCATTTATTTCGGCTTTAAGGGCAGTTTGCAACCCTTCAAAGTGTTCTTTAAGTAGATTAAAGAATGGCATGACCTCAGTTAAGTAACACCTTTTTGCATGTTCAAAACACCTTTCCCCCTCAGTAATGCCAGTTGGTGTGATTCTCTTCTTACATGTTTTCTCAAAATCAGCAAATAATTGCCAAAGCACATATAAGCTAATAAAGGTTTTGCATTCAGTGGGAAGAGACAAAGGCACCAGATTCCTAGGTGTATTGGGAGGATACACCGTTATGGACGCAACTTTTCTAATGAGGGGGGTGTTGGCCTTAAGTTTATCTTCCTTAAGTTTTTCACTATCTTGTTTCCAAAATATCTGTTCAGGTGTTAACTTCTTTTGAGGAGCAAACACAGTCAAACGATTTTCCTCATAATAATCATGGGGTTTGATTATTATTCGTCGGGCTATGCACTCGGGATCCCTCATTTTCTCATTCATTTTTTCTTTCGTTTTCTCACTTAACTCATCCTCTTCATCAGTGTAGATATGCTCAGGTTGGTCATGAATAGGCTTAATCATCACATTACCATCATATAGGGCAGGTTGAAGTACTTGCATACCCCTAAGGATGGTCGACTTTGGTTCACCTATCATGATTTTACTATGCTTATCACTCAACTTTCTGTGCTTATGAATCATTTGAGCAGTTTGTATGGTTTGATTTTGTGTGTACAACTTATCTTCAAGCTTATTTTTTAACGTCTTGAGTTTAGAGAAATCATTTAAAAGAGTTGTTTCTTTTTGTTTGAATTCTTGCTTAAGTGTTGTTACACACTTTTGTGCTTCCTGTTTTTGTTTGACAGACTCTTCTAGTTGACTTTTCAAAGAACTTAACTCTAACTTTAATGTTTCTTCTCGCACTCTAGACTCTTTAATAAGTGTACTCATTTGACCTTCTAATTTCTGCTCACGACCATTAAGCTCAAACTTAGCACGCTGTTCATACATAGCAACTTGTTCTTTATAGATGTTAAGTCTAGTGATCAAGTTATTATCAGGGACAGGCAATTGGTTCTCATGGTACACACATGCATTATTCACATTACTCGCATTGTCTAAGGCACGTACATTACTCATAGCACACACATCATTATTGACAAAGGATTCACCATTTGGTACATCAGGCGAGTTGTTGCTATTCAAATAGTGTTCATATGAGACAATATTGCTATTTTCCATATCAACATCACTTGAGTCAGAAACAACCGCCTGATGTACTTCTTCGGGAATCTGATGTCCCTCAACAATATTATATGTGTCATAAATTTTTAGTACCTCAGAAATCACGGATGCATTAGAAGAACCAGCTTGACGAGATGAGGCCAGGGAAGACAAGTTAGCCATGAAGATTGTTTGAGCAGTAGGTTCATCATCCACATCAGAGTCAAATGCATCACAGTCATCAGCCTTGAAGACGTTAGGATCATTAAGTGCCAGATCCTGGACAGGTTTCTCATCCACATCTTCATCAAAAGTATTTCCTCCATCTCCTGCCAAGAACAATAATTCTTCCTCATCCAATACAGCACCATTTTCTTGAGCTTGCATTAACAGCATCTTGTCTTTGAAGTAATCTGAGTTCTGAGGACGTTTAGGTTGATTGCAGTTTCTAGCAATGTGTCCAAGCCCCCCACAATTATAACACTTGATCTGTTTTCCTTGCCCCTGATTGGCATTTCCTGCTCTGTTCTGCACATAACCTCGACCCATGTTTCTACCAGCTCTCCCTTGCACATTCTGGACCACAATTTTCCCGTCCTCCACCATTGCTAGATTGCGTGGGTTGGAAGAGTTCCTTAACTGATTGTTGGTCTGAGGGAGTGATGCTTGAAACTGTTGAACCAGTAGAGATACTTGATTGGTGAGGTTGTCAATCATTTTGTCGGTCTGAGAATAGCCTGAGTCAAGTTGTGAACTCATAGCAGGTACTTGTGAGTGAAGTTGGTGATAGCTTGGATAGGATGATGATTGGATTGTTGGTTGTACATTTGTCATAAAAGCCAGTGGGTCATTCGTAGTTGAAGGATTCAACTTTTCTCTCAGCACCCGATCATAGACAGCATGCTTCTCATGTTGTTGCAGGTAAGCATACAGCTGTTCATAGTTAGTCTCCCTTAAGCCTTTGTTGAGTTTGACAGCAGTAACAAATCTGTCCCATTCCGGAGTCATGTTGTTCACAAACTTTGAGTTAAGTTGGATGTTGGGCATAGTCATTCTGATCATTCTCATATCATTCACCAACTTATGAAATCTCACATAGTAATCTGTGACATTTTCTCCTGGGTTCATTTTGAAATGCTCGAACTCATCATACAGCTGTGACTCACGATCTTCCTTTGTGAGTTCTGACCCTGCCAACAACATTTTAACATTGTCCCACACAGCCTTGGCTTCAGTGTTAAAATTGATGAGCTTGTATACATCCTTTGGAAGACCTTGAATAACTATGTTGGAAGCTCTAATATCGGCATCATACCTCTTCTTTTCTTCTTCATTAAGATCATTGTAGTTTCTAGGTCTGTCGATGCCCCAAGTTACAGTACCATCTTCACCAGTTGTAACAACGTCTCTGGTGGTACCCATCTGATAAGGTCCTTCGTCAATTGACTTAAGAATGTTAACACCATTATCTTTACCCAAGCAGTAAAGTCTAATTCGTTGTGCCCAAGACTCATAATCCGTCCTATCTAGCATAGGTGGACGAGTGTCAGATCCTGCTGCCTGAATATCATCTGATGATGTACTTGGTGTGGTAGCCATAGTAACTACGGGATTTTACTGATCTTGTGATTTAACCGAGAAATCGAATCTTTCGCGGGAATTTCTAAAATCACCAAGACACAAACCGCCTAGACAAACCGCGTATATGCCTAAGAGACAAACCGAGTTCACACAGGAGACACAAACCGCGTGTGTGCCAAAGAGACAAACCGAGTTCTCACCAAAGACACAAACCGCGTATTCGCCAAATAGACAAACCGCGTTCACACCAGATACACAAACCGCGTGTGCGTCAAAGAGACAAACCGAGTTCACACCGGATATACAAACCGCGTAGGTGCCAAGAGACAAACCGAGTTCACACCAAAGATACAAACCGCGTATTCGTCAAATAGACAAACCGAGTTCACACCGGATATACAAACCGCGTATGTGCCAAGAGACAAACCGAGTTCACAGTGGAGATACAAACCGAGTTCACACTAGATACACAAACCGCGTAGACACAAACCGCGTGCGCGTCTAAGAGACAAACCGAGTTCACACCGTAGACACAAACCGCGTACGCACCGTAGAGACAAACCGCGTTGGCTCAAATTTCCAAACCTGTCACTATCAATGCCGTTTGTCCTTTTGCCTAAACTAGTATAAAGACAAACCGAGTTCTCGATGCTACACAAACCGCATTCAAGAATCGTCCCAACAACACAAACCGCATCCAAGAACTTTTGAAAGAAAAACCTTCGAATCACCCACAAACACCACACGAGCCTTAAATCAGTGAATCCAAACACAAAATACCACTCTAATACTAATCTTAATCAAGAAAGTACAAAGAAAAACAACTTCTAATCACTAAACAAAGTACAAATTGAGATTTATGCTACTAAACAAACAAAATAAAAAAAACTTAAAAAACTACAATTCGAATCCAACAAAAAACTTCAAGAACTACACTAATTCGTGAATACCAACTCTCATGGACCTAACCATGGCTCTTGATACCAATTGTAGGGTATTCACAATACATGAATCACTAGTTTGAGGTTAGTTTGGATCGAACTATGTAAGAATTCTAGAGAGAAGTGGGAGCCTTTAGAGAGAGAAAGTAACTAGTGATATATTAGATTGAAAAGGTCCAACCCTTCCCTTGTGTGGGAAGGGATATATATACTACTACATATTATGTCCCTAGTGGACTGTAGAGCGAGCTGACAGTGGGGAAAGCCCCGACCCACTCCACAAATATAGATACGACTAATACTAATACTAATAATACTAAGCTAATATAGATAAGCCTACGAGCTATAGAAATGCTAATTAGATGCTCGGGGTGACCGAGCCTTCATCTGAATATTTATATTCCTAACATTTTTGTTTTAACCACATTTATCTTTTGAATAGGACTTTTCTCAACTTTTGGTACACTTTTGAAAGTGTTTCTTGTACCCTTTTCAGTTGGTTTTGTAATAACAGGCTTATGTTGTCTAACAGTATGATTATCTTTTGTAGTGTTAGACTTAACAAAACTTTTTCTGGGGTGAGTAACATTTGTTTTAGACTTTGTTTTACTCCCAGAAACCCATTTATTACAATAAGCATGAAGATGATTAAAGCTACCACAATAATAACAAGCCTTATTGAACATAACAAAGTCATCACCTAATTGTTGTGACTTAAGGTTGTTCCAATTTCTTTGGCTTCCCCTAGGTTTGTTATTACATTTTTCACAACTTTCAACTGTCTTCAAAACAGCTTTAGTCTTAGCTTTAACTTCTACTTTCTTAGGACTAGTTGGTCCTACTTTGATTCCTTTGATAGGAATAGTCTGATCTTCATCATCATCAGATACCCAATCCTCAATAATTAGGACATCTGGTCTCTTATCAGTGAGCACCTTAGAGAGTGGAACATTCTTAGCACTCTCAGAAGGTTCACTTATCACTACAGGTTTAGCCAATGGTTTGTTAACAAATTCATGTAAACCTGATACAGCAAGATCACTACCTTGGGGACATGGAATTCCTCTATAAGGAGGTGGACATTCATTGTATCCTATCCCTGATTTTATTCTTTTATTCATCTGATTCTCTACTATGCTCCTAGTACACTTAGAAGCTAGTTCCAATTTAGTAACAGTCAGTTGAATATTATCTCTAGCCAATGTCACTTTAGTGCACTCAGTCCTTAACATTTCAATTTCTGTATCTTTCAAAAATATTTGTCTATTAAGAGCACCTTTAGCATCAGAAAATGTGAGTTCATTTTCTCTATAGTGAATGATTTGTTTTTCTAGCTTGGACATACCACACTTATGGTCAAATAAGGTTTGATTGGTTTTTCTATGTTCTAAAATTTCTGTATCATAAGCTTTACTTATGATTTCTAATTCTTTAAGAGATTCACAATTATTAGAACATTTGATAGTTTGTACCTCAGGAGTGGAGAATGCCATCAAAGCCAATTCATCAGAAGTTGACTCATCTTCACCCATGAAACTCCAATCAAAACCCATGCCATCTATAGCAACCATTGCTTTTGGTTCAGCAACTTCAACAACCTTACTCTTGCTTTCAAAGTTTCCTTTCTTCTCAAAGCTTTCTTTATTTCTGTTGTCAAACCCTCTACCCTTGTTATCCTGCTTCTTAGGTCTTCTACACTCTCTAGAGTAGTGACCTTTCATGTGGCAGTTGTAACACTCCACCTTTGACTTATCATAGCCAGCAAGCTCATTTCCATCTATCAGAATCTTCTTGCCAGTCCTCATCATCAACTTCTTGGCTCTAATGCTTAAAAGTGAAAGTTGCCACTTTATGTCCATTTCTTCAAGATCATCAGGATGAATCTCTTGAAGATCTTCAAATGATAATACGGACCCATTGTGCTGAGATGTAAGAAAAGCACACCCAATTGTTTCATCTAATATGGATTTGGTACTACCAGAAGTACTAGCAGTACCAAAGGTTGTATTGGCAGTACCTTCTTCTCTGCTACCTTGTTCTTCATTATCAACCTTTGAGATGCTTGGGGATGAAACAAAAGCCATATTTCCTGAACTTGACCCAGTAGTCTTCTTTACTTCATGCTCTACTATTTTGAAATTATTGTAGAGATCATTGAGACTCATCTGGTCAATATCTGACTTGTTCTTCCATACAATGACATGCATAGACCATTCTGAAGGTAAACTTCTAAGAAATTTAGAGTTTAGGTCTTCTTGAGTTATCATCACTTCATGGATGGCTAACTGACTTGCAAGCTTCTGAAGTCTATTGAACATACTGTCCAAAGACTCATTGGTTGTGGCTGTGAAGTTCTCAAATTGTTGTTTGAAAAGTGTTTTCTGTGTTTTCTTGGTAGCATCATTACCACCAAACCTAGCCACAATTGCTTCAAAAAGGGTTTTGGCATCTTTGTATTTGTTAAAGATCAGAAGTTGATCATTTGGAATAGTCATCAGTAACATACTCCTTGCCTTTAGATCATTTCTCTTCTGAACTTTTTCATCTGCATTTGATGGTTGTTCTTGTATTCTTGTTACAAGAGCATCATTTACTGTTGTAGTGGTGATTTGGGGTTTAAATGAATTGCCTTGTTCAATGATCTCCCAAAGTGCATAGTCCTGCACTTGAAAGTATTGTTCAACCCTTAGTCTCCACATTTCAAACTCGTTTTGCTTGAGTAATGGAAGTTTAGCTGCAACATTGGTTTGAATATGTTCAACATCCATTTTTCTTTTAAATTAGTAAATATCAAGCCTGGCTCTGATACCACTTGTGGAACATTGTTGTTCGAAGTTTAAACACTTGGGATATGAATCTTAGTAATGTGTTTGAGAGATATTTATGTATTGAATGTGTTTAGCATGCGGAATCTACTACAACTCACTTTAAAAGAACACAAGGTGGTGAGTTTAAGTAAACGTGAGAATGCAATGAACAAATAACACAACTTTGGTTAACACAAAACGATTCAATATTATTGATGAAATAATACGGATGATCTAAATATCACCAGGATTACAAAGTAATCTTGAATCTTTGATTGTAAAGGATTTGTGATTTGAAGTAACTAAGTTACTTGAGAGATAGTTTGTTTTTGGTTATTGGTTGTGAAAGATGCATGCATGAAGTAGTGACTAAGATATCCTTTTATAAGATAAGGATATCTTATTACATGTTGTCAAGTGGAAGAGTATTATACTATACTTTGACTATTATGTGCGCCTACAATTAAATACAACTACCCATGTACAACTCTGATAATATTCCTCTGTCACCACAGAAGACTAATCTACTTTTACATAACGTATAACAATGTACAAAGACTAATAATTCAACTAAATATCTATTACAAAATATCTAATCGACTTGACATAAGCTTGGCAGGCTCTTCATCAACCAGCAGTACCTTCTACCCAGAAGGTACTGGTAGAACATCTTCATACTTGTTCAAAATCAACTAGCAGGCTCTTCTCATCATTGGCAGGCTCTTTGACTTTGATCATTTTATTCCCAACAAAGATTGATAAAAATTTGTTTATTAAAAGTGACAAAGAAGATATCTTGTTAGTTCAAGTTTATGTTGATGATATCATTTTTGGATCAACAAACAAGGCTTTATGTATTGAATTTGAAAAGCTTATGCATAAAAGATTTCAGATGAGTTCAATGGGTGAACTTACATTCTTCTTAGGGTTACAAGTTAAGCAAAAGGAGGATGGCATATTTATCAGTCAAGATAAGTATGTGGCTGAAATCTTGAAGAAGTTTGGATTTACTGATGTGAAGCCTGCAAAGACAACTATGGAAACATCCAAGCCCTTGCTCAAAGATAAAGATGGTGAAGAAGTTGATGTTCACTTATACAGATCAATGATTGGCTCATTGATGTATCTTATAACTTCAAGACCTGACATCATGTTTGCAGTGTGTGCCTGTGCAAGATATCAAGTCACATCAAAAGTCTCACATCTTAATGATGTGAAGAGAATTTTTAGATACTTGAAAGGTCAACCTAAATTAGGCCTTTGGTATCCAAAAGATTCACCTTTTGACTTGGTAGCCTACACTGATTGTAACACCTAAAATCTGAAAACAAGTAAAAAGACCAAAATGCCCCCACAAGTTTGAAAATTTATTTAAAAGCTTATAAAGTACTGAATCAATCCAAAACCTCTGGCAATGAACAAGACATAGTACCAAATAATTTTGACAACTCCATTTTACATTTCTACAAGCTACAAAATTACCAAAATACCCTTGTGTTGGCCGAATGGAATTAAACAAAATATAATTATCAATAAGATATGTATAAATGAGATAAATATGGAAAATATGAATCAAATCAATTTGCCAACTATGAAACTGAAAATTCTGGTCAAAGCCCACCCCTAGGACTCGGCATTATCACATTTAAATCAACACACACATTTTCTTTTCCCTAACCCTAATTGCCGATTAACAAAACACATTCACAAAATCATATAGCCTCCATCCGAGTTCCTAAAATCCTTAGGGCATTTTTTTGGTGTGGTACATGGTCCATAGAAGGGTAGAAAAATCACGTTGAAGGTGTTCATAGCGTGGTTCGATCGTGGGGATTTATTTTGTGTCGCGTGTAATAACAAGGTATCAATTCATCATTAATTCATTCGACACTCTTAAAATTTGTTTGTTATTTTTCCTGAGATCCTTACGTGATATACGACCTACGAAAAAGGATTACAAGGTTGGAAGGCTATTCGTGGAGTCGTGGTGGATTTTGGTTCGTTTTCACTATACGCGTATAAAAGAATTCGTGCAACCCATCCTACACGTTCGAATCCTCTTGTGGTATTTTTCTCAGATCCTATATGTATTTAGAACACCAAATAAAATAATTAGAACATACCATGCTCGATCTATAATTTATATGAAGATTAAATCAATAAAACGTGTATAAAGGATGAAAAATGGCATACGATGTATCAAGGCTTCAAGCATAATTTATTTACGTGTGTTATAATGTTATAAGATCTGGAAAAATACTGGAATGCATTGTCATGGCTTAGATCTTTTGTTTTCGAAATTCTTGGGGTTAATCGTATTTTGGAATAAAACGTGTAAAAGAAGGAAATAATTCATACGATCTGGAAATTGTGAATTAGGGCTTGATCTAGTGACTTTAATGATGTTAAATGATTGTGTAATGATTAAAAATAGGTTAGATGTGTTAGGGTTTGAATTCGTGGGTTTATAAGATTATACGATTGGTTTTAAAATGTTTTGGGTGAGTTTTGTAACTTTTAAAACTCATGGGTTATTTTTAGAACTTATTTGGGACTGTGTACATTTCGTATAAAATATAAGTTGAGGGGATCTAGTGTAACTTTTATGATTAAAAGGATTAAAATGTCTTTAATGATATATTATGGTTCGATTTGTAAATTAATTAAATAGAGGGACTAAATATGTAATTTCTAGAAACTTAGTGCTGTTTTGAATAATAAAATATAGTCAGGGGGTTATGTGCTATTTTGATAATTTCATGGCTTAATATGTAATTGTTTATAATTAAAGGTTGAAATTGTAATTTAAAGGACTAAATATGTAACATTAATAACTAGAGGGACTTAATGTGTAAATTATGAATACTTGAGGATACATTCATATAATATGATAAAATAAGTGATCATTGTGTAAAATGGATAAATTAAGGGTTTAATGTGTAACTATGAATACTTGAAGGTTTAAAGTGTAACTTTTGGAATATAAGGGTATAAAATGTAAATTGTAAAACCCTAAGGACCAAATGTGTAAATATGATAAAAGATACCTTAATTCCATTAATAATGATTTAACTAAGTTATGTTACTCCAACTTTCTAAAAATAGAAACTTTCTAAAAGTGGAAACTTACTAAAATTGGAAACCTGCTAAAAATAGAAAGTTACTTTAAATGGAAAGACAATTAATTAAGAATGAATTGTAATTCCCTTCTACTCCTTTAGGTGTGAAGAAGGAGAGACTTTGAGCTATCCCTTATTTCTGTGCTTTGTTTCTATTTGTGCTTTCGTCATAAGGTACGGATACTCTACCCTTTTTAGTAAGGGTGTCTTTTCACCTATGCATTGATGTTGAGCTATGATTTAAAACCTTTGCCATGATCCTTTTGACATGAACCTTTTGATATGACTTTGAGATATACCTTCTGATTACGACCTTGAGATGCACTTTGATATGACATTGAGACCTGACTCTTAGTTTGATACCCGAGCCATTTTATGTTACCTAGCCAGGAAGGTAACCTGGCCATGTCTGTGATGCACCACTGGCATGACTCATGTGTGGGTGAGTGATTTCTCACACCGTCCCTCTTATATTATGATATGGCCATTATGACTTTGAGATTATGATTTTGAGATGACTTTGAGTTTGGGGGCATATGGGTTGCAATCCTAGATTTGTATGTTTAGTGGATTTAACTATGACTTTTTGCGAGGTGACTGGTACTGTGTGCAATACATGCCTTTCACATTTCTGGGAGCTGATCACTCCACCCTTTTGATACATGAGGACACCCCTCATATTATCTGGTTGCCTGAGAGGTATCCCCTCTGATTGTGAGATTATGACTTTGAGACTATGATGTTGAGATTATGACTTTGAGTTTCTGGGCTCGTGGTAGATGACTATCCTATATTTCCTTATTACTCTTTTGCTTTGATTATACCTTATGACATTTCCCAGTGCTTCACTATATTTCTGCTTCGTTATCTTTGTTGTATTATGTATCTGTTCACTGGGCTTCGTAAGCTCAGCCGCACATTTTCTTTTTCGTGTGCGGCAGGTATCTAGCTGGGAGATGGATTTATGCTTGGGATGAGAGTTAGTTGGAGCTTTTACCTTAGATGATGTCCTACCCTAGTCTTACCATTTGTTTCGACATTTTGATTATGGATTCATTTCGTTATGTATTTCCTTTGAATTATTTCGTTATCTTGTGAGACTTATGTATTGGATTCAAGTCATGTTGACTTGGCTTATTTATTTATTTATGATGTTTTATGGCTTCCGCTGTGTATATGTATGAATGCTTTGATTTGTCGCCATAATGTGATATCTCTACCCTTGTCGGGTTGGGGTGTTACACTGATAGTGACTATGCTGGAGTTAGCTTGGATAGAAAATCAACAACAGGAGGTTGTCAGTTTTTGGGGTACAGGTTGATTTCATGGCAGTGCAAGAAACAAACTGTGGTTGCAAATTCCACAACTGAAGCTGAGTATGTGGCTGCTTCAAGTTGCTGTGGACAAGTGCTCTAGATTCAGAATCAGTTACTAGATTATGGGTACAACTTTATGCATACTAAAATATATATTGATAATAGTAGTACTATGTGCATTATTAAAAATCATATTTATCACTCAAAAACAAAACATATTAAGATAAAACATCATTTTATAAGAGATTGTTATGAAAAGAAGTTGATTCAAGTTGTTAAAATTCATACTGATAATAATGTTGCAGATTTGCTCACAAAAGCTATTGATGTGGGTAGATTTCAATTTTTGGTTGTCAGTATTGGAATGATAAATCTTTTAAAAAAATTCTTATCTCTTTGTGTTTTTGTAAAGTTTTGAAAGTATTATTACAGTTATTAGTTCAATAAATTGTTTCTGCTGCTAAGTATACTTAGTTTTGCTAGTATACTTAAAACTGCTGTGTTAATACTGCTAATTATAATTAGAACTGCTAGTTACACTTAGAACTGCTAGTTATTGCTGCTAGTTTTTCTGAACAACTGCTAAGTATAATTAGATGGTGTAAAATGTTATTGCTTTTGTTTTTCTTGGTTTTGGACTAGCATTTGCAGGTTAAGCAAGCAATATGATTGGTGTTCATGGAGTGTGAAAAGCAAAGTGGTAATTTGTTTGCTGTGGTACATCTGATTAATGATATAATGGATTTGAGTATCTCTTGACAAAGGTTTACACCTGAGTTAGGAAGTTCTTTAAAGTCACTTCTTGAAATCAATCTATTTTGAACATGAATTGATGGCCTAGTTAGTCAGATAGTAACTATACTAACTCACTCTTTACCATTTTATACTTTCATTAGTATAATGAGTTAGTCTAAGGACATCTGGTATTGAGAACAGCGAGCAAAAGTGAATCTAATGCATCTGTGTTAGAGGCAACACCTGCCACGAGCTGGAAACCCTGTCAAGAAGGCTCTTTTAATGAGTCTATCTGATCACAGGTAGTATTTATACTGATATTAATGGTTCTCACACAACCAGAGGTTAAATGCAACCGAAAAAGGTTAAGTGTCTTCCTTTACACTTAATCACTTCAAAATAATTGAGAGCAATATTGTTTTTAAAGATATTGGGAAAGTACTGCTGGGCAAATTTTGTTTTTCTTAAAAGTTAGTGTTGCCAAGCATAAGCTTAGTGCTGCTAAATCTAACTTAGTGCTGCTAGGTTTTTGCTGCTAGGGTTGGAAGTGCAGGGTATGTTTGTGTAACTATTTACTTAAAGGGTATAATGATGAATGAAAGTTTGATTACGGTTCTGGGTTATGGTCGTTAATGAGTGAAAGTGTGTTTGGTAAAGTTAATTGAGATTTAATAGATAATGCTTAGGGTTTCGATTTGATCGACTTAATAAATCTTTTCCTTATCGTGAAGAAATCTTTTAATTAAAGAAAAGATAAGTATTATCCACTTTTAAGAAACCTATAAGCGAAGTAAGTGCGGAAAAAATCTCAACGGCTATATTTGAAAAATGGTTATGACCAAACAGTACAAACGGTTACCCAGCAGTACTAATATTTGCCTAGCAGTACTAAGTTTTGGCCTAGGAGTGTTAAGTTTAACCAGTACAAATTTTGCCGTGCAGTATTTACCAAACTTTTCATAAAAACAATACTGCACCCAAACTTTTTGAAGGAATTAAGTGTAAAGGAAGACACTCAATCAATTTTGGTTGTACATAACCTCTGGTTGTGTGAGAACCAATAATTTTCAGTATAAATACTACCAGTGATCTGATAGATTAAAAGAGCCTTCTTGACAGGGTTTCCATCTTGTGGCAGGTGTTACCTCTAATACAAATGTATTAGATTCACTTTTGCTCGCTGTTCTCAATACCAGGTGTCCTTAGACTAACACACTATCAAATGATAGAATGGTAACGAGTGAGTCAGCTCAGTTACTATCAGACTAACTATGACCATTAATTCATGTTCAATAATACCACCTGATAGCTTACCAGTCTTTATTGTACCTTTCCCTATAATTCTACCTCCTCTAGCTCCTCCCCCAAATGCAACATATCCTCCATCAAATTCTTTGAAATCTGAGAGATAAGACATGTTCCCAGTAATGTGCTTGGAACATCCACTATCAACATATCCCTGATGTTATTATTGTGAATGATCCTGCACATAAAAATAAGGAAATTAGATTCCTTTGGTAACCCAAGCCATTACTGACTTGGATCTTCCTCGTACATCAATATAGTTATGTTTCTTCAATATGATTGATGCACTATTAGGTTTGGTAGGTCTCCAAACCCAACATGCTGAGGCATTAACAGCATTAGCCCCATTTTCCCTAACAACATTTACCACTGCTGAATTTGGCCTAGCAGTATTAACTCTTGGTCTAGCAGTATGAACTGTTTGGCTAAGCCTTTTGTTTGTTACTGTTGTTGTCTTATAAAAGGGCCTAATAACAGTTTGTTGTGATAATTTAGAAGAACATGATGTTGCTTTAGCACAAAAAACTGTTGATTTTGGGTGAGCTGTACTAACAGGCCTAACAGTATTAAATGGTTTAAGGCCAGTTCTCATTAACACTGCTCTGGGAGCCATGTTTCTTTGAGCATTAGGGTGATCCCTTTTAATAAAACAATTGTTATTCACCCTAGAGTTCACATTCCCATATACCACCCTTTCCCTTTGGTGGTAATTGCAGTTAGCCTGCACATGATCAAAACTCCCACAAACAAAACAGGCTTTATTGTACATTACAAATTCACTTCCTGGTTATTGGGATTTCTGATTGTTCCAATTTCTCTGATTTCCCCTAGGACTATGTGACCTGTACATCTCTGCATACTTAACTATTTTCTTAGCTGGTTTCACTTGTTGTTTAGGTTTTACAGATTCTACCTTAGCAACAGCAGGAAAGACAGTTTTCCTCTCCACCTCATCATCTGACACCAATTTCTCAACTAATGGGGTATCAAATGATTCACTAACCTATTTAAAACTCTCTTCACTATCACTTTTACATTCATTCTCAGGCTTTTTGAGCTCCTCTACACTAGTATTTGACAAATCAAGTTTTGGGATTGGAAATAACCCAGTATAAGGAGGTGCAATAGCCTTATATCCTATACATGTCTTGAATTTATCAACAAGTTGAGACTGAACAATCTTATCTAAACTTTTAGATGACCCTGCATATCTCTCTATATTTACTTAAATGCTGTCTTTTCCTAGCTTAATCTTTTCTAGTTCACTTTTAAGATCATTAATTTCTAAGTCTTTAAACATAATATCTCTTTTCAAAACAGCAATATCCTCAGTGAACACAGTTTCATTCTTTTTATAGAAAACAAGTTGTTCTTCTACAACAGCTAAACCTCTCTTATGATTTGCTAAATTAAATTCAGACTGGCTAAGCTCTATTCTTAAGTCATCATAATGCTTTTTAAGAGATTCATAGCTTTTTAAAGCTACACAAGATTTTGAACAAGCATTATCTGTATATACCTCAGAATCTGAGAAAGCCATCGGTGCTATGTTGGTAGGAGCTTCCTCTTCAGCCATAAAGCTCTAGTCAAATCCAAGTCCATCTATTGCCACCATAGCTTTTGAAGAAGTCTCTTCCTCACTCACAACCTTCTTGTTGCTTTCTTGATTCCTGGAACCTCTGCTATCTAGATTCCTACCCCTGTTGTCCTGGTTCCTTGGCCCTCTGCATTCCCTAGCAAAGTGTCCCAATTTATGACAGTTGTAATGCTCCATTTTTGACTTGTCATAACCAGCAGTATCACTTCCATTGATAGTGATCTTCTTTCCTGTCTTCTGGAAAAATCTCTTGGCCCTCATGCTCAGCAAAGCTAATTGCCACTTCAAATCCATCTCCTCCAAGTCATCTTTATGAATTTGTATTAGGTCTTCATGAACAAGCTGAGACCCATTAGCTTGAATGGCCAATAATGCATAGACAGTATCAGCACTTAAACTAGCAGTACTAGTTTGTGAACTAGCAGTACTAGTTTGTGAACTAGTAGTACTAACTTTAGGGTTAGCAGTACTAACTCCAAAAGTAGTATTAACCTCCTCAGTACTGCTTGTGCTTGGAGATGACACAAAAGCCATATTCTGAGAGCTTGAACTTGATCCTGCAGGCCTTTTCACCTCTTATTCTACAATCTTGAAGTTGTTGTAGAGGTCATCAAAACTCATAGTGTCTAGATCAGGCTTGTTTCTCCAGACTAGTACATGAGTGCTCCACTCAGCAGGTAGACTTCTCAAGAATTTTAAATTGAGATCTTCTTGAGAAATCTCTACACCCAAAACAGCCAGTCGGCTCACAATCTTCTGAACCTTATTGAAGATAAAATCAAGAGACTCAGTGCTTGAGGCACTAAAATTCTCAAACATTTGTTTAAGAAGAGTCTTCTGTGTCTTCTTAGTTGCTTCATTGCCTCCAAACCTTGTTGTTATAGCCTCAAACAAGGTCTTTTCATCCTTGTACTTGCTAAAAGTCAACAGTTGCTCATTGGGGAGAGCCATCAGCAACATACTTCTAGCCTTGACATCATTCTTCTTCTAAAGCTTCTCTTCTGCAGTTATAGGACCTGATGCAGTTGGGGCATCACCTTCACTTGTTGATGGTCTGATTGTAGGTTTGAACAAGTTGTCATTCTCTATGATGTCCCATTGAGCATAATCCTGCACTTGAAAGTATTGCTCAATTATGAGCCTCCACATCTCATAGTTACCCTGCTTTAGAATAGGCAGTTTAGCAGTGGTAGTGGTCTGAGTAGTTTCGAGATCCATTGCTTTAGTGAAAGTAGAGAATTCTTCTGGTATGTTTCTTCTAGATCAAAGTTTCAACACCTAAGCTCTGATACCAATTGTTGATCCCAAACACTTGAGCTTGTATTATAAACTTTGAATGATATCAATAAGTATGCAGAATCTACTCTTCAATATTTAGAAGAATTATAATGTAACAGTAAACAATGAAACAGTAAACTGTATTATATTAACAAGAACAATTCACCAAAACGCTTCAATATTATTGGCTCAATAATACGAGTACTCTTGCTTAGTACTAGGGTTTACAACCTTGAAGCTTTCAAGAACAAACGTATTCTAGAGATGTATGAGATAACTAACAAATATACAATATTCGTATCTTTCTAAACATATAAGATATACACTAAATATCTTCTATATATATCATATTACGTGTCTTCATCTCTGGCAGTACCTTCTTCATCAGCAGTACTAAGTCTGATACTTGCAGTACCAATATTTACACTAGCAGTACTAACTCAGTTAGTACTGTTAGTTATATTCTTCAGCAGTTCCAACTATTTGACTTGACAGTACAAAGTGTTTGATCATTTAATTCCCAACACTTATCTCAACCTAAGATCCAAAGAGTTCACAAGAAGATGATCAAGATGAAGATCCAAAAGATGATAAAGAAGATGGTGTTAAATCTTCAATTGAGGAAGAAAAGCAGAATGATGAATCTCCAAGAAAAGAAACTGAAGAACAAGTGCAGGATGATAATGTTAGCAGTTTTAATGATGTTAATGCTGCTAGTGATGGTAACAGCACTAACAACACTAACAATGATAAAACTGTTAATACTGCTGATAAAGAAGGCATTGCTATTAATGAAGATGAATATCCAATTGATCCAAACATGGCTCCTTTGGAAAATATCTATGCTGATACTGATGATGAAGAAGTTGGTGCGGAGGCTGACATAAACAACTTGGATGATACTATCCCTGTCAGTCTTATTCCAACTACCAGAATTCACAAGCGTCATCCTTAAGAACAAATCAATGGAGATGTGAAGTCAGCTGTTCAAACAAGAAGAATGACAAAAGATTTGAAGGAACAAGGTTTCTTTGCTAGATCTCTTAATCAAAGAAACAATCATAAAGACCTTCAAAACTGTTTGTTTACTTGTTTTCTATTACAAATAGAACCCAAGAATGCACATAAAGTATTACAGGATCCAAGCTGGGTGGAGGCTATGCAGGAAGAGCTTTTACAATTCAAGCTACCAGAAGTTTTGACTCTGATAGATTTGCCAAATGGAAAGAGAGCCATTAGTACTAAATGGGTTTTCAGATGCAAAAAGGATGAAAGAGGCATTGTGGTTAGAAATAAGGCAAGATTGGTAGCTCAGGGATACACTAAAGAAGAAGGGATTGACTATGTTGAAATCTTTGCCCCAGTTGAAAGAATTGAAGCTATAAGGTTGTTCTTGGCTTATGCTTCATACAAAGATTTTGTGGTGTATCAGATGGATGTGAAGAGTGCTTTTCTATATGGGACAATTGAAGAAGAAGTATATGTCTCTCAACCACCAGGATTTGAAGATCCTGACTTTCCTAATAAGGTATACAAGGTGGAAAAGCACTTTATGGTTTAGTAGAGGGAAGATTGACAAGACCTTGTTTATCAGAAGACACAAAGATGATATTCTGCTAGTTCAAGTTTATGTTGATTATATTATCTTTGGATCGACAAACAAGGTGTTATGCATTGAATTTGAGACATTGATGCATGAAGGGTTTCAGATGAGTTCTATAGGAGAACTCACATTCTTCTTAGGGTTACAAGTCAAGCAAAAGGAGGATGGCATATTTATCAGTCAAGATAAGTATGTGGCTAAAATTTTGAAGAAGTTTGGGTTTAGTGATGTGAAGCCTGCAAAGACAACAATGGAAACTTCCAAGCCTTTGCTCAAGGATGAAAATGGTGAAGAAGTTGATGTACACTTATATAGATCAATGATTGGTTCATTGATGTATCTTACAACTTCAAGACCTGATATTATCTTTGTAGTGTGTGCCTGTGCAAGATACCAAGTTACACCAAAAGTTTCACATCTTAATGCTGTGAAAAGAATTTTTAGATACTTGAAAGGTCAACCTAAATTGGGCCTTTGGTATCCAAAAGATTCACCTTTTGATTTGGTAGCATACACTGATAGTAATTATGATGGAGCAAGTTTGGATAGGAAATCCACAACACGAGTTTGTCAATTTCTAAGATGTAGGTTGATTTCATGGCAGTGCAAGAAACAAACTATGGTTGCTAATTCCACAACAGAAGCTTAGTATGTGGCTGCTTCAAGTTGCTGTGGACAAGTGCTCTGGATTCAGAATCAATTGCTGGATTATGGGTACAATTTTATGCATACCAAAAATATTTATTGATAATAGCAGTACTATGTGAATAATTAGAAATCCTGTTTATCACTAAAAAACAAAGCATATAGAGATGAGACACCATTTTATAAGAGATTGTTATGAAAAGAAGTTAATTCAAATAGTTAAAATTCATACTAACAATAATGTTGAAGATTTGCTCACAAAAGCTTTTGATGGGGTAGATTTCAATTTTTGATTGCCAGTATTGGAATGTTAAATCTTTAAAATCTCTTATCTCTTTGTGTTTTTGTAAAGTTTTATAAGGATTAGTACTGTTATTTAAGTCAATAAATTGTTTCTGATGCTAAGTATACCTAGTGTTGCTAGTTGTACTTAGAACTGCTGTATTAGTGTTGTCAGTTATACTTAAGACTGCTAAATATGATTGATAATGTGATAATTATGCATTGTGTTATTGCTTGTGTTTTTGGACTAATCATTTGCAGGATAAGCTAAGACAAGTGTTGGAATGATGATACATAAGCTGTTTGGAGTGGAAACTGACTTAGTGCTGCTAAGCCTAACTTAATGCTGTTACGTTTTTGCTGCTAAGTTTGAGAGTGCAGGGTACTGTTTTAGAACTTTGAACGATTAAGGGTTTATATCCTTCAATCATTCACACAAGTATTTTTATCCGATCAAAACCTCTCTCAAACTAAACCCTAACTTGTTTTTATCATTTAATTGAAAAACCCAGCAAAACCTTACACGATTTTTCAAAATTACACAATGTCGACTTTCTCTTTTGCTGACAAACACAACATGGTTTCATTTTTGCAAAAACCTAAAGAGTCTAAAGGGTTTACTGAAATCATTGATTTCTTAAATGCAAGTTATATTAGATTTGCATTAACAGCAAACCCTACTATATATATTTCCCAAATTAAACAGTTTTGGTCTACTGCAAAGGTCAAAACTATTGATAGGGAAGAACAGATACATGCCCTAGTAGATGGGCAGGAAATTCTAATTACTGATACATCTGTTAGGCAAGTTCTTAACCTAGCAGATGCTAATGGAATTGAGAATCTTCCTAATTCTACACTTTTTGAAAACCTTGCACTGATGGGGTATGTAAGGAAAAATGATTCTCTAAAATTTTCAAAAGGATCCTTCTCCCCTCAGTGGAAATTCTTGATTCATACGATCTTACAGTGTCTTAGTAAAAAAAAACAGGCTGAAATGAGTTTAGCAGCAATGTGGCTTCTACCATAGTCTGCTTGGATACAAACCAAAAATATAATTTTTCAAAAATGATTTTTGGTGGTTGATCCGTCACGAACGCACCTATAAATAAATGCAAACAGCGGATACGCGTGAATGATTACAAATTACCCCTTTGTGAAAAAGGATACTCGCAAAAACTCACGTTCGTGTGTAGTGTGAAGACAGGTAAGTAATTACCCGAATCGTTTCCCAACGAGGTGTGAATGGGCAAACTGTGAAAAGCCAGGATTAGAGTGATTGATGTGATTAGGTATTTGATTTTGCTTTTTAATAATTCTAAATAACAAATGATAAACAAATATGCACAAGAAAATTAAACGCGAATAAATTAAACTTAAAACGCGTAACAGGAAAGCTAAAATGGGACTAAAACTGAAATTTATAAAATTTAAAACCTAAAAATGTAAAATGACTTAAAACTTATTTAAAAACTTAAATTATATTTTTTTACACTTTTTATTTAATTATTATTAATTATTTATTATTTAATTACTTTTTAAACTATTTAAATTTATAAAAAATACTAAATGAACAAAGAAAATTCTAAAACTTTTTCTATAAATATTATTAAGTAAATAGAAGCTAAGAAAATTATAAAATTGAAACTTACTTAATTAAAATTTAAAAAGATAAATTCTATTAAATAGAAGCTATCACTATTTTTCTATTTTTGTTTTTCTTAAGGTCTAAAAATGTAATTATATTTTTACTAGATTATAAATGACAAAGAAAATTAGGAAAATTAAAATTATATTTTTCTGATTATTATTTTATTTATTATGATTTAATTACTACTAGAAACTAATAAAAAAGATTAAAAATATTAAATGACTTAGGAAAAATCTGAAAAATTTAGGATAAGTCTAATTTAATATTTAAAAGCTATGAAAAATAAAATCAGAAGTTATCTAAGCCCAATAAGCAGATTTGGGCAGATAAGCAGTATGCAAATAAGCCCAAAATAAGCTAAAAAGCTAGAAAAATAACCAGAAGCTCAGAACAGGTTTAATACACTATATTAAGCATAAAACAACTTAATGCAAACAGATAATCCCATAAATTTAGCAATTGAGCACCAAATCAGTTGGCAAATTTTTTCACAGAAACTCAGGAAAATAGCCCAACTTGCAGACAGATTAAGCACACTAAATAAGCTGAGAAGCAAAATATTATGGGGGCAAAAGCTAGCCTGTACTATGAGCTATCTTAAAAACTAAAAGGCCCCATACCAATCAATCAATTGCTATCTTAATTGGAGGCTAGTTCAGATGGCAAAAACTTGAATATGCAACTAGTATTCAGTCTGCATAATTTGCAGACTTGTCTGCAATTATACCTAGGCCTAGAGCAGTATATTACAAACTAATTATAGGGTGAAAGGAACCTGTGGGAAAGCAAAAGTGAACTCCAGAATAAGCTGAGCTTATTGGAGCTTATGATGGGCAGTTCAGCAGCTGTGGTATGCACCACCCTATTCCAAAACTGCAAAAAGCTTCAAAACATCCAAACACCTGTTGATACAGCTTATATAAGCTATAAAAAGCTCAAACAAAATTGATCAAAGTGTCAGTGAATAGTGAACACCCCAAATGACCCAGTTTGACCCTTTTACCAAACAACCCTTTAATTGACTGTTTATGAAGATTTAACTAGGAAATACAAAACTAACTTAAACTACTGACTTATTATTGTTTAAATGACTTAATGAAACTCAGAAAAGCAAAGTATAAGTTAGACTAAACTCTCAATAAGCTAATACCTATGGTTTGACTTTTTGACTGTTTTTGAATAATTTGGTGAAAATAAGACTTAGGCTTTTAGTAACTATCAAATGAACTTAGACAGACTTAAAATGGGACAAGTAACTAAACAGAAAGAAATAAGCAGAAAATTAAGCACTTCTACAGTAAAGTTTGACTATTTTTGACTTTTGGATTTTTTTTAGAAATAGACTGTTCTAATCAAATAGAGGCTCACACAAGCTTACAATCAGCTTATACAAGCTTATGCAACTAAAAATTAGGCTTTTGACTTGATCTAACAACTTAATAATTTAATACGAATTAAGAGAAAATTCAAACTTTATATTAAACTGAAAACTGAGTACACAAATGATTTAAAATAGAACAATTAACTGAAAAACAACTTTAATTGATTTCTGAAATGTGAATTACAATAAGTTTAAACAGCAGAAATTAAAGCAACATTTTACACTACGAATTGGTCTAAAAACTAGTGACAAAATATTCTTCTGTGCCTTCTCTTCTTTATATAGCATTCCAAAAGCATCCCTCATCCATTCCGAGTTAATCCCACCACTTGGATAGCATTCATTAAATCTGGTTCGTCCATTTCACTTTTGGCGGGAAATTGGGATGTGGGTTTTTTAACTTGTACTGAGCACATGGGGGTATAAGGGTGTGGAGGATTAGCATTGGAGGAGGGGGGTGGTGGATTGTCAGGGGTTGATTGGTGGTTTGGCAGAGAAAACCGTGGGTGAGTGTGGTATGGTTTTTGGCGGTATGGGGAAGAAGAAGACGGGTCAAACATTTGTTTGACCCTGATATTAAAATAAGGGGTGTGGGTTGGATCAGGTTTAAATGGTTTTGGGCTTTGGTTGGAAATGGGCTTGGTGGGTTTAATTATTAGGGGGTTTGGATTTAGTAATTGGGTTTAATAAGGATTGGATAGAAATGGGTTTAGTAACTAATGTTGGATCCGGTTTTAACCTTAGGGACCATTTGTGTAATTTATGAAGTTTTGAGGGGTTGAAAGTGTAACTTTCCCAAAGTTGATACAAGGGTTAAACATGCCAAATTTCAATATCCCAAGGACCATAAATGTTATTTTTCCATTTTATATAACCAGGGGTATTTTTTGTCAACTTTGAAAGTTCAGGGACTGATTTTGCCAATTTATGAAACTTTGCTCGTTTTTCATCTGTTTTCAGTCTTTTTGTTCCTGAGTCATATAAAAACACATTCCAATGATATTTATAGTATTATGTGACATTTCAAAGTGTTTTTGGCCGTTTATGTGGGTTTAAACAAGGTAAATATATGTGTATTTAGACACATATCAAATCCCCCACACTAAACTATCGCTAGTCCCTAGCAATCTTTTATGAAAATTTAATGGATTTTATCTCTTTACCAAAAGCCATTACTTCTGGAGTAGCCAATGTTTTAGTATGTGATACTTTGGTACAATGATAACCAAATGATTTTGAGCAAATCATCAGCTGTCAACGGTTTTGATTTGTCTTTACCAAAAGCCGTTTGCTTCTGGACTAGCCAACTCTTAGATAAATTACAGTTATTATCTTTGGTGAGCTGATTACCAATCATGGTTTTCCACTGCCTTTACCACAAGCCATAACCTTGCGGGCTAGCCAACTCTTCACTTATAAAGATATGGTGAGTCGAAAACCATACAATTTTTGGCAAATTGCAAGCCATAAACGGATTTGATATATCTTTACCAAGAGCCGTTTGCTCCTGGATTAGCCAATCCTTATGTGGGTTAGACATGGCGGACTGATAACCATTTATTGCGTTCTAAGTGAGAAAAAATTTTAAAATTTTGGCTAAAATGGGGGTACTAGATGGTACATTTGATCAAATTCGCAAGAATTCCCCCCCACACTTAGAACTGAATATTGCCCTCAATATTCAAAGAACCGGTTGTAAAACCAACACTTAGAACGTGAAAGGGAAATACTAATAGCCATTATTTTATATACACCATTTATTTATTTATTTATTTTATTATTATTATTTTTTTTTTGAAATTTATATATATACAACATGTGGGGCATCTCCCCCACACTAGGGTGGGACATGGGTGAAAACCCATATTTTGCTACTATTTTTATTAACCGAGTCGCTAGCTTGACTCGACCCCGAATTCATTGGTTCATGGGGAAGTAAGTGGAAGAAACCATCTCCATCGGACTTTCATTAAAAATGTTTGGATAATCACTGAAATACTTGAAAGTTCCACCCCGATGAGATATACACAGACCCGGCTCACAAATGATAAATGAAAATGCCGGGGTCAAAGATAGTGTCTTCATTCCCTAAAGAGTGAAGAACAGGAGAAGTCACCGTGTAGGTGAGGAAAAGAAAGAAAGTCATGATAAAAATCATGACTAATTCATCCTCATCAGAAGGAGAATTCATGATTTCTGGATCATGAATCTCATCATTTAAGCTCATTTGATCAAGACATATTCTGGGTGGGAGGGATGGGAGTTTGATAACAAGCAAATTCTCAGTGTTGAGAATATTTCCCTCCGGGACATAAAGATTTTCTGTGTCAAGATCAAAGTAAAAGTTATCAAACTCCGGCGGAGATATGATATGAGTGAGTTCACTGGAGAACGCCTCAAAGGTGAATGAATCATATTCGGATTTGATGTAAGTGAGTTCGTCAGCGAACTCCTCAAATGTAAATGATTCATAATCGGGGAGAGAATTATGAGAATGAGAAGTGGTGTTGCCACTAATTTTCTCTCCCATCTGATCAAAACAGAAGGCTTCCATTTCCGGAATAGAATCATCAGAAAAAAGGTCACTATCCTTAATGGGGATAGGAGATGAAATGGATTTTTCATTGAAAGCCTCGATTTTAGAAATGAGAAGACTGACATTCAATAATGTTGCTCGAAGAGCTTCATCTTTGATTTCAGTGTCAAGTGCTTCATCATTCTCTTCTTCTAAGCTGACTGGCTCAGAAGGTAATTCCTCCACATAACTGATGTCTTCAAAAGATAAAGATTTGTCATCAGTATGTGAATCACTAAGCTCGATGTTGGGTTTAGAATTTAAAAGATTTTCAATTTCTACCAAATCGGCTTCGAAGTCAAAAAGATCATCATCACTTCCTGATGGAAGTGGATCAATGTGAGTAAGCTCATCAGTGAACTCCTCAAAAAGAGGGTCAACATCAGAATGGGGCAGTGATGCCTCAACATACTCAACTTCTCCATAAGATATATATTCATCGTTAGAATCGGAGAAAGTCTCAAATTGATCTTTTGAAAATTCAGGAGGAGGAGAGATATCACACAAATGATCAAGAATTCCCTGTGACTCACTTGGGATTGGGACAAGGTTCTCAACACTAGACTTTATGAATACGTCCGATTCCTTTGCAGGAATTATATCAAGATGCTCGTTCCCCATAATAAGAGAGTTAGTGGGAACCTCGGGTGTGATAAAAGTAGACTGAGGGAGTTGAGAAGTACTAGCAGTCATGGTTTCTACAAGTTCCATTTGTTCCTTTGCTAGCAGTTCTTCTTTAGACTTTTCTCCCTGCGAGTTTTGGACTGATGTTTTTTTAACTGATGAATCCTCTGGATATTCCTTTATTTGGAGAAATTCTACAACTTCCATCATTTGAATGGAATCATCATCATCATCATCGATAATGGGAGCCTTGAGAAATTTGGAACGCCTTTTAGCCACCAACAATTCTACAAGAGATTCTTTGTAGCGAGCTGTTCGCTCTTCGGCTAGCCATTCTCCCCAAGATTTTTCAGGAGGAGAGTGATGAATGATGGGATACGTTTCACATTCCACTTCCCTCACCGGAGAATGAGTGGAAGTCGAGGGTTCATTGTAAACAACATCATCCTGAGTGGTTATAGTGGTATTGTGTAAATTTGAAACTTGATGTATGAAGGTTTCTAACATGTGCCTAATTTCTTCAACATGTTGATCCATTTTGTCCTTCAAGGACCTAGATCCAAAGGAATTATCAGGATCAGAGGTGGATGAAGGTTCAGCTCTCGAAGCATCACACATACAAGATTCAAGATAAAATTCACATTTCTTGCAACAACACCTACAAAGTGAACCATCTAATGGATCTCCACAATCATAACAATGCAGTTGATTGAACGATTCCATTTAGAAAGGTATGAGAAGTTTAGAATCAAACGGATAGAGGGTAAAAGGATAAAGAATTAAAAAGGGAGGAGGGTAAAGATGAATATTTTTGGATTTTATTTGGTTTTTTTTTCAACAAGATCAAAGCAAAACACAAGGAACTTAAACCTTAAATCAACCAGCGTACGGTAGCTCTCTGACTGAAAAACGCACAGAGTGGCGGAGAAGCAAAGGTGGGCAATTAATGCTCCTTAAAAACCCGCTTCTTTCAGTTCGACAATTTAATGTCAAACTATCCTTAAACCTCCGTTATAGTTTGTTTATCAATCAAAGGTGAGCCGAATTCGCAAGTGACACAAAGGCAAGTTTTTATCTTTGGTTTGGGAACTTATTATGGTCGTACCCCCAGTTAGGTAGTACTCTGTCTTGGTTCTTGATGGTAATTTTTATTGTTTGTTATTTATTAAACAAAGAAAACGGAAAATGTTTTTGGGTTTTTATTTTTTATATGATAATAATAATAATAATATATATAGAAAAGAAAAGAAAAATATTTTTGTATTTTATATTGTTTATGGGGAATAGGAACTTCTTGGAAGAAGGATCTCGAATCACTAATCGCTAAAACTGACACAACTGTCGCAGCACACCTCCCCGGCAGCGGCGCCAAAATTTGATCCGTCGTGAACGCACCTATAAATAAATGCAGACAGTGGATACGCGTGAATGATTACAAATTACCCCTTTTTGAAAAAGGATTCTTGCAAAAACTCACGTTCGTGTGTAGTGTGAAGACAGGTAAGTAATTACCCGAATCGTTTCCCAACGAGGTGTGAATGGGTAAACTGTGAAAAGCTAGGATTAGAGTGATTGATGTGATTAGGTATTTGATTTTGCTTTTTAATAATTATAAATAACAAATGATAAACAAATATGCACAAGAAAATTAAACGCGAATAAATTAAACTTAAAACGCGTAACAGGAAAGCTAAAATGGGACTAAAACTGAAATTTATAAAATTTAAAACCTAAAAATGTAAAATGACTTAAAACTTATTTAAAAACTTAAATTATATTTTTTTACACTTTTTATTTAATTACTATTAATTATTTATTATTTAATTACTTTTTAAACTATTTAAATTTATAAAAAATACTAAATGAACAAAGAAAATTCTAAAACTTTTTCTATAAATATTATTAAGTAAATAGAAGCTAAGAAAATTATAAAAATGAAACTTACTTAATTAAAATTTAAAAAGATAAATTCTATTAAATTGAAGCTATCACTATTTTTCTATTTTTGTTTTTCTTAAGGTCTAAAAATGTAATTATATTTTTCCTAGATTATAAATGACAAAAGAAAATTATTAAAATTAAAATTATATTTTTCTGATTATTATTTTATTTATTATGATTTAATTACTACTAGAAACTAATAAAAAAGATTAAAAATATTAAATGACTTAGGAAAAATCTGAAAAATTTAGGATAAGTCTAATTTAATATTTAAAAGCTATGAAAAATAAAATCAGAAGTTATCTAAGCCCAATAAGCAGATTTGGGCAGATAAGCAGTATGCAAATAAGCCCAAAATAAGCTAAAAAGCTAGAAAAATAACTAGAAGCTCAGAACAGGTTTAATACACTATATTAAGCATAAAACAACTTAATGCAAATAGATAATCCCATAAATTAAGTAATTGAGCACCAAATCAGTTGGCAAATTTTGCATAGAAACTCAGGAAAACAGCCCAACTTGCAGACAGATTAAGCACACTAAATAAGCTGAGAAGCAAAATATTATGGGGGCAAAAGCTAGCCTGTACTATGAGCTATCTTAAAAACTAAAAAGCCCCATACCAATCAATCAATTGCTATCTTAATTGGAGGCTAGTTCAGATGGCAAAAACTTGAATATGCAACTAGTATTCAGTCTGCATAATTTGCAGACTTGTCTGCAATTATACCTAGGCCTAGAGCAGTATATTACAAACTAATTATAGGGTGAAAGGAACCTGTGGGAAAGCAAAAGTGAACTCCAGAATAAGCTGAGCTTATTGGAGCTTATGATGGGCAGTTCAGCAGCTGTGGTATGCACCACCCTATTCCAAAACTGCAAAAAGCTTCAAAACATCCAAACACCTGTTGATACAGCTTATATAAGCTATAAAAAGCTCAAACAAAACTGATCAAAGTGTCAGTGAATAGTGAACACCCCAAATGACCCAGTTTGACCCTTTTACCAAACAACCCTTTAATTGACTGTTTATGAAGATTAAACTAGGAAATACAAAACTAACTTAAACTACTGACTTATTATTGTTTAAATGATTTAATGAAACTCAGAAAAGCAGAGTATAAGTTAGACTAAACTCTCAATAAGCTAATACCTATGGTTTGACTTTTTGACTGTTTTTGAATAATTTGGTGAAAATAAGACTTAGGCTTTTAGTAACTATCAAATGAACTTAGACAGACTTAAAATGGGACAAGTAACTAAACAGAAAGCAATAAGCAGAAAATTAAGCACTTCTACAGTAAAGTTTGACTATTTTTGACTTTTGGATTTTTTTTAGAAATAGACTGTTCTAATCAAATAGAGGCTCACACAAGCTTACAATCAGCTTATACAAGCTTATGCAACTAAAAATTAGGCTTTTGACTTGATCTAACAACTTAATAATTTAATACGAATTAAGAGAAAATTCAAACTTTATGTTAAACTGAAAACTGAGTACACAAATGATTTAAAATAGAACAATTAACTGAAAAACAACTTTAATTGATTACTGAAATGTGAATTACAATAAGTTTAAACAACAAAAATTAAAGCAACATTTTACACTACGAATTGGTCTAAAAACTAGTGACAAAATATTCTTCTGTGCCTTCTCTTCTTTATATAGCATTCCAAAAGCTTCCCTCATCCATTCCGAGTTAATCCCACCACTTGGATAGCATTCATTAAATCTGGTTCGTCCATTTCACTTTTGGCGGGAAATTAGGATGTGGGTTTTTTAACTTGTACTGAGCACATGGGGGTATAAGGGTGTGGAGGATTAGCATTGGAGGGGGGGGTGGTGGATTGTCAGGGGTTGATTGGTGGTTTGGCAGAGAAAACCATGGGTGAGTGTGGTATGGTTTTTTGGCGGTATGGGGAAGAAGAAGACGGGTCAAACATTTGTTTGACCCTGATATTAAAATAAGGGGTGTAGGTTGGATCAGGTTTAAATGGTTTTGGGCTTTGGTTGGAAATGGGCTTGGTGGGTTTAATTATTAGGGGGTTTGGATTTAGTAATTGGGTTTAATAAGGATTGGATAGAAATGGGTTTAGTAACTAATGTTGGATCCGGTTTTAACCTTAGGGACCATTTGTGTAATTTATGAAGTTTTGAGGGGTTGAAAGTGTAACTTTCCCAAAGTTGATACAAGGGTTAAACATGCCAAATTTCAATATCCCAAGGACCATAAATGTTATTTTTCCATTTTATATAACCAGGGGTATTTTCTGTCAACTTTGAAAGTTCAGGGACTGATTTTGCCAATTTATGAAACTTTGCTCGTTTTTCATCTGTTTTCAGTCTTTTTGTTCCTGAGTCATATAAAAACACATTCCAATGATATTTATAGTATTATGTGACATTTCAAAGTGTTTTTGGCCGTTTATGTGGGTTTAAACAAGGTAAATATATGTGTATTTAGACACATATCAGTGGTATGGTCAAGAACTTGGATAAATTTGCAAGAAAACTTTTCTTATATCCAAGGTTTTTACAATTACTTATGGACAAACAGTTTTCTGAAAAGAAAAATTACAAAAAGGTTTATGTGGCTCCCTTTCATACAAGAAAACTTTTTGCAAACATGAAAAGGGAGGGAAAAGATTTTTCTGGCATTGTAACACTATTGTTTCAAACAATTTTGGAACTAGGTCAAAATGAGGGTGAAGGTTCAGTAATCCCAACTGAAAACCATCACACACCCACAATTTTACCATCCTTATCCCAAACCAAAAAGAGCTATACCCGTAGGCTCACACTAAAAAAGGGCACTTAGCTTGTAACACCCCAACCCAACAAGGGTAGAAGTATCACATTATGGTGGCATATCAGAACATACATAATAAAAATGCAAGCGGAAGTCTAATCATAAATACCAAAATGTAAATCAACATGACTTAAAGGAAATACATAAGTTCTACAAGAAATCCTAATGAAAGAAACATCATAATCTGAGTCTTAAAACAATGAAATAACATGGTATCAAAGCTAAGATGTCTAGGGTAAGTCTGCACTCAGCTCCTACTCTCATCCCAAAAGATAGCCCCAGCTCCTAGCTTAATAACCTGCCGCGGAGAAAAGAAACGCGGTTGAGCTTAAAAAGCTCAGTGAACAGATATACAAAGCAAAGCAATGAAACTGAAATGAGAAAACAGAATATGGCGCATTGGGTTATAACAGAAGGTATATCAAAATGTATCAAAGGTGTAAAGGTTGTCAGAAATCTACCACGAGCCTAGAAACATATCATATCATAACATCATATCATAATCTCCATAAGTAATCATAAGTAACATAATGGATTGATCAGCTCTTAGAATTGTGAAGGGCATGTATTGCACACAGTACCAATCACCAGAAATATATCATAATAACATAACAGATCATACCTAGGATGCATCCATACACCCCTGCAGAAATCATAGTGGCCAAACATATATCCTTGAGCTCATAAACATATAACAGAAAAGGGACGGGATGGAACATCACTCAACCACCCTAGAGTCATGCCATTGGTGCATCAATGACATGGTCATGGAACCCCCATGACTAGTGAAAGCTCGGGTATCACACTGAAGGTCAAATAGAATGCCATAGTAATGACACAGAATCTAAGGTCATCAGAAATATCATAATCATAGGTTCATATCAGAGGGTGCATATCAAAGGCTAATATCAAAGGCTTATATCATAGTGCCCTAAACATAAAGGCTCATAGCAAAGGCATCAAAATCAGAAGCTAAGCAATCAAAAGATGTAAAAGGATCATGAGAAACCTTATAAGAAAGGTCAAAATATCTGTACCTTATGCAAAAGACAAATGAATGAAATAACCAAGAAGCACACGGAACAGAAGCTACTCCCTCTTCACGGAACCTATACGAATTAATAATCACGAATTACTTATAAGCCCATTTTAATCAGATTTAATCATTTGGGATTTCTTCCTATTCTAAGAAACTTTCCATTTATAGTAATTTGCCATTTTTTGTAAGTCTTCATATTTAGTAACCTTCCAGATTAAGTAACTTTCCATAATTAGTAACTTTCCATATTTAGTAAGTTTTAACACGACTTCCCAATTTAGTTAAATTACGTTTAGGGTTCGGGATTATCAATTAGGTTAATCGTACCCACACACAAGTCAACACGACATTAAAAAGACACACCCGACATAAGAACATGTATTAGGGCACCAAACATCAAAGTGACACATTTAATACTTATGTAACACGTGCATACACATTAACTGGTTTTATAACAAAATTAATCCCAATAAACAAATTTTAAAAACGTATCAGAAGCCTAAACTAAAAATAAAAAAAATTCCCACAGGAGCCCATATGTCTTAAGAGTCTACTTGAATTTTTTCAGATTTTATTATTAAGTGGAAACCCCCTTTCAAATATTGTTTATGCTAACATGTCCAGATTCAGATCTGCAGATACACTTCAAATGTTTATAATTAACAACCTAACCAAACGACTCCCAAAATTTCTACAAAAATTCCAGGAAGTAGTAAACATATGAAATATGATTCTTGTAAATTGGCAGCCTCTAATTTGATACGGTTTGAAAATGAAAAATCAAAAACCACGACTGAAATAAAATTCTGCCAACACAGTTTTGACATATCATCATAATAAATTCAAAAATATGACCAAATCAAACTCAAATCCTTCCAAACCAATTGGAATACTTTACTAAGACCCTAAACTGAGTTTTAGAGCAAAAATCTAGAATTAAAAATTTACAAAACTCGTTGTATGATGAACACATATTCGACTAACAATTCTGTCCCGATCAAAACAACAACATAAACCCTAATTCCCTTTTCCTTTTAATCCAATGAATACATATGATCAAATACACATGTTATCTACTGATATAATTCATCAAAAAAACATACTCATACACCTTATTCAAATTATTAAAGATCAAACCAAATACTTCCCACACGACACACATAATCAAGGTTATATGTTTTATGATTTCATGTTCATCATTTTATGTGACAAATGTTTCTCCTTCACTTTTATCTCTATATAGCCGATCCATAGGTTATTTAGGTTACATATTATACGTGTATATATATATATATATATGTGTGTGTGTGTGTGTATGATCGAGAGGACATGAACAAAGACAAGACGAAGGTATATATACCTTGATCGATTGAAAGACAAAAAAAAAGAAGAACCAAGATCAACCAATTCGAACCCAATCCAAAACCCCTTCGAACCAGATGTACAGCGATCAAACCACCTTTTTGCTGCCTTCGTACCACCCTTTTTCCTTGATCTTTACAAGCTGAACAAAAGAGAAAATGGCTGCTAGGGTTTTTTGTGTTCTTTTGGTGTATACGGTATAAAAAAAAAAGAAGGGGAGGGGATAAAAGCCGTGTATATGGGGGAGGGTTAAGAGGCCCAATCCAACTTTGAATTCTTGTGTACAACAATCCAAATTTTTGGCCGAATATGGAACTTTTTAGGCGTGTGATATTTGGCTAGGAAACCATGTGTATGTCGACATTAATGTGACTTAAATTATAGGTTTAGTATTTTGTAGTTTCAAATTTATAACGTTTAGTTAACTTAGGTTTTATTTGCGTTCGAAAGTTCAAAGTTATAACGGATTCCAGAAACAAATATTTTAGGTTGTTATATAGCTTCCTCAGGCTAGTGCTGGTATGGATGCAGATGAGGCTACCAATAAGGAGAGGGAAGGTAGTTTAGAAAGGGCTGCCACTACTGCTTCTAGCTTAGATGTAGAGCAGGATAGTGGTAACATCTCTAAGACCCAATCCAAGGCAACTTCTAATCAATCAAGTTCCCATGAAACTGATTCAGGTGAAGGAATCCCCAAGTTCCAAGAAACTAAGGGGGCACAAGTGCTCATTCTAGGGATAAGACTGTGTCTAACATTCCCAATGATGCACCACTCGGGGGAGGTAACACACTCCGAAGTGCTGAGGGTAGTATGCAATTAACCAATGAATTGATGGCTATGCGTACCACACTTCATAAAGATGTCTTTGATCTGAAGGAACTCACCACCACTCAGCAAAAAGAAATTTCAGCCTTGAAGAAGATCACTTCTTCTCAACAAATCAGTATTACAAAGTTGAGAAAGAAGATCAAGCAATGTGAAGGGCAAAGAAAGGCAAAAACTCACAAGTTGAAGAGGTTATTCAAAGTGGGTATAGCTGCTATGGTAGAGTCCTCTGACTCTGATGATGTTCTCAATATGGCTACTAATGAGGATGCTCCCAAACAGGGGGGGGGGGAATAATGAAAGCATGGTTTTAGAGGAGGCAATGGTGGATGAGCAGATGGATGAGTAGGTTGTGTATGAGAGTGATGAATTTGTGGTAGATTATCAACAAGGAAATGAAGTGGTTTTGGATGATGCTGCTAAGTCTGTTAAGACTGTTGGGTTAGTTGTTGAGAAGTTGATTGAAGTGGCTAAGTTGATGGTTGATGCTGTTGATATTAATGCTGCTCTTGTATCAGTTAGTGTTGCAAGTTCTAAAATTACTGTTGCTAGGCAACAAGTTAGTACTGTTGTACCAAAAGTTAGTGCTGCTGCTCAAGATACAGCTGCTAGTGTTGCTAAATCAACTGATATTGATGATGAAACCAGTTTAGCTAAGGTTCTTACTAATCTGAAGAGTATAAGACCTAAAGAGAAAGGTGTAACCATCAGGTAACCATAAACAACAACAACAACAACAACAACAACCATCACATAAAAATCACAGGATAAAGAAAAGGGTAAAAATATTTTGATTGAAGCTGAAAAAGATCCTGTTCTGCTTTCAAGAAAAGAGCAACTTAAACTGGGAGAAGAAGCTACTAAAAAATTACAAGAAGAATATGATGCTGAACATCAAAGAATCTTAGCAGAAAGAGCTTAAAAAGAAGAAGAAGCCAGTCTCAGTCTTATTCAACAATGGGATGATATTCAAGCCGAGATTGAGGCAGATGGTTTATTAGCTCAGAAAATGTTGCAAGAAGAGCAAGAAGAGCTATCAATGGAAGAAAAGGCTATGTTATTTATGGAGCTCTTGGAAGTAAGAAGAAAACATTTTCTACGAAAGAAAGTTGAAGCCAAAAGGAATAACCCACCCACCAAAGATGAACAAAGGAAAGTAATGAGTACATATCTGAGAAACATGGATAGTTGGAAGCCTATTTAGTTGAAGAATCTTCGTTTTGAGCAGCTAAAAGATCAGTTTGACAAGGTATTCAAGAGGGTAAATACATTCATTGCTATGGATACAAAGGTGGTGGGTAGTTCATTAAAAAGAACTGGAGCAGAGTTAGAGTCTGAGGTTGTTAAGAAACAAAAGGCAGATGTGCGAATAGCAGAGCAAGAGTAAGAGATTGAGCAGACAGAGCAAGAGCAAGAAGATGATGAAACAACTAATCTAGTACAACTGACAGAACTTGCTTCAGATCATTTATGATGAAATTATTGATGATGTTCCTTTGAAGACTAATGTACCTATCATAGATTGGAAAACTGGTTATCATGGAAAGACTGCTTGGTGGGAGATAATCAGAGTTGGTGGACAGTCTCAAAGGTTTGTCACTTTTGCACAAATGCTCATAAAATTTGATAGAGAAGACTTAGAAACATTATGGAAGCTGGTAAAGGATAAGTATGGATTAACAAGGCCAGAAGGCATTTTGGATAGAGTTCTCTAGGGTGATTTAAAAGTTATGTTTGAACCACATCTAGAAGATAGTGTATGGACTGGACAGTTTCATAATAAAGTTGTACTTTGGAAGCTTTTTCAATCATGTGGAGTTCATACTGTGATGAAGAAAGTATTGGAAATCTACATGCTAGTTGAGAAAGATCATCCTTTAAGTAAGGCTACAGTCCATCAGATGCTAAATGGAACAATCAAACTTCAGATTGATGTTTTTGATGAAATGGTCTATAAGTTATTCAAGAAGATAGAGAGAATACTTACTCCAAAAGAGAAGAAGTAGTAAGATGTTTGGAAGCATCCTCCTGGTGATGGTTTACACTTTGAAGGAAACTTGATGATTTTAGAAGAAAATATCTAGTTTAGGGGAGGATTGTTGGGATTTAAAGGCTTCAAGGTGTTAATGCTGCTCATGATGTTAAGACTGCTTACATGATTAAGACTGCTCAGGTACTTAAATGAAAATACTCTCTGGATCCCTAAAACAGATCGATTCCTTAAGCTTGTAAGGTTAAGTTACCTTGGACAAATCTAAAACAACTTTGTTTGAAACTTTGTGAATGTCAAAGTGTATGCAGAATCTACTCTTCAACACTTAGAAGAATATTAATGTAACAATAAACTTATAGAACAATAAATTATATTAAGAACAATATAACCAAAACGCTTCAATATTATTAGAATAATAATACAAGTACTCTGTGTAATACTAGGGTTTACAACCTTGAAGCTATATAAAAAACACACGTATATAACACCTTAACCTAGGACCTCCTTTTATACACTAAGGAGTCCTTTCCAAGATAATTATAAATATTATAGAATATACATATCTTTCTAAACATATAGAATATACACAGAATATCTTCCATACTTATCACATTACGCGTCTTTATCACCTTGGCAGTACCATCTTTATTTGCAGTCTTCTGGCAGTACTAACTTTCTTCCAGTAGTACTAACTCAGTTAGTACTGTTAGTTGTAATACTTAGTAGTTCCAACTTTGGCTTGGAAGTACAAAGTGTTAAGTCATTTAATTCCAAATAATCTTCCCCTAAACTTGTGATTTACCTTCAAATCATCAATTTTCTGAATTAAACTTTTAAGCTTGAGAGGATTTTTCTAAACACTTCATTTTCTTCTAGCCTACATTTCTCTTTCAGCCTGCTTGAAGATTTTCCTTAGCAGTTCTCTTGCCATCTCAGACTCCTCATCCACAATTAGTTTTACAGATAACATCACAGTGAGAGTACCCCTTGACAATGGGTATTCCTTATCCACTAGCATGTATATGTCAGCTTCAGCTTTTGTAGACACATGGTGAACTCCACATGTATCATACAATCTGCATTGCAATGATAGATTATTTGCTTGAAACTTCCATATCTTATCACCTTCATCTGGTTCAAAAATCCTCTTCAATTCTACCCATAACATTTTCTCCTTGTCATCAGCTATCTCTGTTAACTTGAATCTTTCTTCGACTAGACTCCATAGCTTCACCAAATCATCTCTTTTAAATGCTTTAAACATATCATCAAAGTGTTTGTATACCTCAGAATGATTTCCAACTCTTATTATCTTTCAAGATTTTCCTAAGTCATCAGTGTAGATCTCCCAGTATATGATTGGATATTTGACTTGTAAAGCTTCTACATGCATACCTTCTACTGGAACAACAATCATCATCTGTTGAAGCTTTTCATCAGTTAATTCTTCTTCTTCTTCTGCTGTAGGTAAGTCCTCACTAATCTTTTATTTCTTAGAAGACTCTGACTCTATTGATATCCCTGCTCTCTTAGTAGTTCTGTTTTCTTCTTCTGTTCCAATAGGAATAAAGTGTTGTACTTTCTTGTAAGCTTTGAAGTAGAAACCTTAAATTTCTTCATATGTCCTTCTTTAAGCTGACTAGTAGTCCAATCATCTTGATTCTTCAAATAATTAGTCATAAACCTCATCCTTTCTGCTTGAGTTGGAGGTGTATTTCTTCTTGCAGTAGCCTTCTTTTCACTCTGACTCTTCTTAATCATCTCTAGCAGCTCATTAAGTGCATCTTCTCTTTCTTTTTCATTGATAGTTTCCCTATCTTGTTAATAAATTTTCTGAGATAGAAGCTCATCTGCCTTTTCTTGTGCTAACCTTTCTGCTTCTTCACTTGCAAGCTTTTGTTCCACCATAAATCTTGCAATTCTTGCTTCTTCTACTAATTTAGCCTGTTCTTCATCATGAACCCTTTGAGCAATTTCTGCATCAAAACTTATCTGAGCTTGAACTCTCTCTTTGACCTTCTTTGGTTGCTCAGACTCAATCATGATGCTCTTTCCCTTATCTGCAACACTGGCAGTACTAATTGATGCATCAGCAGTACTAATAGATACACCAGCAGTACTAACATCTTCTTGAGCTGTAGGAGCAGTATCAACACCTGTTTCACCCATACTAGTATCAAGCCTCCCCTAAATGTCTGCATCTTCTTCTACCAGTGTGATGTTTGGATCTTCATCTATTTCAGCAATTTTCCTCCCCTATTTGGAAGGATCCTCTAAATCGTCATCTGAATCTTCTTCTGAACTGTCAGACTCCACAATCTTTGCCCTCCTTTTTGCTTTACTGGCCTTGAGTTTTTGCTGTAACTTCTTCACTTTCTGAATCAACTTGGTATAAGTAGCACCATAAAGCTTCTTTGTCTCTTTCAATTCTTTTTCCAAGCCAGTGACCCTTGCTGTCAGGTGTGTACAAATTACCATCAATTCTTTGAGTTTCAGACTGCCCTCATCACTTCCAAGTGTGTTAAATCTTGGGAGAGGTGAATCATGGGGCATGTCCCCCATTGTATCTTGGTGGCTGGGATGTCATCATCTTAATCAAACTCATGAGAACTTGACTCATTAGATGTTGCCATGCGTTGAGTCTTATCAATGTTACCACTGGCCTGTCCAGCTTCTAAGCCAGAGACAGTAGTGGTAGCCCTCACCATTCTGTCAGAGACAGCCTCATCTGCTACATTGGATTGAGTAGGAGATCTGGGCTGAGGTACCACAGATTTCTGTCTGATTCAACTCCTATATGTTTATAAAAATTGAGGTTGTGATGATGATGGAGCACTTATGGGTGTGTGATGGGACTCAACTAGGATTGTTGATCCTTCACCCTGAACAATTTCTTCTTGAACAAGCATAGTTGAAAACGGTGGTACTTCTATCCCATTGTAACTCTTAGAAGCCATCCTCATATTACTAAAAAGTTTTTGAGTGAGGATAGGAGTTGGATAAACAGTTTTATAAGATATAAGCAAATTCTTGTGTTTGTTCAAAAACATTTGAATAAATCTTGGATACATTAAAAATTTGTATTTGGTATCCAATTTTTTAACCATACGATAAAAAATCAATTTTGAAAAGTTAAAAGTCCTTTTTGAGGCTAAACAAATAAGAGTAGTTGTAATATTACTACTGAATTGCTCCCAAATAAGAGTAGTTGCAATATTACTAGAATTCAGATTAACATTTTATTTATCTACTTTAATCATACCATAAGTTAAATAAATAAATAGTAGTATAAATATAACATTGGGCCAATTGTTTTAAATATATATAAGGTTTTGGGCAAATTTTGTTACTTACCAAATCCAAGCCCAACTAGAATTTGATCCAACCCACATTATACAAAAATAAAAATCGGTCCAAACCCTTCCCCTAGAACCCGTAGACCGAATTTAGAGAAGAAAAAAAAAGGGATCGATCTAGGGTTTTGGGTTTTCGAGCTTCGGTTAATTTCATCTTCTAAATTCTTTAAATTTTAAGCTTAAAATTTTAAATTAATTATGTAACCTACGTGATGGAATTAGGGTTTATAAAAGAATGTTAATAATTTGTAATTTAGAGTATAATGATGATTAGAACATTAAGGTTAAGTGTTTATAAAATAATACGCAAGATTAAAAAGTTAGGGTTTTGTTTGTAAATTGATGTGATGCTGTCCAGAAATTGGGTCTGATTGAGGGATGTCTAAATTGATGATGCCAACGTGTTTTTGGCTGATTTTTGATTTTTGATTTTCAAACTACAAGGAACTGAGAGCTCTTCTTTTACAGGAGTGATATGTAAGTTATGTGTGAGTTTCTGGATTTTTTGTGGATTTTTCTGAAGTGCCTCAATGGGTTAATTAAATGAAAACTTTATGTATGTATGTGTAGATAATTTTCTGGGTTTTTTGAAAGGGTACTAATGCTTGATAATAAAATCTATAAAAATTTATGAAGATACTAAACTAATATGGGAATCACATATAATTATTTCAGAATTTTTGGAGCTTAATTGGCAGGCATGAAAAATCATAAGGATGTGATCCAGATTCACTAATATATCCTAATTAAGTGATATATGATTTAGAAGTACCTATAAACCCTAAATAATTATGATCAGGTGCATGCATTTAATACATGGAGATTAGGGCTCGTTTATGCGTTATTTTATGTGGATCATGTACGCGTTATTTTTTATTTTGTGTGTGTGATTGTGTGTCAATCTAGAGGCTGTAAAACATGTGTTCATATGTTGTAATTACACTATAAAAATGGATGTGTGAACAGATTTGAATATGGTTAAGTGTTGGGTTGTTTTGGTCCTATAATTTCATGTGTTGGTGTCGTTATATTGGCTGTCAAATATGGTGGTCATGCGTGGCTTATGGGGTGGTCAAATGAGGTTTAAAGACATGTTTGTAATCTGAATTAAAAAGGTTAAAAGGGCGAGGTTATGGTTTGGTTAAAACATTGGGTGCGTTTGTGTAAGTAAGTATGTGATATAATGGTCTTAAACCGATTTCTGAATGAGACAGTTTTGTAAGCTGAATATGTGTGCACTATTGCTTTAGTTTCATAAGTGTATGATACTAGTTCTTTGCTTGTAAACCTTGTTTAATGTCTTATTTAAGTTTTCCAATTGGTTTGGAATGAATTGGGGTGTTACAATTATGGTATCAGAGCTCAGGCTTCGACTTGTAGCACATAAGTTATGGCTTGTGAAGATTTGGACCCTTAGGTTTGCACTATAGGAACTTATGGAACAACCTTTGAAATTTTGCCTTAGGTTTCACCTGAAGAAACTATTAGTTGTGACCGGTGAGGATTGGGTAGATTATATGATAAGGCATTGGTTAGATATCTTTCTTCCGCACCACTCTGATTTATGCCTCTGATTTTAGTTAAGCCTTTATAAGATCATTCGTTCCAGAGATTAAGAAAATTTAGCAAGATATGCAACCTAAGTTCAGTGATCAAATAAGTTTAGAATACTTTGAGAATTTTGTAGTAATGTCATATGGATTTTGTTGACTAAGCATCGAGATGCTAACAATGATCATATTAGATTTGTCATCTTTGGCGATTTGAGAAACTCAAAATTCTGTACCATGGTTCCTAACCTGGTAAACAATTATGATCACCTTTGCTTTGAAAACTCGTACGTTAATCCCTCGCGGTTGTGAAAATATTTCGTTTGATGAAACTCGCCTCGAGAGTTATTCGGTTGTTTGAAATGTTTGCGATGTATTCCTTAATGAACTACCAAGATTACCATCTGAATGTAAAGATGTTTGATCTGGTTATGAGAATTTGTTTAGTCACCACTCAAGGTAGAATGTGATTACAATAAAGGCATGTGTATATGATGCAAGTATTATGATGCCTGGCCAACGTGATAATAGTTACATCATATAACTTGAACTTATTAGGATCATAGGAGATCTTGAGCAGTGCCTGAGATCGGTAAGTTGGTTGATTCAGAAACCCTATCCGTATAAGAGCAACGTTTTGCTAATTCAGAAACTCCGTATTGAACGACATCAGTTAAATGGAAAGAATTGAAGGATCAACTTCTAGGAAGTGGTTTTATCCATTTGAGTGTGTCTCAGTAGGGTGCTCTAGTTTTATTCGTGAAGAAGGATGATGACAACATCAAGTTATCTATTGAATTTTGGAAAGTAAATAGTATTGTGGTTAGAACCGTTATCCGTTACCTCGAATCGACGATTTGATTAATCAACTTCAGGGTGTGAAGTTTTTCTCAGTGATTGAGTTTGGATCTGATTATTTTCAGTTACGTTTAAAGGAGCGAGATGTTCCTAGAATTACCTTTCGTATTCATTATGGTCTTCATGAGTATTAGTGATGCCAATTGTATTGGCTACTGCTCCGACTGTTCCTATGGACTTGTTAAATCGTATCTTTCATGAATACTTGGACAATTTGTCATAGTATGACATATTGGTATATTCAGAGATGAAAGAGAAACACGGGGATCATCTTCGTAGTCTGTGTTGAAATTTCTACGTTAGAAGAAGCTCTATGCAATATTTCTGAAGAGTAATTTTGGTTGGGATGAAGAATGAGAGGAAAATTTTGAAAAGCTAAAAAGAGATTTGTTTCTGCTCAAGAAGGAGACATAGTTATGTCCTTATGAAACACATGAATACTTGGTTATACTTCAATACAGCTAGAACCGTAGGAGGTGAAGTATCCGACGAATGACTGGGAGTGATTTGTGACGAACATGAAGAAGCTCAGGAGCAAGACGGTGGAATATGATCTGTGTTAGAAGACTTGAAGGAAGCAGTTTTGATTGAAGCACACAGTTCAATTTTCTCTATCCATCTTAGTTGTACTATTATGCATAGAGACTTGAAGCAAAATTTTGATGGAATAGTATGAAGACGATTGTGACTACCTTGGTGGCGAAGTGTTTTGCGTGTCAACAGGTTAAGATTCAGCAACAGCATACGAGTGGTTTTCCTTAGCTTTGGATATTCTTATGTGGAAGTGAGGTTAAACCTTCATGGACCTTGTATTGGGATTTCCACGCACATTTAGGAAGGACAACACGAATTGGGTCGTAATAGATCATTTGGCTAGGTCAGTTCACTTGGAAGATTGGCAGAGATTTCTTTCGGCAGAAGATTATTCAAGCTACAAGGCGCATCTGCAGTGATCGTGTCAGAGATTCGCGTTTTGCTTCACACTTCCAGAAGAGATACAGAAGACTATGGGAATTGGACTCAGGTTTTAGTACGACTTCTCACCTTCAGACGGATGGACAGACATAACAATTATTCGAGCTTGGAAGATATGTTGAGAGGGAAAATTCAACAAGTGTTTGGCCTGGTTGTGTTTGCTAACTAGGATTGATGGCATGAAAGTGACAAGGGTTTTCCTTTCAGAGATTTGTATGAACGGAGATGTGGAGCACCTTTTGGTTGAATTAAGTCAGAGAGTTACTTATTGAAGGTCCGGAGTTGATTCAGTGACTAATGGATTAGTTATCATTGTGGAAGAGAAATTTTGAAACTTTAGACCGGGGAAATTGTGTGTTCCGTATGATGTTTCCATACAGAAGAGTTAGACGCTTTGGCATATAAAGAAGATGTAGTTCGTGATACGTTAGACCTTAGATTCGTGCTTATCCGTACAATTATAGTACCTATTCATTTCGTTTGCGGATACATTTTGATACTCTGATATGTGCTTAGTTGATCGTCAGTACGAATAGGTTACCCATTCCTTTATGAAACTCTTGATACATTTGATGATTTGATATGTGCTTCTCTGATTATTAGCAGGTTCCTTAGTTCGTTCAGAATCTGGATAGAGTTGATGAAGTTTTATCGTTTAGCAGTACCTCCGTATTTCCCTTGTGTGTATATGTGTTTCATGTATCTCTTTGTGAGATTAAAATTGTTATCTGCTACGTATATGCTACGTATTCGTTGGATCAGATTTCTTATGATTTGTGCTCTATTGGAGAGCCTTGGGTTATCTTATTTGTCTGGATCGAGTCATGAGAAACAAAAGAATTCCATTCGTTAAGATCTTTTAGAAGAACCTCTCCGGGCGTGAGGCTATTTATGGTCACTTCTTTTGTGATTTGATACGAATCCGTCTAACTTTTGCGACTTCAATTTCGAGGAAGAAATTTTCTTTTTAGAGGGGAAGAGTTATAACGCACTAGAATTCAAATTAATTAACATTTTAATTATCTACTTTAATTATACCATAAGTTAAATAAATAAATAGTAATATAAATATAACATTGGGCCAATTGTTTTAAATATATATAAGGTTTTGGGCTAATTTTGTTACTTACCAAATCGAAGCCCAACTAGAATTTGATCCAACCCACATTATACAAAAATAAAAATAGGTCCAAACCCTTCCCCTAGAACCTGTAGACCGAATTCAGAGAAGAAAAAAAAGAGGGATCGATCTAGGGTTTTGGGTTTTCGAGCTTCGGTTAGTTTCATCTTTTAAATTCTTTAAATTTTAAGCTTAAACTTTTAAATTAATTATTTAACCTACATGATGGAATTAGGGTTTATAAAAGAATGTTAATAATCTGTAATTTAGAGTATAATGATGATTAGAACATTTAGGTTAAGTGTTTATACAATAATACTCAAGATTAAAAAGTTTGGGTTTTGTTTGTAAATTCATGTGATGCTGTCCAGAAATTGGGTCGGATTGAGGGATGTCTAAACTGATGATGCCAACGTGTTTTTGGGTGATTTTTGAGTCTAAACATAAGTTCAATCAGTGTACTTTCTGGAAATACAAGTTTCATGGTCATTGGAGGTCGGGTAGATAGCTTTTTTATTTTTAGAACATTAGTTGTCAAATCTGAGAAATCAGAGTCTGAACATCAGTCTATGTTTTTGATTTTTAATTTTCAAACTACAAGGAACTGAGAGCTCTCCTTTTACAGGAGTGATATTTAAGTTATGTGTGACTTCCTGGAATTTTTGTGGATTTTTCTGAAGTGCCTCAATGGGTTAATTAAAGGAAAACTTTCTCTATGTATGTCTGGAAAGATAATTTTTGAAAGGGTACTAATACTTGATAATAAAATCTATAAAAATTTTTGAAGATGCTAAACTAATTTGGGAATCATATATAATTATTTCAGAATTTTTGGAGCTTAATTGGCAGGCATGAAAAATCATAAAGATGTGATCCAGATTCGCTAATATATCCTAATTAAGTGATATATGATTTAGAAGTACCTATAAACCCTAAATAATTATGATGAGGCGCATGCATTTAATATATGGAGATTAGGGCTCGTTTATGCGTTATTTTATGTGGATCATGTACGCGTTATTTTCTGTTTTGTGTGTGTGATTGTGTGTCGATCTAGAGGCTGTAAAACATGTGTTCATATGTTGTAATTACACTATAAAAATGGATGTGTGACCAGATTTGAATATCGTTAAGTGTTGGGCTGTTTTGGTCCCATTATTTCATGTGTTGGTGTCGTTATATTAGCTCTTAAATAGTGTGGTCATGCGTGGCTTATGGGGTGGTCAAATGAGGTTTAAAGACATGTTTGTAATCTGAATTAAAAGGTTAAAAGGGCGAGGTTATGGTTTGGTTAAAACATTTGGTGCGTTTGTGTAAGTAAGCATGTGATATAATGGTCTTAAACCGATTTCTGAATGAGATAGTTTTGTAAGCTGAATATGTGTGCACTATTGCTTGAGTTTCATAAGTGTATAATACTGGTTCTTTGATTGTAAACCTTGTTTAATGTCTTATTTAAGTTTTTCAATTGGTTTGGAATGAATTGGGGTGTTACATTCATTGTTTTTATAAAAAACTAGTTGCTCTTCTACAATAGCTAACCCTCTTTTATAATTAGCTAGATTAAACCCAGATTGATTAAAATCTACTCTTAACTCATCATAATATTTTTTAAGAGTTTCATAGCTTTTTAGACAGGTTTTTTAACAAGTATTATTTGTGTATACCTCAGAGTCAGAAAAAGCCATCAGTGCCATGTTGGTAGGAGCTTCCTCTTCAGCCATATAGCTCCAGTCAAAACCTAACCAATCAATGGCCACCATAGCTTTGGAAGAAGTTTCTTCCAAGTTCATAGTCTTCCTGGTGCTCTCTTGATTCCTGGATCCTCTGCCTTATTGACCTCTATTCCTGCTATCCTGGTTTCTTGGCCCTCCGCATTCCCTAGCAAAGTATCCCAACTTATGACAGTTGTAACACTTTACCTTTGACTTATCATATCCAGCAGTATCACCTCCATTGATGGTAATCTTCTTACCAGTCTTCTAGAAAAACCTCTTTGCTCTCATGCTCAACAAAGCTAACTGCCACTTCAAATTCATCTCTTCTAAATCATCTTCATGGATTTTCTCTAGGTCTTCATGTACAAGCTGAGACCCATTTTCTTGACTGGCCAAAAATGTATAGACAATATCATCACTTAAGCTAGCAGTACTAGTTTGTGAACTAGCAGTACTAACTTTTGGGTTTGCAGTACTAACTCCATAAGCAGTATAACCTCCTCAGTACTGCTAGTGCCAGGAGATGATACAAATGCCATGTTTTGAGCACATGAGCTTGAGCTTGCAGGCCTTTTCCCCTCTTGTTCAACAATCTTGAAATTGTTGTAGAGATCATCAAAACTCATTGTGTCTAGATCAGGCTTGTTCCTCCAGACCACAACATGAGTATTCCACTCAGCAGGCAGACTTCTCAAGAATTTTAAATTGAGATCTTGTTGTGAAATATCTACACCCAAGACAGCCAGTTGGCTCACAATCTTCTGAAGCCTGTTGAAAATAGAATCAAGAGACTCAGTGCTTGGAGCACTAAAGTTCTCATACATCTATTTTAGAAGAGTCTTCTAAGCCTTCTTAGTTGCTTCATTACCACCAAACCTTGTTGTTATAGCTTCAAACAAGGTCTTAGCATCCTTGTACTTACTAAAAGTCAACAGTTGTTCATTGGGGAGAGCCATCAGCAACATACTTCTAGCCTTTACATTATTCTTCTTTTGTGCCTTCTCTTCAGCAGTTACAGGACCTGATACTGTCTGAATTGTGACTCCTTCACTTGTTGATGCTTTGGTTGCAGGTTTGAATGAGTTGCCATTCTCTATGATATCCCATAGAGCATAGTCTTGCACCTGAAAGTATTGCTCAATTCTGAGCCTCCACATCTCATAATCACCCTACTTGAGAATGGGCAATTTAGCAGTGGTAGTGGTTTGAGTTGTTTCAAGATCCATCTCTTCATGTTAGTAAAGAGTTCTTCTTGTTTCTTCTAGATCAAAGTTTCAGAACCTGGTTCTGATAGCACTTGTTGATCCCTAACACATATCGATTTCTTGAATTTGTAAGGTTAAGTTACCTTGGATAAATACAAAACAACTTTGTTTAAAACTTTGTGAATGTCAAAGAGTATGCGGAATCTACTCTTCAACACTTAGAAGAATATTAATATAACAGTAAACTTATAGAACAGTAAACTGTATTAAGAACAATATAACCCAAATGCTTCAATATTATTAGAATAATAATTTGAGTACTCTGTGTAGTACTAGGGTTTACAACCTTGAAGCTATATCAAAAACACACGTATATAACACCTTAACCTAGGACCTCCTTTTATACACTAAGGAGTCCTTTCCAAGATAACTACAAATCTTCTAGAATATACATATCTTTCTAAACATATAGAATATACACATAATATCTTCCATACTTATCACATTACGCGTCTTTATCACCTTGGCAGTACCATCTTCATCAGTAGTCTTCTGGTAGTACTAACTTTCTTCCAGCAGTACTAACTCAGTTAGTACTGTTAGTTGTAATATTAGCAGTTCCAACTTTGGCTTGGTAGTACAAAGTGTTAAGTTATTTAATTCCCAACATACTCTAAGCATGTTTCTACTGCTGGTACAAAGATTAAGACTGCTAGTGTATATTACTATTGCTGGTAATGTTGCTGAACTTCAAAGAAATACACTAAGTATGTTAGTGCTGCTAGAAGAAAAGTTAGTGCTGCTAGTACTAACTTACTACTGCTGAAGTATTAATGCTGCTAGAGTTAAAGTTTAGTGCTGCTTGAGTATTGATTAGTGCTGCTGATGTATTAAGTCGGTTTATGTGTAAGATAAGTATAGTAATATGGTGTAACACATTTAGATAAATATAGAAAAGATTTATCTTGCATAGAAAGTTATTGTAAGCCGAATAGGACTCCTTAGTCTATAAAAGGAGGTCCTAGGGCATATAGATTGATATGTATTCATTGAGTCACGGATTTATAGCTTCAAGGTTGTAAAACCCTAATACTGTTGAGTATTCGTATTATAGTCAATATTATTGAAGCCTTTTTTTGATATAATTTTTTTCTTTGTTTACTGTTACATTAATACAAATTTCTTCTTAAGATCAAGTACAAGAATCCGCATTGTATTTGATTAAACTCAAAGACAGTTTCTATACTTAGTTGTGTTGAATTTATTCAAGATAACTAAACCTTTACAAGCTAAGAGATTCGATCAAGTGCATAACTGGGATCAACACTTAATCAGTTTCACGCGCACATAATTCTCTCAAATACAAACCCTAACTCTCTTTTTATCATAAATTTGCAAAAACCCACATCCATTACAACAAAAATCATAAAAATGTCAAATCTTTCTTTTGCCGACTCACACAACATGATTGCATTCTTGCGAAAAACTAAAGAGTCTGAAGGTTTTACTGAAATCATTGATTTTCTTAATGCAACCCATATAAATTATGCATTAACAGTAAACCCTACAATATATATTTCCCAAATTAAACAATTTTGGTTTACTGCAAAGGTCAAAACTATTAATGGGGAAGCACAGATCCATGCCCTTGTTGATGGGCAGTAGATACTCATTACTGAAGCATCTGTTAGGAGAGTTCTTCACCTAGCAGATACTAAGGGAATTGAGTGTCTCTCAAATTCAGAGATTTTTGAAAACCTTGCACTGATGGGGTATTTAAGGAAAAATGATTCTTATTTTTTTTTAAATCCTACTTCTCCCCACAGTGGAAATTCTTAATCCACACTATCTTGCAATGTCTTAGTCCAAAGACAACTGGTTGGAATGAATTTAGCAGCAATATGGCTTCTGCCATTATCTGCTTGGCTAAAAATAAAAAATTCAATTTTTCAAAATTAATTTTTGATAGTGTGGTTAAGGGCTTGGATAGTTCATCAAACAAAATTTTCTTATATCCAAAGTTCTTACAACTACTTATGAACAGACAGTTTTCTGAAAAGAAAACTCGCAAAAAGGTTTATGAGGCTGCCTCTTATACTAGAATTTTTTTTGCTAACATGAAGAGAGAGAGAAAAGATTTTTTAGGCATAGTAACACCATTTTTTCAAACAATGTTGGAACTAGGTCAAAATCAGGTGAAGGTTCAGGAACTCCCACTGTCACCTAACACAAACCCACCTTTTTATCCATTTCCTCAACAATGCAAAAGACCTATCAACGTAGGAAAACCCAACAGGGCACTCACCTACCTCAGGCTAGTGATGGTATAGATGCAGATGAGGCTACCCATGAGGAACTCCCACTGTCACCCAACACACACCCACCTTTTTATCCATTTCCTCGACAATACAAAAGACCTATCAACGTAGGAAAACCCAACAGGGCACTCACCTACCTCAGGCTAGTGCTGGTATGGATGCGGATGAGGCTACCCATGAGGAGAGGGGAGGTAGTACTGGTATGGATGCAGATGAGGCTACCCATGAGGTGAAGGTTCAGGAACTCCCACTGTCACCCAACACACACCCACCTTTTTATCCATTTCCTTAACAATGCAAAAGACCTGTCAACGTAGGAAAACCCAACAGGGCACTCACCTACCTCAGGCTAGTGCTAGTATGGATGTAGATGAGGCTACCCATGAGGAGAGGGGAGGTAGTTTAGAAAGGGCTGCCACTACTGCTGTTAGCTTAGAAGTAGAGCAGGTCAGTGGTAACATCAATAAGACCCAATCTAAGGCAACATCTACTGAATCAAGTTCCTATGGAACTAATTCAGAGGATGGAATCCCCAGGAGCCAAGAAACCAAGGAGGGCACAAGTGCTCAACCTAGGGTTGAGACTGTGTCTAACATTCCTAGTGATCCACCTCTCGGGATAGGTAACACAATCCGAAGTGGTGAAGGTAGTTGATAAGGATTTATTTGGTACCTTTTTAAGGGGTCATTTAAGTCAAAAATCGAGTAAATATGATCAAATATTGCCTCAAATCGTTTCTTTTTGTATTTTAGGTACTTGGGACGAGAATGGTGGTAAATGGCACTTTTGGAGCATATTTGGACGATAAAGTGAAGAAAACGACGAAGTCGCTAAAACTACGTCAGACTTGGAGGTCTAACGGTGTCACTAGACACAACGTGACGCCGTCCCTTGTAAACTTGATGCGCGTGATGTGTCGTTGCGGTTTAGCAGTTTTAATGCCTACTCAAGTTTTAAATTTATATTTAGCCGACTTATCAATAACACACACACTTAACGAGCAGTGTACCCGGTCAGTATGAAGATAATGGTAAGTAGAGTGTCGATCACTAAGAGTGGAACGTATTATCTCGTTATTCTAATCAGTATTTTAATATTCTAACGCAAGGGGGTTTCAGCCTGAGAGACTGGCACGATTTGGTTGCAATTAAATAATAAACTAAACCAATAGGCACGAATCAGCAAGTAGCACACACGTACACAGATAAATACTCGAGACAATAAGAAGATCTGTCCTTATGATTAAGTAGTTTGTCACTTGTTTTATTGATAGCTTTATATGAAGTGTATGTAGTTAACCCTTTCTCGTTGGTCCTATTCTTATCGGCGAGTAAACCCTTAATGATTACTTATGTCTAAAAGTTATTCCTAAGTGATCAATTTAGTAACAACCGTGGGAGCCACATTATTTTCCGCAGTCAAATGCGCAGGCCACTAATAAACACAGAGGTTATCAATGCACTAATAAGTAGTAACCAAAGACATCAACATATAAACTTTAATTGATGGGAAAGCAGTTTTAAGGGAGTGCAATCTTTCCGTTGTCACATTACACAAGCCATCAATCCTGATGAATTAAAGTTTGCTAACACAATAAAACAAAACTACTTAATGAATTAAACACATGCAGCACCTTCTTACAGCTCTTGTATCCTTGATTTGAGTGTGTCTTGTGCTGCTGCCTTGACTGAATTCGTCCTAGGGTTTTTGGTCTTCGGTCTCGTATATAATATATGGCCCCTCGAATTCGTCTGGTCTTGGGGTATTTATAGTTTCTGTCTGAGGGTAAGATGCGGCGCATCTATTAAGTAGATGCGGCGCATGTACTTAACTTCGCGTGGGGTCCAAGATTATAATATTCAGGAATATTCGTACACCGCCAGAAGATGCGGCGTATCTTTATCTTTGGATGCGGCGCATGTCCTCTTGTATCTTGGATCGTATCTGGTGAGATCTTGATAGCGATGCGGCGCATGTCATGAGTGAGATGCGGCGCATCTGGAGCAGATTTGACTTGATCTTGTCCATTTCAGTAGACTCTTCACTTTATGCTTGTTTTGCTCCGTAATTAGTCCAAAATCGCCAAGTTTCACCAAATGCTTGTTTTCAACTGAGAATTACAAAAGTAAACGATTAAGTATCAATCCTCATACATAATATAGTAAAACAAGTCAAATTAATAGGATAAATGATAGTAATAAAATGTACTTATTTGAGTTCATCAAATATCCCCCCACTTGAACTTTACTTGTCCCCAAGTAAACCTTTGAATTAATCTTATGAAAATGTATCCTAAAAATGTTAGGATTTATTTTTATATTTAAGCATGTATTCGTCTTTTGTCATAATCACACAACTAAACACTTAACGAATTAGAAGTAAAATAGAAATATTTCGATAAAAGCAAATCTAATCGTTTAACTGTCCAGTCGCGACGAATATTCTATCATAAGCTTGGCAAGTATACACATCTCCCCCACTAAAGCCAAGGAATAACAAGTCTAAAGCGGTAAAAAGGGTTTTTAGGCTTAAGGGTTAATTATTCTTATTCACTATCGATCTCAAATTCCAGAAAAGGCGACAAAATCACAAATACATGATCGAATCCACGAACACGATACTTGCAATTGCTCAAATCCTTAACTCGAACAGGCTAAAGATAGGTCCAAACTTTACCAATAATAATATATCAAAAAGGGCGACAAAATCATAAATACATAGCCGAATCCACGACTACGATACTTAAGATTGCTCAAATCCCTAATCTCAATAAATCAAAGGTTTGGTCAGATAAAGAATAGGGTATGGATAATATTTGGGATATAAATTGGTGTAAAATAAAAAATAAAAATAAACAAACAAATAAATTAAAATTCTAAGTGTGGTTAATCACTATCCCAACCATCCCATGAATAAGACTCATATCATTGAATAACTCACGCTTTAACACTTGAAACACACGCTTTAGGTAGACACGAATTATACTCAACAAGATCTTAATCAAAGAATAAACCTTAATTGGCGTTCCCATAACTGCCAATTCCCATTCAATCCATAGATATAGTACAACAAATAGTGGTGATATCGACCACTTACATAACTTTACATCGTTGGTTAAAACAAACATCCAACTTTCTTCTTTTTTCTTTTTCTTTTCTTATTTTTTCGATTTTTTTTTTTTTTTTTTTTTTTTTTTTTTTTTTTTTTTTTTTTTTTTTTAATTTTTTAGTAAACACACGAAAAATAAACCCAAAGATATACAATATTTACTTTCACTCCAATTGCATTGTGCAATTTCCCGACCTAACCATAGATAATGAATTACGCACGCGAACACAGGTAATGTAAGGAAACACACTTTGCCTATAGCAATTAACCAACCACGGATTCTAATCTACAGGGTAGGCTAAGGTGTAAGGTGTAACGAAACATTTTAAACATAGGTGTAAGAAACGAAAGGAATGGCTCTGAGGGTTTTTCTAGGGGTATCTTACTCTAAAAATGAGAGTAACAAAAGGGTTTATACGGGGGTTAACTAACCAGTGTAGTTAGCTAATAACACATAACATATAAGGCTATTTGGGTGTAATCCTAGAAATTTACCAATTTAGACAAGTCATTCCAATTATATAAATAATACTTATTATGGTGGTCTCGAATAGTATACAAGCCAAGTTCTAAAGTTTACAAGTCACCGGCACACTCATAGATTTGTGAATTTTGAAAAATCACAATTTTTGAAAATAACGTCGTGTGTGCAGCTATGCAACTTAGATCTTAAACAAAAACATGCTAAAAAAATTTAAATTTTGATATATTAAGCACATTTTAAGCATATTTTGAAAAGTTTAGGACAAGTAAATGTTAAGTATTCTAATTCTCCAATCCCCCCACTTAAGTTAAACAACGTCCTCGTTGTTCGTATAAAAGGTTAAAAACTGGAAAATAAAAGAATTATAACAGAAAAACTCCCCTGAGATTTGCTCGGTATGATCCTCCATTAGTATAAGAGCAAAAATCATCTTTCTTGTGGATTAGAACGTTTAAGCTTCGTATAAGATGTATCCACAGGAAATGCAGGAATCTATAATACCACCAACACTTTAAAACACACCTAAGATAAGAAAGGTTGAAACTTGCTTAACACATTAGTAGTTAGGGAAAAATAAAACATAAAAATTAAAAATGAAAATCATCAGGTCAGTCGATGCGCCGTATCTTATGGAAGAAGATACGCCGTATCGAGCCTGGAATAAATACGGATCAGAATAAAAGATGCGCCGCATCCTTAACCAGGGATGCGCCGCATTAAAATAAACTGATAAAAAGTTTTAAATTCTAAAATAAAAATATGCGGAAAAATAAAATAAGATATGACCATTGCAGGAGATGCGTCGCATCTCAGGATGGAGATGCGCCGTATCCTCGGCGGCCTGACTGACTCGACACATAAACAGAATAATAAAAAGATAAATCCGGGTTGTCTCCCGGTAAGCACTTGTCTTTATTCCAGAGTCTTCAAGTTAGACTCACGTTCAGCTCTTCTAATATCGATCATTTATTCCTACATGGCCACGTAGGATCCATTTAGCAACTAAATCGTTACGTATATATTCAGGTCCCAAATTCAAAACTCCTTTATAGAATCCTTCCATTATTTGATATGGGTACTCAATCCCTCTCTTTATGTCATCATTACTAATAAAAAGGAATGGAGAGAATTTGTAGGAGACCCTATTAGTAGCATGTTTAAACCCAGGGTGAGTTCGGGGCATCATATAAGTGATAATGTCGCTTCCACATTGAAAGGTGATCTTTCCTTCAAATCGCTTTGCATTAATAGTGATCTCCCTACAAAATGGTTTTCCAACAATCACGTCACCCATATTGCTGTCACGATAGGCATTCATGTCTTCAACAACGGCGAACTCAGTTACAATAGTAAAGCGTCCTACAAAGATCGGGACATTAATGAAGGCTCCAACTACATTCTTTCCCGTATGCTCCACTTTATTTCTCATAATAGAATTGTAAAAGCTTCTTGACATGACATTGATTGGTAAAATAGGAAAGAAATTGGCGTCAATACACTTGTACCCAATCATGCATGGGAATTGCAAATTGTAAGCACAATCGGCGTGGATCCTTCTACCGTAATCCCAAGAACCGTCATATCCCTCAAATTCATCGTAATTCCTAGTATTAATAACGTTGACTTTTGGACTATCCACAATTTCTCCTTCTTCTAATTCAGATTCCGCATCGTCCATGAATAGGTCATTGGATTCTATTGGTCCATCAAGGTCATTAAGTTCAATGTAGTCCCCGTCGTAACGTTCGGGTGATTTATCATGCACTGATATATCATTCATAAAGTTGGCGTCGAAGTCGAAGTCAATCAGCTCTCCGAATCCATCCATTTTCCTTCTGAAATAATCACAAAAGCATCAGTAGGATCTGTTCGCAAGAAGAAAAATTAACAAATATAGAAACGGATATAAGAATAAAAATAACTGATATTGGCAGACGATGCGCCGTATCCAAAAAAATTGGATACGCCGTATCTAATAATCGTTAAAATTAAATCAGACTTTTATTCAGAAAATAGATACGCCGCTTAGAAATTTGAATGCGCCGTATCAATTTTAATAATCAAAAATCGGTATTTATTAAAAAATTAAATGCGTCGTATTAACGAAAGTTAATGCGCCGTATTTTCGTTACGTTTCAAAATATAAGATTTTTGATTCAGAAGATACGCCGTATCGACAGAGATCGATGCGCCGTATCTGTTTAATTAATCGAAAACTGTTTTTAATTAAAATAATAGATACGCCGTATCTGCTAAAGCAGATGCGTCGTATGGCGTTAATGTTTAGAAAATTTTTTTATTAAAAACAGATACGCCGTATCTTGGGGAAAAGATGCGTCGTATCGCTTTATCGCTTAGAAAAAATTTCTTATTAAAAACAGATACGCCGTATCTTGGTAAAGATGCGTCGTATCGAATTAATTAAACGCGTTGTATTTTATAAAAAAATTGAACGCAATACGCCGTATCTGAGGAATCAGATGCGCCGTATCGTTCGATTTAGCTCAGTACAACGATAGCAGAAAATAAAAATTACGAAAAAAAAAAAAAACAAATAAAAACACACAAAAAAAAAACACAAACAAAAGCAAACAAATAACACACAAAAACATAAAATATGCAAAATAGTACAATGAATACAAATTAATCTAATACACAACAAAATTAGCGGTTAGATAAAAAATTAAAAACCTAATTAAAATACTAATCAAATTAACAGATAATAACAATTCACTCCCCGGCAGCGGCGCCAAAAACTTGATGCGCGTGATGTGTCGTTGCGGTTTAGCAGTTTTAATGCCTACTCAAGTTTTAAATTTATATTTAGCCGACTTATCAATAACACACACACTTAACGAGCAGTGTACCCGGTCAGTATGAATATAATGGTAAGTAGAGTGTCGATCACTAAGAGTGGAACGTATTATCTAGTTATTCTAATCAGTATTTTAATATTCTAACGCAAGGGGGTTTCAGCCTGAGAGACTGGCACGATTTGGTTGCAATTAAATAATAAACTAAACCAATAGGCACGAATCAGCAAGTAGCACACACGTACACAGATAAATACTCGAGACAATAAGAAGATCTGTCCTTATGATTAAGTAGTTTGTCACTTGTTTTATTGATAGCTTTATATGAAGTGTATGTAGTTAACCCTTTCTCGTTGGCCCTATTCTTATCGGCGAGTAAACCCTTAATGATTACTTATGTCTAAAAGTTATTCCTAAGTGATCAATTTAGTAACAACCGTGGGAGCCACATTATTTTCCGCAGTCAAATGCGCAGGCCACTAATAAACACAGAGGTTATCAATGCACTAATAAGTAGTAACCAAAGACATCAACATATAAACTTTAATTGATGGGAAAGCAGTTTTAAGGGAGTGCAATCTTTCCGTTGTCACATTACACAAGCCATCAATCCTGATGAATTAAAGTTTGCTAACACAATAAAACAAAACTACTTAATGAATTAAACACATGCAGCACCTTCTTACAGCTCTTGTATCCTTGATTTGAGTGTGTCTTGTGCTGCTGCCTTGACTGAATTCGTCCTAGGGTTTTTGGTCTTCGGTCTCGTATATATTATATGTCCCCTCGAATTCGTCTGGTCTTGGGGTATTTATAGTTTCTGTCTGAGGGTAAGATGCGGCGCATCTATTAAGTAGATGCGGCACATGTACTTAACTTCGCGTGGGGTCCAAGATTATAATATTCAGGAATATTCGTACACCGCCAGAAGATGCGGCGTATCTTTATCTTTGGATGCGGCGCATGTCCTCTTGTATCTTGGATCGTATCTGGTGAGATCTTGATAGCGATGTGGCGCATGTCATGAGTGAGATGCGACGCATCTGGAGTAGATTTGACTTGATCTTGTCCATTTCAGTAGACTCTTCACTTTATGCTTGTTTTGCTCCGTAATTAGTCCAAAATCGCCAAGTTTCACCAAATGCTTGTTTTCAACTGAGAATTACAAAAGTAAACGATTAAGTAACAATCCTCATACATAATATAGTAAAACAAGTCAAATTAATAGGATAAATGATAGTAATAAAATGTACTTATTTGAGTTCATCAAAACTCGTGGAAGATTTCTAGTGTTGAGTTAACAAGTGACGCCTCAGAAGATTTTGAAGGCTTTATAACCTGACTCCGTCAGGAGTAAAGTGGAGATGGGCGTCGCGCTTTATGCTAACAAGAGACGGCTCAGAAGGATTTTACAAGTGATGGCCTCAGATCCCTATTTGACGCCATCAGAGCGGCGATTACATAGACGAAACCCTAAACCACGGCGAGTTGACGGCGACAGAGGCTATAACCTGACGCCGTCAGAACTGTATTCCTATACATATTTTAGAAAGTTTTCATTGTTAAAGTGTGACATCTTTGGAGAATAAACCCTAGTCAAATTTCAGCAGCTTTGTAAGGGTTTTTCAACCCTTGAACCTTATGCTTTATTGAAGATAAGTTATTCATTTAATCATTCAATATGTCTATGTGTTGTTTGATTAATTTTTTATCTTTTCTTCTATCTATCATGCTAGCTTAAGTTTGTTTGTGTTTGCTTAGATCTAATGAAACCTAGTTATTGAATATTGATTTGTTGTCTCTTGTTTAGTTGATTGTTATCGCGTTAGGTTAAGAAAACTGGCTGACCTCTTATATGTAACTAGCTTGAACGTCTTAAAAACGCAACCGTAGACTGCACTATTGGTTTTGTTCATTGTATTTATTGCGTGAATTACGGCTTGTAGATCCTAGAAAACTTAATGGATGTTAAGGGATTTAGGGGAGACTAATATTCATAGAGTTGGGGACTTCGGCACCTCCCCACGAATGATAATAAGGAATAAGACAATACAACTAAAACATGGACGTGACAATTCAACGAATCAATAGGAGATAATTAGGGAGTAATTAAATCTAAGTAAACACACTTTTCCTATCATAAGAAGTTCACCAATTTACTTTTTCTTGTTTTTTGCTTAATTTTAGTTTTATAATTAGTTTTTGGGTTAGCTGATTAACAACTAATTCCGCCCACTCCTTCAAAACCGAGATTTTAATTGCTTTCTAAAAAATATAAAAATAAAAAAAGAATCATCCCTCACCTTTAGACCTATCTCGTCATACATCTTGACCTAACGATACTATTCCCCTAGAGAACGATCAATCCCCTGGACCTACCTATACTACACTACAACGATCAGGTACACTGCCTGGAGGATTCCAAGCTTCTCAATATCCCTTGAGAAGTAAAACCTTTTGCGTGGACGCAATCCTCGCATCAAGTTTTTTGGCGCCGCTGCCGGGGAATAGTTATTGTGTAGGTTCAATTTCTATCTCGTTTAGGTCTACTCACTAGATTCCTATCAAGTGAGATTTTTATTTTCTTTTTATTAGCTTTCTTTAGTCTATCTTTTCTTCATTCCCTTTCTTCGTATCCCTTCATTCGCCATCATGGCGGGTGAATCCATCTTTGAACTATCACAACCAACAACACCAAGCTCCACCAAACCAACAACAACCACCACACCAAGACCCACCAATTAACCAAGACCCACCTTGATCCCGTACTCTAGGTGAGTACTCCCGACCTAGCCACCAAGGCTATCGAAACACCATTAAGCTTCCCCAAAGAGCCAATGTGTCTCCCTTACGATCCGACACCATCTGGTTGGTGTAAAGCGGATGTGCATTCCATGGAATTTGTTCCGAAGATCCAAATCAACATCTAAAGGATTTCTAAAAATCGTAGATTCCATAGACCTTGATGTTGACACTCAAGAGACGAAACGGTTGCGTCTCTTCCAATTCTCTCTACATGACCAAGCTAGTCAATGGCTTGAGCGTTTACCCGCGGGATCCATCACATCTTGGGATAATCTCACTTCTCGTTTCCTTACTCAATTCTTCCCACCGGGGAGAACTACCAAATTAAGGAAAGACATCTTGATGTTCCAACAACTTCAAGGTGAAACTCTTTATCAGGCTTTAACTCGTTTCAAGGACTTACTATAATAAGTCCCTCATCATGGCATTTATCTTTGGCTTCAAGTCCAAAATTTTTACGATCATGTCAATCAATCCACAAGGCAAAGCATTGACCAAGCAGCCGGTGGTAAGCTACGTGACAAGAATGCGGAGGAATCGTGGGGAATCATAAAAGATCTTGCTCTCTATGACAACAAATTTTGGAATGACCCCCACGAGTTGAGAAAAATGGTCAATGCAATATCCTTGCCTTCGAATAATTCAAACATTCCCAACCGTAGGATCATGGAACTCGAAGACCAAGTCAAGTTTCACATGAAATCCTACGAAGCTCCTAAACCCTCAAGTCAAGTGAACAAAATCACTTCTTCATGTGAGTTATGTAGTGGTCCCCATGACACTCGTGATTGCATGGAACTCCCCGAACAAGCTTTTGCGGATTATGCATCCTCACGTACCGACGGAGCGGGAGACAAGTGGTTCACTTTCAAAACCGAGCAAAACACTTATGGTGATTCATACAACCCATCGTGGAAGAATCATCCAAACTTTAGGTGGAAACAAAACCAAAATTCTTCTCAAAACAAATTTTCAAATCCACCTAATCGTTTCCAATCAAACGGTTCGTCTTTGAACCGTACCTTCAACAATAATCCTTCCAACAATTCCAATAATTTTGAAGGATTAATGTCCAATTTTATGGCATCTCAAGAAGCTCGTTTGTCTAAGTTTGAAGCCGATTTCAAACAACAACAAAGCGAGATGACTAATAAGATTGACAATTTGTTGAAGGCACTCAACAACCAAGTGATGACCCCGTCAAGTAGAGTTGCTAGAAACAAAAGTGGGGGTAGCGAGGTTAAGGATCCTTCATCATCTAAACATGTTCACTTTGTTAATTGTTGGGAATTAAATGAAAGGGACTTAGTACTGCTGGAAGAATTGCACTAACAGTACAAACTGTTAGTGTATAACTGAAGACTGCTGAAGAAACAACTAACAATACAAACTGTCAAGTTAGTACTGCTAGTTGTAATGAAGGTACTGCTGCATGTAAAACTGCTTAAGAAGATATTGTAGAGGATAAGTATGGAATAGATCTTTTGTATATCTTAATTAGTTAGAAATATAGAGTAGAATACTTATCTTGTAAAGGACTCCTTAAGACTATAAAAGGAGATCCTAGGTTAGATGTTATGTACATCAGTCGAATACATTGTTAAGATTCAAGGTCTTTGTAACCCTAGTGATATCAAGATCACTAGTATTATTGTTTAATAATATTGAATCGTTTGAAGTTAAACTTTCTGTGTTCATTGTTCATACGAAGCATTGCTATTCCATCAAGCAAACCAAAACTCTTCTAAGTATTGTTAAGTAGATTTCGCATACTTAATAGTATAACCTCAAAGTATCACAAACACATCATAAGGGAGTAACATCCTAAGTGTTTTATAATCCTCTCAAGTGGTATCAAAGCCAGGTTACTGATACTTTGATTTTATAAGAACTCTTTCTGAAGATTATGGACATGGAGACTACCCAGACTAACATGGCAGCTAAATTATCAATGCTAAAGCAAAACGACTTCGAGATGTGGAGGCTGCGTATAGAACAGTACTTCCAGGTGCAAGACTATGCACTCTGGGAGATTATTGAAGAAGGAAACTCCTTTAAACCCACCACATCTGTATCAACAGTTGATGTTAAAGAAGTGATTGTTGTGCAAACCTCTCTAGTGACTGCTGAAGAGAGGCTACAAAAGAAAAACGATTTCAAGGCTAGGAGCTTTCTGATGATGACAATTCCGAATGATCAACTCTTAAACTTCAGCAAGTACAAGGATGCAAAGTCCTTGTTCGAGGCAATCATTGCTAGGTATGGTGGGAATGAAGCCACCAAGAAGACCCAGAAGACTCTGTTAAAGCAGAACTTTGAAAACTTTACTACAACCAGTAATGAGTCTTTGGATCACATGTTTAATAGGCTACAAAAGATTGTTAGCCAACTTGCTGTTCTTGGTGTTGATATACCTCAGGAAGATTTGAACTCCAAGTTCTTGAGGAGTTTACCTACAGAGTGGGCTATGCATGTGGTGGTCTGGAAGAATAAGCCAGACATTGACTCTATGAGCCTTAATGACTTATATACCAACTTCAAGATTGTTGAGTAGGATGTGAAGAAGCCTGGAGGTACTAGTTCAAGCACTGGGAACATGGCTTTTGTGTCATCTCCCAGTAATTCAAGTCTAGTTGAAGAAAAGGTTGCTGTAGGAGTTAGTACTGCTAACCCTAGTGTTAGTACTAGTAGTTCATCAAGCAGTACTACTGGTATCCTGAATGATTCTACCTATTGTGCTTTCCTGACAAGCCAGAATGATGGATCAATGCTGACACATGAAGACCTCCAGGTGATTAATGATGATGACTTGGAGGATATGGATCTCAAGTGGCAGATTTCACTTCTTAGCATGAGGGCTAAGAAATTCTACCAAAGAACTGGCAAGAAGATCACCATCAGTAGCAATGATACTGCTGGTTTTGACAAGTCCAAGGTAGAATGCTACAACTGTCACAAGTTGGGGCATTTTTCAAGGGAATGCTGGAGACCTAGGCAGCAGGATAGCAGGAACAAGGGTTATGGACACAAGCCCAAGGCTATGGAAGATGCTGAGCCAACCTCAAAGGCTATGGTGGCTATTGATGGCTTAGGCTTTGATTGGAGTTTTATGGCAGATGATGAGGAAGCACCTACTGAGATGGCACTTATGGCCTTCTCTGACTCTGAGGTACAATCTGCTAAAAATTGTTCTAAAACATGCATTGCTCTAAAAGAATATGAAACCTTAAAGAAACACTATGATGAGAAGAGGATTGAATTAAACAAAACTAATTACAATTTGTCTAATCATAAGAGAGGTTTTGCAGTCCTAGAAGAAAAAATAGTGCATTATAAGAACAATGAGTCTGCTTTTGCTGAGGATATAGATGTTCTTAAGAGAGATTTGTCACTTAAGAATGCTGAGATTAACTTGCTAAAATCTGAATTAGATAGAATCACGAAGGCAAAAGATAATATCCAATTAACTGTAGACACATTGGAATATGTATCAAAAGGTGTGAACAAAATCATAGAGTGTCAAATAGTTAATAAGGCTAAGTCTGGGTTGGGGTATAAAACATGTCCACCTCCTCGCAGAGGAATTCCTGCACCCTCAGGAATTGACCTAGAACATACAGGTTTACCTGAGTTTCAACAACCTAAGTTAGAGTATGGTTGTAAGCCTAAAGAAAACATAATTGATGATAAACCTATAGAAACCAATGAGCATTTTGAGAGTGCAAGTGACACCTCTCTTGCTGAAGATAAGGAGTCAACTGATAGGAGTTCAGATGCTCCAATTATTAAGGATTGAACATCTAATGATGATGAAGATCAGGTTGAAACTAAACCTGATGTGGTAAAGGTAGAAGGAACAAATGTTCCTAAGGTGGTTAATAATGAAACTGTTAAGCCTAAATCAAATGTCAAACCAGTTAGGAAAAAAGTTAGGTACTGTGAGATGTATAGGTCCACAGACAAGCCAAGAGGTAACCAGAGGAACCAGAATGACCTTAAGTCACATCAACTAGGAAGTGACTTTGTGTTGTACAAAAAGGCTTGTTTTGCTTGTGGTAGTTTTGACCACCTAGAGGCTTTTTGTCCTAACCATCAAGGGAGAAAGATGGTTACACGGAACAACAGGGTATCTAGGAACTTATGTCATAGGGTGAACTCAAACTGGTCTCAAATTCATCCCAATGCAAATAGAATGACACCCAGGGCACTTTTATTGAAGTCTGGCCACAAACCAATTAGTATTGCCCAATCAACAGTTAGTACTGCCAGACCTTTTAAATCTGTTTACCCTAGACCAGCTGTTTCAAGTGCCAAACCAACTTTCAAACATGCACAACAAACTGTTAAAAGGCCTTTTCATAATAAAGCAGTGGTTCAAAAACAATTTTGGAAACCAAAGGCTAAAATTGCAAAGCCAGCAGTTACTACTGCTAGCCAAGCAGTTAGTACTGGTAACTCTGCAAACACTGCTAGGGATAAGAGGGTTAATGCTGTTAAGGCCTCAGCATGTTGGTTATGGAGACCAATCAAACCCAATGGTGCATCAATTGTTTTGAAAAGATTTGACTATATTGATGCACGAGGCAAACCCAAGTCAGTGATGGCTTGGGTACCCCCAAGGAAACTAGTTTCCTTATTTTATGTGTAGGGACATTCACAGGATGATGATAAAGATCAAGGTTATGCAGACATTGGATGTTCTAGGCACATGACAGGTAACATGTCCTATCTTTCAGACTTTCAACCAATAGATGGAGGATATGTTACCTTTGGGGGAGGAATAGGTGGAAGGATTACTGGTAAAAGGAACTTTGAAAACTGGTAAATTAGATTTTGAAGATGTGTACTTTGTGCAAGAACTTAAGTATAACCTATTTAGTGTCTCACAAATGTGTGACAAAAAGAACAAGGTTCTTTTTACTGACACTGAATGTCTTGTGCTTTCTTCAGACTTTAAGCTTCCTGATGAAATTCAGGTTCCACTTAAAGTTCCAAGAAAGGGCAACATGTACAATGTTGATATGAAGAAGATTGTTCCTAAAGAGGCCCTTACTTGTCTTGTTGCAAAGGCCGCATTGGATGACTCTATGTTATGGCACTTGGTCACATAAATTTTAAAACCATTAATAAAATTGTTAAGGATGGTTTGGTAAGAGGCTTGCCTCAGAAAAGATTTGAAAATGACCAGACTTGTGTTGCCTGTCTCAAAGGCAAACAACACAAGGCTTCTTGTAAGCCCAAGGTTTATAACTATATTAATCAACCTTTGTTTATGCTACATATGGATCTGTTTGGCCCTACATCTGTGAGTAGTATGATGGATAAAAGGTACTGTCTTATAGTTACTGATGACTATAGTAGGTTCACATGGGTTTTCTTTTTAGGTTCTAAGGATGAGACAACTAGCATTCTTAAAACATTCATTACTGAGATAGAAAACTTAGTAGATAAGAAAGTAAAAGTCATTAGGTGTGACAATGGGACAGAGTTCAAAAATAGAGTTATCGATGAGTTTTGTAAGGAAAAGGGTATTAGAAGAGAGTTTAGTGTTGCTAGAACTCCTCAGCAGAATGGAGTTGCTGAAATGAGAAATAGGACACTGATAGAAGCTGCTAGAACCATGTTAGCTGACTCTAAGCTGCCTATCACTTTTTGGGCTGAAGCAGTTAATACTGCTTGCTATGTGCAGAATAGGGTTTTGGTAGTTAAACCTCATAACAAGACTCCATATGAGCTTTTTAGAGGTAGAATTCCTGCATTAGGATTTTTAAGACCTTTTGGGTGTCATGTAACTATTTTAAATACCTTAGACCATCTAGGCAAATTTGATGACAAATCTGATGAAGGATTCTTGGTTGGGTATTCACTAAATAGCAAATCCTTTAGAGTATACAACACAAGAACAAGGAAAGTTGAGGAGAACCTGCATGTTCAATTTCTAGAAAATAAATCTAATGTTGTAGGTGAAGGTCCAAAATGGCTGGTTGACCTTGATACTCTAATCCAATCAATGAATTATGTGCCAGTTGTTGCAGGAACCTTTTCTAATGACTTTGTAGGTTCAGAAGCTGATGAGGCAACAAATGAAGCAGGCTTTGGAAAGGAGAAAGATCAAGATCAGATATTGATGCCAATATGGAACAGTGTGGATTCATCTTCAAAGCATGGTGAACCTTCTACTGATAAAGTCAAGGAAGGTATTGATGATGAAAACAATGTAGTTGGCGCTGAAAATCAAGAGAATCAAGATAACAGTACAAATGATGATTGTACTATTGAGTCCCAAGTTAGTACTGCTGGGCAAAATATTCATACTGCTGGTACATCAGATACTAATGCTGCTGATTTCTCAGAAGATGAGGTGGATATCAACAATCTCCCACCTACCTATCAAGTTCTTACTACCCCACACACAAGGATACACAAAGATCACTCCCTAGACAATGTGATTGGTGACATGCAGTCTGGAGTAAAGACAAGAAGGCAACTCATGACTTCAGACCAACAAGGGTTTCTTAGTGCTGTTTATGAAGAAAAGAAGCATGAAGATGCCAACACATGCTTGTTTGTATGTTTCCTCTCATAATCTAAACCTAAAAATGTCCTCAAAGCCTTAAAAGATTCAAGCTGGGTAGAAGTAATGCAAGAGGAGCTTCTCCAATTCAAGATTCAGAAGGTTTGGGTACTAGTAGATTTACCCAAGGGTATGAGGGTAATTGGAACCAAATGGGTTTTCAGAAACAAAAGGGATGAAAGGGGTATTGTGATCAGAAACAAGGCTAGGCTTGTAGCCCAGGGGTATACACAAGAAGAGGGAATAGACTATGAAGAATTTTTTGCACCAGTAGCAAGGATTGAAGCAGTCAGACTATTCTTAGCCTATGCTTCTTTCATGGGGTTTACTATTTACCAGATGGATGTTAAGAGTGCCCTACTGTATGGTACTATTGAAGAGGAGGTATATGTCTCTCAACCTCCAGGCTTTATTGATCCAGAACATCCTGACAAGGTGTATAAGGTTGTGAAAGCTCTTTATGGACTACATCAGGCTCCAAGGGCATGGTATGAGACTATGGCTTCATAATTGTTAGAGAATGGATTCCAAAGGGGCAAGATGGATCAGACTTTATTCATTAAGAAGTACAAGAAGGATATCTTGTTGGTATAGGTGTATGTGGATGATATTATTTTTGGATCCATAAGGAAGGAAATGTGTGTAGAATTTGAGAAACTTATGCATGATAAGTTTTAGATGAGTTCCATGGGGGAACTTACTTTCTTTTTGGGGTTGCATGTAAAGCAATCAACTGAAGGCATATTTATCAGTCAAGATAAATATGTGGCAGAAATACTAAGGAAATTTCAGTTTGCTGATTCTAAAGTGGCTAGCACACCTATTGATCCAGAGAAACCGTTACGTAAAGATGTTGATGGAGAATGTGTGGATGTACACACTTACAGATCTATGATAGGGTCCTTGATGTATCTTACATCATCAAGACCAGATATCATGTTTGCTGTAAAGATTTCAAGTCACTCCCAAGGTTTCTCATTTAACTGCTGTTAAAAGGATCTTTAGATATCTTAAGGGTCAACCTAGGTTGGGTCTGTGGTATCATAGGGAATCACCTTTTGACTTGGTAGCATATTCAGATAGTGATTATGCTAGTGCAAGCCTGGACAAGAAATCAACAACTGGTGGATGTCAATTCCTTGGTTGCAGACTTATATCATGGCAGTGTAAGAAGCAGACAATTGTCGCAACTTCTACAACTGAAGCTGAGTATGTAGCTGCTGCAAGTTGCTGTGGTCAAGTGCTTTGGATTCAAAATCAGCTGCTTGACTATGGGTATAATTTTATGACCACCATGATATATATTGACAATAGCAGTACAATTTGTATAATTAAAAATCCAGTGCAACATTCTAAAACAAAACACATAGAAATTAGGCATCATTTCATTAGAGACTGCAATGAGAAAAAGTTAATTCAAGTGGTTAAAATTGATTCTGATCATAACTTTGCAGATCTTCTTACAAAAGCCTTTGATGTTAGAAGGTTTCAATACTTGGTAGCAAGTATTGGAATGCTTAACCCTTAAAGTCTTCAAACTGTGTGTTTTTTTACATTAAAATTGATTTGTACTGCTAGGTTTGTCAATTAGTACTGTTAAGTATATTTTTGTACTACTAGTACAAAATTTAGAACTGTTAGTCATATGTTTATACTGTTATGAACCAAGTGCTTTGTACTTTGTTTTCTTGGTTTTGGACTAACAATTGCAGGTCTGGAATATCTGAGCACAAAGGAATTACTAGTGCATTGTGTGAGCAGCATATGGTGGTTTAGTTGCTGACATAATATTAACTTTTTGGATATTTTTTACTTTTAAATTATTATATTAACCTTATCTTCAATTAAAAGTTATCTTTTGATTAAAGTCGGTCCAATAGAAACCCTAACGAGCCTTTCATAATATCTCAATTCACTTTCTTCTTCTACTTTCTACCCTAAAATTACACTATTCATAGCAGTCAAATAACCTTTTACTGAAAAATAAATGGCTTCTTTATACCTTGTTGACAAGCACAACGTGGTCACTTATTTGTAAAAAGAAAATGATGATACTAAATTTCATCAGATAGTGGATTTTTTAAATAGTTCCCACATAAGGTATTCTTTACTCTTAAATCCCACTATCTATGTCTCCCATATCAAACAGTTTTGGCAGGCTGCAACTATCAAAACATTTGAAAATGGTGACAAAGAGCTAAATGCAACAGTGGATGGTAAATCTATCACTATTACTGAATCATCACTCAGGAGGCATCTCCAATTGAATCATGACAATGGTATTAGTTCTATGCCAAACACTGAAATATTTGAAAATTTAACCAGGATGGGGTACAACACTCAATCACAATCTTTGACTTTTCAAAAGGGTTGTTTTGCCCCTTAATGGAGGTTTTTGATTCACACCATCCTTCACTGTCTCAGTCCTAAGAAAACCTCATGGGAACAGTTCAGTAGCAATATTGCAACTGCTCTCATTTGCTTAGCTACTGACATAACTTATAATTTTTCTAAACTCATTTTTGAAGGATTGGTTAAAAATGTTGATAGCAAATCAAAATTTTTGATGTATCCCAGGTTCATCCAAACAATTTTGAACATGAGAAAACATCAACTTATTCCACACAAAAATGTTTATCCAACACCCAAACTTACCCACAAACTTTTTAGTAACATGAAAATGGCTTCAAGAGGGTATAGTGGGGAAGAAGTTCCACTTTTTGATACTATGCTACAAGCACAGGGTTAAGGATCAACAAGCCCAGTTGACTCCCATCACACACCCGCAACATCAGAACAATCACCTTCACAACCAAACTCATCACCAGATAGGTCATTATCCAGACAGGACTCTGATGTACCTCAGCACAGAATTCCTGCCCCTCCCAATGTAGCAGATGAGGCTGACTATGTTAGTATGGAAAGGGCTACTTCTACTGTCTCACGCTTAGAAGCTGGACAGGACAAAAGTAACATAGTTAAGACCCAATCCATGGCAACACCAACAGTACCTAGTACTTTTGGTGGAATCCCAAGCCAAATGGAAACTATGGGTGGCTCAGAAACTCACCATATGGTGAACTATGAGTCTTTGCCCAATGATGTACCTCTCCCTGAAGGTAGCACATCAGGAAGTGCTGAGGGCATACATACACTTAAGGAATTGATGGATACTTGTGAAAAATTGTCAGAAAAAGTTAATACTTTAGAAGCTGATCAGGTCTCTCATAAGAAGGTGTTTGGGAAAGTATACACAAAGCTGGTGCTCAAGGTTAAGAAATTGGAGGACCAGGTCAAGACTCTTAAACGGAAGAGGTCAGCTCATGTGGTGGAGTCAAGCAGTTCATCTTCTTCATCAAATTCATCAGAAGGTCCAAGTACAGATAAAGGTGAGGAATCTTCCAAACAGGGGAGGAAGATTGCCCAATTGGATGATGATCCTCATGTCACTTTGGTTCATGAAGAGTTTGATGCTCAGGGGAGGCAAACAGAGCAGATGGATCAATGTACTGGTGACTTTACTGAAGGTACTGGTAGTGTATTTAAAGGTACTGCTAGTATTCTGGATCAAGGTACTGCTGGTTCACAAGGTACTGCTACTGCAGTATATACAAGAAGACCAAGGATTTCAAGAGTAGACAAGGGTAAGGCAATAATGATAGAAGAAGAACCATCTTCTCAGAAGCTATCCAAGAAGGAACAAGCTCAGATAGCCCTTGATGAAGAATTAGCTCAGAAGTTTCATGAAGAGGAATTAGCAAGGGTAGCAGATGAAGAAAGAATGGCAACATTTATGGTTGAATACAAGTATCAGACTGAAGAAGAATAGACAGCTGCTCAAGTTCTTGCAGATCAAAAGTTAGCTGAAAAGCTACAAGAAGAAGAAAGGGCTAAGTTCACTACAGAAGAGCAAGAATCAACACTTGATGATTTATTGCAGGAGATCAGAAAGAAGCAAACTAAAAAGAAAGCTTATCAGAGGAAACCTCCTTCAAGAAGTGAACAATTAAGATATATGAAGAATTACTTGAAGCATCAAGATACCTGGAAAGAAGAGCATTTCAAACACAGGTCTTATGAAGAGATTCAAAGGATCTACATTGATACACATAGGAGGATGCAGATGTTTCTCAGAGGTGATCTTGAAAGGAGTGAAGGAAGAGGAGAAAAGAGACAAGCAGAGCAATTGGAATCTGAGGAATCCAAGAAGCTAAAGAAAGATGAAGAAAAGCATGATGAACTAGTTGAGGAAGAATCAACTGAGGAAGAGGAAGAAACTTTGACTGATGAACAGATCCATGGAATAATGGTGGTTATCCCAGAAGCTTTAAATGTTGATCCCATTCAAGCCAAGCATCCTATCATAGATTGGGAAGTGTACTCAGATGGAAGAATCAAGGGATGGAAGATCATCAGGGTAGGTGGAAAGTCTGAAGTCCATAAGTTCTTTGAAGACATAATAAAAGCCTTTGACAGAGAAGATTTGGATAAGCTGTGGAGCTTAGTTCAAGAAAGGTTTAGATCTGCAGATCCTACAGATGATAAGGACAAAGAATAATAGGTTGAGCTTAAAAGACTATATGAGCCAGATGTAACTAATTCATTGTGGAGATTCCAAGCTCATGATTTGTCTACTACTTAGAGGTTATTTGATAACTGTGGTGTTCATCAGGTTTCTACAAAAGCAGGAGTAGAAGTTTACATGCTAGTGGAGAAGGACTATCCACTTAGGGCAGGAATCTTGATTGTTATGCTAGCTTCCAAACTCAAAGTAGAAGAAGACTCAAAAATGGCAAGGGAGTTAGTAAGAAAAATCTATCAGCAGGCAGAGGACACAATGTCCAGAAGATAGTGTTTGGAAGAGTCCTCACAATCCACATTTAATTCAGAAAAACTTGATGATTTAGGATAAATGACAAGTTTAGGGGAGGATTGTTGGGAATTAAATGAAAGGGACTTAGTACTGCTGGAAGAATTTCACTAACAGTACAAACTGTTAGTGTATAACTGAAGACTGTTGAAGAAACAACTAACAGTACAAACTGTCAAGTTAGTACTACTAGTTGTAATGAAGGTACTGCTGCATGTATAACTGCTTAAGAAGATATTCTAGAGGATAAGTATGGAATAGATCTTTTGTATATCTTAATTAGTTAGAAATATACGGTATAATACTTATCTTGTAAAGGACTTCTTAAGTCTATAAAAGGAGATCCTAGGTTAGATGTTATGTACATCAGTCGAATACATTGTTAAGATTCAAGGTCTTTGTAACCCTAGTGATATCAAGATCACACGTATTATTGTTTAATAATATTGAATCGTTTGAAGTTAAACTTTCGGTGTTCATTGTTCATACAAAGCATTACTGTTCTATCAAGCAAACCAAAACTCTTATAAGTATTGTTAAGTAGATTCCGCATACTTAACAGTATAACCTCAAAGTATCACAAACACATCATAAATGAGTAACATCCTAAGTGTTTTATAATCCTCTCATTAATGCCATTACCTTAGTGCCACCAAATAGGAGTAGTGAGGAAGAAGAAGAGGATGTCATTGAGAACAAAAGTGATCCTAAGGAAGAAATTATGAATGATGATGAGAATGAAGTGGAAGAAGTAGATGAAGATCACTTCAAAAAGTTTCCTACAAAGGATGAATGCGCTGTTGGAATGTGAGAGTTGGATTAGCCTAATACGACTAAAGGTGTGTGAGCCTATCGGGGCACACATGTGTACACGAAGAACACGTTTATTATATATTTAATATATATATATATATATTTAATATATATATGTTTTATATTTATTTAATGTATAATATGTTTCACAAAATATAAAAGAGAGGGACTTGGATGTCGGAAAATGAAACTCCCGGACTTCCCTCCAAAGTGGCCAGTTATGGAAGGATCTAGGAGGGGTGTGACCGGATCTAAACACACGACTTGTGTTGAAGATACTTTGAGTATATATTAATCAGCACGCAGAATTTACTAGATAATACTTAGAAGATATTGTATGTGATTGTTTGTGTGATGAATGAATGTAATAGTGAACGAGCAATGAGTAAACAATTAAATAACCAACTTCAATATTATAGATAATACGAGTGACCTTCGACTATCACTAGGGTTTAACAACCTTGAAGATTTTTCTATACGTATATGAGAGATATGAGAGATATATTGAAAACCTAACCTAGGATCTTCTTTTATAACACAGGAAGTCTTTTACAAGTAAACTAACATCCGTATCATTCTATAATTATAAGATATACACAATATCTATTCTATATATATCTTTACGCGTCTTCAACTCTGTCTTAATCTCATAATCAGTACTAACCATCTGTACTAGTAGTATTAACTGACTTAGTACTGTTAGTGTTAATCTTCAGCAGTTGTAACTTTGACCTAGCAGTACTAACTGTTGGTTTAATTCCCAACAATCCTCCCCTAAACTTATGATTTCTGTGCAAATCATTAAGTTTCTTGAATTAAACTCCAACATAGATGATGGGGGGAATTCTTTCAAACACTTATCTTCAATCATGAATCACTTCAGTATTTTCTCCATATTTAAGCTTTGAAGAAAACATAACAGTAAGCACTCCAGCATTTAATCTTCATCATTCTTTGATTTTGAATTGATACTGATGAAGTAAGATCTTCACAAATAATATTCTTTGAATCTTCTTTGAATAAACCTCTGCATATCCTCCCCTGAGTCATTAAATCATCTTGAACTAATATGAACATCAAGATATTTATCAAACAGAGTAATTATCCTTCAATATTAGCAATTTTCCTCCCCTGTTTGGAAGAATTTTCACCATCACTTGAATTTGAACTTATCATTCTTGAGCTCAGCTTCCAATACGAAAATTTGTACAAGTTTTCATCAATTTTATTCAGTTTCAAACCTACTCTCATCACTTCCAGATGTGTTACCTTCTGAGAGAGGTGAATCATGGAGCATAGACTCAATATCAAAGCTAGTTAGAACTAGCAGTACAAACTGTTTATTAAAAATTTCAAAGATCAGTATCAAAAATTTATCAAAGAGCAGTATAAACTTAATGTGGACTTGAAAACATTTGTGCCCACTTATAGTTTTTAGCAAACTATCAGCTATCAACGGATTTGATGTGTCTTTACCAATAGCCGTTTGCTTTGGACTAGCCAACTCTTCACTGTGAGATATGGTGAGTTGATAACCATATAGTTTTTGGTAAACTATCAACCATAAACGGATTTGAGAAGTCTTTACCAGAAACCGTTTGCTCTGGACTAGTTGGTTCTTGATGTGGGTTAGACATGGTGAACCAATTACCATTTGTTATGTGCTAAGATTACACACTTCAAGTACCAAATCACCACACTTATCCAAAGCACAAATTTCTCAATTCACAACTCCAAGTAATTTGCTCAATCCAACCTGCAAGTGTTAGTAAAAAACCAAAGAAAACACAAGAGAAAGTATTTTCTATTTGATAGTTATCAAAAATTGACTAACAAGATTATATACGCAGTACCAAAATTTGTTCAAACAGTACAAACTATATACAACTAGTTTCATCAGACACAACTAGCAGTACAAAATCCTTTTAGTAACAAAAACACTTAGACATTGAACTTTCAAGGGTTAAGCATTCCAATACCTGTTACCAAGTACTGAAACCTGCTCACATCAAAACCTTTAGTTAGTAAGTCAGCAAAGTTGTCATCAGTATGAATTTTGACAACTTGAACTAACTTCTTTTCATTATAGTCTCTTATAAAGTGATGTTTAATTTCAATGTGTTTAGTTTTTGAATGTTGAACTGGATTTTTAATTATACACATTGTACTGCTATTGTCTATGGAAATTATTGTGTTCAAGAAATTATACCCATAATCAAGTAACTGATTCTGAATCCAAAGAACTTGAGCACAACAACTAGCAGCAGCCACATATTCATCTTCTGTTGTAGAAGTGGCCACCATAGTTTGCTTTTTGCACTGCCATGAGATTAGTCTGCATCCCAGAAACTGACAACCACCAGTTGTAGACTTTCTATCCATACTAGCACCAGCATAATCACTGTCTAAATATGCCACCAAATCAAATGAAGATTCTTTAGGATACCACATACCTAAGTTTGGTTGACCTTTAAGATACCTAAAGATTCTCTTCACTGCAGTTAAATGAGACACCCTGGGATTTACTTGAAATCTTGCACAAGCACATACTGCAAACATAATATCAGGTCTGGATGAGGTGAGATACATCAAAGACCCAATCATAGATCTGTATGTGTTTACATCCACAGCTTCACCACTTTGATCTTTCAAAAGCAAATGTGTCTCCTTATTAGCAGGTGTGCTAGCAACTTTAGCATCTATGAATTGAAACCTCCTCAATATTTCAGCTACAAATTTATCTTGAGAGATAAATATTCCTTCTGGTTTTTGATGTACTTGTAGTCCTAGAAAGAAAGTAAGCTCTCCCATAGAGCTCATCTGGAACTGATCCTTCATTAGCTTTTCAAACTCTTTGCACATTTCCTTCTTGGTAGAACCATAGATGATATCATCCACATATACTTGAACCAGTAGAATATCACCCTTGTTCTTTTTGATAAAAAGAGTCTGATCAATCTTTCCCCTATGGAACCCATTCTTCAATAGATAAGTAGCCAGAGTTCCATACCAAGCTCTTGGAGCTTGATGTAAGCCATAGAGAGCTTTCACCACCTTGTAAACTTTGTCAGGATGATCAGGGTCTATGAAACCTGGAGGTTGAGAAACATATACCTCCTCATCAATTGTACCATATAGAAAGGCACTCTTCACATCCATCTGGTAGACCATGAATCCCATAAATGAAGCATAAGCTAGAAAAAGCCTTATTGCTTCAATCCTGGCAACAGGAGCAAAAACCTCCTCATAATCAATTCCCTCTTCTGGAGTATAGCCTTGAGCTACAAGTTTTTCTTTGTTCTTTATCACTATACCTCTTTCATCTTTCTTATTTCTGAATACCCACTTAGTACCAATAACCCTCATGCCCTTTGGCAAATCAACTAAGACCCATACCTTCTAAATCTTGAATTGAAGCAGTTCTTATTGCATTGCTTCAACCCAACTTGAGTCCTCCAATGCCTTGAGCACATTCTTTGGTTCTATCTGTGATAGGAAGCACACAAACAAACATTTATTCTCATCTTCATGGTGTTTTTCTTCATACACAACACTGAGAAAACCATGATGATCTGGATCTTGTGTCTGTCTTCTAGCTTTCACACCAGATTATACATCTCCAATCACATTGGTAAGTGGATGATTCTTGTGAACTGTAGTTTGGGGAGTAGAAGGAACTTCATAGTTGATAGGCATGTTGTGCAAACCAGCTCCAAATATATCAAAAGAATCCATTTGTGGAGCAGTATTATGACTTGAACCAGCAGTAGGATTATTTTGCCCATTAGAAGAATCTTCTAGCTCAGCAGTACTAACTCCATTTGGCTTAGCAGTACTAACTCCATTTGTACTGCTTGTGGGAACTTTTGTTTCTTTACCATCTTGTCCACTGTTTTCACCATCATTATTCTCTTTATCAGCATCACTTGATGATGGAACATCATCATTCATTGAAGAAAAATCATACAATGGACTGTCTTCCAAAATAGGCATCAAGATATGATCTTCATCAGAATCTTCTGAACCTGCATTATCATTAGTATTTGTACCTGTAACAGGCACATAATTCATAGATTCTGAAAGCCCATCAATATCAAAAATCTAATCTGGACCACTAGCTGCAACATTTGGTATATTCTCTTGAAACTCAATGTGCAGATTTTCCTCTACATGTCTAGTGCTCTTATTATACACCCTAAAAGCCTTACTATACAAAGAATAACCAACAAAGAAACCCTCATCAGATTTCCCATCAAACTTTCCTAATTGGTCTTTGGTATTGAGAATAGTAACATGGCAACCAAAAGGTCTCATAAAACTTAAGGCAGGGGTTCTACCTCTGAAAAGTTCATAAGCAGTCTTATTATGAGGTTGCACCACTAAAACCCTATTCTAAACATAACAAGCAATATTAACTGCTTCAGCCCAAAATGAAATAGGTAACTTAGAGTCAGCTAACATTGTCCTAGCAGCCTCTATTAGTGTCCTATTCTTTTTTTCAACTACTCTATTTTGCTATGGGGTTCTAGCTACACTAAATTCTCTTTTAATACCCTTTTCTTTGCAAAACTCATCCATAACTCTGTTTTTAAATTTTGTCCCATCATCACATCTGATTATTTTTACCTTTTTATCAGCTAGGTTTTCTACCTCAATAATAAAGGACTTAAGGATCTCACTAGTTTCATCCTTAGTTCTCAAAAAGAAAACCCATGTAAACCTGGAATAATCATCAGTAATGACCAACCAATATCTTTTATGATTCAAATTATTAACAGAAGTAGGACCAAACAAGTCCATTTAAAGCATGTATAAAACTTGATTATTAGAGTTATGAACCTTGGGCTTACAAGAGGCTCTGTGTTGTTTACCCTTAAGGCAAGAAACACAGGTTTGGTCATTTTGAAAAATCTTATTAGGTAAACCTCTTACCAAACCATATTTAGCAATCTTATTAATGGTTTTGAAATTAACATGACCAAACCTTCTATGCCATAACATTGACTCATCCAATGTGGCTTTTGCAACAAGGCAAGTAAGACCTTCTTTGGGAACAAGTTTATTCATCTCAACACTGTATGTGTTACCCTTTCTGGGGATTTTAAGCAATACTTGACTTTCATCAGGTAGCTTAAAGTCAGGAGAAAGAATAAGACAGTCAGTATCAGTAAATAAGACCTTGTTCTGTTTGTCACAAATTTGTGACACACTAAAAAGGTTGTACTTAAGCTCTGGTACAAAATACACATTTTCAAAGTCAAGATTACAAGTTTTAATAATACCTTTACCAGTAATCTTGCCACCAACACCACCTCCAAAGATAACAGGTCCACCATCCAGAGGTGTAAAGTCTGAAAGGTATGACATGTTACCAGTCATATGCCTTGAACATCCACTATCTGAGTACCCTTTATCTTCTCCATCTTTTGTTGGATGTTCCTGCACACAAAATAAAGGATTTAGTTCCTTTTGGGGACCCAAGCCATCACTGACTTGGATCTGCCTCGTGCATCAATATAATTATATCTATTGAAAGTCATTGATGCACCATTGGGTTTGGTAGGTTTCCATACCCAACGTGCTGAGGCCTTCACAGCATTGCCCCATTGACCCTTAACAACATTCATATGCCTAGCAGTAGGAATTGCTGGCCTAGCAGTAGAAACTGCTGGTCTGACTTTAGGCATCCATTTTTGATTATACAAAGGTGTTTTCTTGAAAAAGGTCATGTTAACTGTTTGTGCATGATTGTAATGATTTGAAAATGGTTTTGCACTTGAAACAGTTTGTTTGTTATTAAACCACTTGTTTTGTCTAGCAGTAGAAACTGATTTGATGCCAGACTTTAACATGACTGCTCTGGGTGTCATCTTATGATTTACATTAGGGTTACTCAATCTAGTAGGACTGTTTTGATTCACCCTAGCATTGGTATTCCCATACACCCTTGAATTCCTAAAACTAAAGATCTATTTGTAGACCTATACATCTCAGCATATCTAACAGTATTCCTAACTGGTTTTATATTTTCATTTTTGACCACTTTAGGAACATGTTTTACTTCTAACTTAACAACATCAGGTTTAACCTTAACCTGATCATCCTCATCTTCAGATGTCCAATCCTCTATGGTTGGAGCATCTGAGTTCCTACCAGAGGACACCTTATCCTCAGAAAGTGATGTATCACTTGCACTCACAAAAGAAGCCTTAACAAATTTAGTAGGACTCTCATTGGTTTTAGGACCATATCCAGGAAATTCAATATCCTTAAACTCTTCAAAGCCTGTATGAGCTAAGTTAATTCCTGGAGGTACAAACATTCCTCTATTGGGGGTGCAACGACTTATATCCTAGACCAGATTTTGCTTTATGAACCACTTGACTCTCTATTAATTTCTGAACTCCTTTTGATGTATATTCAAGAGTGTCAACACTTAACTGGATGTTTTCTTTTTCTTTCTTAAGCTTCTCTAGTTCATACTTTAGCCCACTCATCTTATCATCTCTAAGTTGCAAATCTCTTTTTAAGACAGCTATATTCATTCTTTCTATAAAAAGTGAGTTGCTCTTCTAGAACAACTATTCCTCTTTTATGATTTGAAAGACTAAAGTTTACTTCATTAAATTCTGTCCTAAGATTATCATACTGTTTCTTAAGAGACTCATAATCATTCAAAGCTTGACAAGAATTAGAACACTTTTTAACCTCATGTACCTCTGAGTCAGAGAAGGCCATCAATCCCAAGTTGGCTGGTTCCTCCTCTTCTTCCATGAAGCTCCAGTCAAAGCCAGCTCCATCAATAGCTAACATTGCCTTGGAAGAAGTCTCTTACACATTCACTGTTCTCCTGTTTCCCTGCTGACTTCTATACCCTTTACCCTTGTTGTCCTGTTGTTTGGGGCTTCTACATTCTCTGGCAAAATGTCCCATCTTGTGACAATTATAACATTCCACCTTGGATTTGTCATAGCCAGCAACATCTCCTCCATTGAAAGTAAGCTTGTTTCCAGTCCTTTGGAAGTACTTCTTTGCCCTTATGCTTATCAAAGCCATTTGCCACTTCAAGTCCATTGCTTCCAAGTCATCTTCATGAATTTGAAGAAGGTCTTCATTGTAGATTTGAGACCCATTGGATTGCTCAGATACAAAGGCATAGATAGTTTCATCACTGAAGCTAGCAGTACTAGTTTTTACACTAGCAGTACTAACTTTAGGGCTAGTAGTACAAACATCTGGATCATCCTTAGTACTGCTATTGCTGGGGGATGACAAAAATGCCATGTTTCCAGACATAGAACTGGTGCTTCCTGTCTTTTTCACCTTTTGTTCAACAATCTTAAGATTATTGTACAATTCATTAAGTATCTTCTTCTCAAGTTCAGGCTTGTTGCTCCAAACAACAACATGGGTGTTCCATTTAGCAGACAAGTTATTGAGAAACTTCTTGTTCAGGTCTTCTTGTGGAATCACTATCTTCAACCCAGCAAGTTGACTCACAATTCTCTGTAGCCTGTTAAAGACTTGATCAAGAGTTTCAGTGCTTGTGGCACTAAAATTCTCATAGATTTGCTTTAGCAGTGTTCTTTGTGCCTTCTTAGTAGCTTCATTGCCACCAAATCTCTCTACAATTGCTGCAAAAAGTGTCTTTGCAGTCTCATAATGAATGAAGTTCAACACCTGATCATTGGGAATAGCCACGAGTAACAAACTCTTGGCTTTGAGATCATTCTTCTTCTTAATCCTCTCATCATTGGTGACTGGTTCAGTGTTGAGCTTTGTAGTTTTGGAACCATCAGCAAGTATTTCTTCAAAAGTTGTTGGTTTAAAGGAGTCACCATTCTGAATGATATCCCATAGTGCATAATCTTGCACCATGAAGTATTGCTCAATTATGAGCCTCCAAAGATCATATTCATTTTGTTTGAGCATAGGGAGTTTGGCAAGGATTGAGGTTTGAGGGGTTTCCATGTCCATCTTCCTTGTTGAAAATTTCTTCTGGATCTTCTAATTCAAAGTATCAAAACCTGGCTCTGATACCACTTGACCGGATCTAAACATACGCCTTGTGTTGAAGATACTTTGAGTATATATTAACTAGCACGCGGGATTTACTAGCTAATACTTAGAAGATATTGTATGTGATTGTTTGTGTGATGAATGAATGTAATAGTGAATGAGCAATGAGTAAACAATCAAATAACCAGCTTCAATATTATAGATAATACGAGTGATCTTCGACTATCACTAGGGTTTAACAACCTTGAAGCTTTTTCTATACGTATATGAGAGATATATTGAAAACCTAACCTAGGATCTTCTTTTATAACACAAGAAGTCCTTTACAAGTAAACTAACATCCGTATCATTCTATAATTATAAGATATACACAATATCTATTCTATATATATCTTTAAGCGTCTTCAACTCTGTCTTCATCTCATAATCAGTACTAACCATCTGTACTAGCAGTACTAACTGACTTAATACTGTTAGTGTTAATCTTCAGTAGTTGTAACTTTGACCTGGCAGTATTAACTATTGGTTTAATTCCCAACAGGGTGCTATGTGTCGGTTTTGGCTAACTAAAGGAGGTGAAAACAATGACTTCTTGGACAAGTTGGGGTGCTATATAAACACCCCTTGGCCTCATTGTTTACACGACACAAATAAACTCTAATAAACCTACGTACTAATTGTTTTATCTTTTCTACTTGTCCTATCAATCGGCAGAACAGTAGGTTGTTTATGTTTGACTTTTTCAAACATATAACAACAAGAATTTAACTCTTGTTTTCGTCTTTGTCTGTTCTCTTTTTGTACACATCGAACATATACTACTTTGGTATTCAATTGTGTTTAGGCTACAACAAGAACACAAGTTTGCTAGGTTGTAAACGTGAAACAAGGACTAGCATCCTAACGTGCTTCGTTTGACGTGTAGTGTGTGCATTCGTTAGAGGTGATTGTTTTAATCACTAAGTTTCATTTGCTGTTGCTTCGAGGGTTAGTTTTCTTGTTTCCCTTTTACTTTAATTTGTTTATTATATGTGTTAATCATAATTGCTAAACTAGATCCATTATCCGCTGCGTAATCGTAGTGTTAATGGTTAACATGTTCTATAAATCCCAACAGTGGCATCATGAGTCAACTCGTTTGGTGGTTACGGGTTACACAATTTAATAAACACGCGAAAAGGCTGCATGAAATCTAACTTAGTGATTCATTTTTTTTTGACAACTATCAAGCAATACTTGTCATTAATTAATAAAAAATACCAATGTTGCAAAAATCGTGAATCGGTAGCGTGGCGCTCGACCACCCTGCAGTGATTAATCGGCCAAGGCGGGATTAATCAGTGATTAATCGGATTTGCATTTTTTGCATGTTTTGGGTATTTCTAGAGACCAAACTAAAGATCGTAACTGATTCCAAGCCTACTATGTTTCCAAACCTCAATAAAAGGCTCCAATTCTGATTATGAGGCTCATTGTGTGTTATAAGTGAAATAAACGATCCCAAAATTAAGTAGAATGCCTAAATTTTTATTTTTTTAAAGCCGGCCGATACGGCCGATTTTTGGCCTTTTTTTGCCCAGACCGATTTTTTTACCGATATGCAAAATTCTACAAGGTCGAAGGCCGATAACCGATATATCGGCCGATACGACCGATTTTTGCAACATTGAAAAATACCTAGAATCAAATTGTTAGGAATTAAATGTTCTGAAGATTAGTACTGCTGAAGGAAATGCACTAACAGTACTAACTGCTAGTGTATAATTGAAGACTGCTCAGGAAATAACTAACAGTACAAACTGCTAGGTTAGTACTGCTAGTTATACAGAAAATACTGCTGAAGGATAACTGTTTTTGGAAACATTGTAGGAGATAAGTATGGTATAGATTTTGTGTATATCCTTATTAGTTAGATTTATACGGTGAATACTTACCATGTAAAGGACTCCTTATGTCTATAAAAGGAGATCCTAGGTTAGATGAATGTACAAGAGTCGTACGAATATCAGTCATAGTTTTGTTAAGGATTCAAAGTCCATTGTAACCCTAGTGATAGCTAAGATCACTCGTATTATTCAAGTAATAATATTGAATCGTTTGAAGTTATTCTTATTGTCTTCATTACTGTTCAATTAACCAAATCACAATTCTTCTAAGTGTGGTTAAGTAGATTCCGCATACTTAATCACATACACTCAAAGTATCTTATACACGTTATACAGGAGTAACATCCTAAGTGTATTATAATCCTCTCAAGTGGTATCAGAGCCAGGTTTGATACTATTGATTTAGAAGAAGTAATGGACTAGGAAAACACTCAATCCAACATGGCTGCCAAACTACCAATGCTCAAGCAGAATGAATTCGACATGTGGAAGTTAAGGATAGAACAATACTTCCAGGTGCAAGACTACGCACTCTGGGAAATTATTGAACAAGGAGATTCGTTATTGCCTTCAACTTCTACTACTACAGTTGATAGTAAGGTTGAGACAGTTGTGCAGACTGTTCCAGTTACTGCTGAAGAGAGGCTTCAGAAGAAGAATGACCTCAAAGCCAGAAGTTTGCTGATGATAACCATTCCAAATGATCAACTCTTGACTTTCAGCAAGTAAAAAGATGCTAAGACTTTGTTGGAGGCAATCATAGCCAGATATGGTGGGAATGAAGCCACCAAGAAGACACAGAAGACTCTCTTGAAGAAAAACTTTGAGAAGTTCACTGCTGCTAGCAATGAGTCACTAGATCATATGTTCAACAGGCTTCAAAAGATTGTAAGCCAACTGGCTGTTCTTGGTGTGGATATACCTCAAGAAGATTTACTCTAAGTTCTTGAGGAGTTTACCTGCAAAATGGGCTATGCATGTAGTAGTCTGGAAGAACAAGCCAAATATTGATTCAATGAGCCTGATGGACTTATACAGCAATTTCAAGATTGTGGAGCAAGATGTGAAGAAAGCTGGTGGATCTAGTTCAAGTACTGGGAATATGGCCTTTGTGTCATCTCCTAGTAGCTCAAGTCCAGCTGAAGATGTGAAGGTTGCTGTGGGGGTTAGTACTGCTAACCCTAGTGTTAGTACTGCTGGTTCATCAAGTAGTATTGTTGGTTTTATGGATGAGAAAACCTGTTGTGCCTTCCTGACTAGCCAGAATGATGGGTCAATGTTGACTCATGAAGACCTACAAGAAATCAATGATGATGATTTGGAGGAGATGGACCTCAAATGGAAAATTTCTCTTCTTAGCATGAGGGCTAAGAAGTTCTATCAAAGAACATGAAAGAAGATCATTATCAGCAACAATGATACTGCTGGTTTTGACAAATCAAAGCTGGAGTGCTACAATTGCCATAAGATGGGGAACTTCTCAAGGAAATGCAGGAAGCATTGGCAGTGGATAGCAGGAACAAGGGATATGGAACCAAAACAAAAGATATAAGAGTAGACAAAGGAAAAGCCATAATGACAGAGCAAGAACCAGCTAAACAATTGTCCAAGAAGGAGAAAATTCAGTTGGCACTTGATGAAGAGCTAGCCCAAAAGTTTCATAAAGATGAATTAAACAGGGTTGCTGAGGAAGAAAGGCTAGCAGAAGAAGCAAGATTGGCTGCTTTTATGATTGAAAGGAAGTTTCAGACAAAAGAAGATGAAAGAGCTGCTCAGATTTCAGCAGATCAGAAAATGGCTAAAGAGTTACAAGCTGATGAAAGAGCAAAGTACACTCCAGAAGAACAAGGTGATGCTATTGCTAACTTATTGCAAGAGATTAGAAGGAAACGAAGCAAGAGAAAGTCTTATAAGAAGAAAATTCCTTCAAGAAGTTAGCAATTGAGGTTTTTGAAGAACTTTCTAAAGCATCAAGATTACTGAAAGGAGAATTATTTTAAAGGGATGACTAATGAAGATATTGAAAGATCTTATATTGAAGCTTACACAAGAATACATAAGCCTTCAGATACAAAATTTATTATTGAGACTGTGCCAAGTAAAGGTACAAAAAGAGGAGCGGAGTTATTGGAATCTGATGAGGCTAAGAAACAAAGGACTGGGGAGGAATTAATTCAGGAAGAAACTGCAGAAGAAGAAGCAGAGAAAGAATAGGAAACATTGACTGATGAACAAGTACATAACATGATTGTGGTAGTTCCTGAATCTCTAAACATTAATCCACTACAGGCCAAGCATCCAATTATAGATTGGCAGGTATACTTAGATGGGAGAATAAAGGGGTGGAAGATCATCAGGGTAGGAGGAAAGACTGAGGTGCACAAATTCTTTGAAGATATGCTGAGATCTTTTGACAGAGATGATTTGAACAAGTTATGGAGTTTAGTGCAGGAAAGGTTTAGAACCTCAGATCCAACTGATGACAAAGATAAGGAATTATGGGTTCAATTGAAAAGAATATATGAACCTGATGGAGGAGAAGCTATTTGGAGGTTTCAAGCTCCAATTAAAGAGATTACATGGAGATTATTTGATACTTGTGGTGTTCATAGGATTTCTACCAAAGATGGAATAGAAATTTATATGTTGGTAGAAAAAGATTATCTTCTCAGAGCAGCAGTTTTATTAGCTTTGGTAGGTTCAACACTCCAGGTTGAAGGTGATTCAAAGATAGCAGATGAGTTGGTCAGAAAAATATTCTATCTTGCAGAACAATGGAAAGCTCAAATCAAGAGACTGACTATGTAGTGTTTGGAAGATCCTCACAATCCTTATTTAATTCAGAAGAAACGTGATGATTTGGGATAAATTACAAGTTTAGGGGAGGATTGTTGGGAATTAAATGTTCTAAAGATTAGTACTGCTGAAGGAAATGCACTAACAGTACTAACTGCTAGTGTATAATTGAAGACTGCTCAGGAAATAACTAACAGTACAAACTGCTAAGTTAGTACTGCTAGTTATACAGAAGATACTGCTGAAGGATAACTGTTTTTGGAAACATTGTAGGAAATAAGTATGGTATAGATTTTGTGTATATCCTTATTAGTTAGATTTATACGGTGAATACTTACCATGTAAAGGACTCCTTATGTCTATAAAAGGAGATCCTAGGTTAGATGAATGTACAAGAGTCGTACGAATATCAGTCATAGTTTTGTTAAGGATTCAAAGTCCATTGTAACCCTAGTAATAGCTAAAATCACTCGTATTATTCAAGTAATAATATTGAATCGTTTGGAGTTATTCTTATTGTTTTCATTACTGTTCCATTAACCAAATCACAATTCTTCCAAGTGTGGTTAAGTAGATTCCGCATACTTAATCACATACACTCAAAGTATCTTATACACGTTATACAGGAGTAACATCCTAAGTGTATTATAATCCTCTCAAGTGGTATCAGAGCCAGGTTTGATACTATTGATTTAGAAGAAGTAATGGACTTGGAAAACACTCAATCCAACATGGCTGCCAAACTACCAATGCTCAAGCAGAATGAATTCGACATGTGGAAGTTAAGGATAGAACAATACTTCCAGGTGCAAGACTACGTACTCTGGGAAATTATTGAACAAGGAGATTCGTTATTGCCTTCAACTTCTACTACTACAGTTGATGGTAAGGTTGAGACAGTTGTACAGACTGTTCCAGTTACTGCTGAAGAGAGGCTTCAGAAGAAGAATGACCTCAAAGCCAGAAGTTTGCTGATGATAACCATTCCAAATGATCAACTCTTGACTTTCAGCAAGTAAAAAGATGCTAAGACTTTGTTGGAGGCAATCATAGCCAGATATGGTGGGAATGAAGCCACCAAGAAGACACAGAAGACTCTCTTGAAGCAAAACTTTGAGAAGTTCACTGCTGCTAGCAATGAGTCACTGGATCATATGTTCAACAGGCTTCAAAAGATTGTAAGCCAACTGGCTGTTCTTGGTGTGGATATACCTCAAGAAGATTTACTCTAAGTTCTTGAGGAGTTTACCTGCAAAATGGGCTATGCATGTAGTAGTCTGGAAGAACAAGCCAAATATTGATTCAATGAGCCTGATGGACTTATACAGCAATTTCAAGATTGTGGAGCAAGATGTGAAGAAAGCTGGTGGATCTAGTTCAAGTACTGGGAATATGGCCTTTGTGTCATCTCCTAGTAGCTCAAGTCCAGCTGAAGATGTGAAGGTTGCTGTGGGGGTTAGTACTGCTAACCCTAGTGTTAGTACTGCTGGTTCATCAAGTAGTATTGTTGGTTTTATGGATGAGAAAACCTGTTGTGCCTTCCTGACTAGCCAGAATGATGGGTCAATGTTGACTCATGAAGACCTACAAGAAATCAATGATGATGATTTAGAGGAGATGGACCTCAAATGGAAAATTTCTCTTCTTAGCATGAGGGCTAAGAAGTTCTATCAAAGAACATGAAAGAAGATCACTATCAGCAACAATGATACTACTGGTTTTGACAAATCAAAGCTGGAGTGCTACAATTGCCATAAGATGTGGAACTTCTCAAGGAAATGCAGGAAGCCTAGGCAGCGGATAGCAGGAACAAGGGATATGGAACCAAAACCAAGGATATCAAGAGTAGACAAAGGAAAAGCCATAATGACAGAGCAAGAACCAGCTAAACAATTGTCCAAGAAGGAGAAAATTCAGTTGGCACTTGATGAAGAGCTAGCCTAAAAGTTTCATAAAGATTAATTAAACAGGGTTGCTGAGGAAGAAAGGCTAGCAGAAGAAGCAAGATTGGCTGCTTTTATGATTGAAAGGAAGTTTCAGACAAAAGAAGATGAAAGAGCTGCTCAGATTTTAGTAGATCAGAAAATGGCTGAAGAGTTACAAGCTGATGAAAGAGCAAAGTACACTCCAGAAGAACAAGGTGATGCTATTGCTAACTTATTGCAAGAGATTAGAAGGAAACGAAGCTAGAAAAAGTCTTATAAGAAGAAAATTCCTTCAAGAAGTGAGCAATTGAGGGTTATGAAGAACTTTCTAAAGCATCAAGATTACTGAAAGGAGAATTATTTTAAAGGGATGACTAATGAAGATATTGAAAGATCTTATATTGAAGCTTACATAAGAATACATAAGCCTTCAGATCCAAAATTTATTATTGAGACTGTGCCAAGTCAAGGTACAAAAAGAGGAGCGGAGTTATTGGAATCTGATGAGGCTAAGAAACAAAGGACTGGGGAGGAATTAATTCAGGAAGAAACTGCAGAAGAAGAAGCAGAGAAAGAAAAGGAAACATTGACTGATGAACAAGTACATAACATGATTATGGTAGTTCCTGAATCTCTCAACATTAATCCACTCCAGGCCAAGCATCCAATTATAGATTGGCAGGTATACTTAGATGGGAGAATAAAGGGGTGGAAGATCATCAAGGTCGGAGGAAAGACTGAGGTGCACAAATTCTTTGAAGATATGCTGAGATCTTTTGACAGAGATGATTTGAACAAGTTATGGAGTTTAGTGCAGGAAAGGTTTAGAACCTCAGATCCAACTGATGACAAAGATAAGGAATTATGGGTTCAATTGAAAAGAATATATGAACTTGATGGAGGAGAAGCTATTTGGAGGTTTCAAGCTCCAATTAAAGAGATTACATGGAGATTATTTGATACATGTGGTGTTCATAGGATTTCTACCAAAGATGGAATAGAAATTTATATGTTGGTAGAAAAAGATTTTCCTCTCAGAGCAGCAGTTTTATTAGCTTTGGTATGTTCAACACTCCAGGTTGAAGGTGATTCAAAGATAGTAGATGAGTTGGTCAGAAAAATATTCTATCTTGCAGAACAATGGAAAGCTCAGATCAAGAGACTGACTATGTAGTGTTTGGAAGATCCTCACAATCCTTATTTAATTCAGAAGAAACATGATGATTTGTGATAAATCACAAGTTTAGGGGAGGATTGTTGGGAATTAAATGTTCTGAAGATTAGTACTGCTGAAGGAAATGCACTAACAGTACTAACTGCTAGTGTATAATTGAAGACTGCTCAGGAAATAACTAACAGTACAAACTGCTAGGTTAGTACTGCTAGTTATACAGAAGATACTGCTGAAGGATAACTGTTTTTGGAAACATTGTAGGAGATAAGTATGGTATAGATTTTGTGTATATCCTTATTAGTTAGATTTATACGGTGAATACTTACCATGTAAAGGACTCCTTATGTCTATAAAAGGAGATCCTAGGTTAGATGAATGTACAAGAGTCGTACGAATATCAGTCATAGTTTTGTTAAGGATTCAAGGTCTATTGTAACCCTAGTGATAGCTAAGATCACTCGTATTATTCAAGTAATAATATTGAATCGTTTGGAGTTATTATTATTGGCTTCATTACTGTTCCCTTAACCAAATCACAATTCTTCTAAGTGTGGTTAAATAGATTCTGCATACTTAATCACATACACTCAAAGTATCTTATACACGTTATACAGGAGTAACATCCTAAGTGTATTATAATCCTCTCACAAATGAATTAAAATTAATAGTTAATTAGATACATAAAATAGCATATTAAAAGTTAATTAGTTTGCCATGATTATTTTATGTGTGAATTCCGGTTATAAGACCTACGCAATCAATTTTTTTATGATGCATGTGGCGATCTTGGCACATGATGAAAGCCTAGTGAGAGTCTTATGGTTCTCCATTTGGGGAAGACTCGCTAGAGGGCTCAGATTTTATGTGTTTAATTAATGTCTTTGTTTATGTATTTGACTCCTTATTTGCATAATTATTACATATTTTACACACCTAATTGCATGCAATATGGAATAATACATATCGAAATCATGACATTAATATGGTCTTAATTTACACGCCTAAATACCATGCTCAATTGTGACTTGCTATTTGATTCGTGGAAAATTGGTTTTTGTAAAATTAAGTGACCTAAATATATTGAAATAAGTTTTTCATGAAATTAAAAACTGGATGCTATGGACACATGGGAAGTACGGCTCACCTACTAGAACAAACTATAAGGGGGGTATAAGGCTGTGCGCACAGTCATACCTAAAGGGTTTCTGGTCATATGCTTCGCGCTGACCTGGTCCTCTGCTTCCTTACGAGTTCGATTGGAGCTACCGTGAACCATGATGATCACTACAGTGTCCTTACCAAAAAGTTTTTTAAATAAGTGCTACAAAGTTGTTTTGCTTGCTTCTTTGTACACGATTTTACCACATTTATGTGTATACCCTATGTGTAAATTTTAAGTCTATGCCAGCCAACCAAGAACACGTGCTTTTGGGTTGACCTCTTTGGTCAGACCTTAGGGCCATTCTAAGCCCATGGCGAATTTTGTTCATTGGTCAGACTTTTGGCAATTTTTGTACGTTCTTGCTTGGTCGATTTATTTCGAGTATGCTTGGTCAGACCTTGGAACCGAGGCATAAGATGAGACTAAACATGCTCATGACATTATTACTTGTCTACTAATGTCTTGATCAGTCTCTGGTATGTGTGAAAACACATACCTTTTCTTGACCATAAAATGGACTTAATAGACCAAAAACTAACCAAATATGCCAAATATGTTGTGTTTTTGTGTTTATGCATGTGCAGGTGCGGATATGCGAGAAATAGACAAAACAAAGGCAAAAAGACAAAAACAAGCACGAGATTGGAAAGTGCACGAAATTCCAAGTCCAACGGCACAAGATGAAATTATTGGAGCAAATGTGGAAGCCCAATTAAAGACCCAAGTTAAAGTCCAAGATATTCAAGAGTTTAAGAAGATTTATTTGAAGATTAAAGAAATTGATGGAAGCCCAAAAATATCTCCAACCTAATACTATTATTAAAGAAAAAGAAAAAAAAATAGAAAAAGAAAAAAAAATCACGTGATATCTTATTATTTCTCATGCGTGAAGACAAAAATGATGGAAACAATGAGCAGCTAATAATACATGATGAATTGAAAATCATCACGTGACTATCAACAATGCACTTCTTTTGTGCATGCGTGAAGAAGAAAAGAAAGAAAGAAAAAAAGAGGAAACATTGAACAGTGATGGCATGTGAAGATAACTACTCCAAATTAAATGATACAAGCGCGTGCCCCTTCATCCTCACCCACTCGCAGACGCACCTCACTCCTCTTCAGCCAATCAAGCGAAGCCACGTGTCTCTATTGGTTGGAATTTTATACGAGGAAGGATCGAGAATTATTGATGAGGCTATAAATAGACCATGATCCGAGGCATTCATGGTTCATTCACTCCGCATTTTATTCTTCACACACACTTTTCTTTATTTGTAGCAATTCTTTTTTTTAGATTAGTATTTAGTTTTTAGCTTATTTTTAAGAGGTATTGTAACAGTTTATTTTTTAACTAGCTTTTTCAAGTGCTTATTTTGTAGCTAACTTTTTATTAATCAATGAAGTTTATGTTTTCTTTTTAGCTTATTCCTTTTAGCTTATTACTTCTTATTCTAATAATCTCTTTACTTTATTTTTCATTTTCTTTTCTTATCTATTAATCTATATTAGCTTTCTAGCTTATTGTAGCTTATTTAGATTAGCTGTTTAGTGATAAGCTCTCTTATAGCTTATTCACTTTAAGTTTTATTCTTCTTCTCTTCACCCTCTAACTCGACTCAAACACCAAAAGAGATGCATGAGCTTGTTAAGCTCGGCTTATTTTCCAAATAAGCTTTGACATCTCTTAAGTTTGAGAGCACTTTTCTTTATTTAGTAGCTTTTATTACTTAGATCTAGTTAATTTTATTAATTTTTTCATATAAAGTTTGCAACTTTTTAAGTTTTTCTTGAACAATAAGCTATTTAATAGATTGTTCATTTAGATCTAGTCCTTAAACATGCCCGATTCGCGTCTATTCTTCGTAGTGGGCAACTTAGCTTCGGGTGGACTTAGATCTAATAGTTTTTATTTATAAAGTTTTAATCTTTTTACTTTTTAGATTACTTTTAGCTTATTTCATATAGTAGTAGTGCTTATTATTGCTTATTATTCACTAACCTTTGATAAAGTTTGTATCTTTCTTTGTTTCTCATCATCTCTTCCGCTAAGGCCGGAGCTTAAGGGTCTTTAAGCATTTTTTAATTCATAAACTTTGAAACTTTAGTAATTTTTAAGCTTTTTAGTAAATAAAGTTCTAAATTTTACTTACTAATTAGTGGATAAGATTAATAAAGTTGTAGACTTTTGTGTTAATTTGTGCTTGTTAGATCGGGTAGTTTTATTCCTCTCGTTTCTTCATCCGGGTTCTACTTTCTTTGCTTTTTAAAACTTTAGTAGTTATTAATTTTAGTATAATAATTATGTTTATGGAAATATTTGCTATGTATTTGTTTGCTATGCTTAGTGAGTAGATTTTTTTTTATATACTTGTTGAGTAGATTATTCCGTGAATTAAGTGTGGTTTTATAAAAGTTAGAAAATATATTGATTAGTAATTTTTAAGTTACTTAGATTGAAATTTTGGTTGTTTGAGCGGGCAAAAGCCGCGAAAATAATTGGGTTTTAATTTAGATATTGATATCTCTTTATGAAAAATTGTTTTCAAAAGAAACCAATGTTGTGAGAAAATAATTATTTGTAAAAGATATTAATTCATCATGTTGGGAATTATGATACGATTCAAGAGAAGACAACTTAGGTCTGGTAGTATATCAGAGTTAGGTCTGTCTTTGTAATTAGGTCTGGTAATGCAAAGTTAAGTCTGGTAGTATGTTTAAGTCTGGTTGACTTATAATGTTAAGTCTGGTCGTGAAGTTAGGAAAGTCTGTTAGAGATAAGTTAGGAAAAGATACAAAACGTGTAAGTATCTTTATAGAAGATTTGTGAATATCTTCTTAGTCGGTTAGTATTAGGGTTTCCTTGTGTTATAAAAGGATCCCTAAAGATTGTTAGTTCAGTGTGTGAGTTGTACGAGTTCACTATTGTGATTAAAATCAATATACGAAGTTAGTGATATCTCTGTGTGTGTTCTTCATTGTTCTTGTTAAGATTCCGCATTAACATTAACAATTGTCTAGGGTTTCTCACTTAGATTGGTTTGGATTTATCCCAACCATCTACTAGGTATTCAAGACTACTTAGAGATCCACATACAATTCGTGGACCAACAAGTGGTATCAGAGCAAGGCGAGAGACTCTGAATTTGAAGAACACTTATTCTCAAAAACCTAATTCTCACTCAAATCACCCTACACAATGTCTGAATTCGATAAGCCTGTTAACACTGAAACTTTCTCAATCCATAACAGTGAGGATGAGAAATCAAACCATGAAGATGAAGGAAAAACTGAAACCAGTAACTCCCAAACACAACAATAACCCATCCCTTCCACAACCACAATCTCAAACATAAAACTTCCATTACTGAAAAGAGAAGAGTATGATATATGGGCCATGGAGATGGAACATTATCTGGAGTACATTGATAGTGATGTATGGAAGGTTATTCAAAAGGGAAATTCTAAGAAAAGAATTTCACAAGGGAATGATGGGCAGATAAGAATAATGCCACCAGTATCTGCTGAGGAGATTAGGGCTGTGGAGAAGGAAAAGAAGGCCAGAACCTTGCTTCTTATGGCTATTCCTAAGGAGCATCTACAAAGGTTTCATGGCATCCTTGATGCTAAGGAGATGTGGGAGGCTATCAAGAAACGGTTTGGAGGCAATGCAAACTCCAAGAAAATGCAAAAGGCTGTTCTTAAACAGCAATTTGAGACATTTAGTGTTTCAAAGACTGAAGGATTGGAGAAGGGCTATGACAGATTTCAACATCTGTTAACACAACTGGAAGTTCATGGTGCAGCAGTTTCAAATGAGGATGCAAACCACAAGTTCCTTAGATCTTTACCATCAGAATGGGGCAATGTATCTGTGGCGATGAGGATAAAGGAGGAAGTAGATTCAATGACACCTGATGACCTATACAATAATCTCAGGATGTTTGAAAGGGACATCAGTAACAACACTCAGGCTTCAACCAGTTCATCAAATGTTGCTTTTGTGTCACAAAACAAAAGCAGTACTTACAAGGTTAAACCTGGTAGTGTTAGGTCTGGTATCTATGAAACTCCTTCAAGTGAAAGGTCTGCTTCAAGTTTTACTGATGAGGTGATACATTCTTTCTTTGCCAACCAAACGGAAGATGAAAGCTTTATTAGTGAAGACTTAGAACAGATTAATGATGCTGAAGTTGAGGAGATGGACATAAAATGGCACATTGCCATGGTTGCTTTAAGGGTCAAACGATTTCAGAAGCAATATGGGAGGACCATCAACTTCAACAACAAATCACCACTGGGATACACAAAGAGGACAGTTGAATGCTACAACTGTCACAAGCATGGACATTTTTCAAGAGATTGTCTAGAGAAGAAGCCTGCTGATGGGAAAAGAGATGATGATGGGAAGATGGAAAAGAATCAGATGAGCCTGCTGACAATGGAAGCTGGAGGAGTCAACTGGGGTGAGCATCCAAGAGTGAATGAGGAGTCTGATCATGCTCTCATGGCCATTGGTAATGAGGTATCATTATGCTCTAAATTATGCACTGACTCATATAATCATGTTAAGGCTTTGTGTGATGAGCAGTTAGAACAAATAGGTGACCTAGAAGTAAATCTGTTAGCACATAAAAATGTTGTAAAAACATTAGAGGCACAAAAGGTCACCCTTCAAAACCAACATGCTGCTTTAAATGAAAAACTATACTTTCAAGCTAATAAAATATATGAACAAGATGAAAAGCTTAAAAGGTATAGACAATTGGGGCTTAAAATTCAGAAGGAAAGGGATAGGTTGAGAAAAAGGGTTGATCAGTGGAACAATTCTAATAATAACCTGTTTAAGTGTTGGGATTCTCAAATTAAGTCAAATAAAAAATGTGGCTTAGGATATGAGGAAGGTGAGAAAAAGGGAATCCTTAAGTCTAGAGAAGATGATTATGTAGGCAAACCATTGTACAATAGGTTTGTTAAGACTGGTGACTTTAAGGGAGTACCACCACCTTTGAGTGATGACTATACTCCTCTTGAAAAAGAAGAGTTGGATGATTCACTCTTTGTGTATGGTAAGAAAGGTCCTCAAACACCTGAGTCAAACACCTCAGAGGACAAATCCAGTAGGTATTCTTCTTGTCAATCCAATGACTCTGAAGGATCTATTGATGGTTCCTCTGATCACTCTAAGTCTGAGTCAAAAAGTGAGGTAAAAGAAAATCCTGAACCTAAGGCTATTAAGAAGTGTGAACCTGTTGTTAGTAAACCTGTAGTGACTGAACCAAAGCCTGAGACAGTCAAACCTAGTTGTGTCAATCACATAAAAACTCCTAGGGAATCTGTTAAAATGAGTGAGTCACCTAGAAGTAATAGTGTTCACAAAGAAAGTAGGAGTAGTTACACTTATGCTCCTAAAAGATGTTTTGTGTGTGGAAGTTTAAGTCATTTGATTAGAGATTGTGACTTCCATGAAAAGAGAATGAAGAGAGAGGATGAGAAAAAGAGAATGAATGTTAACATGGGTCATGGTTCAAATAAACCAGTTTGGAATAATGCTAGTAGAATTAATCATGCCAACCAGTTTGTTCCCAGACCTGTCCAACTCAATAACTCTACCAGACCTAACTCTTATGTTAATTCTGGTAGACAAAATTTTAGGTCTGGCTACAGGAACTTTAATGTGAATAGGTAAAATGTTAATTTTATGAGGCCTAATGTGAATACTGGTTATGTTAATTCTGTGAGATCTAATGTGAACACTGGCTATGTGAGACCCAAACAACCATTTCAAAAACCACAGGTGAATGCAAATTTTCAAAGAAATAATTTTTATAAAACTCATTCACCTGTAAGGAGACAAACAAATTCAAATGGGGGTTCTGCTGATAACCTCTCTGATTGCTGGGCTTGGAATCCATTTAAAAATGAATTTACCTATAAGTCAAAACATGGTTTCACTGGAGCAATTTCATACAAAACCTATAAGTATGTTGCTCCACAGAAAGAACTCAAGCCCACTCAGGCCTGGGTTGTTAAGAAAAACTGGTTTTCTTTCTTAACTTCGTATAGTCTGTATATTTGTTTGTTTTTAATCTTGCTATTCTTCTTGGTTATTCTTATTTTCAGTAGTTATTCTGTTTTCAACTTTCCATAGTATGTTTGTTTTTGGTATATTGTGCTTAACTTTGTTTTGCAGTTGTTAACTCTTCTCTATTGCAAGTGATTCTTATGTGGAAAATTAAAACAGCAGAACCATGGAGCTTTTTATTTATACACAAGTGATTGCATTCAAGGATTCAATTTACAATGCATCATAAGACAAAAGCTTTTACATAAGCCAGCCAAACACCACCACCTACATTTTCTGTTTCCCTTTGCTCATGAAGTCAGGAATGGTCTTCTTGGCTCCTCTGCCACCAAACTGATTCCACGCTTTTGGGCATGGGAGTCTAAGAATCAGGCTGCTTGGTGGTGGACATGGTATAGAACCACTTCTAAAGGATGGCACAACCTTCGAAGGAAAAGTCACTTCATCATCATTTGAGGGGTCTTCTTCTTCAGCACTTCTATCATCTACATCAGAAGGGGGAATTGGTTTTGAAGTCTTTGCTGCTTCATCTTCTGGTTCCTTTTCAGTAAGATCATAAGCAGCTAGCCATTGCTTAAGAGTTGATTCTCTTAATGTCTTGTTTCTTTTGATTGAAGAATACCCTGGTGGGAAGTATCCACCTCATCCTCCTGATGATGAATCAGAAGATGAGCCATTTGGATCCCAAGAAGAATCGGATGAAATCTCTATGATTTCTGAGTTGGAAGGATCCATTATGTTTATAAGGTTTTTCTTTTGGTTTGTGATGGTTTTGTGATAAAACAATGGGTAGTTTTATAGGGAAAATCAAGGTTTAATACCATTCAATGCTCAGTTGGTGTATGGGTTAATACTTGCAGGCAAAGAGTTATTAATTGTACTTTTGGAAAGTTGACCACAGTTCTTATTTTGGTTAAGTATCTAGTGATAAAAAAAAAAAAGGATTTACACTTAAAGGGAGGTAATGTACATTTAAGGGGAGGAAAATGTACAAGTTTTACATGTTTTTAAATCGGGTAAACTTAAGTGTTAAATCTGGTAGCTTGTGAGTCTTGCAAAGATTGGTTTTTGTCTCCCTTTTTCTTATTGTTAAACTAATTTTTGTAGAAAAGATTGGAATGAGATGATGTAAAGCCTTGCATTCGCTAAAATCAGTGTGTAAGTCCACTCTTTTGGTTAGGTCTGGTAAGTTTATGATTCGGCCTGGTTGACCATTTTAGGTCGGGTAGTGTTAAATTCATGACCGTTAGATCTGGTCAGAGTAATAAAGATTTATCTAAAATATTACCGTTGCACTATTTTCGGTAAAAAGAGATATTTATGAAGTATATAAGATTAAAATTTGATATATTTTATCTCCTTTTATTCTATATTTGCTTCCAAATTTAAATCATCTTTATTTTGAACTCTCAACTCTGTTTCTACGCAAATATTTTCAAAACCCTACCCTTCCAATCAACCAGACCTAAATCATTAACTCATCCATTGCTAATCTCAAGTTTGTGGACAAGCATAATGTAACACCCCAACCCGACAAGGGTAAAGATGTCACAACAATGGTGACATATCAGAAACATACACAAGCATACATCTTCAATGATACAAAGGAAGTACAAAGGTTACAAGTGAAATACTGAAATTACAAGGTTACAAAGCGACTACAAATTTTAACAATATGAAAACTTCTAATCATCTCTAAGCCAAAATCATTATCAAAGTCTTCTAAGTCCAAAAGTCTCTTCACTCATACCCAAACCCGTCGTCCTGCTAATTACCTGCCGCACACGAAAAGAAAAACGTGCGGCTGAGCTTAAGAAGCTCAGTGAACAGATACATATACAAGGCAAAGAATAACGCAAGAGAAATATAATATAGGCAATGGGAATGTCATAAGGTATAAAAGAAACAAATGGATCATAAGAGAAGAATAGGATAGTCATCCACCACGAGCCCAAAACTCAAAGTCAAATCTCAAAGTCATCATCTCAAAGTCATAGTCTCTCAATCAGAGGGGATACCTCTCAGGCAACCAGATAATATGAGGGGTGTCCTCATGTATCAAAGGGTCCATCTTCAAAGTCTTTATTCAACCGATTCATTTTAGAAAGCTTAATCAAGGTATTTAATTAAAATGATCTTTAAATTGGTTTCATAAAGATAATCATTAAAATGGTCTTCGTAACAGATAGTTCAAAACAAGTAGTTCAAAACCTTAGTTTAGTAAACCATTTCAAAATCTTAGTTTCTCACAAGGATAGTTCAGAACTTTAGAGCAACTTGGCAAAGGCATAGGTCAGATAAACGAAGCTCAGATCATAATCAAGAGGAATATCAAAGGTTCACTCAAAGGGAACATAGCAATGGCTTGGGAAATCTTAACTGGATCATAACTCAAAATCAATGTATAGAATATAAGAACCCTTACTGAAAAAGACAGAGTATCTGTACCTTAGACCGTAAGTGCAAACATAACAGAAACATAAAGATCGGAATCGAACTCCTTCTTCAGCGAATCTACACGAATACATGATCGTCTTATTATTAATATGTTATTTAATTCAGATTACTTATTTTAGTCGGCTTTCCATTTTTAGTAACTTTCCTTTTATAGCAGCTTTCCAAAAATAGTAACTTTCCAAAAATAGTAAGTTTCCCAAAATAGTACTTTAATACTTTAGGGGTTAAAGTGACAATTATAATAGTTTAGGGTTAGCTATGACAATTTAGTAAAGTTTAGAGTCAAAAGTAAATTATCAACGTTAAATATTAAACAAGTCAAATAAGATTCTTTTTAAAGTTTATGTTATAATTTTATACTAAGATGATAATTTTAGACCCCGCCGTTCATAATTTATTTACGTATTTTCGACATTAATCTTAGAGCGCTACGACCAACATATGTTATTATCACATGCTTCACACGACTCGTGACTATCCTTCAAAACATTATGCATAAGTATTTGTAATACTACCACTCACATACATGCACACACAATTATTTATAATGAGCCCAAAGCATATTTTTCAACTTCACACATATTTATATACGCTTCACTTGCCACTCGACATCTATTAAACCTACGCCCCCTTATTATTTAAATCAGTTTGTATATAAGATTTGTACTTTATGTGACTCACTAACCTTTTACATGAAACCTTCTATCCAACACTAACTTAGCTTGACAAGCTTGACAAAAGCCATGAAGTAGTACAACTTACACAGAACTAGCCTCCAGCTCTTTTAGACTCACTGTACACCCACTTACCCACACGTTATTATGAATGCCAATTTACTATATTATACATATACCTCAATGACACAAGAACAGTCCATTTAGCAAGACAAAACACCATGACAAATCTCACATAAAATTGTAGACTTGGCAACCATAATTCTCCTTCCTTGACCTTATTTCACTCGACACAACAAGCATGCAGTGCTATCTCATTTTCACATGCATATTAACTAGGTTTCACAACCCTCTTAAGTCGACATAACATCGCACACATACATACACGTTTAAAATCTCACAACCATGAACGCCTTACAAACAAGACACAACTCATCACATGGAATCACACATGACCAGGCCTTCTTCGCGATACACTTTAATGAGACTAAACATGTTTCCAACGTGACCACTTATTTGCCAAAACAAACCACGTCCTTGATCCATTGTCAATCAGTTTGTACACATGCATGACTCTTCTTAAGTATTCATGTTTTGTAACTCGTTTTTATCGCATAACATGTATCACATCAGAATTTTAATCATCAGGTTTATAGGCATATATATATATCAGATATATATTCGAATAGCAAGACAGAATAAATTCCGACGTATGCGTTTCGTAACTTATGATTTTATGTAGTTTCTTACTATTATATTCGTACAACACATAAAAGAGACAACCCTTGCACGATTGCTTAGCATGATTTATCTATGACTATGCGCAATATGGTGTCGAAAGGATTTGAGATACCTCAAGGATGATTTAAAAAGGTCGGATCAAAGAACACAAGCACCGAGACTCAACCCCTTTCGAGCCAAAACCAAAACCACACTTGAGCCAAAACTTCCGGCTAGGACAACTCGAACATGAATCAGGGCCAAACTCTCATCGAACCAATATCTTCTACGAACCAAAGCCCCTCGGACTAAACTACAAGTTAAACCTTCCAAGCCTTAGTCGAGGTCTCAGTTTAACGAGAATATTGGGTCGGATTTTAGTGATGTTGCATGTTGTGATTTTAATGGCCACGCATGAAGAAGAAGGGAGATAAGCGTTCGAATGAGAGAAAAGGGAAATGTGAATATCATTATAATATAAACGTGTGAGGAGGTTTTAAAATAGGTAAGGAGTTATCACTTTCTTTTTAGAATCCATTGACTTGCTTGCAATTCACATTTTATAATTAATGACGTATCGACTCGTTTTTTGTTTTCTTCTTATATTGTTGAAACAGTTAAGAGGTGAATACCATTTTAATAGGAGCGTGTAAGGAGATTTAAACTAGGCAAGTATCAATCAAAATTATGGGTTGATTGATTTGGTGATTATGTCGAGATTATGAGGTGTGATTCAGCCAATATTATGTGAGGTGATAAGAAGATAATTATCAACTATATTGTTTCCATAATTCGAGTTCTAAAAGTGTGTGCACAAAATTTATGAATCGGTCCATACATCTTTTAGTCGTGTGAGATTATTTGTTCTTTAGGATATATAAGGTCCTTTTCATATTTGTCTTATGCTTGTAAAATTTCAAAAATATTGAGGGGCAAAAAATGGGAATTTCAAATGAACGGAAATTTAGGGTTTTACAACTCTTCCCCTCTAAAAGAAAATTTTCGTCCTCGAAATTTGAAGTCGCAGGGTTAGATGAAGTCATAGCAAATCGCAAAAGATCGTCACAAACATTCTCACACCCGGGGAGGTTCTTCCAAAGAGGAAAGCTCATATGGAAATACGAACAAGATTTCAGATCAAATTATCTGTATCAACAGTAAAGAGCTCTACAAGAGTTCAAGATTTATAACTGAGGTCAACAGAATGCAAAACGAGAATCCGAACTCATCCAGATATCTAATGAACAAAGGCAGAGTATACGCATAGGTAGAATGAACCTAAAGTCTCACTAATCACGGATAAACCAACGGAGACCAAATTCTAACTTATTAGGTAATCCCCAAGATATCCTATGCCCACAACAAGTGCACGCTATATGATGTAAGTATTATCACGTTGGCCAGACGTCATAATACTGGCATCATATAAATATGCCCTCATGATGGTCATACTTTATCTCAAGTCGTAATCAAAACCACCTATCTTAATCCACCTAGTACTTCTACAGTCTCAGAGGTCAACAAAAACTATTTCCACAGTCAAGAGGGAAACAAAACTATTCGCAAAAGTATCAAAATCCCAGATTGTCTAGCAGAAGTGGGGTATGCTGTCACAAGCATCATATCTTCCACAATTCGCCAAAATCTCTCAAAATAAAGTCATCACCGAATCATACGAAAGATAAACACGAACAGAAATGCTTCTAGGGAACTTAAATCATAAGAGGAACCTATTACTAGATAACGAAACTTAAGAGGGTCAACGAAAATGAAAATTAGTCGCCAAACTTCTGCCTTCATAGAATCAAATTATTCCAAGTATAGAGGGTCTGTTTCAAATATCCGCTTATTCAACCCATCTAATCTCTTCAAGTCCGGTTGATCTGTCTTCGGCTGTCCATCAATCGGGAAGTGAAATCAAAATCGGGAACTTGTGTCTGATTCGTCGAGCCTCCTGCAGTTCTTTTTGTAATGTGATGGGGTATTGTGGATTTCTGGCACGGTCTTTAAATCTTCTTCATCATCCAGTCTGCTTCCGCTCTCAATTCATCTTAGTACAACCAAGATGAATAGGGAAGTGAGACTGCATGTCTTCATCAGCTCCAGGTTCGCGATCTTGACGAGAATTTCTTCTTGTGCATCGCCAACACTTCTGTCTTGAAAGGAATGTCTTCACTCTTCGGGGTAGCCTCCGCAGTTATCAACAAATATCAATCTCCCAGAATGTACAAATGATCGTCAAATTTTTAAGAAGGTGCAAAGAATTGATTTTCATGCTCTTCCTCGTTTCTGAACGTACTATTAAGTCATACAATGACCACTTGTCCAAGTATTCACGAGAAAACATTATTTATCAAATTCACGAAATAGTCAGGGCTTTAGCTAATACCATTAGCGTCACTAACCGTCATAGTAGTCGATTACGAATATGGGTGGTCGATTCCAAGAATAGACTCAATTCCTCAGAAGGAGACTTCGCGCTCTGAAATTTAACAAACACACAGTCGTTTCAGGGTGGAGGAATATTGGTTCCTAACAGTATTATGATTCAGCTTCCAGAAATCAATACATATCTCCTGTCATCATTCTTCTTTATTGCGAACAAAATTGAATTACGCCAAGAGAATGCACTTAAGCAAACTTACTTTACACTCCGGTGGAAAACTTGGTGGTTCAATCAGAAATCGTGTTTCAGAAAATTCAGGGTGCAAAATAGCGTTCAATATAAGGTTCATGCTCAGACGACTCAAGTGCCAAATAGCTTCCAAGATAAGGTTCATTCATTAGCGTACGAAATGGGTTCTAGGAAAACTTCATACCCGCTAAATTAACACAAGAGACTCCAGAGTAATAGTGATAGCAGAGGGTTTATCAATCGGTAATCATGGTAGGGAGTTCAAAATTGTTGCAAACGTTAAAGGTGAGACATAAAAGGGAAATTGTCCATATTTGAATGCTCAATCAGCCGATTCCTTGTCAGAATAAAATTGAAGTTAACTATCCCAAGATAGACGGATCACAAATCAAATCTTTATCATTTAGAAGTGAGAGGGAAAACATTCTTATCCTCGTGGTTACACACCACAAGGCTTCTTATAAGGACAGAGATGGGCGAAACAAAATTGAATAGTGTCGGAAGATTCATAAGTACTTATCAAAAGAAAAAGACATATAAAAAAAACATATACAGTACTTCATCGCCATGGAGGTTCTCAGAATGCCCGAGTAGGCATCAAAGTGATTAACAAAATGATCAGAGTGCAACGTAGGCCTTTATCAAAATGATTAATGAAAGAAATCTGAAGATAAGGATCCAAACAGTGTCGGGCAATTATTATGAAATTTCTCAATGCCTTCCAAATTTAATCAGGTTCAAATCTTAGGTGGTGCAAAACATAAGCTTTCACTTTCCAGAAGTGGTACCACAGGATCTAACCATAAGCAAGGCACGAATCAGAGTGATACGGAAGCAATGATGCTTAAACAAATGCCTTATAGTCTACCCATTCCTCACCGGTCAAAACTTAGGTTCCTATGGAAATCCTAAAGCAATTTTCAAAGGTTGACTTACGAGTGCCTACAGGGAAAGCTTAGTGGTCCTAACTTACACAGGTCAAGGGTAAATGTATTACGAAATCGCAGCCTGTCTCTCTGACACCATAATTGTAACACCCCAACCCGACAAGGGTAAAGATGTCACAACAATGGTGACATATCAGAAACATACACAAGCATACATCTTCAATAATAAAAAGGAAGTACAAAGGTTACAAGTGAAATACTGAAATTACAAGGTTACAAAGCGACTACAAATTTTAACAATATAAAAACTTCTAATCATCTCTAAGCCAAAATCATTATCAAAGTCTTCTAAGTCCAAAAGTCTCTTCACTCATACCCAAACCCGTCGTCCTGCTAATTACCTGCCGCACACGAAAAGAAAAACGTGCGGCTGAGCTTAAGAAGCTCAGTGAACAGATACATATACAAGGCAAAGAATAACGCAACAGAAATATAATATAGGCAATGGGAATGTCATAAGGTATAAAAGAAACAAATGGATCATAAGAGAAGAATAGGATAGTCATCCACCACGAGCCCAAAACTCAAAGTCAAATCTCAAAGTCATCATCTCAAAGTCATAGTCTCTCAATCAGAGGGGATACCTCTCAGGCAACCAGATAATATGAGGGGTGTCCTCATGTATCAAAGGGTCCATCTTCAAAGTCTTTATTCAACCGATTCATTTTAGAAAGCTTAATCAAGGTATTTAATTAAAATGGTCTTTAAATTGGTTTCATAAAGATAATCATTAAAATGGTCTTCGTAACAGATAGTTCAAAACAAGTAGTTCAAAACCTTAGTTTAGTAAACCATTTCAAAATCTTAGTTTCTCACAAGGATAGTTCAGAACTTTAGAGCAACTTGGCAAAGGCATAGGTCAGATAAACGAAGCTCAGATCATAATCAAGAGGAATATCAAAGGTTCACTCAAAGGGAACATAGCAATGGCTTGGGAAATCTTAACTGGATCATAACTCAAAATCAATGTATAGAATATAAGAACCCTTACTGAAAAAGGCAGAGTATCTGTACCTTAGACCGCAAGTGCAAACATAACAGAAACATAAAGATCGGAATCGAACTCCTTCTTCAGCGAATCTACACGAATACATGATCGTCTTATTATTAATATGTTATTTAATTCAGATTACTTATTTTAGTCGGCTTTCCATTTTTAGTAACTTTCCTTTTATAGCAGCTTTCCAAAAATAGTAACTTTCCAAAAATAGTAAGTTTCCCAAAATAGTACTTTAATACTTTAGGGGTTAAAGTGACAATTATAATAGTTTAGGGTTAGCTATGACAATTTAGTAAAGTTTAGAGTCAAAAGTAAATTATCAACGTTGAATTTTAAACAAGTCAAATAAGATTCTTTTTAAAGTTTATGTTATAATTTTATACTAAGATGATAATTTTAGACCCCGCCGTTCATAATTTATTAACGTATTTTCGACATTAATCTTAGAGCGCTACGACCAACATATGTTATTATCACATGCTTCACACGACTCGTGTCTATCCTTCAAAACATTATGCATAAGTATTTGTAATACTACCACTCACATACATGCACACACAATTATATATAATGAGCCCAAAGCATATTTTTCAACTTCACACATATTTATATACGCTTCACTTGCCACTCGACATCTATTAAACCTACGCCCCCTTATTATTTAAATCAGTTTGTATATAAGATTTGTACTTTATGTGACTCACTAACCTTTTACATGAAACCTTCTATCCAACACTAACTTAGCTTGACAAGCTTGACAAAAGCCATGAAGTAGTACAACTTACACAGAACTAGCCTCTAGCTCTTTTAGACTCACTGTACACCCACTTACCCACACGTTATTATGAATGCCAATTTACTATATTATACATATACCTCAATGACACAAGAACAGTCCATTTAGCAAGACAAAACACCATGACAAATCTCACATAAAATTGTAGACTTGGCAACCATAATTCTCCTTCCTTGACCTTATTTCACTCGACACAACAAGCATGCAGTGCTATCTCATTTTCACATGCATATTAACTAGGTTTCACAACCCTCTTAAGTCGACATAACATCGCACACATACATACACGTTTAAAATCTCACAACCATGAACGCCTTACAAACAAGACACAACTCATCACATGGAATCACACATGACCAGGCCTTCTTCGCGATACACTTTAATGAGACTAAACATGTTTCCAACGTGACCACTTATTTGCCAAAACAAACCACGTCCTTGATCCATTGTCAATCAGTTTGTACACATGCATGACTCTTCTTAAGTATTCATGTTTTGTAACTCGTTTTTATCGCATAACATGTATCACATCAGAATTTTAATCATCAGGTTTATAGGCATATATATATATATCAGATATATATTCGAATAGCAAGACAGAATAAATTCTGACGTATGCGTTTCGTAACTTATGATTTTATGTAGTTTCTTACTATTATATTCGTACCACACATAAAAGAGACAACCCTTGCATGATTGCTTAGCATGATTTATCTATGACTATGCGCAATATGGTGTCGAAAGGATTTGAGATACCTCAAGGATGATTTAAAAAGGTCGGATCAAAGAACACAAGCACCGAGACTCAACCCCTTTCGAGCCAAAACCAAAACCACACTTGAGCCAAAACTTTCGGCTAGGACAACTCGAACATGAATCAGGGCCAAACTCTCATCGAACCAATATCTTCTACGAACCAAAGCCCCTCGGACTAAACTACAAGTTAAACCTTCCAAGCCTTAGTCGAGGTCTCAGTTTAACGAGAATATTGGGTCGGATTTTAGTGATGTTGCATGTTGTGATTTTAATGGCCACGCATGAAGAAGAAGGGAGATAAGCGTTCGAATGAGAGAAAGGGGAAATGTGAATATCATTATAATATAAACGTGTGAGGAGGTTTTAAAATAGGTAAGGAGTTATCACTTTCTTTTTAGAATCCATTGACTTGCTTGCAATTCACATTTTATAATTAATGACGTATCGACTCGTTTTTTGTTTTCTTCTTATATTGTTGAAACAGTTAAGAGGTGAATACCATTTTAATAGGAGCGTGTAAGGAGATTTAAACTAGGCAAGTATCAATCAAAATTATGGGTTGATTGATTTGGTGATTATGTCGAGATTATGGGGTGTGATTCAGCCAATATTATGTGAGGTGATAAGAAGATAATTATCAACTATATTGTTTCCATAATTCGAGTTCTAAAAGTGTGTGCACAAAATTTATGAATCGGTCCATACATCTTTTAGTCGTGTGAGATTATTTGTTCTTTAGGATATATAAGGTCCTTTTCATATTTGTCTTATGCTTGTAAAATTTCAAAAATATTGAGGGGCAAAAAATGGGAATTTCAAATGAACGGAAATTTAGGGTTTTACACATAATCAAGTTGGTTTCTTGAAGAAGCCAGATCAAAGTGCAGGTTTCGAGGAGATTGTGGATTTCCTAAAAGGTTCTTACATTTTTTATTCATTAATTCATAATCCTACTATTTATCAGTCCCTTGTCAAGCAGTTCTGGAGGTCGGTTACCTCTGAGACTCTTGATGATGGGACCCCATGTTTTAGGGCAATTATAGATAAAAATGGTTTTACCATTACTGAAGCATCCATTAGGGAAAGTCTCAAATTGGATGATGCTTTAGGAGAATTTGATTTGCCTGGTGATGATATTTTGGAGGGATTGAATAACATTGGATACCCCACTGATGGAAGTTTTACCTTTTGGAAAAGTCATTTTACACCTCAGTGGAGGTTTTTAGTACATCATTTACTTCAGAGCTTAAGTCCCAAGAGTGGTGGATGGGATCAATTTGGAAGCAGAATTGCTTCTGCATTGGTCTGTTTATCACTTGGAAGGAAATTTAATTTTTCAAAACTAATTTTTGAAGGAATGGTGAAAAATGCTAAGGACGCAAAATTTATAATGTATCCACGATTTTTGCAAATGATTTTGAATTATGAAACTAAGGATAAAGTGCCTTACATCAGTGTGGCCTTTACTCCCAAACTTTTTGCAAATATAAAAAGGGGTTTTCAAGGGACACATAGACCTTTGCTTGCTGCTATGCTTGGTACTAACAATGCAGGTACTTCTGGAGCTGCACAAGTGCACCCTGATGAGGAACAAGTCCAAGGATCATCTAGGTCTGCTACACCTACATCTACCCCAACTCCATCATCTCAACCAGGTCCCTCACCATCTGCTGAAAGATTACCTACACCTATCCAACAATCTTCACCTTCACAACCAAATGTTCCAAGTCCTGCAAGGGAGGAGGAACATGCACCCATAACTGTGGAAAATCTACTTATCATAGTTCCTCAACTACAAAAGAAGATTGCCATTTTGGAAAAGTCTAATGAGGCACTCAGAAAAGCTTATGTGACTTTGGTGCAAAAAGTAAAGAAAATGGGAGTGGCAATGAAGAAAAAGGGTGTTTCTTTTGATGATGAGGAAGGAGAAGCTGAAAATTCTTCCAAACAGGGGAGGAATTTGGAGCAAGAACAGGAAAACATTCTTCAAACACCACATCAAGAACCTCCAGTTCAAGAACCTATTACCACCATCAGTCCAGAGACACTGGAAGTAGCAGAAACTTTGGCTCAATCTATGGGCAAGATTAAACAGGATAGAAAGAGAAGAAGTTTAATTTTGTCTGCTGAGGAAGAGATTGAAAAGTTTGGGACAATGTCTGATGAAAAGTCTGATAATGAAGTTAATACTGGCAAAGGTAAGTCTGGTTCTGTAGGGTCTGGTGATGAACTTAGTTCTGGTAATGAAGAGCAACAATCTGCACAAAGAGAAGGAAAGCAGGTTGTGGATGAAACTTCAAGGCCAAAGAAGTCTAAAAGAAAAACAAGAGAAGAACTAGCATCTGAGGCTGAAATTGAGAGGATAAAGGCACAAGATATTGCTGAAGAAGAGAGACAAAAGAGACTAGATGCATTTTATGCAAGACGATTGGCTGAAGAATATGATGAATTTACAAAGCTGCTCAATGTTGATGCTGAAGTAAGAGCAAAATATGAAGAGCTTCTAACTGTTGAAGTTTTAACTGCAGATGAAAGAGCCAAACAGTTAGCTGACTTCATAAATGCAAGAGACAATGATGACACATTGGGTGGATTCTTAGAAAAGTTCAAGCTTAAGAAGAAATCAAAGATTTCCAAGAAGATGACTATTGCAGAAAAGAAACATGATATGAAGATGTATCTAAAGAATCAAATGCATCTATCTTTGGAACAGATGAAAGGGAAGTCATATGAGGAAATTCAAGCTGCATATCTCAAGGCATTTGAGAGAGATCAAGGTTATAAAGCTGTTGATTATGATGATGTGCAGAAATATTGTTTTCAGGGTAGAAAGGCTAAAGAGACTAAACTTGTCATTGAAACTGATAAAATGGTCGAATTACAACATGAAGTTGAGAAGTCATCAGGTGAAGTGCAAACTGAAGTAATAAAGCCTATTGTGTTTCAAAGAAGAAAAGGTTTGGAAAGGAAAAGTAAATCAAAGAAAGTGGTTGTTGAAGAGGAATTAGAGGAAGAACCTTCATCTGAAGGAGCCACTATGGGAACTATTGAAAGCACAAAGGAACCAACTAAGGTAGTCAAGTATCAATTAATCATGACCGGTGAAAGAGCTACATATCAGATCATAAGGGAGAATAATTCTGACATTGTTTATATGAATTTTGCTGGAATTCTAAATGATGTGAATAGGGAGGATCTTCAAGAACTTTATCAGTTGGTGAACATTAAATATGGAGATCATCGACCTGAAGATGAATTTGAAAGAGTCTTTTGGGGTAATTTGAAGGTGATGTTTGAGCCACCAACTGAGTCAGATATAGTGTGGAAACTTCCTGAAGAGCAAAATATTGTCAGCTGGAGATACTTTCATACCTGCAAGGTACATTGTGTTTCATTAAAGAATGCTGATATTTATATGCTTGCAGAAGTGGAATATCCTTTATCATCAAGTGTTTGCAAGGAAATGATGAGCAAAAAGTTGTATACTGGTAAGAAGGATGAAGGGTATGAGATGTTATTGGATTTGATTAAGAGGCAGTCTTTGAAGGATGTAGCTTAAGGGTGTTTGAAAGAATTTTCACAAGTTGATAAGTGAGACTATTGGAACTTCTCACTTGGTGGAGGTGCTATGCACTAACACATCAAAAGGTTATCAGTCTACCTTGTTTCATCAACACAAGGACTGGCTAATCCTGAGCAAACGGCTAACAGGTAAAGATTGATCAAATCCATTTATGGCTGACAATTTGCCAAAAATTGTATGGTATTCAACTCACCATATCTAAGATAAGTGAAGAGTTGGCTAGCCCACAAGGTTATGGCTTGTGGTAAAAGCTGTGGAAAACCATAAATGGTAATCAATTCACCATGATGAGGTGCTTTTCCATCAAAGAATTGGCTAGTCCAGAAGCAAACGGCTTTTGGTAAAGACTTAACAAATCCGTTGATAAGCTGATGATTTGCTAAAAATCATATGGTTATTAATGTACCATGGTCTTACACACCAAAACATTGGCTACTCCAGTGGTAATGGCTATTGGTAAAGAGATTTCAAATCCATTACATTTTCAATGATTCACCTCTCACAGATGGTAACACATTTGGAAGTGATGAGAATAGTCTGGAACTTAAATGAATTTGATGTACATATAGTCAATGTTGCTGCAAAGACCATATCAGAAGAGCTTATCAAGATTCAAGCTGCTAGAAAGGATCAATACCTAAATACAATTCAAAGTGTTCAAGATTCAATCCTTAGAAAGCTTAATCAGAAGAACTTGAAGTTCATGGAGCATGAAGATCAAGTTAGGGGAGGATTGTTGGGAATTATGATACGATTCAAGAGAAGACAACTTAGGTCTGGTAGTATATCAGAGTTAGGTCTGTCTTTGTAATTAGGTCTGGTAATGCAAAGTTAAGTCTGGTAGTATGTTTAAGTCTGGTTGACTTATAATGTTAAGTCTGGTTGTGAAGTTAGGAAAGTCTGTTAGAGATAAGTTAGGAAAAGATACAAAACGTGTAAGTATCTTTATAGAAGATTTGTGAATATCTTCTTAGTCGGTTAGTATTAGGGTTTCCTTGTGTTATAAAAGGATCCCTAAAGATTGTTAGTTCAGTGTGTGAGTTGTACGAGTTCACTATTGTGATTAAAATCAATATACGAAGTTAGTGATATCTCTGTGTGTGTTCTTCATTGTTCTTGTTAAGATTCCGCATTAACATTAACAATTGTCTAGGGTTTCTCACTTAGATTGGTTTGGATTTATCCCAACCATCTACTAGGTATTCAAGACTACTTAGAGATCCACATACAATTCGTGGACCAACACATCAATAAATGACTTAATTAAAATAATAAACCACACTTAATGATCTTGATAATTTGCTTAACAAGTATATATTTTTATCCTATATTTCTTATTTGCTTGCTTAGTATAATCTAGTTTATTATTTTTAGTTATTATTTTTAGTTTTATTATTATCTTTGCTTAGCTTAATTTAGTTGTTATCATATATTTCTAGGATTAGTTTTCTTCGTTTTGACTTTTTAGGCTCGGTTATTTCCTGTAATTGCGCGTTTTTAGGTTTAAATTCGTTTTTGCTTATTTAAGCTTTATATATTTGTTTTAATTGCTTATTTAGTTTATTTTAGTTTATGCTTTTCAATTTTAGTGTTAAAAATCCAAAATATCCCTTTTCACTATTCATCACACACAATCACGACTCGATATAATTGACAGCGAATCAATTTTTGGCTCCGCTGCCGGGGAAGGTTTGAAGTGAATTTTTATTCCCGTTCGATGATGAGTGTTTTGAAGATCCTTCCCTGTGAAGTTATCATTTTCTCTTGAAAATATTTTCTTATTATGTTTATGAAAACCCAAAAATATTTTCCTTTTTAAATTTTTTTTTTCTTTTAAATTTTGTTTTTCTTCTATCTTAATTTGTTTTGCCATTTTAAAAATCCAAAAATATTCTTCTTATCCCTCATATTGTTTAATTCTTCAAAATGTTCGATTATTTGTACCATGATCCTCGGACCATGGAAGATTTTTATTGTCCGACGCTTATCAATAGAGGAGGACCGTTCGCTCCGAAAACAGATTTCTTATTGAAAGATCATATGGTTGAGCTTATTAGTCAAATCTGCCAATTCCATGGATTTGAAGATGAAGATGCTAACTGTCATTTGGACAAATTTCTATCGATCACTCAATTCTTCAAACAAAACGGAGTTTCTCAAGACAGCATCCGTTTGAATCTTTTTCCTTTCTCGTTAACCCATGAAGCTGAATCTTGGTTTTACACTCTTAAAACCCATTCAATTCATACTTGGGAAGAGATGTGCCTCAAGTTTCTTTCAAAATACTTTCCATACTAAAAAATGATGCAGTTTAGAAGAGACATTCTAAATTTCCGACAATTGCACAAGGAATCAGTATTTGAAGCTTGGGAGAGATTCAAATATTTGCTGCAGAGATGTCCGGATTATAGAATGTTGCTCCTTGATCAAATCTTAACCTTCTATCATGGCATAAATATGATTGATCGAGACAAAATCATGTTGGCTGCTGGAGGCAATCTCATGCGGAAGACTCCTCAAGAAGCTTATGATTTGATCGAGAATATGACACAACATCACTATCAGTGGGATACTGGAGCCCTTTATGACTCTACCACTGTTTTGAGTGATCATTATTCCAATTACATTCCCGCTGAGATTGTACAAATTGGGATCCTTGGCAATCACAAAAGTTATATAAATCAATATTGCCAGCAAGGACCAGGTCATCCTAACACTGTCCACTTTTCATATTCCGATAAAAGTGATGAGGATGATCCTTTTGATGAAGAGAAATCAGGTGAGGACCCTTCTGATACCTTTTTAATGGGGGACAAGGTAGTCGAAATCAATCCTCTTAAGGAAATTGATGACCTTGTTCCAATCCCAAGGGTATCCGAGGAACCTTTCGATCTTCCTGATTCTACTTCCCAAACATTCGATATGACTATCACAAATCCTTTGTTTGATTTTGATTCTGAATTTACTCTAATTTCAGACAATCAAATTTTTGATATTCATAACAAGGAAAGTGATGAGTCAGATACAGAGACAATAATGGACGAGGTGCAAACTTCTAGCATACAAAGTACAACACATGTCCCACCTCCGTATATCCTTCCAGAGCCCAAGCTCAAAGACGTACTTCATAAGAGTGATTAACTTCTCGAGGAGTTCACCGATGAACTCACTCACATCATATCTCCGCCGGAGTATGATTACTCTAAGGACTCGGAGGGAGACGTGATCTATAGTGAGCAGTTGCTTATTAAAGACACTATCCCGAATCTCCCTCCTGAGGTGCTCTTAGATCATGACCTTAAGAGCTTAAACGACAAACTTGATATTGATGGAGATTTTCTCCCAATTACTATCAGAATCTTTCTTCCTTTTCTCACATATGATGTGATTTCTCCTCTTCTTCATTCCTATGGGAGTGAAGATACCATCTTTGACCCCGGCATCTCATTCATAACTTCTATTTAGAGCCGTGGGTATCTCATCGGAGTGGAACTTTCAAGCACTTCAATGTTTCTCCAAACATCTTGAATGAAAGTCCGATGGAGATTATCTTTTCCACATGCTCCCCCAAGAACTACTAAATTCGGGGTGAGTCAAGCTATACGACTCGTTAAAAAAATAAGCGCTTCGTGGGAGGCACCCCATGCTTATCATTCTATCTTCTTTCAATTTTCTTAACGAATAAGTGTGACGTGAGGAGGTCTACCTCTTCCATTTCTCGTGTTTTGTGGTTGTTGTTGTTTATGTCCAAGATTTGCCCGAAGTTTGAAGACTCTCGTGCTCATGGTTTTGTCTTTACTCCATTCGAGTCTCATCCTTCGATGCTTATATGGGAAATCTGATATCCTAAATCTTATCGTCTAACGTTTATCTTTTGGCATAATTAATAAGCGGCCTTAGATTTATGTAGGAGCACCCTTACCTTTAAACATTGAGGACAATGTTTCATTTTAGTCTGGGGGGGGGGGGTCATCTTTCGATTTGATTTTGCCTTGCATTTTTAGCCATTTACTCTCGCAACCCCGTTTTTCCTCCAAAAAATGGAAAAAAAAAATTAAAAAAAATTTTGAAAAAATATCATAGGTGTTTTGACACAATGTTGACTTTTCGCTGGTGAGAGTAGGAATAAAATTTTGACTTGACCGGGCGTGTTGAGCCCTAGCTTGTCCCCTTAACTTTCATAATCTATAAGCGTGTGCTAGACTTTTATACAAGGAGCTATAGAACGCGAATTCTTTTTAAGAGTTTGCAAGTTCCCATAATTGACTTTATATATGCATGGCTTGATTATTTGGCTAAGCATTCGCGGATCTTATTACTTAAGATTTTAAATTTGCGAAGAACTAGAAATGATAGAGTTATTTATAAGTTAGATGCTAAGCGTGGAGTAGTTGGATCTCTTTAGAGCCCATCGAGGTTACTTGTGGCTTTTTACTCCCATAAGCTTGTATCACCTTAAAAAAATAATAATAATAGTACTCTAGGAATAATTAAAGGTGCACGGTTTTGGCGATAATTAGTTTTTACTCCTTCTTTAGAGAATCCTTGCTTATAAGAGTTGGGTATACATCAAGGTACTGCCAGTGTTACGGTGTAATAGGCAACTGATTCCTGATAGTACGTGCTATTGTCTCTATTGCTATAAAAGTCGTAGGACTCGGAATTTGGAAAAATATATAATTAATAATAATAATAATAATCCAAAGCCGATAAAAGTTTTCTATTTCCTGACAGTTCGCTCCCGTTGACTCAGACTTCAAAAAGGCAGAGGAAAAATATCCAAGGTCAAAATATGACTCCCGATTCTTGACGGTTCGCTGCCATTGTCTAGGTTGTTTAAAAGGCTGAGGATTAATAATATGTGCTTAACAATGTTAAAAATGCCAAATTTCGACTCCGGGGATATCCTAATAAAAGCTTCTGTCTCTGGACTCGTAGATGAGTTGTTTCAGTCGTATATAAAAGGGATATCCCCAAAATTGTGTTAAATCAGAGACCTTGATGTGGACCACATTTTTGTGGGCAACGATTCTCGAGGGAAGGAGTTGAAACTACTTAGCGTCTAAACTTGGTGCCTTTATCGGACTAAAAACTTATCGAAACGAGAATATGAAGAAATTCATTTCTCAACAAAAATAAAAAAATAGAGGAAAAATAGGAATTTGGGAGCAAGAAGTTATACACAATTAGCTTCCATGGGTAATGTTAGCATCTAACTTGTAAATAACAATGATTTCATTTTTAAGCTTAGTTTGGGGACTCGTGAAAAATCAGGGACGACGAATTTTATCCGTATGGTCACTTCTTTATGAGTCGTGTTTCCTACTCCGTGATCCTAAAAATTATTGTGAGATAATGATAGTCAACATACCGTCACATGAAAAAGGGAAAAATATAAAAAGAGTATAAGTGTGAATAAATTGGAAAAAAGGGACGTTTTTAGAACTTTTGATTTCTTAATCTCTTTTGAATATTTTGCTACTTTTCAAAGTTAGTAAAAAGAGGTTGGAAGTTTTTGGTTTCAAAAGCGTGATGTGATTACATTGCGTGAGGACACGGCAATACTTTAGTTTAGGGAATTTTGGTATGTGCTTATTCACATACCTTTATTAGACCAAAAACAGACCCAAAAAGACTAAAAACTAATCAAATATGCCAAATATATTATGTTTTTTTGTTTATGCATGTGCAGGTACAGATATCATAAAAAAGGGCGAAAAACAAAGAAAAACCGACAAAACCAAGCACGAGAAATGGAAAGAGTATTTAAAGTCAAAGTGAGGAAGTAATTTTCAAGTCTTGAGCTCTATATTTCCCATTCAGCCCTTGGATCATGTCAAAATTACAAAAACAGCCCTTGATTAAACTTTCCCCAATTGGCAGAATTGGTCCTTGAAAGTTAAAACTATTTTAAACCAACTCCTAAAACTAAATCCTAATCCTAAAATAAAACCAAAAATAAATAAATTAAAAAATAAACCTAATTCCATTGCAAGCCCAATACCAACCAAAAGCCCACCATTCCCTCTTGTATATTAACCCTGATCTAAACCCAACCCGTATCCCTTTTAACCCGATCCACCCAGGTCAAAAGGTATTAAATACCAGTCAAACACCCAGATAAAAAGGACGCGTTTTACTGTTCATCACCCCCAACCTCATAATTACCCTGCTTCACTAACTTACCTACCTCACTTAAATGATTCTAGAATGCTGATATCACCAAGGGAATGACACGTGGACAAATCCTAGTTGTTCCATTGGCTACAACATCTCCTCACATGATCCAAGGGTCAACAATCGTGAATTGGTGACCAAGCAAAGATCAATGGTTGAGATTATTGATCCAGAAGCATCTGAGAAACCCTAGGATGCACCCTCTTCAGCTATAAATACCAGACTCTCCTCAAGGCACAAGCTGTCCAATTTTTCATGCTTTTAGAAGAATTTAGGCCAATTTTACTTATTGCTATTTACTTTCAGTCATTAGTTTAAAACTTTGTAATTTCATTTTTCAGTATTGTTATCTTTCTCTTTAATTAATACAAGTGAAGTTTTCATTTAAATTCCTTGTCGAATTTAATTTTGTAGCACTTTTCTTATTCCAAAATAGTTCTTACGCCTTTCATTACTGTTTCTATAAGCTCATATAAGCTTATTATAGCTTTTGTAGAAGTCAATTTGTTAAATTCAGTCTTCATTTCAAAATTTTTAAAAAGTTGAAGAAAGTCAAACTGAAAGTCAAATTAGCCCAAATGGAAGATAAGCTAGACCTGGAAGAGCTTATGGGGCTTATTCAAGCAGCTTGTAGAGTAGCTCCGCGAGCAATTAAGACCTGTTTGTGCAAGGGCAATTGTAAGTTTATTTTAATTCCCATTTTTAAGTCAAACTGCTTATTTGCTTATTCTGTTTGCTTATCTGATTATTAGTAGCTTAGATTTGCTTTAATATAGCTTGTTTTTAGTTTGAGTTGCTTAGTTGATGCTTTAATCTAGTTTGCTTCTGTTTTCATTTTAAATCATTAAAAAAAACAAAAAAACATACAAAAATAGCTTAATAGAGTTTAGCTTAATCTAGGGCTTATTTTCTGTTCAATAGTGCTTTTTCTTAATCAATATAGCTTGTTAACACTCTGTGTTTAGGGATAGTAGCTTAATTTGTCTTAAAACTTAAAAAATCAAAATCAGTAGTCATTAAGGGGGTGTTTGGAACAAGGCTTAAATTGGTTAAAAACTAATGTTACTGTTCATGTGCAAGTTGTGGATCTTTAATCTAGCTTAAATCAACCTAGATAAGTAGATTGTAGGGTAATTTGAGTTTATTTGGAAGATTTTATAGATTTAAGCTTGATATTGTTGGTTATAAAATAGGGTCTGATCATCTTTGTTCTTGATAGGATTGAGTTGATTTATTGCTTGTTTTTGGTATTTCTAAGTTCAAAGTAGTGTATTAAGAGGATCTTCAAGTATTGGTTTGAATTCAGTAGGAATTGGTGAAGTTATGGTCAATTTTGTTGATAACCTGCATACTCATCTCCATATCAGTGCTGTTCTAGCATTTTTCTAGGTCCCAATTCAGTGCTTATTGTATGCTTTTAGTGCTTGATTTTTATTTTCTGAGTTGTTTGTTAGTATTAGTTTTCTATTCTACTAAATTCATCCTAGTTCTTAGCTTATCTTAGCTTAAAAAGAAGCTCAAAAGTAGCGTATGAAGACAAATGCATACTGAGAACTCAGTACACATTTGTCTCAATTAGCCTGCTTCTCAGCTTATTTATAAGCAGTGTATAAGCTCTAACTGGCCTGAATCTTTTCCTAGTTGCTTATTGTTATTTATACTTCACTTACTTTTTGTTTCATGGTATTTGCTTCTCATTTCCTAGCTTTTTAATAAGCTCACAGTTTCCTTGTTGGCCTATTTGTACCCTGTGCATCTGTCCCTTTAGCTTAATCTATTTTATTTGCTTATTTGCTTATTTGCTTAGTTTAGTCTGATTTTTAGGATTAAAGCAGCTTATTAGGTTAGAATAAGTGTTTAGTAGCTTATCTGGCCTTAGTCTTAGCTTATAACTTATTAGACTTTAGCCTTAGCTTATTTTCTTTTCATTTACAATCTGTCCTTTCTATTTGTGCTTATTTCTGAGCTTATTCCAAGTTTTAAAAATAGTTGGTTTTATAAAATTAGCTTATTCACTTGTGCTTATTAAGTTTCTAAAGAAAAATCAAAAAAATAAAATAGTTTTGCAAAAAGCCAAAACCAGGTTCGAACCCTGGTCTCTAGCCTACCCACACCTCACACACACAGAGCCTAACCAGTTGCCCTTGGGTCTTTTTTTGGTTAGGTTGTGCAACATTTAATAGTTAAACTTGTTTTCCATTTTAGCTTATTGAAACTGCTTTTGCTTATAACAACTTAGTTACCATAGCTTTTTCTGTCTCATTATTTTTCTTTTAACTCTTATAGCATAAAGTAATTTCTATTAAAAATTCAGATTTTTCAAAATTGTTTTAATATTTTTAATCATTTAATTAGATAAATTTAGTTTTTAATTCATAGAAAATTAAATAAAAATAAAAAAAATAAAATTCTTTTTCCTAAAATTCTTTTTGGTTAATTAGGATATAGGAAAAATAGTTTTGCATTCTTAGGGTTAGTATTTCACAATTTTCACTTTTAAAGCTCGGGATTAGCCCGAGCGTGCGCGTTTTTAGGTTTCCCTTACGTTTTTTCTTACACGTGTTTTAGATAATTGTTTTCCTTGCTTAAATAGTTGTTTTTAGTTTATGTTTATCAATTTTTAGTTTAAAATCCAAAAATCTCTCATTTATCACCATTCACGTCACGTTTCACGAACTCAAAATCACTTAATTCCATTCATCCTTCTTTGGGAAAATGACTCAGGTTTTACATATTTCCGCTGTTAATCCTTGGAGAATAATTGTCTAATTAGTCTCATAAATCTAAGAGTTGCATTTTATGCAATTAACGCTCGTCGCTTACCTCTTGCCCCACTTGTTTACACATTGGTCAGACCTTTGGTAATAAGTGGGAGGTCAAGTTGGATCTTAGTCTTAATTAGTAATTAATTGGGTAGTTATTTCTATTAAGAATTTAATTATTGAAAATACTAATTATTTGAACTTTTTAATTGTAGATGACTACCTCAGTCGGAAACAATTCGGTACTCAGGAGTTTCTTTGAGAAACAAAAACTCACTGGACCTAACTTCATTGACTGGTATCGTCAGCTTCGCATTATCCTGTCAGCTGAAAATAAGGAAAATTACTTGGAGCATCCTATTCCTGCTGCACCTGTTGCAACTCCGGGACACCCAGTCCCTCCTGAGGCTTTGGTAGCTCACACTGCTTGGGTCAAGGGATCAAAGGACATTGCTGCATTCATGCTTATGAACATGGACTTAGAAATCCAACAAAATCTAACTCACCTTGGTGCATATGACATGCTACAGGAGTTGAAAATTATGTTTGCTCAACAGACAGAACAGGAACTTCTTCAATCCGTGAGGGAATTTCACCCGTGCAAGCAAGAAGAAGGTCAATCTGTAAGCTCATATGTTCTAAAAATGAAGAGCTACATTGATAACTTGGAGCATCTCGGTCATCCCGTCTTTTTGAACCTTGGAGTAAGCCTAATCTTGATTGGACTCTCTAAGGATTATGACAGCTTTGTGCAGAACTATAATATGCACAACATGGGGAAGACTGTGAATGAATTACATGCGATGCTTAAACAACATGAGCAGACGCTACCCAAGAAAGATGCTGCACCTGTACTTCATGCTATACGTGCAGGAAAGGTCCAGAAAAACTTCAAGGCTGCTAAGGGGAATCAAGGGAACGGAAAGTATAAGTTGGCTTATGCTCATGAGCATAAACCATCTTATGCTTCCAAGCCCAAGAAACCTCCACCACCCAAGAAGGATAATCCTGCAAAGGACATGACCTGTCACCAATGTGGTGAAACATGTCATTGGAGAAGGAATTGACCCGTGTATCTCGCCGAGTTGCTGAAAAAGAAGAAGCTATCTCAAGGAGCTAGAACTTCAGGTATTTTCACCATATAACTCTATTCTTTTCCTAGTACATCTTGGGTTTATGACACGGGTTGTGGTACTCACATCTGTAATACTACTCAGGGTCTCAGGGGAAGTAGGAAGCTGAAGCCAGGAGCTTTAAGTCTGTACATGGGGAATGGTCAACGTGCAGGAGTTGAAGCTATTGGAAGTTATCATTTATGTCTCCCTAGTGGATTAGTAGTTGTTTTAAACAATTGTCATTATGCTCCCTCTATTACTAGAGGAATTATTTCAGTTTCACGTTTGTATGACGATGGTTTTATTAACCACTTTGAATTGAATAATACAATTTCAGTTTCTAGGAATAATGTTTATTTTAGTGCTATCCCAAGGGATGATATTTTTAAAATTGATATGTTTTGTTCTAAAACAAATGATAGTTCTATGTTTGCTGTTAGCAATAAAAGAGCCAATCTCACCTTGGACTCTACTCTCTTGTGGCATTGTCGTCTTGGACACATTAGCAAGAAACACATGGAGAAGTTGCAACATGATGGACTTCTCAACTCAACTGACATCAAGTCATTTGAAAAGTGTGTTTCATGCATGTCTGGTAAGATGGCAAGAAAACCCTATTCACATCAAGTGGAAAGGGTTAAGGATCTACTTGGACTAATACACACTGATATATGTGGCCCATTTAGAACTGTGTCAAGACAAGGAGCAAGCTACTTCGTCACTTTTACTAATGACTATAGTCGGTATGGTTATGTTTACCTGCTGGAACATAAACATGAAGTGTTTGAAACATTTAAAGTGTTTCAAAAGGAAGTAGAAAACCAACTCGGGAAAACCATTAAGTCACTACGTTCTGATCGTGGAGGTGAATATATGAGTCAAGAGTTTTTGGATCATCTTAAGGAGCATGGGATTATTGCCCATCGCACTCATCCTTATATGCCGCAACATAATGGTGTGTCTGAGAGGAGAAATCGAACACTGCTAGACATGGTTCGCTCCATGATGAGTCAAACTACTCTTCTAAAGTCCTTTTGGGATTATGCCCTTGAGTCTGCTGCACGCATTCTCAACATGGTTCCAACTAAGAAGGTTGATAAGACACCATACGAGGTATGGCATGGGCAAGCCCCTAAGTTGTCTTACTTAAAAGTCTGGGGTTGTGAGGCACTTTTTAAGCGTGATACACTTGCCAAACCTGACAAACTGGAACCCAGATCTACTAAGTGTCTCTTCGTAGGATATCCAAAGGAAACAATGGGATATTATTTCTACCTTCCATCTGAGAACAAAGTATTTGTTGCTCGGAATGCTAAATTCTTTGAGAAAAATCTCTTGGATCATGAAGCAAGTGTATAACACCCCCAAAAATCATGTTTTAGAGCGGAAGACTTGTTTTACAGTGGAAGACTTAATTGGGTGTTATTTGTGGATCGAAGTTGTAATCATAGAAAACATCAAAATAATTTAAAGATGTTTTTAAACAAAGTTCTCATTTATATAATCAGAGTTTAACAAATTTAGGTCCCAAAAGTTTTAAACAGGACAAGAGTCCAAAAGGTTCATAATTTAGACACAATTTAAGTTTTTGAGTTCCATCGAATGTGAAATAACACGTGTCCATCCATCCATGTCCTTGCACGCCCATCCAAGCATTTAACACTTTGCGAACCTGAGATAAACATGCTAAAAAGTCAACACAAAGGTTGAGTGAATCCATAGAGTTTAATAAATAATAAGTTGAATACAAGTATTGTTCATACGTTGACATGTAACAAATACAAGTCGGGTAATAAGATATGATTATAGCATCGAGCTCATGAAACCGCACCTTGACCTGTTTGTGCCCCCGAGGTAAGGATTGCCAACTTACCTTCAATTTCTCAATATTATGCTACCCGTTGAATATGAGCGCGACTCATCCGGACAGGCTCGTCAAGCCCCATATGCATATTCATAATACTAGCGTTTACCACGTATGTAATTAACGGTTCATGATGTGAGGGACTTTAATGGCAAAAGCAACTCAATAAACTATAATCATATAATCGGGTCCAGCATACCAAAAACTACTTGTATTCAGTTTGTAAAACTAGCATGTATCTCCCCCAATGGGTTTATAAACAGTTTAAGAATTAAAGTGGGGCTATGAACTCACCAATAGCAAAGCGAACGATCAAAATGAAGTAATGAAGAAGTAACCGCAAGAATCTTACGAGCAACCTAGAATATATACGCGTGTCTTAGCTTCTAAGAATAATGATACAATCATTACTATATGTTATATAAGTTACATCTCAATTATGCTTGGTACATAAAGTTTAAATAAGTATCAAGATTTAATTTGACATTTAAAGATGATTTACAAGTATAAAATGTATTTCTTACAATAATTCAAGTTTTATGTCTATTTTCATCCTTAAGTCCAAAATAAGTATTAAGGGTCCAATTTAAGTCTAAGGGTTCACTTTAGTCAAAGGGTTCAATTTTAGTCAAGAAGTTCACATTAAGTCTAAAGGTTCAAATTATATTAGATGGTTCAACAATATACTTAAAGGTCCAATTTTTATAAAGTGAAAACATTTTTATACTTTTATCCTAATGCTGATGGAAATTTTAATAACTTGTTCACTTTCAAAAATCCGTTACATGCAAACCGTAAGTCGAAAAATTAAGTTCTTTATATCCCCGGAAAGGTATTCATCTGTACTAACAAGTTTTGTGGGTCCCAATAAGTCAAAAATTACAATATAGTATCAAAGTTACCCATTTACCCATATTACTCACTTCAGAAGTTTCTAATATTACAACAGTCCCGCGAAAAGTGCGATATCTAGAGTTCTACAAGTCCAATTAATTCCCCGTTTGAGGCCACGTTTAAGTTAAGATATTATCTACAACTTTTATGTTTTGAGTAGCAGTGGGTTATTCAAAAAAAAATGACTTTTATACGTTTCAAATGTGTTACTCAGAATGTAACATGTTTCACGAAAATATTTCTAGTTTAATCATCGTAATGAGTTATCCAATGAAATACCCGTCAAAACGACCACAAGACATTGATATAAAACTATATATTTTTAGTTTATGTCCAAAGTTTACTGATAAAATCAGTTTATTACGTTTTTACCCCTGATTCAGAATCACAGTTTGCATGTCTAGTCCTTTAGTGTTTTCTTGTAATTTTTAATATGTACCAAGCATATTCAAGCATCAAGAACTTATATAACATACAAAATACATAAATTACATGAAAATACAGTAGAGAAACAAAAGAAAATGTGAGTGTTGGTTTCCTTACAATGATGGATGAATGAAAAACAAGAACAAAAGATGGACAAGAATACAAGAACTCTAGAATCACCAACACAATCAACACCCAAGCTCCAAATCTTTTACCCAACCTTAATATCCCTTAATAACCTTGCAAGAACACTTCTTAAAACTCTTGAAATCTTTAAAGAACTCAGCCCTTGAACCCAATAAAATTGATGTTGATGATGATGATGTTTGATGGTGATTATGAAGAAACAAACCCAAGAACTATCTAGGAATTACAACACCTTCAATCAAAGATCAATATATTTGGTAAAAATTGAAATAAAATGTGTGTGTGAGCTGTATTATTTCGTTCAAATGGTGGAGAAAACAAGAAATGAGAAAGTTTGCATGTATTATGTGTGGTTGAGTGGTTTTAGGAAGCTTTTGTTATGAGTGGAAGGACATGTGTAATTTTTCATTACTACAACTCATGAAACAAGACCACTTGGCCTTGGGTATAACATTTGGACGCCACCTCAAAGGTTGAGGTGGTTATTATTTGTTATTAGTGAGAAATATTGGTTTACTAGGTGTAGTTTGGTCCCGGTAATTAAAAGTAGGGTTTTTAAGACACGTCACGTAATACCGGGTAGTGTAAAAATATAAAAATTCCAAAAATATTAAAACTTGTTTTCATGACATATTTTAGTAATTTAGATGAGTGGTGAGTTCATCGAAAGATTTAAATGTAGTTAGAACATAAAACGAAGGTTTAGAAAGCGTAAGACGTAAAAGGTGCAAGGTTTACGTAAAAATGGAAAAAAAAGTGAAAAGTGACTTTTAAAATAGAATTGTAAGGAACCAAAAGTGTATAAAAAGTGTAGACTGGACATAGTCTAGTGTCGGTTGAATAATTGAATGTGTTATGTCGTACGCGGATAACTTCCGACGAAGTTAATTAAAAAAAAATAATAATAATAAAAATAAAATAGTTAGGTAATTAAAATAGAAAAATTAGTGACATGAAATTACGAAATGTCACAGTACACACTCCTTAAGAGAGCGACGTCCCGGCGCTCAATTCTTCTTAATCGTCGTATGGTTTAATGGTGAAGAGGTAACGATATAGACAAGCCATCGTCGAGGTTTCCAACGGGAGTTAAATGGTCAAAAGCCAAAGCATCAAATATGTTCAATGAACAAGAGGTAATGGATTGAAGAATTCTAACAAGTCCTCAATTCTTGGAAGCAGATGATAGTACATTACTATTAGCTTATCAAGCTCGCGGCGGTCGATACAATTTCGGAAAAATCCACATAACAAATTACGAGTCGAGAGGAGTTCATAGCCCATAGAATGATTCGTACGCACGTTATGGTGGATACACATAAGCCCACTCATTTATAATTCGTCACTTTCATAAAGAGGCGTCCCAATCCATGTAAGTAAGGAATTATAAAATTATAGTTCGGCGGTTTATAATTTTCTTATTCAAATGAAGAGGCGTCCCAATCCATTTCTATAAGATGATTATAAATCATCCTACTTATGTATTGCCAACACAAAACACAATAAAAACAACAACAAATGTTGTTCTTCAAAATCATAAGAAGTAACGAGAAAAGAATGAGACGTTAGTCAATCACGTCTCAAAGGTAAGTATCAAAAGACGGCACGATCCGAGGTAACAAATTTAAAGTCATACTCCCATCAACTGGAAGTGTTCAAAACGATGGATTACGAAGCAATATATACGCTACTTTATAGTATGGTGACAAATTGGGTATAAGGTCATTGACAGAACGATTTGCAAGATGATAACAAGATAGTATATTCGGAACTAGTCCAAAACAGTTTATGTAGTAGTAGTATATCAGAGATTTAGTTTATAAGATGGTGGTGAAGTGTCTTGTAAAAAGATGATGAAATTTTTGATTGGATAGTGACAAATAGTGTATATGATTTTAGCGAAATGGTTTATAAAGTGATAGTAAAATAGTTTCATAAGGTAATGACAAAACTTGTTTGTAAGGTATTTACAAAACAAAACAGTTATAAGTCGATAGTAAGTCTGGTTATTAATTTATAAGGTATTAGTAAGGAAATTCTAAATAGCATAGTAAATCCGTTTGAAATATAGTGAAAGGATAGTTTATAAAATAATAATAAAATTATTTACAAAACGATAGTGAAATAGCAAGTGCAATGGGCAGAAGTCGTCGCAACATGTTTCGATACGGTTATGAAAGAGTTTAGAGACCATTGTAATCACAACAATGTCTGATAAATAAGAGAGAGCATTGTAATCATCTACATTGTCTGATATAACTTGAAGATGTGTATAAATTTCCGGATGGAAATTTACAATGCTCACGAATAACATATAATACACCAAGGAAGTTTAGTGCCCAAAAGCTTACATACATAAGAAGTGATACTTTCGTGGATTATCGGACAAGTTAAGAAATAATTATAGTGCTTCTATAATTATCCTTAATATAATGAAGATATATACTCAATGGAGTAATAGGAAATTTAGGAAGTAGGCGCGCATGGATATCGGACAAGATGATGGAACTCATAATTTTTGAAAAATTAAAGGTTATAGTCTAGGTTTTTAAAAGAAAATGACCTAGTTCACTATAACTTAAGCTCTGATACCAATCTATAACACCCCCAAAAATCATGTTTTACAGCGGAAGACTTAATTGGGTGTTATTTGTGGATCGAAGTTGTAATCATAGAAAACATCAAAATAATTTAAAGATGTTTTTAAACAAAGTTCTCATTTATATAATCAGAGTTTAACAAATTTAGGTCCCAAAAGTTTTAAACAGGACAAGAGTCCAAAAGGTTCATAATTTAGACACAATATAAGTTTTTGAGTTCCATCGAATGTGAAATAACACGTGTCCATCCATCCATGTCCTTGCACGCCCATCCAAGCATTTAACACTTTGCGAACCTGAGATAAACATGCTAAAAAGTCAACACAAAGGTTGAGTGAATCCATAGAGTTTAATAAATAATAAGTTGAATACAAGTATTGTTCATACGTTGACATGTAAAAAATACAAGTCGGGTAATAAGATATGATTATAGCATCGAGCTCATGAAACCGCACCTTGACCTGTTTGTGCCCCCGAGGTAAGGATTGCCAACTTACCTTCAATTTCTCAATATTATGCTACCCGTTGAATATGAGCGCGACTCATCCGGACAGGCTCGTCAAGCCCCATATGCATATTCATAATACTAGCGTTTACCACGTATGTAATTAACGGTTAATGATGTGAGGGACTTTAATGGCAAAAGCAACTCAATAAACTATAATCATATAATCGGGTCCAGCATACCAAAAACTACTTGTATTCAGTTTGTAAAACTAGCATGTATCTCCCCCAATGGGTTTATAAACAGTTTAAGAATTAAAGTGGGGCTATGAACTCACCGATAGCAAAGCGAACGATCAAAATGAAGTAATGAAGAAGTAACCGCAAGAATCTTACGAGCAACATAGAATATATACGCGTGTCTTAGCTTCTAAGAATAATGATACAATCATTACTATATGTTATATAAGATACATCTCAATTATGCTTGGTACATAAAGTTTAAATAAGTATCAAGATTTAATTTGGCATTTAAAGATGATTTACAAGTATAAAATGTATTTCTTACAATACTTCAAGTTTTATGTCTATTTTCATCCTTAAGTCCAAAATAAGTATTAAGGGTCCAATTTAAGTCTAAGGGTTCACTTTAGTCAAAGGGTTCAATTTTAGTCAAGAAGTTCACATTAAGTCTAAAGGTTCAAATTATATTAGATGGTTCAATGATGAGTGTCTAAATACTCATCATTTTTACCTAATCTGAGCTGCCAAAACATCCAAAAACACTCAGAAATGCATCATAATACTGAAATTATCCCAAAATTGTGTTTTATATGTTTCTGATGCAAAATGTTTAAAAACAGTTGAAAAACGAACAAAGTTTGCATAATTGGCAGTTTCAGTCCCTCAACTTTCAAAAGTTGGCAAAACTAGTCCCTGGTTATTCTAAAAACAGGAAAAGTCATCAAAGGTCCTTTAAGAATCATGAATTTACATAATAAGTCCTTTGGTGTAAAGTTTCATAAAATTACAAGTTTAGTCCCTGAACTTTGCAAATTGGCAAAAATGGTCCCTGGGTATTATAAAACTTGAAATTTCACAAAATACCCTTGTACTATGCATGAACTTACAATTTGGAACTTTATTGATAGCTTTTGGGAATTTACAAAACAAGTCCCTCTAAAATCTAAATTTACATATTAGGTCCCTAAAGTTTATAAAATGCTAAAAAAATACAACTTTGGTCCTTGTGTAATTGTTTTATGGCAGGTTTAGTCCCTTGAAGAAGTTTGGGAAGTTGGCAAATTTAGTCCCTCAACAATTCAGAAATTACAAGATAGGTCCTTGTGTTTTATTTAAACCAAATCCGGATCCAACAATTATTATTTACCCAATCCAACACTAACAAAATACCCAATCCAGTCCAATCCTATAACAAATACCCAAGCCCAAACCAAAAACAAGCCCAATCCCTTATCTGAGTTAAACACTCGGTCAAACAAAGTTTGACCCGTCTTCCTTATACTACCATACCCGCCAAAACCACCCAGTCACCACCCAGCTCACCAAAACCACTCACCACCTCATCCCCCCTCCTCCTACACGCTACCTAACATTGCCAAACGCAATTAATGCGTCCTCCCCACTCCCTCTAGCAAAATCAGATAAAAATCCCACTTTCCTGATTTCCCGCCAAAATTACAAGTGGACTGCTGAGATCAAATTGGAGCAATTGAATGGTGGGGATTTGTTCAGTGATGTCGGCTAGGATTATCCCACCATAGTTTTGTATATATAGAAGCTTTTGTAAGCCAATTTTGGCAAGTAGTTAATTAGTAGCATAGTCGTTTTTAATTTCCAGTAGCTATAAATTGTAATTCTCATTTCAAGTTATCAATGCAAGTTAATTTCAGTTTAATTGTTCTTATGTTGTTAGTATTGAACTCAGTTTCAATGTTGATCTAAGTTTCAAGTTTACTGTTTAGTAGAAATAAGCTCGAATCCTATTAAGACTTAAACACAAACACTCGCTCACCTTTCTATAAGCTTACATAAGCTTTTGATAGCTTTTGATAAGTTTATTTAGTTAATATCAGTTATAATCAAGAAAATTCAAGAAAAGTCAAACAAAGTCAACCATTGAAGCTAATAAGCTATTTTTGGGTGAAGAAGCTGATCAGGAGAGTTTTCTTGGGTTTCTAGCTTGTTTCTGACAAGCTAGAGTGATTCTAGTTTCTTGTTCTCTATTCCATAAGGCTCACTCAGTTGTAAGCTTTTTAGCTTTTTGGCATTAATTTCCTATATCACTGTATAAGTGCTTATTATTATCTTATTATTGTTATTATAGGCTTATTATTAGTTTGTAATCACACTTGATCAATAATATCAATAGTATTATAGCTTTGTTTTAATTTAACCTTAAAAAACTTAGAAAAGACCAAAAATAGCATTTATAAGCTAGCTTATTACTCTGCTTTATTTTCAGTCACTAGTCATTTTTATAGCTTAATACACTCAGTAGTATCATTAGAATTCATATTGTAGCTTATATTAACCTTTTTCAGTTCAAAAATCCAAAACAGGCAACTAGTAGGGGTGTTTGGTTTTTGTGCAGTCAAAGGGTAAAACCAGTAGTTACTGTAGAAACACCATAAGCTCAACTTTGAACCTGCTTTTCTTAGCCTATATAAGCTATTTCCTAGCTCTAATTAGCCTCACAGGTAGATAATCAAGTTTTGAGTCATCCTTGTGCAATTTAGTCCACAGTAAGCTCTAACAAGCCATAACAAGCTAGAGGTTTATTTAGCCTTCCACCTTTGCACTTTTGTACTCAATTCAGTCCACTTAGTAAGTCCACCAAGTCCTAGAACCTGTGCATACTTGTGCACCAAGTTGCAAACAATTTCAGTTAAACAGGCCTGCATACCAGCAGATACCCCATTTTCACCTGCTGATCTAGTGCAAAATTGAACTTCAATTGGCTATTTTCTGATAGGGCTTTTGTGTTTTTTAGATAGCCAGTAGTATAAGCTTGATTTTGCCCCCATAATATTTCACTTTTCAACTTATTTGAGCTGCTTAATTTAGTCTGCAAGTTTGCTGTTTTGTCTGAATTTCATAACCTAGTTTGTTAAACAGCCAATTTGCTTATCTGCTAATCCATAGTGCTTATTTGTAGTTTTCAGCTGATTTGTGCTTATTTAAGTTGTTTAAGTTTGTTCTGAGCCTTTGATATAGTTTTGAGCTTATTTGCTTATTTTTGGGCTTATTTGTAAACTGCTTATTAGCCCAAAAGTGCTTATCAGGCTTATTAAACTTCCACTTTTATTTTTATTAGTTTTCTAATAATATTTTAGAATTATCTGTAATTTTTCATAATTTTCCTAAGTCTTTTAATATTTTTAATCATTTTTATTAGTTGTTAATAGTAATTAAATCATAAAAAATAGAAAAATAATCAGAAAAATATAATTCCAATTTTCATAATTTTCTTTTGTTAATTTTAATCTAGGAAAAATATAAAAATATTTTTAGACCTTAAGAAAATCAAAAATAGAAATAAAGTGATAGCTTCTATTTAATAGAATTTATCTTTTTAAATTTTAATTAAGTAATTTTCATTTTTATAATTTTATTAGCTTTTTCTCATCTTATAATATTTTTAGAAAAAGTTTTAGAATTTTCCTTGTTCATTTAGTATTTTTTACAAATTTAACTATTTTAAATAGTAATTAAATAAATAAATAATTAATAATAATTAAATAAAAAGTATAAAAAATATAATTTAAGTTTTTAAATAAGTTTTAAGTAATTTTACATTTTTAGGTTTTAAATTTTATAAATTTCAGTTTTTGTCCCATTTTAGATTTCCTGTTGCACGTTTTAGTTTAATTTTAATCACGTTACATTTGTTTTGTATATTTAAATTGTTCATTAGTATAAAAAAGCAAAATCAAAAATATCTTATTCATCAATCACTTTAATCCAAAGCTTTTCACAGTTTTCCATTCACACCTCGTTGGGAAACGATCCGGGTGATCACTTGCCTGGTTTCACACACTACACACGAGCATCCAGTTCTGAGACTGCATTTGTTTAATTATAAGTGTTGTTTTCGGGTGGATCATTCAACAATATACTTAAAGGTCCAATTTTTATAAAGTGAAAACATTTTTATACTTTTATCCTAATGCTGATGGAAATTTTAATAACTTGTTTACTTTCAAAAATCCGTTACTTGCAAACCGTAAGTCAAAAAATTAAGTTCTTTATATCCTCGGAAAGGTATTCATCTGTACTAACAAGTTTTGTGGGTCCCACTAAGTCAAAAATTACAATAGAGTATCAAAGTTACCCATTTACCCATATTACTCACTTCAGAAGTTTCTAATATTACAACAGTCCCGCGAAAAGTGCGATATCTAGAGTTCTACAAGTCCAATTAATTCCCCGTTTGAGGCCACGTTTAAGTTAAGATATTATCTACAACTTTTATGTTTTGAGTAGCAGTGGGTTATTCACAAAAAAATGACTTTTATACGTTTCAAATCTGTTACTCAGAATGTAACATGTTTCACGAAAATATTTCTAGTTTAATCATCGTAATGAGTTATCCAATGAAATACCCGTCAAAACGACCACAAGACATTGATCTAAAACTACATATTTTTAGTTTATGTCCAAATTTTACTGATAAAATCAGTTTATTACGTTTTTACCCCTGATTCAGAATCAGAGTTTGCATGTCTAGTCCTTTAGTGTTTTCTTGTAATTTTTAATATGTACCAAGCATATTCAAGCATCAAGAACTTATATAACATACAAAATACATAAATTACATGAAAATACAGTAGAGAAACAAAAGAAAATGTGAGTGTTGGTTTCCTTACAATGATGGATGAATGAAAAACAAGAACAAAAGATGGACAAGAATACAAGAACTCTAGAATCACCAACACAATCAACACCCAAGCTCCAAATCTTTTACCCAACCTTAATATCCCTTAATAACCTTGCAAGAAAACTTCTTAAAACTCTTGAAATCTTTAAAGAACTCAGCCCTTGAACCCAATAAAATTGATGTTGATGATGATGATGTTTGATGGTGATTATGAAGAAACAAACCCAAGAACTATCTAGGAATTACAACACCTTCAATCCAAGATCAATATATTTGGTAAAAATTGAAATAAAATGTGTGTGTGTGTGAGCTGTATTATTTCGTTCAAATGGTGGAGAAAACAAGAAATGAGAAAGTTTGCATGTATTATGTGTGGTTGAGTGGTTTTAGGAAGCTTTTGTTATGAGTGGAAGGACATGTGTAATTTTTCATTACTACAACTCATGAAACAAGACCACTTGGCCTTGGGTATAACATTTGGACGCCACCTCAAAGGTTGAGGTGGTTATTATTTGTTATTAGTGAGAAATATTGGTTTACTAGGTGTAGTTTGGTCCCGGTAATTAAAAGTAGGGTTTTTAAGACACGTAACGTAATACCGGGTAGTGTAAATATATAAAAACTTCTAAAAATATTAAAACTTGTTTTCATGACATATTTTAGTAATTTAGATGAGTGGTGAGTTCATCGGAAGATTTAAATGTAGTTAGAACATAAAACGAAGGTTTAGAACACGTAAGACGTAAAAGGTGCAAGGTTTACGTAAAAATGGAAAAAAAGTGAAAAGTGACTTTTAAAATAGAATTGTAAGGAACCAAAAGTGTATAAAAAGTGTAGACTGGACATAGTCTAGTGTCGGTTGAATAATTGAACGTGTTATGTCGTACGCGGATAACTTCCGACGAAGTTAATTAAAATAATAATAATAATAATAAAAATAAAATAGTTAGGTAATTAAAATAGAAAAATTAGTGACATGAAATTACGAAATGTCACAAAGTGGGAGTCTAGAAGATCTTGAAATTATTCAAGGAGAAGATACAAATCCTTCTGTAGACACTAGCTTAGGTCATGATGAGGATGATCAGGAAATTGTTGAACCTCAAAGTGATATCAATCCCATTCGTAAGTCCACTAGGACACGCCGTGCCCCAGATCAAATGTGTTTATACGTCGATGCTGAGGAGCATGAGTTGGGGGATCTTGGTGAACCCGATAACTATAAAGTTGCATTGATGGATCCTGAATCCAAGAAATGGCTTGATGCGATGAATGTGGAAATGCAATCCATGAAAGACAACGAAGTTTGGGACATATTTGATCTTCCTCCTAACAGTAAAACCGTTGGTAGCAAATGGCTCTTCAAAAAGAAGACTGACATGGATGGTGCAGTACATACCTTTAAAGCTCGTCTCGTAGCAAAGGGCTTCACTCAAACCTACGGGGTTGATTATGAAGAGACCTTTTCTCCTGTTACAGACATTACAGCGATAAGGATTCTCATAGCCGTAGCTGCATTCTATGACTATGAGATTTGACAAATGGATGTCAAAACCGCCTTCCTCAATGGACATCTTTCCGAAGAAGTCTATATGGTGCAACCTGAAGGTTTTGTTAATCCAAAATATCCTAACCGAGTATGCAAGCTCAAGCTTTCCATTTATGGACTTAAGCAAGCATCTAGGCAATGGAATAAACGTTTTGATGATGAGATTAAGAAATTCGGTTTCACTCAGAATCAAGATGAGCCATGTGTATATCAGAAAGCTAGTGGGAGTTATGCTACTTTTCTAATTCTATATGTTGATGACATATTACTCATGGGAAACAACATTCCAATGTTACAAGATGTAAAATCCTATCTTGGAATATGTTTTGCCATGAAAGATCTAGGAGAAGCTGCATATATTCTTGGAATTAAGATCTATAGAGATAGATCAAGACGGTTAATTGGTTTGTGTCAAAGTGCTTACATTGAGAAAATCTTGAAAAGATATTTCATGGAGAATTCCAAATGAGGACCTATCCCAATGCAAGATGAGCCTAAATTGAGTAAATCACAAGGTGCTGAGACACCTGCTGAAAAAGAGCGCATGCAAAGAGTTCCCTACGCCTCGTCTATAGGATCAATTATGTATGCTGTGAGATGTACTCGTTCTGATGTTGCATTCGCTCTGAACATGACAAGCCGTTTTCAACAGAATCCAGGTGAACTTCACAGGAATGCTGTTAAGAATATTCTTAAGTATTTACGCAATACTAAGGATATGTTTCTGGTTTACGGAAGTGATATGAAACGAGATGTAACAACCGTGATTTTAGCAGGTTAGTCTAACTATTAGTTTCGATCTATTTAACTTTTGCTTGGTGTGAATTAAGTGTTTTGTGTGGCATATGTGTGATATACGTGTGCTTTGGCACTAAATCCATTTGGGTGACTCTATTTGTGTGTCTTGAGTAGTGTTGTTTTGAATAAGTTCATTTTGTTCACTTTGGTGACGCGGAAATGACTTGTATGGTTTTGTGTTCGGGGTTTTGCGAAATGAGTTGTGTTCAAGTTTGTGAGCGTTGGTAAATTAAGTGGTGTTTGGTTTTATGAGTTATATTAATAATGAGTGTGAAATTCTATTTTTAGAAACTTTGTTTTGAAAATGATAATTATTCAAGTTGTCGTAAAATGAAGAATTACCGCGTAAGATGTTAGGTTTCGGTATAGGCTTTTATAAAATATCAAGAGTACAAGGTTTTAAGTGTAATAATTAATATTAATAAATAAAAAATAAAAAATATACATATATATATATAAAAGGGGGCGGCCGAATATGGGTTTTAGGGGAAAAAAGGAAACAAAATTTTAGTCCAATTATAATTAGGGTTATCTAGAATGATCATATGGGTAGTATAAATACAAAACCAAAACCCTCTCACCCTTTTTTTTAGATATACGGTCGACCAAAGGGGAGGAACAAGGAGAAAAAAATTAGGGTTTTATTATTGTGAAGAAAAACAAGCTTAAGGTATGCCTAGTAATCCTTAATTCAATTAATAATTGATTTGATTCATGTAATACAAGTTATGATGGATCTAGGGTTTATGTTACTTCTGTAAATTTAATATATATATGACATGTTGGGATCAATAATTAATAATATTATGATGATTGGTGAAGAGATTAGGGTATAAAACATGTTAGTTAATGAGTTAGGGTTTGGACAGATTCATAGGGCTGTAAAGATACAAAGATATTTAATAGATGGAGATGCGTTATTACATGAATCTTGAGTCTAAATTGTAGTTCAGAGAACGTGCTTTCCAAAAAGTCTGGCCATGAGCGATTTCGAGGTCCGGAAGTCAGTCTAATGATTTTTGCAAGTAAAGGTGTCAAAACTGTTAAACCAGGACAGATTTAGGTTAAAAGTATTGAGGTCAAAAGTGGTTTTAAAAGTGTAATTTGGGTTAGCCCTTCTGGAGAAATTGATTTCTATATTCCCTTTGACTTCCACGCGAAAATTAGCCGATAATAAGTTGTGCAAGTATGGTTGTTGGGTCAAAACATTTTGGCGTGCGTTCAGATCCGAATCTGGATAGTTTTCAAGTTTGATTTTTCATAGAGTACTTGTGTATGTTTTTAGTACATGGTCTTCTAGGAGTAGTTTGTATGTTCATGAGGGGCCATGGTAAATTTTTGGTGTGAGTTTTGGAGTTTATTTTGTCATGATTTTATGTGGGTAAATGTACCCCAAAAATCTGCGTATTCTGAAAAAGTATATGCAAGGGATTTAGTGAGTGTAAGTGTTTGGTAGTGGTTAGTATGGAGTCTAGGTGATCCATGGTGGTTTACATGAACCTTGGACATCCATCATATGTGTGCTACATGGACTATAGCTTTTAGCTTGGTCGCGTGTAATGTGATCTTATTTTGTTGTATAGGTTTGTGATTGATAATTGGAAGCTGCAAAGTTTGAGGTGAGTTTCATAGTCCCATTTTTACTTTGTTTTAACTTGGGATGGGAATGATGCTTGTGTTGAAATATTTTTGAGTTACTGTGATTATGTGGTCGTAAAATGCATGGACTTGTAAGTGTTATTATACGTGTACTGCATGTTATGAGATTATTGTGTGGTGATTCTGTGTGGTCCATTTGGAGGGTAGCTATGCTCCTATTATCCAATTGGAGAGTAGTAGCTCTACTCACTATTATTCTGTGTGGTCTGATCAGAGGGTAATGATTACCCATTATTGTGAACTTGGATCGTGGGCGCGTTCCGTCCCAAATTGATGTTGGATATTGATATTTGGATCGTGGGCACGTTCCGTCCCTTATGTCCCGTTTGCTGGTTAGTTGGTTGCGATTACATGCTAGTTGTATAATATCTATTTTTACTGTCCTGCTATGTTTTATAATCACAGTGAACTGGTTTCCTGAGATATATTGTGTGTCTTAAACCTATGAACCTCACCAACATTATGTTGACGTTTTTAAGCATCATTTTTCAGGTGAGCATTCTAAGACTAAGGTAGAGGGAAGCGACTAGACGAGACTTAGTTGCATTTAAGAACAATTTATCTTTATGTTTTGATTTGAATATGTTTGATTCTGATTGTGATACTTTGATGTCTTTCAACTAGTACTTTATGTTTTATTGAGGATACCTTTGGAGATTTGTTTTGGTTATTTTCTTTTGGGGTATCGTTACGACACTTTGTGTCTGTACTTTGCTCTATTTATGCGCATGTAGTAATTCTCTATTTAGACACCATGTGTTGTGATGATATCCATGAAGTTACACTCGCGTTTCCGCCTTGGCGAGGTGTGACACGAGAGCTCAGGGTTTCTTGCTACAATGATGTTGGATATCTGACAGATGCTGATGACCTGAAATCTTAGACTGGATATGCATTCATTTTAAATGGAGGTGCTGTTGACTGGAAAAGCACAAAGCAGAGTATTTCTGCAACTTCATCTACAGAAGCTGAGTATATAGCTGCTTATGATGCATCTAAAGAGGCTGTATGGATTCAAAAATTTATTTCTGGGCTTGGCATTGTTCCCACAATTGAAGAACCCACAAATATGTATTGTGATAATACATGAGCCATTACTATAGCTAATGAAAGTGGAATCACCAAGGGTGCTAGACATTACCGCGCAAAAGTTCATTATCTTCGAGAAACCATTGAAATGGGTGACGTGAAGATATAAAAAGTTCACACAGATGACAATCTAGCTGATCCCTTTACGAAGGCTTTAGCATATCCTAAGCATTCTAAATTGACTAGGAATATTGGTTTGATACCAGCTAGTAGTCTAATGTAAATCTGTGTGTTAATTAGTATTTGAATAATTTGGAATTGTAAGACAGTTTTATTTTCTGATAAATAAAAATACGAGGTATTTGTTATTTTGTTCATATAACCTGTAATTCCATATTTGCATGTTTAATCTATGAAATGATTTATCATTCTAAATATGTCCATTGTCGGTTAACAATATGGGAATATTGTTATGCAAGGCAAAAGTGAGTGTTGGTTATATTCTATGAGAATGTGGATTGTTCGAGCCAAACTCATATGTATTCACAAGGGATGCACATTGGATACCCTGACTTTAAAACATTTACTTTTAGATCCTTGTCATGTGTAAGATGTTGAAATGGGTTGTTAAGTCATCCTTAGACTTGAGATACAGGCAAGTTCTGTTATGTGTAGTTATCACTTTTGTAATTATACGCCAAACGATGTCCTGAATAAGGTAGTTATAAAAGCTATGTTTCGGAGTGATGGGAAGCAGCATCCACAACACTTGTAGTCAACAAAGGATTTATTACTCCACTTGATATGTGCAGAAAGATACCATGGGCCCTCTCCAGAATTAATCAGATAATCATTCGGTCGAACCCAAAGGGTAATGCAAGGTGATTCTTGATTACATTTGGTATATCTAATTAAATTCTATAACGAGAATCAAAATGGTTAAACTATATGGAATGAGTTTGGATCCATATCCATGGTTTAACGGTATCTATAACAAAGGATGATGAAGGCAAGGCATAAATGACCATGCTACTGATAATGATTTATGAAACTATATCTCTGACGCCTTTAGTTTAAATAGCGAGTGAGAGCGTTGCTAGACGTTTCCGTCGTTGGTATTTGTGCTATCTGCTACTCCAACTCCCAAGTGGGAGCTGTTGGAATGTAAGAGTTGGATTAGCCTAATACGACTAAAGGTGTGTGAGACTATCGGGGCACACACGTATACACGAAGAACACGTTTATTATATATTTAATATATAAATGTTTTATATTTATTTAATGTATAATATGTTTCACGAAATATAAAAGAGAGGGACTTAGATTTCGGAAAACGAAACTCCTGGACTTCCCTCTAAAGTGGCCAGTTATGGAAGGATCTAGGAGGGGTGCTATGTGTTGGTTTTGGCTAACTAAAGTAGGTGAAAACAATGACTTGTTGGACAAGTTGGGGTGCTATATAAACACCCCTTGGCCTCATTGTTTACACGACACAAATAAACTCTAATACACCTACGTACTAATTGTTTTATCTTTTCTACTTGTCCTATCAATCGGCAGAGAAGTAGGTTGTTTATGTTTGACTTTTTCAAACATATAACAACAAGAATTTAACTATTGTTTTCGTTTTTGTCTGTTCTCTTTTTGTACACATCGAACGTATACTACTTTGGTATTCGATTGTGTTTAAGTTACAACAAGAACATAAGTTTGTTAGGTTGTAAACGTGAAACAAGGACTAGCATCCTAAGGTGCTTCATTTGACGTGTAGTGTGTGCATTCGTTAGAGGTGATTGTTTTAATCACTAAGTTTCATTTGTTGTTGCTTCGAGGGTAAGTTTTCTTGTTTCCCTTTTACTTTAATTTGTTTATTATATGTGTTAATCATAATTGCTAAACTAGATCCATTATCCGCTGCGTAATCGTAGTGTTAATGGTTAACATGTTCTATAAATCCCAACATGCGCATATCATAAGTATTTATTTGAGGATCCTAAGACACCGTATTGTATAAGTTCACCAATCCTAAAAATGGGTGACCCATCTAACGTAAACATACCATGTAACATCGGGCACGTGCATGTGTGGAAGGCTTACATTGAACTTAGATCCCCCGTAAACATCATGACTAGGATCCACCACAATTGGATAATGAAAAAGCAACTTGGGCCTAGGAAAGATCCCGACACGGGTAGGGTGAATAATTTTGTAAGGAGAGTTAAGGGAATGCACGTATATGTAGGAAACTTCACATATGTTGCGGATTTTGTGATTGTTGAAGATATTCGGCTGGTGATTGATAGTTGTTTATCTCACGTAGTGTTTGAAAAACCATTTGTGGAAGTTTCTAAAATGACTTATGACCCAACCTTAGGGATAGTTAGATTTACGGATGAAACCGACGAGATTGCCTATCAAATGGCATATAAGATTGAGCAATTCCGTCCTTTTCCAAAACTAGAAAAGGAACTTAAGCAATTGGTCTACTACAGGAATTATGAGGATAAGAGAGGAGGAGTAAACCATGTGATGAGAAAGATATTTGGTTTTTATAAAGAATGCTTACAATTAGGTCTGGACTACAAAACCATGATAGAAGATGACGTTGAGAACATGACGGAGGATGGACTCACGTAGTAGGGCATGACTTTGAGTCTAGCTACAAGACTCGTTAATAAAGAAAAGCGCTTCTTGGGAGGCAACCCAAGCTTTTTAATTGTTTGTGTGTTTGTTTTTATTTCATATATATGCTCCATCCTTATTTGTTTATATTTCATGTTTCGAATATAATTTGTGAAAATGCTTTATTTTGTTTTTAACCTCGTCTTAAATACATATAAAGGTATTTTACAAAAAGATAAGTGTAGGGAAGATCATATTTGTTTATAAGAACGAATTCGAACATGAAAGATAACAAATAATGATTAGCATATATTTATGTGTTTGTTAGAATCAAATGCTTTTATCAAGTCACAATGAATGTTCTACAATTTTTCCAGGTTTTAATACTCAGATTTTTCCAGAAATTTTCCAGAAAGAAAACGTAAAAATACTGTCAGGTCATACCTAACGGCATCAGGCTTAATACCCGACGGCGTCAGCACTGTAGCAGTACAGTTTTCCAGATTTTTGTTTTTCTGCTGGAATTTAAATTTTTGAAAAATTTAAAGACTTTTAAATTTTTAGGAATCTGTAGACATTTATTTTGCAAGCATTATATCTCACTTTGCTTTCTAGTTTATCATGCTTGTGGGGTTCATACTGTGGCTTTGGGTGGAGTTCAGATTTACATGTTGGTTGAGAAAGATTACCCTTTGAATTCATCTCTAGTTGCTTAGATGCTTGATCTATCTAAAGTTAGACTTCAAATAGATAAGTGGGATGAATTGACCTATCAGCTACTTAAGAAGATGGAGAGGATTCTCAAGCCAAAAGAGAAGAAAAAGAAATAAGCTGTTAGGAAGCATCCTCTTGGTGATGGTTCAAGCTTTGAATGAAACTTGATGATTTTAGGTGAAAATATCAAGTTTAGGGGAGGATTGTTGGGAATTAAAGCTTCTTGAGTTGCTGCTGCTCATGATAGTTAAGACTGCTTTAAGGAATTACAACTGCTCAGGTGCTTAGAAGGAAAATACTCTAAGTGTTTTACTACTGCTAGTGAAAGACTTAAGACTGCTGGTGTAGATTATTACTGCTGGTAATGCTGCTGAACTTCAAAGAAATACACCAAGTATGTTTGTACTGCTGGAACGAAGTTAGTGCTGCTAGTACTAACTTACTACTGCTGAGGAGTTAAAGCTGCCAGAGTTATTATTACAGCTGCTAGAGTGTTTAGTTAATACTGCTTAAGAGATATACTTGTATAGTCGGTTAGATAATTATAGAAAACATTCATTAAAGATTTATCTTGTGTAGAAAGTTATTGTAAGCCGACTAGGACTCCTTAGTCTATAAAAGGAGGTCCTATGGCATTGAGATAGATACGTTTTCGTATAGCTGCAAGGTTGTAAACCCTAATACTAGGAGAGTATTCGTATTATTCATTAATAATATTGAAGCGTTTTGTTTGTTAAATCATTGTGTTCATTACTGCTACATTCATACAAAGTTCTTCTTAATATCAAGTACTAGATTCCGTATAGTATTTGATAAACTCAAACACAGTTTCTATTCTAGTTGTTTTGGATTTATCTAAGATAACTAAACCTTATACAAGCTTAAGGAATTTGATCAAGTGCATTACTGTGATCAATAAATAAGGCCCCTAATCACCACAATTAGACACAATCTTACAATCAAGCCTTACACCATAAGGACTTGATCATACTTTATAGTGTCTGCCATTCTCAAGAAGATCCCAAGGAGAAACGAAGGAAGTATTGGTGATACTCATTGGAAGAGGTGGAAGATTCGTTGTTCAATTGGAGGCCTTAAGGAGTGCTATAACTCTTTACATTTCTTGCTCAATTGTAGTCTTACGTTGGGTAACCTTTTACTTAATTATTATGTTGAATGATTTGATGTTAAATGAAATATTACGTTTGTTGATGAAACTTGTTATGGAGTAATTTGTGATACTTGTTTGGGAATTATGTAGACTTTCGTGTGAATGTTGAATGATTAGTTCGGTTAGAAAAAGTGATTTATCTCATAAGTTTGTTTAAATAAAATTCGCGTTCTTAAACTTGTTGATTGAACGCTATTGGATTTAAAGGTCGAAAGGATTTCTAATATTGTTTTATCCCAAGAAGTTGGTGCACAAATGGAATGGTGCTTGATAATTGACAACTATCAAGTAGTCAAGTTTTAAATGAACCCGAGGGTATTTAATCACGAGTATGGGCCCAAAGGACTCGTAAGAACTAATGACACTAATCATCTTTTTTCATACATATAAATATAAAAAGTAACTAGGTTAGTGGGATAAGTATTGGCCGAAAGGACTCACCCATGAAACTAGTATAAACATGTGATTTTCTCGATATTACCTGTTGATTAGAAATCCAAGTAAAATTGATATGTGCCTTCTACATATGTTTCACCCAAACATGTTCAACATTCTATCACGATTGATTACTATTCCTAGACAAGTACTTGTTTGATTTGATTGATTCAATAAGATAAACCATTGTTTGTTTGTTTGTTTACGGTACTTTAGAGTGTGACAATCTAATGTGCTATTCTCATGCTACACATTCGCTAAACAAGATTTACCAAAGTCTCTTGGGATGATCCCTATTTACCACAACCCATACTACATGCAAATGAGTATACTTGCTCGTGTGCGTTTTCTAAATAATCGGTAAAAAGGAGTTTATATATTTAAAATTTGAGTAGAGCTTAGGATATATATATTTTATACACCGTTCTCACACGCATCAAGAGCATTCAGCAGCTCCACACACACAAGTAAGATACTGTAGAACAAATGCTGGGAGCAAAAATGCTCCACTGAGACAAAAAATCGGACAAGCTAAGGAGTCTGAAACAAGAAAAGGAAATGAGAAAAAGGGGAGGAGTGAAAAAGAATGATGAGTGTCTAAATACTCATCATTTTTACCTAATCTGAGCTGCCAAAACATCCAAAAACACTCAGAAATGCATCATAATACTGAAATTATCCCAGAATTGTGTTTTATATGTTTCAGATGCAAAATGTTTAAAAACAAGTGAAAAACGAACAAAGTTTGCATAATTGGCAGTTTCAGTCCCTCAACTTTCAAAAGTTGTCAAAACTAGTCCCTGGTTATTCTAAAAACAGGAAAAGTCATCAAAGGTCCTTTAAGAATCATAAAATTACATAATAAGTCCTTTGGTGCAAAATTACAAATTTACAACTTTGGTCCCTCAACTTTGAAAAATGTCTGAAATAGTCCTTAAGGTTTTAAAATTGGAATTTATCAAATATAACCCTTGTACTATTCTCAAATGACATAATTGGTCCTTTTTGATAACTTTTGGATAATTACAAGTTAAGCCCTTCAAGAACCAGAAAATTACATAAAAGGTCCTTGGTTTTGTAAAAATGGAAAAATGTGCAACAATGGTCCTTGTATTATCTATTATTGCAGGTATGGTCCCTATGATAACTTTTGGAAGCTTGTCACATGAGGTCCTTGAAAATCAGAAAGTTACAATTTTGGTCCTTGTGATTTAGCTACTATAACCAACCGGACCCAAAATAAATAAACAAACCAACCCATCCTTATTAAAACCCATCCTTATTTAACCCAAGCCCAACATCCCAAAGCCCAACCAAATCCTTACCCGACCCAACCCCTTTCTTAGTTAAACCTGAGTTTGACTCAGTCAAACTTATCCCTTTCCCTGAAAACCTGCCAAACCAGAACACCAAACCACCAAACCACCTCACCCATAGTATTTCTGCAAAACCACCCCCCCATCCAATCCCACTCACCTAACAATGCCAAAAGCTTTAAAAGCTTCTTCTCCACCTCTCCAAATGCATTTAATGCTACATACCTGCTCAATCCACTAACTCAATTTTCCCGCCAAAATGCCAAGTGGACAGCTGAGATCACTAGAAGGCAATTGAAGGGTTGGATTATGATCAGAGGTTGATGACAAGGAGTTCCCAGATATTTGTGGTATAAATAAGAGCATTGTGTTAGCTCATTCGTATGTATTAATTTTCTAGTGTAATTGTAATTTTTATTTCAGTACTTTTCATATTGTAATTTCAGTTTCAGTTATCAATATAAGTTCCATTTAAGTTATAAAAGCTTATTTCGATCACCCTTGTTCTAAATTTCATGTATGCTCAATTTTCAAGTTACTGTGAATCGTATTAAGTTGAAACCCAATCCATAAGCTTTTACAAGCTCCTATACCCTTGCTATAAGCTTACAAAAGCTTATAATAGCTTTCTGTAAGCTTATATAGAGTTTACTTGTTAATAAGCTCGAATTTGGAAAATGGTCAACGAAAGTCAACACTGGGTCAAATAAGCTACTCTGGGATTAATAAGCTGAAATTCTGGAAGCTTATGGTTTAGTGGTTCTGTGAAAAACCTATAGGAGTGTTCCTTGGTCCTTGTTCTTGGTTTAAAGCTGGAAATCAGTTGTAAGCCCTTTTAAGCAAATTTTGCATTTTAATGTTTAAGTTGTTTTTAAGCTTTGATCTTTATGTTTATGTGTTTCTGGGTTGTTGTTAAGTAAATTAATCCATTAAAACAGCCTGTTTGTTCTTTGAAATCTATAGTTGCTTTAAAATCCTAGTTTCACTTCTATATAGCATAATGAGTACTCTTTATCATTTGTGGTTGTGATCTATTTCTAAGTGCTTATTTATACTTAATATATCATAAAAAGTCATTGTTGATTAGTTACAATAGCCCTAGTAGCCATTTGCTTCCCAAAACTCAAAACAGTCAACATATAAGGGGTGTTTGGATCAGGCTTGCTTGCTGAGTTCTTGGAGTCCTCTTTGGTATTTATTGGCCTTAGTAGTTTGCTGATGTTAATATAGAACAGAGAAACCATAAAAATCCATAGGTCATAGCTTAAAAAGTCAAAATCACTATTTAATCTCTCATCTCAGTTGACTGTTAGGAATTTTAGTTGCAAAATCAGTCATATTAGTTACAAAGTTGTTAATGTTGCTTGTTCTAGTCTTATTATAGCTTATTATTGCAATTTCAGTCAGTAGATTAGAATCAAAACTCACCAAAGTCAAATATTCAAAAAAACAGCTAAAAGTCAAAAATTCAGGTTTAAACTTGTTCTGAGCTGCTGATCTTTGATCAAATTGGACATCAATTGGGTAGTTTCTGATAGGGCTTTTAGGATTTTAAGATAGCCAGTAGTATAGGCTAAGTTTTGCCCCCATAATATTCCATCTTTATTGCTTATTTATCAACTTAATCTAGTCTGCAAGTTTGCTAGTTTTCTGCTATTTCTGCATAAGCTTTGCATCTGTCATAGTGCTTATCTAGCTTATTTCTGGTGCTTATCTGTCTGATTTAAGTTGATTTGTGCTTATTTAAGTTGGTTTAACCTGTTCTGAGCATTTGGTAAACTTTTGTGCTTATTTGCTTATTTTTGGGCTTATTGCAAACTGCTTATCTGCCCAAATCAGCTCTCCAGGCTTATTAAACATTTGATTTTATTTTTCATAGCTTTTTAATAATATTTTAGATTTATCTGTAAATTTTCATAATTTTCTGAATAGTTTTAATATTTTTAATCTTTTTTATCAGTTTCTATTAGTAATAAAATCATAATAAATAGAAAAATAATCAGAAAAATATAAATCCAATTTTCATAATTTTATTTTGTCATTTTTAATCTAGGAAAAATATAATCTTATTTTTAGACCTTAAGAAAAACCAAAAATAGAAATATAGTGATAGCTTCTATTTAATAGAATTTATCTTTTTAAATTTTAATTAAGTAATTTTCATTTTTATAATTTTCTTAGCTTTTTCTCACCTTATAATATTTTTATAAAAAGTTTTAGAATTTTCTTTGTTCATTTAGTATTTTTTATAAATTTAAATAGTTTAATAAGTAATTAAATAAATAAATAATTAATAATAATTAAATAAAAAGTGTAAAAAATATAATTTAAGTTTTAAAATAAGTTTTTAGTAATTTTACAATTTTAGGTTTTAATTTTCTAAAATTTTAGTTTTTGTCCCATTTTAGATTTTCCGTTGCGCGTTTTTAGGGTAATTAATTCGCGTTCAATTTTATTGTGCATATCTGTTTTAATTTATTATTTAGAATTGTTAAAATCAAAATCAAAAGCAATCTAAATCATCAATCACTCTAATCCACACTTTACACAGTTGCCCATTCACATCTCGTTGGGAAACGATCCGGGTGATCACTTGCCTGGTTTCACACTACACACGAGTATTCGTTCTGAGACTGTTTATATTTATATATATACATTTTCAGACGGATCAAATTTTGGCGCCGCTGTCGGGGAGGTGTGCTGCGACAGTTGTATAAAACTTTTATAATTTTCTTAGCTTTTTCTCACCTTATAATATTTTTAGAAAAAGTTTTAGAATTTTCTTTGTTCATTTAGTATTTTTTATAAATTTAAATAGTTTAATAAGTAATTAAATAAATAAATAATTAATAATAATTAAATAAAAAGTGTAAAAAATATAATTTAAGTTTTAAAATAAGGTTTTAGTAATTTTACAATTTTAGGTTTTAATTTTCTAAAATTTTAGTTTTTGTCCCATTTTAGATTTTCCGTTGCGCGTTTTTAGGGTAATTAATTCGCGTTCAATTTTATTGTGCATATCTGTTTTAATTTATTATTTAGAATTGTTAAAATCAAAATCAAAAGCAATCTAAATCATCAATCACTCTAATCCACACTTTATACAGTTGCCCATTCACATCTCGTTGGGAAACGATCCGGGTGATCACTTGCCTGGTTTCACACTACACACGAGTATTCGTTCTGAGACTGTTTATATTTATATATATACATTTTCAGACGGATCAAATTTTGGCGCCGCTGCCGGGGAGGTGTGCTGCGACAGTTGTATAAGTTTTAGCGATTAGTGATTCGAGATCCTTCTTCCAAGAAGTTCCTATTTCCCAAAAACAATATAAAATACAAAAATATTTTTCTTTTCTTTTCTATATATATTATTATTACTATTATCATATAAAAATTAAAAACCCAAAAATATTTTCCGTTTTCTTTAATAATAACAAATAAAATATTACCATCGAGAACCAAGACTGAGTACTACCTAACTGGGGGTACGGCCATAATAAGTTCCCAAACCTAAGATAAAAACTTGCCTTTGTATCACTTGCGAATATCGGCTCACCTTTGATTGATAAACAAACTATAACGGAGGTTTAAGGATAGTCTGACATTAAATTGTCGGACTGAAAGAAGCGGGTTTTTAAGGAGCATTAAGTTGCCCACCTTTGCTTCTCCGCCACTCTGTGCGTTTATCTTTTAGAGAGCTACCGTACGCTTGTTGATTATTGGTTTAAGTTCACTTGTGTTTTTTCTCGATCTTGATTTTAATTAAAATTTTTTTGCTAAGTGCATGCGCACTCGTTCTTCTAGGTCATCAAGCCCTCTCCGTGAGCTTGGAAATATACCTCGAAGACGTCGGAGACGTTCTGCTCCATCAGTCGTACCCGAGATACGGACTGATCCCGAAACCCCTGTCATCATGGCAGAAGACCGTCCTATGAATGAGCTTCTCCAAGCTCCCACCGAGGGTTATGGAGATGCCATTATTGTTCCAGCCATCGTGGCTGAGAATTTTGAGCTTAAAACTGGGTTGATAAACCTTGTAACATCGCGTCAATTCTATGGTTTTGAGAGGGACGATCCTCAAGATCACGTTCGATGGTTTAATAAAATCACATCCACCATCAAATGTAAAAATGTCCCGGAGGAATCGATCAAACTTCTTCTTTTCCCATTTTCTATAGATGGGGCAGCCCGGATATGGCTTGACAAACAACCCCCTCGATCAATTAGAACATGGGAAGATTTAGTTCAAAAATTCGTAAATGAATTCTTTCCTCCTTCTAAAACCACGCATCTTAAAAATGAAATCATGAAATTCACTCAAAGGTTTGATGAACCATTTGGAGAAGCATGAGATCGTTTCAAAGAATTACTCCGCAAATGTCCTCATCACGGTTTCACCGATTTGATGCAGATGGACTGTAAAACCCAATAATCCGTAATCACATTTTTTTTTTACTTGGAAATTTGGATATTAATCAGGTTTGATATTTAACTTCTTAAATTTAAATTATAGGTTATAAATATAAGTCCTACACTTTACATTATAAGTTAAATGTCTAAATAAAACCTAAATAGATTGGAGTATTAAATAAATTCGGTTTACATCTTATTATATGCAATCTTGAACCGAAATATATGCCATCTCCTACTCCTATCACATCTCTAAATGAAGAAATCCTATAACCATATTCAACTTTAACTTTTTTTTTGAACGGATATTCAATTTTAACTTAAATAAGAGATTTGGTCTTCCAAAAATATTATAGCATAAATCACGGGGAAACAACCTATAATCTCGACCCAAATTTTCGTCATCAATATCTTAATGTGCACTCTTCACACGTTTTATAAGAAAACTCTTTCTGTCTCCACTCAAAGATTAAATACGACCTGCACATGTACGTTTAAGAAAGAACACAATCAAGTATATGCAAAACCAAACCGATCCATTTGATTCTTCCAAGAAAGCGAGAAGGTTAGACAGGGTTTGAAGAAGGTGGGGTCGAGGGTAGCAGTTGGGGTTCAAAATTTGTAGGCTTTATTTCGTTCTTACTCGGTTCCGTTCATATATCCGACCTAAGGTAACCTCATCGTCCTCCTTGTTGCTCTTTTCCATTCGATATACACGTGTAAAGAATACACCCAGAAAACTGAAACATGTCATACGATCTTAAATGTTGTTTAAGTACTAAGCGGTTATCTATAATACAAATAACTATATTATACGTCGCATGGAAACGTGAATCTACAACTGGACATATAGGTCGACTTAAATTCTATTTTGGAAAGGCGTTAGAATCTGTTTTAAGTACATGTCATGTCTGGTTTTTAAGTCCTATTACAACCTCAGTAAATACGACTACAACTTGGAATTTTATTCAAACTCATTAAGGGAGAGACGTGCATGTTTATTTGCGTGAATCAAGGGCTTGGTTGAGTGCGATCTTATGCAGTTTTGGGCCTCATTATCTCTGTGTTTGTGTGCTTGTAGTATGTGGGGGTTATAAGGGTTAAAACATGTGAGTATTAATGAGAAAAATGGGGACTAAAACAGGTTGTAACTGATGTGAAAAGGGTGTGTTTTCATGCAATCCGATTGAATGTTGTGGGCATGGGTGTGTCGAGCATATGGGACTGTCAGTATGTGCATGGTGTGAGTGTGTGTTGAAGTAAAAGGTGGTGCATGGAGTTGATTAGTGATGCGTGTGTCTTGTAGTAGATCTAATACATGATATTTATGTGTGAGTAATTGTGAAAAGGCAAATACTGGACTTAGGTGATCAGTAATAAATATCCGAACTATAAGGTAGTTGAATGAACAACGAGGATCTCACTTAGGAGAATGTCGAGAGTATTTAATAATTGTTTAAGGCCTAGTGACCTTTTTATTTTGATACAGTATATGCAATCGAGTCATGTGTGTGGATGTGTAACATATGTGTGTGGTCATTAAAGGCTGGAAACGTCCGTGTGATCAGGTGCTTGGTCTTGTTAAGCTTAGTTGTCGAGTCGTGTGATTGTGTGTAAAATATTGGGTGTGTTATGGAGTTTTGAAATGGGTGGCTTTATGTTGGCTTTGTGTCATCAAAATGTTCAAGAAAAGGGGGCTAGTAAAGATACTGACATAATGTCTTTCTTTTTAACTCTTGCATTTTATATTGTAAAACAACAACCTTAAATTCCAAATGCCATGACGTCGATATGGTTAGTGTGAAATTGCATGAGAAAATGTATGAAGTGATTTAAATTATACACGTATAAGAATTTACATAAAATAGGTAATTTACAAGCAAGCCTCTGAACTTTAATAAAATGAAAAGTGTAAACCCTAAATTACTAAAAGTGTCATATTAAACCCAAACTATAATGTTGATCATTTTAGGTCCTTAAGTTTACTTAATTATCATTTATAACCCTAAAAGTCATTAAATCGGGAAATTTACTAAAATAGAAAGTTACTTAATCTGGAAGGTTACTAAAAATAGAAGGAAACCATAATACGTTAATCTACTCAACCACAAGTGATGAATCAGTAATAACTTATGAAATGGTTCTTAAATAATAAGACGATCGTTAATTCATGTAGATTCGCTGAAGAAGGAGTTTGTTTCCGATCCTTATGTTTCTAGCTGTGTGTTCACTTGCGGCCTAAGGTACAGATATTCTGACCTTCCTTATAAGGTTTCTCATGATCTCTTTCATCTTTTGATCCGTTAGTTTCTGAACTGATGCCACTGCTATGATTCCCTTTGTTTGAACCTTCTCTGTTGATCCCATTTGATATGACCTCTGTTATGAACCCATATTATGAAAGCCTTTTTAATTATACCATGAAAATGTTTTGAGAAAAACTATTTTAAAAAGATGTTTATAAATGATGCGAAACTACTTTTATATGAAAGGTTACTAACTTTTGTGAACACTATATTTTGAAGACTAGCTTTATGAAAAACCGTTTTGAAAGACTATTTTTATGAGAACTACTTTAAAGGATCGTTTTATGAAAATCATGAATTAAAGGATTGCTTAAAATGGACTTTTGATAGAAACTTCTGAAACGGACTTTTGATCTGAGCCATGACTTGATTATTGAATATGAACCTTGATCTGATAAACTCTGATTTGGACCTTTGATATTACTTCTGAGATATTTGATATGAACTATCTGTTATGAGCCATCTGTTATGACACTCTGATTTAATATGATATCTGACTCTTAGTTTGATACCCGAGCCAAAATCTGTTTCCTAGCCATGAAGGTAACATGGCCGTGTCATTGATGCACCAATGGCATGACTCTAGGGCGGTAGAGTGATGTTCCGCCACGTCCCCATTCTGATTATGATATGCGCATTACTTTGATTATGGATTATATATGTTTCTGGGGGGCGTATGGATGCATCCTAGATCTGTTCTGTTTAGTGGATTATCTATATATGATTTATTATTGTCTGGTGACTGGTGCTTGTGTGCAATACACGCCTTTCACATATATCTGGGAGCTAGCTACTCCATTTGAAGAATGAGGACACCCCTCATATTATCTGATTATCTGAGAGGTCTCCCCTCTATATGATTTGAAGATTTATGGTTACGATATGATATGATCTGTTTCTGGGCTCGTGGTGGATTACTATTCCTTTTCTCTTTCCTTTATACTTATTCTTTGTCTTATCCCTTGAACCATATTACATCTGTTTGACCTTTGTTTCTGTTATTCTGTACTATTCTCTATTACTGTTTGTTATCGTTATATCTGTTCACTGAGCTCTCGTAGCTCAGCCGCATTTCTTTTCCTGCGGCAGGTTTTAGTAGGAAGCTGGGAATGGGTGGAGAGTACCTTGGACTTAGAAGACTTGATAAGCTACTTTTGGACTTAGAAGTGATTAGAAGTTATTATATTTTAGAATTAGTATTTGCATTTGTAACCTTGTAAATTTTCGTATTTCATTTGTAACCTTTGAAATTACTTGTATTACTATAGATGTATGCTTTGTTTTGATCTGATATGAAACCATTGTTGTGATATCTTTACCCTTGTCGGGTTGGGGTGTTACATGGACACTTTCTACAGTGGGTTAAACCCATCTGACCAAGATTCTCTCAATGCCTCAGCTGGAGGTAATTTTCTGAGCAAATCCACTAAGGAAGCCATTGCACTCATTGAAAATAAGTCTAAGGTCCGCACTACACGAAACAGGACATATAATTCCCAAGCTAGTGCTGGTCCTTCCACTTCATCTCCCGTGAGTCAGTCCAGTACTGATACTCAGCTTGCTGAACTCACGAAGGTTATTCAAGCTTTGGTTTTCTCCACACAAAAGAAAGAGTCCGCTCCGCAAACTTCTCACACTGCTGAAGTCAAAAAAATAGAAGTTTGTGTTACTTGTGGTGGTCCTCACGCTTACTATAATTGTACTGCCACCGATGGCAATACATTTGATGTTAATGCTATAGCCGGAACATCCAATCAAGGAGGTAATCAGTACCATCCTCAAGTGGACCCAAACCACCGTGCTAGCAATCAATTTGGACCACCCGGATTTCCTCCTCCCAACAATCAAAATAGGATTAATCCTAATCAACAGAGAGGGCAAAACATGCAAAATCAATTTCATGCCCCAAACAATCAATACCCACCCCAGAGGGGTAATCAAGGGTATTCAGCTCCTAATCATCAAGGACCTCTCCCAAATGAACTTGATAACTACATCAAGTTTAATGAGACCAAAATGAAGGGAATACAAAATCAGATCTCTGGATTGAGGAATGAATTTCAATCTTCAATATACAAGCAAGGAAACGAGCTAAAGAATGAGCTTTCTAACAAGATTGATCACTCTCACAGCGAGGTTAAGAATATGATTGCCAGTCTCATGAACCATATCAATCCACCTTCTACCTCGGGAGGTCTCCCTGGTAATACCATTCCAAACCCAAAGGGTGAACTCAAAGCTGTCACCACACGCAGTGGTAAAGCTTATGATGGACCCACTATTCCTACTACCACTTCTTCTCCTCTCCCTAAGGTAGTGGAAAGTGAACCTGAGGTGACTAAGGACAAGGAACTTCCTACTAATAACGGAGGTGCCGACAACATCCTACCTCAAGTTGTCCAGAAACCAAAACCCACACCAGGAGTTGTTTTTGAAATCCCTGTTGAAAACCCTAAATCCAAACCTTCTATTCCTTATCCATCACGTTTACATGAGCAAAAGCTCCGTGAAAAAGCTAGTCAACAAATGGAAAAAATTTTCAAAATTTTTCAGGAATTACATTTTGATATAAGCTTTGCGGATGCTATCATTCTGATGCCCAAATTCGCATCCACAATCAAACATTTGTTAAGCAACAAGGAAAAACTGTTTGAAATGGCAAAGACTCCGTTAAATGAGAACTGCTCAGCAGTTATCTTGAAAAAGCTTCCCGTGAAGCTTGGAGATCCTGGAAGATTTTTACTACCTTGTGTCTTTCCAGGAATGGTTGAATGCTATGCCTTGGCCGATCTTGGTGCAAGCATTAACCTGATGCCTTATTCAGTCTGGGAGAAACTTTCTCTTCCTGAACTCACTACTACCTGCATGACTCTTGAGCTTGCAGATCGTTCCACATCTCATCCGCGCGGCATTGCTGAGGATGTATTTGTGAAAGTAGGAAAGTTCCATTTTCCAACTGACTTTGTGGTTGTCAATTTCGATGCTGATCCTAGGGTTCCTCTCATTCTTGGAAGAGGATTCCTAAAAATGGGACGTGCTCTCATTGATGTATTTGAGCATGAAATCACATTACGTGTGGATAATGAAGCTGTTACTTTTAACCTCGATCAAACTTCGAAGTACTCTTCAAATAATGATCCTGAATCGGTTAACCGAATCGATGTCATTGATATTGTTTCAGAGGAGTACTCGCAATAGTTTCTTGGTTATTCTCATAATTCTGTGAGTGGGGATACCACCACATCTTCTCTACCTATCCTTTCCGACTCTTCCCCTTCTCTCACTCCGTTTGAGGGAAGTAATTTCAATTTGGAAGAGATCGAGGCTTTTCTCGAGTGTGATTCATTTCTGGAAGGAATTGATGACGCTGAGATTGATCTGGAGGGAGATATTCTTCTTCTTGAGACATTGTTGAATCAGGACAATTCTCCTCCACTCCCTCCCGTTGAACTTCATAATGAGGAAATAAAATCGGTTGAGAAAAACGATGAATTTCCTGAGGTCGAACTCAAAGACTTGCCACCTCATCTTGAGTACGCATTTTTGGAGGGTGATGATAAATTACCCGTCATTATTGCTAAAGACTTAAGTGATGAGGAAAAGACTGCTCTAATAAAGGTTTTGAAGTCACACAAGTAAGCAATTGCTTGGAAACTCTCCGACATAAAGGGTATCGACCCTAAATTTTGTACGCACAAGATATTAATGGAGGATGACTTTAAACCAGCAGTCCAACACCAGCGAAGGGTAAATCCCAAAATCCACGATGTTATCAAACAAGAAGTTCTCAAACTTCTTGATGCTGGATTGATTTATCCCATCTCTGATAGTCCTTGGGTTAGTCCCATTCACTGCGTTCCAAAAAAGGGTGGCATAACTGTTGTCACCAATGAGGATAATGAGTTGATTCCAACTCGATTGGTTACTGGGTGGCGTGTTTGCATTGACTATCGTAAGTTAAATGATGCCACCCGAAAAGACCATTTTCCTCTACCCTTCATGGATCAGATGCTTGAGAGATTAGCAGGAAATGAATACTATTGTTTCCTTGATGGTTTCTCGGGTTACTTTCAAATCCCCATTGATCCACAAGATCAAGAAAAGACCACCTTTACATGCCCTTATGGAACCTTTGCTTATAAGCGTATGCCTTTCGGCTTATGTAATGCTCCAGGCACATTCCAAAGGTGCATGATGTCCATATTTTCCGACATGATCGGTAAAACGATGGAGGTCTTTATGGATGACTTCTCGGTCATTGGGGATTCATTCGAAGCATGTCTCTCCCATTTAGAAAACATGTTGAAATGGTGTGAAGACACCAATCTTTGTCTAAATTGGGAGAAGAGTCACTTTATGGTCAGAGAGGGCATTGTCCTCGGCCATAAGATATCTAAGAACGGGATTGAGGTTGACAGATCTAAAGTTGATGTCATTGGTAAATTACCTTATCCCACTACCGTCAAAGGTATTAGGAGTTTTTTGGGTCATGCCGGTTTCTATCGTAGATTCATACAAGATTTTTCTAAAATCGCCCGGCCTATGACTCATCTTCTTGAAAAGGATGCTCCTTTTATCTTCTCACCCGAGTGCATCGAAGCTTTTGAAACATTAAAGAAAAAGCTTACTGAAGCACCCATTCTGGTTGCCCCCGACTGGGATTTTCCCTTTGAGCTCATGTGCTATGCAAGCGATTTTGCTATCGGTGCAGTCCTAGGGCAACGAAAAGCTAAACACTTTCAGCCTATCCACTACGCAAGTAAAACCATGACTGAAGCTCAGACTCATTACACCACTACAGAAAAAGAATTGTTGGCTGTGGTGTATGCCTTTGAGAAGTTTCGGCAATATTTAATTTTGACAAAATGTGTAGTGTATACGGATCACTCGGCTCTCAAATATCTCTTTGCAAAACAAGATGCAAAGCCGAGATTACTCCGTTGGGTTCTCCTCCTGCAAGAATTTGATATCACAATACGTGATAAAAAAAGGAGCTGAGAACCTAGCTGCTGATCATCTCTCCCGATTAGAGAACCCACACCAAGATGTTTTCGAGAAAAAGGAAATAAATGAAACATTTCCTCTTGAGACACTCAGTGCGGTTGCTTTTCGTGGAGGTTCTACTACCCCATGGTTTGCTGACTTCGCAAATTACCATGCGGGTAACTTCATAGTGAAGGGGATGTCGACCCAACAGAAGAATAAATTCTTCAAGGATGTTAAACATTACTTCTGGGACGACCCCTACTTATTCAAAATCTGTGCGGATCAAGTCATCCAACGGTGTGTTTATGGACAGGAAGCTTTTGACATTCTCAAAGCTTGCCATGCTGGACCTACTGGTGGCCATCATAGTCCAAACTACACCGCCAAAAAGGTGTTTGATTCCGGGTTTTATTGGCCCACAATCTATAAAGATGCCCAAGATCTCATCAAAACTTGTGAAGCTTGTCAGCGTCACGGAAATATTTCACAACGAAATGAAATGCCACAAAATGTTATTCAAGTTTGTGAAATCTTTGATGTCTGGGGCATTGACTTTATGGGGCCATTTCCATCATCTCGAGGAAATAAATACATTCTCGTGGCTGTTGACTATTTGTCAAAATGGGTTGAGGCAAAAGCTTTATCCACTAATGATGCCCGAGTGGTTGTAAAATTCCTGAAAGCTCTGTTTGCCCGTTTTGGAACTCCACGTGCTATAATCAGTGATCGTGGTACGCATTTTTGCAATGACAAATTTGATAAAGTCATGCAAAAGTATGGTGTAACTCACCGTCTTTCTACTGCGTATCACCCACAAACAAGTGGACAAGTAGAAGTTTCAAATCGGGGTATTAAAAGAATACTGGAAAGGACTGTAGGAGAAAATCGTGCATCCTGGTCGGATAAATTGGATGATGCATTATGGGCCTTTCGTACAGCTTACAAAACACCCATCGGGTGTACACCTTACAAGCTTGTGTACGGAAAGGCATGTCATCTGCCGATCGAATTAGAGCACAAAGCCTACTGGGCCTTGAAACATGCTAACTTTGACCTCCAAACTGCGGGTGATCACCGTAAAGTTCAAATGAATGAATTAAATGAACTGCGTGATCAAGCCTACGAGAACTCTTTGATCTACAAAGAAAAGACAAAGAAGATTCATGACTCAAAAATAAAGTACCGCATTTTTAACGTTGGTGATCGAGTCCTTCTTTTCAATTCAAGATTAAAGATCTTCTCAGGCAAACTCAAATCCCGTTGGTCTGGTCCATTCACTATCACAAAGATTTATCCATATGGTACCGTTGAGTTATCTCAAGCTGACGGGCCTAATTTTAAAGTAAATGGGCATTGTTTAAAACACTACTTTGGAGAGGACATACCATTCATGGTTGTCCCGGATCTTCAAACTTTTCCCATGAACCAGTGAATGCGGGGATCGAGTCAAGCTAGTGACTCGGTGATCAGAAACATTAACCCACAACATGGGTTTTCACCCGTGTCTCTGTTTTCTTTCTCTTTTCTACCATCTAGTGTGGGGGAGATGCCCCACATGTTGTAAATATGTAAGTTTCAGTAAATATGTAAGTTTCCATATCAAAAAAAAAAAAAAAAAAAAAAAAAAATGTATGTATAAAAATGGTATGTGCTTAAACACATACCTTTTCTTGACCAAAACCGGACCAAAATAGACAAAAAACCCGACCAAATGCCAAATATATTGTGTTTTTTTGTTTTTACATATGCAGGCACGGATATCAAGAAAATCAACAAAAGACACGAGAAATACGGGAAAACGAGCACGGGAATGGAAGATGGTTAAAAGCCGGAGCCGGGAAAGAAATAATGGTCAAAAAGTCAAACGTGGTCCTCCAATTATCAGAGATTGTCAACATTAGCCCTTGGATTCAACTTTGAAAAAGTGGCATGATCAGTCCTTTAACTTTCAGAAATTACACACTTAACCCCTAGACATTTAAAACCTTAAAACTCTTAAAACTAATAAACCCGGATCTAAAGTAATCCCAACCCACTACCCACACCTACAAGTCCAACCCACCATTTATCCTAACCTAGCCCACTTAAACCCCCTAGACCCGACCCACTTAAAAACCCGGTCAACTAAAACCTTTACACTAGCCAACCCGTAAAAATCAAATAAATAAAAAAAAAAACTCACACACATACCAAACGCGCCAATTCTTACCCCAACCCAGAATTCCCCAAATCCCCTAGAACCCTAATTTTACCCTTCCAAAATTACCACTCCCCACATCAATTAACCATCAATTGCCAATCATTAGAGCTTCTAGAAACCTTATCACGTGATCAAAACATGTCAGAGATAATGATTAGTACAATAATGAGCTTTATGGACACATGGCAGTGCTTGATTGGACAAAACACGTCATTTCTTTAGCCTTGGATTCGTCTGACAAGGACAGAGAAGGTGCACACGCTCGGATTGCCAACATGTCACAATGGCAGCCTCTGATTGGTCTAACCACCTCATTGAAATGATCAAACGGCCACAATTGGATGGATGATGAGAAGATTGATCTAAGGGTGAAGAATGAACGATCTAGGACCTTCTGAAGACCCTGAGCTCAGCTATATATACTTCCTCACTCTCACGATTTGAAGGTGTTAGCTAGTTAGTGGTTAGTTTCTTAGGAGTAAGAGTAGTATAGCATAACTCATTGTATTGTAATCGTTTAGCTTTTATAAAAGTTGAGTTTACTGCTTTTTAATTTCCAAAGTATTGTACTCATTTCAAAGTTTTAATATAATTCTAGTTTTCCTTTAAAATTCCTTGTCATTTACTTTTCAATGCAATTTAGTGTTCCAACTTCACTTCTAGTTTACATTTTCTGTTATCATAAGCTCTTTCAAGCTAAACAATAGCTTGTGGAGAGTTATCTCTGCTTAAATTAGTTCAAGAGATAATAGTCAAAGAAAGTCAAAGTCCATTTGATCCATGATGATAGCAGTTTGAAGTGATGGTCTAGGAGGGGATTTGGAAGCCTCTAGCCTATCTAAAGATAGGCTTCTTTGGAAAACTCTCTGTTCTAGCTGAGAGTAATCTGTAAGTTCTTATAAGATTTTTTAAATTCCACTCAATAAGTAGCTTAATCTGTTTGTCTGTTATAGATTCATGTGTTGTTGATTGTTGTTATTCTGAGTTCCTTTGGTATATTTGAATGATGATTGGTTGATTTGGATAAGTGATTGTTGCTGAATCTGAGTTTGCTTTTAAATCTGCAAGTTAAAGAGTGTTTGGATCTGTGGTTTTCACAGTGATATTGTTGTTAAATTGTGGTTTGCTGAGTTCAAATTGACTGCAATACTTTAATTTAGCTCAGTTCTAGCATAATATTGGGTGTGCATTTGAGTAAAGTCATAATTGCTTTTGATTACCTTGAGTCTGCTAGTTTATGGTGTTTTTAAGATCTGTGATCTTTTGAATTGTTAAGCATAATGATGATGCATGTTAGTTGATGTTTAGAGTAGCTTTAATTCACTTAGATTGATAGATTTAGGCTGTTGAAACTCACTTTAGTCATCTATAGTTAGCATTTAAAAAGTCAAAAATGTTCTGTGCAACTGGTGCTATTTGGATTTGGCTGCTGAGTTCATGGGTTCTTTTGAATGATTGTTAGTGTTTGGAAATAGGATTGGATTAGTGATTTGAGTAGCTTTCCAGCTTGTAGATTTAGATCAAAAAGAAAATCTCAGTTTGGTGCTCAGTAGCTTATTTTTATTTAAGCTCAAAGTTGCTTGGCTGCTAGATATCTGCTCTGCTTTTCAGTCAAATGCTCTAGTTCATGAGTAGTTTTTCTTGCATTCTAATTGAGTTTAGTAAGAGATTATTGGGGCAAAAGCTAGTCAATATAGCTGTTCATTAGTTTCTACTTTTGGTTTTGACTTTTCAGCTTATTTGGTTAGCTTAATTGAGTCTTATTGTGAGCTATTTGGACTGTTTTCAAGTTGAGTGTAAAAACTCAACTGAACTGTGTATAAGCTGTTTTCCAGCTTATTTAAGCTTGTTTGAGCTCTTTCTTTTCATTAAAAGTAGTGATTGTTAGTTGTTGTTTGAATTTTGAAAGAAGGAAAAAAAAAAAAAAAAACTAGTTTGGATAAGTTGTAGTAGCCTAGGATCGAACCTGGGCTGCTTTTTAGAGTAAAACATTTTTTTTATTTTTCAATTTTTACAAATCAGTCCCTAGGTTTCAGTTTTAACATGTTCGGTCCTTGTCTTTGTTTAAAAACGAGTTGAGTATTAAAAATAAGTTTTAGATATTACAATTCTGGTCCTTGTCTTTTATAAAGTCTAAAACAGTTTCAGCTTTTACAATTTTAGTCCCTCGGGTTTTATAAACTTTTATTTTCTAAATTTTCTTTTGTAATTTAGTTTATTTTAATCACATTTTCAGTCCCTTGAGTTTTTAGCTTTTCATTTTAGGTTTATATCTTCACTATTAGTTTTATAAATTTCGGGATTAGCCCGAGATTTGCATTATTTGATTTCTTTTATTAATATTGTGTGCTTTTATTTGACATCGTAGATTGCTTTTAATTTTCAATAATTTAGTATAATCAACACCAAAATAATCACCGTCACTAATTCACTTCACATATTCACACACCGATTCGACTTAATTCGCCGTCAAACCTTCGTTGGGAGAACGACCCGGGGGAATTGTATTCGTTACAATTTCTTTGGACTAAAAAAAAATATATTACATCAATTAAATGGCGTCGCTGCCGGGGAAGGCTTGAAACGAGTGCGTCGATTTCGTCCGTTGTTTTTGTGATTTGAAGATCCTTCCTTGGAGGTTATTTATTTTATTTTTTTTTAAAAAAAATAAAAAAATACAAAAATATAATAAATAAAACACTTTTCCTAAAGTGTTTTCATAAATACATCTTAATAAACATCCTCGGTCTTCCGTTGAAGGAGGGCGGTTGTAAACCATTCCGAATTACAACAAAACAAATCGTGAAATTGATCGTTATCGGATTACTTTATTACTACAACCTAATTACGGGGTTTAAGGAAGCTTGACATTAAATTGTCGAGCTGAAGAAGGCGGGTTTTTAAGCATCTTCGGAGCTACCTTTGCCTTCCCGCCACGCTGCGCGTAGTTTTAAAGGAAACGGTTACGGTTAACGTAACGGTTACCAAAAAGAAAATAAAGTCTTTTGTTTTTTTCAATATATTAAAAAAGCCAAAAATAATTCCCAACCAAAAATACAAAAAGATTTTTGATTTTTATTTTTGTTTTCTTTTTGGTGTATGAACACCCGCTCATCTTCTCAAAATCTTATTTCTCCATTATCAAATCCCGAAAGGGTAATTCGACACACACACCGTGTTCATTTCCCAAACGTTGAGGAAATGAATCACGACGATCAAGCTCCTCTGGTGGAGCCTAATCAAGGAGCACAACCGGGCCCCGACCTCCGTCCGATGGAGGAACAACTTCAAACACCATTTAATGGTGTGCGAAGGGCCATTGTGATTCCCGACATACTTGCTAATCAATTTGAAATAAATCACGGGTTATTGAACCTAATCACTAGTATCTCTTACCACGGGTTCGAGAGTGAAGATCCTCATATTCACATTAGGAACTTCACCGATATAGTTGAGACCATTAAGCTTAACCAAGTGTCATATGATGCGATAAAGATGAATTTATTTCCTTTCTCCTCTAAGGGAGCGGCTCGAACTTGGCTTGAGAAGGAACCCCCGAACTCGATCTATACTTGGGGTGACCTAGCTTCAAAGTTCGTGAACCATTTCTATCCTCCTTCTAAGATTTCTAATCTCCGCGCTCAAATCTTACGTTTCCAACAAGCCTTTGATGAATCGTTCAGCGAGGCTTGGGATCGGTTTAAAGAGTTGTTGGAGAAATGTCCGAACCACGGTTTTTCGGAGCTTCATCAAATCGATACCTTTTATAATGGTTTGAGTCTTGCCGATCAAGATTCACTCAATTCGGCGGCCGGTGGAAACTTATTGGCTCGTAATACTCAAGAGGCGTTCGGAATAATTGAAAACAAAGCCCGTGTGAGAAATTCAAGGAGCAAGCTTCAAACGTCTAGTGCTAGTAGTAAGAACAATGAAGAAGTTATGAATGCTCTCGCCGCACTTAATAAGAGATTCGATTCATTTGTTATTGAGAAAACACCCAATCAAGTCAATGTTATTAACCATGGTTGTGAAATATGTGGTGGTCCTCATTCTTATTTCGAGTGTCCGGTCACCGGGGCTTATGGACACGAGAATGTGTATGCTACTAATTCGGGTGGTAATGGTTACCAACCCCAAGGAGACCGTAATCTCCTTAGCTACCGTTCAAACAATTCACTTGGACCACCACCGGGATTCAATAATCAAAGTCAAAATCAAGGTCAAAACCGTAATCAAGTTAACAATAATCAAAATCGTGCAAATAATGGTTTTCAAAACAATGGTTTTAATCAACATCAAAACCGGGGTTTTCAAGGAAATCAAAATCAAGGGAATTTTTATGGGAATTTCAATGCTAATCAAGGAAATATGAATCAAAATCAAGGAAATTTTCATAATCAAGGTTTCAATAACAACAACCGAGGGCAAAATTTTAATCAAAATCAAAATGTTGTTCCAAATCCGTCACCCTCGGATGAGATTCTTCGACAATTAATGCTTCAAAATCAAAATATGATGAGAACTCAAGAGTTGTTAACTAAGGAAATGAGTGAAATTAAGAAACGTTTAAATGATCGACCCTCGGGCTCGGGTACTACTTCTCTTCCAAGCAACACGATCGCAAACCCGAGGGGCGACGTTAAGGCGATCACAACACGTAGTGGTGTTTTTTATGATGGACCTACGGCTCCGACTACCTCTTCTTCTCTTCCTCCCAAGGTAGTCGCCCGTGAAACCGAGGTGACAACGGATATGGCACTTCCTACTAATAACGGAAGGACCGAAGACATCCAACCTCCGGTTGTCCAATCGTCAAAAGGAAAAGGGAAAGTTGATTTTGAACAAGAGGTTCCTGTTAAGATAAAACTTCCATATCCGTCGCGACTTGATGAACAAAAGCACCATGATAAGAATACACATCAGATGGAGAAATTCTACCAAATCTTTCAAGATATGAGCTTCGAAATTAGCTTCGCGGATGCTGCTCTCTTAATGCCGAAATTCGCATCGATGGTGAAGAATTTGCTGAGCAACAAAGATAAATTGTTTGAGATGGCAAAAACAACCCCGTTAAATGAACAATGTTTCGCGGTTCTCCTCAAAAAGCTTCCGGAAAAGCTTGGAGATCCCGGAAAGTTCCTTATTCCGTGCAATTTTCCGGGGATGGTTCAATGTTTCGCCTTGGCCGATCTTGGCGCTAGCATTAACCTAATGCCTAAGTCCGTTTGGGAAAAATTATCTCTCCCCGCTCTCACTCCGACCCGGATGACTCTCGAGCTTGCGGATCGATCAATTACTCGTCCAATTGGAATCGCCGAAGATGTCTACGTTAATGTGGGAAAGTTCCATTTTCCGGCTGATTTTGTGATTGTCGATTTTGATGCCGATCCCCGAGTTCCTCTCATTCTCGGGAGAGGATTCTTAAGAACCGGGCGCGCGTTGATTGATGTTTATGATGAAGATATTACCTTGCGAGTTGGTAATGAAGCCGTGACTTTCGATTTGGATCAAACCGCGAGATACTCCTCCAACGATAATTGCATGTTCGTGAACCGTATTGATATTATTGACGTTACTACGGAGGAGTATGCTCAAGAGATTCTCGGTTTTGCTAGTGGCAATCCCACTTTGGATTCTTCTTCTACCTCTATTGATAATTCTTCTTCGTCTACTATTTCTTCACCGATCATCTCCGACTCTTCCCCGTCCCTCACTCCATTTGAGGGAGGTGATTTCTTTTTGGAAGAGGTCAATGAGTTTCTTGCTACCGACACATCTTCTTCACCGGAAGATGATGATTCTTATTATGATCCGGAGGGGGATATTCTTATGCTTGAACAACTTTTGAATGAAGACCCTACCCCTTTTTCCCCTCCGATGGACCTTAAAATGGCCGACGTTAAGGAAATTAAGCCGTCTATTGAGAATCCTCCGGAGCTTGAGCTCAAGGATTTACCTCCTCATCTTGAATATGCTTTCTTGGGAGATTCCGATACATTTCCCGTCATCATTTCAAAAGCTCTCAAAGATGAGGAGAAGACAAAACTCTTAGACGTGCTTAAAAAGCATAAAAGTGCCATTGCTTGGCAGATCTCTGATATAAAGGGTATTGACCCTAAATTCTGCACCCATAAGATCTTATTGGAAGATAATTTCAAACCTGCTGTTCAGCAACAGAGACGGGTTAACCCAAAAATCCATGATGTCATAAAAAAGGAAGTTATTAAACTCCTTGACGCAGGGATGATTTATCCGATCTCAGATAGCTCATGGGTTAGCCCGGTCCACTGTGTGCCTAAAAAGGGTGGAATGACCGTGATAACAAACGAAGAAAATGAGTTAATTCCCACACGTCTCGTCACCGGATGGAGAGTGTGTATCGATTACCGAAAACTCAATGATGCTACCCGTAAAGACCATTTCCCATTACCGTTTATGGACCAAATGCTTGAGCGTTTGGCAGGAAATGAGTTCTATTGTTTTCTCGATGGCTTTTCCGGGTATTTTCAAATACCAATTGATCCCCAAGATCAGGAAAAGACCACCTTCACGTGTCCTTATGGAACATTTGCCTACCGACGCATGCCTTTCGGCTTGTGCAATGCTCCGGGCACGTTTCAAAGGTGCATGATGGCCATATTCCATGATATGATCGAGACGACGATGGAGGTCTTTATGGATGACTTCTCGGTTTATGGAAATTCTTTCTCCTCGTGCCTCTCCCATTTAGAGAAAATGCTTGAACGGTGTGAAAGCACCAATCTCGTTCTAAATTGGGAGAAGTGCCATTTCATGGTTAAAGAGGGCATAGTCCTCGGCCATAAGATTTCCAAATCTGGGATTGAGGTCGATCGAGCTAAAGTCGATGTTATCGCTAAGCTACCTCATCCCGCTACCGTCAAAGGAATCCGTAGTTTCCTTGGTCATGCCGGTTTCTACAGACGATTTATTCAACACTTCTCAAAAATCGCCCGGCCTCTGACCCATCTTCTTGAAAAAGATGCTCCGTTCTTCTTCTTTCCCGAATGCATTGAAGCAATCGAGGTTCTCAAAAAGAAGTTAACTGAAGCTCCGATCTTGGTTGCCCCCGACTAGGACTTGCCCTTTGAGCTAATGTGTGATGCAAGCGATTATGCTATCGGTGCAGTCCTGGGGCAACGCAAGTCAAAATACTTCCAACCGATACACTATGCTAGCAAGACAATGACCGATGCTCAATCTCATTACACTACTACTGAGAAAGAATTGTTGGCCGTTGTTTACGCTTTTGAGAAATTTAGACCGTATCTTGTCTTATCAAAAAGCATAGTGTATACGGACCATTCTGCTCTCAAGTATCTCTTAGCAAAACAAGATGCTAAACCAAGATTACTTCGGTGGATTCTTCTGCTCCAGGAATTTGATATTATCATTCGTGATAAAAAAGGGGCAGAGAATCTCGCCGCTGATCATTTGTCCAGACTTGAAAATCCCCATCAAAGTGATCTCGAGAAAAAAGAAATAACCGAAACATTTCCTCTCGAGACACTTGGGAAGATCTCTTTAAAGAATGATCCGAGTACCGCATGGTTTGCTGATTACGCAAATTACCATGCGGGGAATTTTGTGGTGAAAGGGATGTCGTCCCAGCAGAAAAAGAAGTTTTTCAAAGATGTTAAACATTATTTCTGGGACGACCCCTACTTATTCCGGATATGTGCCGATCAAGTGATAAGACGGTGTGTGCATGGCCAAGAAGCCGTTGACATCCTCAACGCTTGCCATAATGGACCCACGGGGGGACATCATGGTGCCAGTTACACCGCTAAAAAAATCTTTGATTCTAGATTCTATTGGCCGACAATCTACCGCGATGCCCACAACTTGGTAAAGTCTTGTGACTCTTGCCAACGTCAAGGAAAAATCTCGCAAAAAGACGAAATGCCTCAAAATGCAATTCAAGTCTGTGAGATTTTTGACGTGTGGGGCATCGATTTCATGGGGCCATTCCCGTCTTCACGAGGGAATAAGTATATCCTCGTGGCCGTCGACTACTTGTCAAAATGGGTTGAAGCTAAAGCGCTCCCCACTAATGACGCCCGAGTGGTTGTTAAGTTCTTGAAAAATCTCTTCTCCCGATTCGAAACTCCTTGTGCTATAATCAGTGATCGTGGTACTCACTTCTGCAATGATCAATTTGCAAAAGTTATGCTCAAGTATGGTGTCACTCACCGACTTTCTACCGCGTATCACCCGCAAACAAGCGGACAAGTCGAGGTTTCGAATCGTGGATTGAAACGTATCCTTGAAAGAACCGTTGGTGAAAATCGAGCCTCGTGGGCCGACAAATTGGATGATGCTTTATGGGCTTTCCGAACCGCTTTCAAGACACCCATCGGGTGTACTCCTTACAAGCTGGTTTACGGAAAGGCCTGCCATCTGCCCATCGAGCTCAAGCATAAGGCATATTGGGCCTTGAAACATGCCAATTTTGACCTTAAGACCGCGGGTGATCACCGTAAGCTCCAAATTAATGAGTTAAATGAGCTTCGGGATCAAGCCTACGAGAATTCTTTGATCTACAAAGAGAAAACAAAGAGGATTCATGACTCTAAGATTAAAAACCGCATTTTCAATGTTGGTGATCGAGTCCTCCTTTTCAATTCTCGGCTAAAGATTTTCTCGGGCAAACTCAAAACCCGCTGGTCTGGGCCATTCACCATCACTCAAGTTTTTCCATATGGAACCGTCGAGTTAGCTCAAAATGACGGTCCAAACTTTAAGGCGAATGGTCATAGGTTGAAACACTATTTTGGAGGGGACGTACCATCCATGGTTGTCCCGGATCTCCAAACTTTCCCCATGGACAACTAAATTCGGGGTCGAGTCAAGCTCATGTGACTCGGTTAACAAAAACAAGCGCTTCGTGGGAGGCACCCCATGCTTATCCATCTATCTTCTTTCTATTTTCTTAATAAAGAGGAGGGGATCCTCTTCCATGTCTTGTGTCTCGTTGTTTTTCTGTGTTGTGTCCAGGAATGCCCGATGATGAAGACTCTCGTGCTCGTAGTTTCCTTCACGCTACTCGAGTTTCATCATCCGCTGCTTATCCAATATCCAAAATCTTATCGTTTTACATTTATCTTTTGGCATAATTAATAAACGGCCTTAGATTTTTGTAGGGATACCCGTACCTTTAAGACATTGAGGACAATGTCTCGTTTTAGTCTGGGGGGGGTGATCTTTCGATTCGATTTTTGCCTTGCATCTTTGCCGTTTACTCATGCAACTCCGTTTTTCCTCCAAAAAAGTCCAAAAAAAATGAGAAAATTTAAAAATTTTTGTGCAAAAATATAATAAGTTTTGACATTTTTGATTTTACGCTGGGTAGAGTAGGAATAAAATTTTGACTTGACCGGGCGTGTTGAGCCCTAGCTTGTTCCCTTAACCAATGATAATCATATAAGCTTGTGCTAGTCTTGTACACCAGGAGCTATAAAAGGCGAATTCTTTCTTAAGAGTTTGCAAGTTCCCGTACTTGACTTTATACATACATGGCTTTAAAGCTTTCGCTAGTCTTTTACATAAGGAGCTAGAAAGCGCGAATTCTTTTCAAGAATTTGCAAGTTTCTGTAACTGACTTTATATATGCGTGGCTGATTATCGGCTAAGTATTCGCCAATTTCATTATTTGAGATTTTTAAATGTGCGAAGAGCGAGAAATGATAGAGTTTATTTAGAAGTTAGATGCCAAACGTGGAGTAGTTGGTTCTCTTTAGAGCTCGTCGTAGGTACTTGTGGCCTTTTGCTCCCGTAAAATTGTTTCACCCCATATATTGTATAAATAATTAAAGATATTTAGGTTTAGAACGAAATTTAGTTCTCCATCTTCTTAAAAGAATTTTTGCTCTAAAGATTGGGTACACATCAAGGTCCCGTATTAAGTGAATAAGTTGTAAAGTGCTCTTAGATTTCGGATTGAGATCGGACCTTGGATCCTTACTTCTAAAGGCGGTAAGGTCTTGGATTTAAACCGTGAAGGTTCGTTTTCTAAGGGTTACTATTGTATGTTTGATGTTTTGGAAACACCCGGTAATCCCGTGGTATTAAGTTATTGAGTGAAGAAAAGTTGAGTTAAAAAAAAAAAAAAAAAAAAATGTATGTTGAGATGTATGGATTTTGTGCTTAATGTGTTAGACAAGTTGATGGCACATGAGGTGCATGTGAATGACCCTAGATCGGGCACATGAGGTGCACGTGATGTTTCTCCACAATTGATGTCTACATGTTTGTATGAGTTCTTTAGTCTTTGATATATGTAATAACCTTGATTTGGACCTCATTTTTATGGCAAACTTTCTTGCAAGAAGATGGAAAACTACTTAGCGTTTTAAGATTGGTATCTTTATCGGACTAATAATTATGAAAACAAGAAGATTAAGAAGAAATTCATTTCTCTCACAAAAATAAAATAAGTAGAAACAAAAATAAGAAAATGGGAGCAAGAGGTTATTACACAAGTAACTTCTATGAGTAGTGTTGGCATCTAATTTCTAAGTAGGTTGTGATATCGTTTATAAGCTTAGTTTGGGAGCATGTGAAAAATCAAGGACGATGAATTTTATCCTTATGGTCACTCCTCTATGAGTTGTGTATCTACTCTATGACCCTAAAAATTATCTTTAGATAATGATTGTCAACAAAGCCGTCACTTGAATAATAAGAAAAATACAAAAATAGAATAAAAGGAAAAATGGGGAGTTTTTAGAACTTAAGATTTCTTGATCTCTTTTGAAAATTTTGCTACTTCTCAAAGTTAGTAAAAAGAGATTGGAAATTTTCAGTTTCGAAAACGTGTTTTTATAACATTGCATGAGGACATTGCAATAGCTTAGTCTGGGGGAATTTGGTATGTGCTTAAACACATACCTTTTCTTGACCAAAACCGGACCAAAATAGACCAAAAACCCGACCAAATGCCAAATATATTGTGTTTTTGTGTTTTTACATATGCAGGCACGGATATCAAGAAAATCAACAAAAGACACGAGAAATACGGGAAAACGAGCACGGGAATGGAAGATGGTTAAAAGCCAGAGCCGGGAAAGAAATAATGGTCAAAAAGTCAAACGTGGTCCTCCAATTATCAGAGATTGTCAACATTAGCCCTTGGATTCAACTTTGAAAAAGTGGCATGATCAGTCCTTTAACTTTCAGAAATTACACACTTAACCCCTAGACATTTAAAACCTTAAAACTCTTAAAACTAATAAACCCGGATCTAAAGTAATCCCAACCCACTACCCACACCTACAAGCCCAACCCACCATTTATCCTAACCCAGCCCACTTAAACCCCCTAGACCCGACCCACTTAAAAACCCGGTCAACTAAAACCTTTACACTAGCCAACCCGTAAAAATCAAATAAATAAAAAAAAAAACTCACACACACAACAAACACGCCAATTCTTACCCAACCCAGAATTCCCCAAATCCCCTAGAACCCTAATTTTACCCTTCCAAAACTACCACTCCCCACATCAATTAACCATCAATTGCCAATCATTAGAGCTTCTAGAAACCTTATCACGTGATCAAAACGTGTCAGAGATAATGATTAGTACAATAATGAGCTTTATGGACACATGGCAGTGCTTGATTGGACAAAACACGTCATTTCTTTAGCCTTGGATTCGTCTGACAAGGACAGAGAAGGTGCACACGCTCGGATTGCCAACATGTCACAATGGCAGCCTCTGATTGGTCTAACCACCTCATTGAAATGATCAAACGGCCACAATTGGATGGATGATGAGAAGATTGATCTAAGGGTGAAGAATGAACGATCTAGGACCTTCTGAAGACCCTGAGCTCAGCTATATATACTTCCTCACTCTCACGATTTGAAGGTGTTAGCTAGTTAGTGGTTAGTTTCTTAGGAGTAAGAGTAGTATAGCATAACTCATTGTATTGTAATCGTTTAGCTTTTATAAAAGTTGAGTTTACTGCTTTTTAATTTCCAAAGTATTGTACTCATTTCAAAGTTTTAATATAATTCTAGTTTTCCTTTAAAATTCCTTGTCATTTACTTTTCAATGCAATTTAGTGTTCCAACTTCACTTCTAGTTTACATTTTCTGTTATCATAAGCTCTTTCAAGCTAAACAATAGCTTGTGGAGAGTTATCTCTGCTTAAATTAGTTCAAGAGATAATAGTCAAAGAAAGTCAAAGTCCATTTGATCCATGATGATAGCAGTTTGAAGTGATGGTCTAGGAGGGGATTTGGAAGCCTCTAGCCTATCTAAAGATAGGCTTCTTTGGAAAACTCTCTGTTCTAGCTGAGAGTAATCTGTAAGTTCTTATAAGATTTTTTAAATTCCACTCAATAAGTAGCTTAATCTGTTTGTCTGTTATAGATTCATGTGTTGTTGATTTTTGTTATTCTGAGTTCCTTTGGTATATTTGAATGATGATTGGTTGATTTGGATAAGTGATTGTTGCTGAATCTGAGTTTGCTTTTAAATCTGCAAGTTAAAGAGTGTTTGGATCTGTGGTTTTCACAGTGATATTGTTGTTAAATTGTGGTTTGCTGAGTTCAAATTGACTGCAATACTTTAATTTAGCTCAGTTCTAGCATAATATTGGGTGTGCATTTGAGTAAAGTCATAATTGCTTTTGATTACCTTGAGTCTGCTAGTTTATGGTGTTTTTAAGATCTGTGATCTTTTGAATTGTTAAGCATAATGATGATGCATGTTAGTTGATGTTTAGAGTAGCTTTAATTCACTTAGATTGATAGATTTAGGCTGTTGAAACTCACTTTAGTCATCTATAGTTAGCATTTAAAAAGTCAAAAATGTTCTGTGCAACTGGTGCTATTTGGATTTGGCTGCTGAGTTCATGGGTTCTTTTGAATGATTGTTAGTGTTTGGAAATAGGATTGGATTAGTGATTTGAGTAGCTTTCCAGCTTGTAGATTTAGATCAAAAAGAAAATCTCAGTTTGGTGCTCAGTAGCTTATTTTTATTTAAGCTCAAAGTTGCTTGGCTGCTAGATATCTGCTCTGCTTTTCAGTCAAATGCTCTAGTTCATGAGTAGTTTTTCTTGCAATCTAATTGAGTTTAGTAAGAGATTATTGGGGCAAAAGCTAGTCAATATAGCTGTTCATTAGTTTCTACTTTTGGTTTTGACTTTTCAGCTTATTTGGTTAGCTTAATTGAGTCTTATTGTGAGCTATTTGGACTGTTTTCAAGTTGAGTGTAAAAACTCAACTGAACTGTGTATAAGCTGTTTTCCAGCTTATTTAAGCTTGTTTGAGCTCTTTCTTTTCATTAAAAGTAGTGATTGTTAGTTGTTGTTTGAATTTTGAAAGAAGAAAAAAAAAAAAAAAATAGTTTGGATAAGTTGTAGTAGCCTAGGATCGAACCTGGGCTGCTTTTTAGAGTAAAACGTTTTTTTTATTTTTCAATTTTTACAAATCAGTCCCTAGGTTTCAGTTTTAACATGTTCGGTCCTTGTCTTTGTTTAAAAACGAGTTGAGTATTAAAAATAAGTTTTAGATATTACAATTCTGGTCCTTGTCTTTTATAAAGTCTAAAACAGTTTCAGCTTTTACAATTTTAGTCCCTCGGGTTTTATAAACTTTTATTTTCTAAATTTTCTTTTGTAATTTAGTTTATTTTAATCACATTTTCAGTCCCTTGAGTTTTTAGCTTTGCATTTTAGGTTTATATCTTCACTATTAGTTTTATAAATTTCGGGATTAGCCCGAGATTTGCATTATTTGATTTCTTTTATTAATATTGTGTGCTTTTATTTGACATCGTAGATTGCTTTTAATTTTCAATAATTTAGTATAATCAACACCAAAATAATCACCGTCACTAATTCACTTCACATATTCACACACCGATTCGACTTAATTCGCCGTCAAACCTTCGTTGGGAGAACGACTCGGGGGAATTGTATTCGTTACAATTTCTTTGGACTAAAAAAAAATATATTACATCAAAAAATAATGGCTATTAGTATTTCCCTTTCACGTTCTAAGTGTTGGTTTAACAACCGGTACTTTGAATATTGAGGGCAATATTCAGTTCTAAGTGTGGGGGGGAATTCTAGCGAATTTGATCAAATGTACCATCTAGTACCCCCATTTTTGCCAAAATTTTAAAATTTTTTCTCACTTAGAACTCAATAAATGGTTATCAGTCCGCCATGTCTAACCCACTTAAGGATTGGCTAATCCGAGAGCAAACGGCTCTTGGTAAAGATGTCTCAAATCCGTTGATGGCTTACAATTTGCCGAAAATTGTATGGTATTCAACTCCCCATATCTTCATAAGTGAAGAGTTGGCTAGCCCGCAAGGTTATGGCTTGTGGTAAAGGCAGTGAAAAACCATATTGGTAATCAGCTCACCAAAGATAATAACTGTATTTTATCTAAGAGTTGGCTAGTCCAGAAGCAAACGGCTTCTGGTAAAGACAAATCAAAACCGTTAACAGCTGATGGTTTGCTCAAAATCATTTGGTTATCATTGTACCAAAGTATCACATACTAAAACATTGGCTAGTCCAGAAGCAAACGGCTTTTGGTAAAGACAAATCAAACCCGTTTACAGCTGGTGATTTACTCAAAATCATATGGTTATCAGTGTACCATAGTTCTTACTTGAACTGAAACATTTGGCTACTCCAGAAGTAATGGCTTTTGGTAAAGAGAAAAATCCATTAAAACTTCATAAAAGATTGCTAGGGACTAGCAATAGTTTAGAGTGGGGGATTGATGAGTGTCTAAATACTCATCATTTTTACCTAATCTGAGCTGCCAAAACATCCAAAAACACTCAGAAATGCATCATAATTCTGAAATTATCCCAGAATTGTGTTTTATATGTTTCAGATGCAAAATGTTTAAAAACAAGTGAAAAACGAACAAAGTTTGCATAATTGGCAGTTTCAGTCCCTCAACTTTCAAAAGTTGTCAAAACTAGTCCCTGGTTATTCTAAAAACAGGAAAAGTCATCAAAGGTCCTTTAAGAATCATAAAATTACATAATAAGTCCTTTGGTGCAAAATTACAAATTTACAACTTTGGTCCCTCAACTTTGAAAAATGTCTGAAATAGTCCTTAAGGTTTTAAAATTGGAATTTATCAAATATAACCCTTGTACTATTCTCAAATGACATAATTGGTCCTTTTTGATAACTTTTGGATAATTACAAGTTAAGCCCTTCAAGAACCAGAAAATTACATAAAAGGTCCTTGGTTTTGTAAAAATGGAAAAATGTGCAACAATGGTCCTTGTATTATCTATTATTGCAGGTATGGTCCCTATGATAACTTTTGGAAGCTTGTCACATGAGGTCCTTGAAAATCAGAAAGTTACAATTTTGGTCCTTGTGATTTAGCTACTATAACCAACCGGACCCAAAATAAATAAACAAACCAACCCATCCTTATTAAAACCCATCCCATTTATTTAACCCAAGCCCAACATCCCAAAGCCCAACCAAATCCTTACCCGACCCAACCCCTTTCTTAGTTAAACCTGAGTTTGACTCAGTCAAACTTATCCCTTTCCCTGAAAACCCGCCAAACCAGAACACCAAACCACCAAACCACCTCACCCATAGTATTTCTGCAAAACCACCCCCCATCCAATCCCACTCACCTAACAATGCCAAAAGCATTAAAAGCTTCTTCTCCACCTCTCCAAATGCATTTAATGCTACATACCTGCTCAATCCACTAACTCAATTTTCCCGCCAAAATGCCAAGTGGACAGCTGAGATCACTAGAAGGCAATTGAAGGGTTGGATTATGATCAGAGGTTGATGACAAGGAGTTCCCAGATATTTGTGGTATAAATAAGAGCATTGTGTTAGCTCATTCGTATGTATTAATTTTCTAGTGTAATTGTAATTTTTATTTCAGTACTTTTCATATTTTAATTTCAGTTTCAGTTATCAATATAAGTTCCATTTAAGTTATAAAAGCTTATTTCGATCACCCTTGTTCTAAATTTCATGTATGCTCAATTTTCAAGTTACTGTGAATCGTATTAAGTTGAAACCCAATCCATAAGCTCTTACAAGCTCCTATACCCTTGCTATAAGCTTACAAAAGCTTATAATAGCTTTCTGTAAGCTTATATAGAGTTTACTAGTTAATAAGCTCGAATTTGGAAAATGGTCAACGAAAGTCAACACTGGGTCAAATAAGCTACTCTGGGATTAATAAGCTGAAATTATGGAAGCTTATGGTTTAGTGGTTCTGTGAAGAACCTATAGGAGTGTTCCTTGGTCCTTGTTCTTGGTTTAAAGCTGGAAATCAGTTGTAAGCCCTTTTAAGCAAATTTTGCATTTTAATGTTTAAGTTGTTTTTAAGCTTTGATCTTTATGTTTATGTGTTTCTGGGTTGTTGTTAAGTAAATTAATCCATTAAAACAGCCTGTTTGTTCTTTGAAATCTATAGTTGCTTTAAAATCCTAGTTTCACTTCTATATAGCATAATGAGTACTCTTTATCATTTGTGGTTGTGATTGTTTCTAAGTGCTTATTTATACTTAATATATCATAAAAAGTCATTGTGGATCAGTTACAATAGCCCTACTAGCCATTTGCTTCCCAAAACTCAAAACAGTCAACATATAAGGGGTGTTTGGATCAGGCTTGCTTGTTGAGTTCTTGGAGTCCTCTTTGGTATTTATTGGCCTTAGTAGTTTGCTGATGTTAATATAGAACAGAGAAACCATAAAAATCCATAGGTCATAGCTTAAAAAGTCAAAATCACTATTTAATCTCTCATCTCAGTTGACTGTTAGGAATTTTAGTTGCAAAATCAGTCATATTAGTTACAAAGTTGTTAATGTTGCTTGTTCTAGTCTTATTATAGCTTATTATTGCAATTTCAGTCAGTAGATTAGAATCAAAACTCACCAAAGTCAAATATTCAAAAAAACAGCTAAAAGTCAAAAATTCAGGTTTAAACTTGTTCTGAGCTGCTGATCTTTGATCAAATTGGACATCAATTGGGTAGTTTCTGATAGGGCTTTTAGGATTTTAAGATAGCCAGTAGTATAGGCTAAGTTTTGCCCCCATAATATTCCATCTTTATTGCTTATTTATCAACTTAATCTAGTCTGCAAGTTTGCTAGTTTTCTGCTATTTCTGCATAAGCTTTGCATCTGTCATAGTGCTTATCTAGCTTATTTCTGGTGCTTATCTGTTTGATTTAAGTTGATTTGTGCTTATTTAAGTTGGTTTAACCTGTTCTGAGCATTTGGTAAACTTTTGTGCTTATTTGCTTATTTTTGGGCTTATTGCAAACTGCTTATCTGCCCAAATCAGCTCTCCAGGCTTATTAAACATTTGATTTTATTTTTCATAGCTTTTTAATAATATTTTAGATTTATCTGTAAATTTTCATAATTTTTTGAATAGTTTTAATATTTTTAATCTTTTTTATCAGTTTCTATTAGTAATAAAATCATAATAAATAGAAAAATAATCAGAAAAATATAAATCCAATTTTCTTAATTTTATTTTGTCATTTTTAATCTAGGAAAAATATAATCTTATTTTTAGACCTTAAGAAAAACCAAAAATAGAAATATAGTGATAGCTTCTATTTAATAGAATTTATCTTTTTAAATTTTAATTAAGTAATTTTCATTTTTATAATTTTCTTAGCTTTTTCTCATCTTATAATATTTTTAGAAAAAGTTTTATAATTTTCTTTGTTCATTTAGTATTTTTTATAAATTTAAATAGTTTAATAAGTAATTAAATAAATAAATAATTAATAATAATTAAATAAAAAGTGTAAAAAATATAATTTAAGTTTTAAAATAAGTTTTTAGTAATTTTACAATTTTAGGTTTTAATTTTCTAAAACTTTAGTTTTTGTCCCATTTTAGATTTTCCGTTGCGCGTTTTTAGGGTAATTAATTCGCGTTCAATTTTATTGTGCATATCTGTTTTAATTTATTATTTAGAATTGTTAAAATCAAAATCAAAAGCAATCTAAATCATCAATCACTCTAATCCACACTTTACACAGTTGCCCATTCACATCTCGTTGGGAAACGATCCGGGTGATCACTTGCCTGGTTTCACACTACACACGAGTATTCGTTCTGAGACTGTTTATATTTATATATATACATTTTCAGAAGGATCAAAGAACTTCGCAAGAGGAAGGCACGAACGATGTCCATCAAAGAAATTGTACGCAAAAGCGAATTGGATAAATAGATCCGACCTTCTGAGGAAGCATAAACAAGTCGGGTAATAAGGAAGCCTGCTACTGATGAAAATTGCTCAAAACCTAGTTGCGGTTGCACCATTCAACGGGCATGACATGGTATGAATTTCCACAAGTTTTTTGTGAATTTTATGGTCGTTGTTTAAACTGTCCATGCCAAAGGGAAAATTACTAAGTGTAGCAAACTAAGTATTCATACTGAATGTGATGTAAATCTTCCTACACTATTAATGAAAGTAATGAATTCCCGTCAAATTTTTTGACTCATCAATTTACTATAAATATTTGACTCACTAAGTGTTACAAGTTTCAACGTTCGAAAGGATGCTACAGGCCACACATGATCCTTCGATATGATATCAAGCATACATCCATTAAATTCACGTGCTACAGGCCACATAGTATGGCAATCAGGTCACAATGACCAAAACGTGATTTGGCCACACTTGAGCCCAGATACTACAACAATCGGACAATAGGTCAGATAGTCTAACTCAGGGGTGGTAATATAATCCCTGCGAAAATTAACCCCTTCGAGAAGTCTATTGGGTAATCCAATACGATTACGCCAATGGCTGCTATCTAGTTCCTAGAATTAAATGAGGAGAGGGTCATAAACTACTCCACAAAAGGAATATCACACTACTGTCCTACTAAGCACGGTCGTAAGTGCAAACATAAATAAATACGATAAAATATAACGACCCACGATTGATAAACAGAAATTGTCTGGAGGGCATACATACACCCTCGTTACAGATAATAAGTTATTGTTCAAAAAATAAAAAAGCACATGGTGCTAAAAGCAGTTACTACAAAATAAACGCCATGAAAGGTGTGGAAGGTCACAACAAACAAGGCTTCAAATGAAGGGAGAAGACTGGAAGTCCACCGTGGAAGAAGTCAGGCCTATGCTGGGAGGCTTGAGATTTCTAAGGAAATGTAAGTATTTCTCTGCATACTGGGCCAACGAAGAGGGATACGGAGACTTCAATGCATACAGATCATCTACAGCCTTCTCGAAGGCTGCCCCTGCCAACGGGTTATAAACCCTCATCTCTTCAGGCATCCAGGAGGCTCCGAGCTTCGCGGTCTCTTCCAAGGTGTAGGCTCTACCAGAAAGCCAAGCTTTCCATTGCAAATCTGCAAGCACTACATTGGAATGATCAGATGCAACATACTTCTCCACAACATGTGGAATTAGCTCTTTGATTACTGTTGCTCGCTCCGACTCTGTAGTCTCAGCCCTATCAGTTAAAACCTCAATTTCTTCCTGGAGGCTGGCAGCAACAGCAAGGTGCGTGGACTCCTTCTCATCATAAGATTGACTATACTGATGAGCCTCCACCAGCTCCTGCTTTAAATGATCCATTTCTGAATGATCGTACTGCAATGAAGAGACCTCAGCTTGCAAGCTCCGAATACGGGTAGTTAGAAGACTTCCCGTCATGGCAAAATGAAGTGCATAGACATCAAAAGAGTCAGCTAAACCTTCTAGAGAAAAATCATTTTCTGCGAACACCTGGCATGGATAAACCTGAAAACACATACCAAGCGGTCATCACTTTCGCAGGTCCTGGATAATCAATGTAAGTAAGGTAGGCGTATTCTAATATTGGGCAATAATGGAAAGTGGGATACATAAGTTAAAACACCTACTTGGTGTGAATAGGTCGTTTGGTTTGGTTGGAGGATCAGTTTCTTCAACAGTTGCCGAGGACGATGCTCTCCCCAATAAAGGCCCACATTCAACATCATTCCTTGGCCTTTTGGAGCCAGTTAGAGATTGAGAAGTCGATGAACCAACAACTTCTTTTCCCCTAGAGGAGGAGGCCCTTTGGTGCAGACCAAACGTTTCATGAGGAGAACCAACATAAGACAAATTCATCTCTTTCCCACCAACTCTGTTGGCACTTAGGATGGCCTGCACCATCACCCTATCGCCATTAGCATGGTTTGTAGATGATGAAGGATTCTCAGCAATGGCAGTCATCGGTGTTTCATCGAGGAAATCAGGAAAGATAATCGGGTGCTTACGGAGGAAGTTTCTCAAATCCATACCTAGGAGGTACAATACGATTAATGACGAAACAAGGATATAATTGGCGCTAAAGATTCAAATAATAGCAGGTTGGTGAAAACTTTTTACCTAGAGATGAAGAAACTGTTGAAATACTATACGCTGACGAGGGGGTAAAATTGTTTATATATGGACGACTCAGAGTATTTATCTTGGTAAGAATGTAATCGCAATCGTCCATGTGTAAGGTAGGTAAGTGCGCCGGATTTGAAATGAGGATAAAATTTTGATTTGACAGCTCCGGATACCAAGGAACGACTGTTGACTTTTCAGTAATTATGGATAAGCTAACTCCCGATGCAAGTGGGATTCGCATTAAATGCGGCTATTAATTGGAAAAATGTAGTGGTTTTCAGGATTAAGGTCCCAAAGTAATATTCAAAGTCGAATGAAATATGGCGATCAGGTGACAAGACGAAGAAGCTTTCGATATGAGGGCTTCGAAATAGTATTGCGAAGTCAAAAATAATACATCCATAGATGCATATATCACTTTCGAATGGAAGGCTTGATGACTTACCCTCCGAATTGGCTTGGAGGATACCCCTCTGAGTTCGCTAGGACCTCCTCCCACTAAACATACAAAGGCCTTCGAAAAGGTCCCCTTGGCGTAAAACCATCCTTACGATGGTTACCAGTATGGGAATCTGTCAACTGAAGCACAATGCCCTATGGGGTGTGCCCTTCGTGAAGACTGGCTTAGAGAACATCTCTGACCGAGTCAAACCCCTGATTAAATCTCTGTCAAAGCTTTCCCGCCAAGATAGAGATCGTGGTACATAGCCCCTTGTGATCCCCTAAAAGCGCGGGACTCCCCCACGTTCACTGGTTCTTGTGAGATATGTGTAACCGCCTATTATTCATCACCTATAAATAGATGGGCAGAACACTCAGGTATGGATAGAATTTTACACACATATGATTTATACCTACAACCATATACACCAACTTACTCTCACGCCGGAGGTGATTCACAGGGTCCAACCCCTGCGCTTCACTTAACGTAGTGTTTCTATATTTGGTGACTTGGAAGCATATCCGGAAGTCCTGACCCAAGGAGCGGCCGGTCAAGGTCACCAAGAAGGAGGGGTCTAGAAAGGAAGACGGTGTTCAAAAGATTGGAAAGAGGTGTGTTCAATAGGCTGGGAGATAGAGAAAGGAGCGTGTTCGTATATTCACGTGATTCCCGGTATAATAACCTAAAACGTTGATTCTAAAATCCGTTAATAAACTAAACTTGAACCCGAACACAAGTATGTTAACTCTAAGATAATACTTAAGAATTTCAAAATATAAAAACCACATAACATAAGTCATACAAATCGGTATATACATAAAAGTTGGCCACATTCATACATCTCATATTAGGTCCAAAAAGATAAAAATTCTTGTACACAACTTATTCTATGGAAAATATCTAGATTTATTTTGAAGTTTGAAAAGAAACTAGATCTTCCCTTATCACCCTTGGATCGGCATTACTCCTCTTATATCTTCCCCCCTCCTCTTCATTCTGCCAACCGAATTCACAACAACAAAAGCACACAAAAACCCTAGCAGTAAAACTTGGGTTGCGGCAGTAGGTTTCTTCTTATTTCATTCGAGTAGCAGGTGGTCAAAGGAGGAGTGCAAGGATAATAATAGAGGGTGTTTGATCGTAGTTTATGTGGGTCTAAAAAGCTGCTGTTCGAATTAGATTTTGAGCATACAGGAGGTTCTTGGTTAGGGTTTATTCTAGTTTATTCTGTTCTTGTTTCATCTCCATATCGACACAGAAGGTATACTCCACCTTTTGATCTTGTTTCCTCTTGACATGAGCTTATGAAATATTAATATGGTAACCTGAAAACATCTAGTGATCGACCTAAAAAGATATACAAAGGAAAGATTATTGATCGCATGAAATAATGACATTGTTGTGTCAATTTAAGGCCTTAATCTGCTACATAATTTAGTATATATAAAAGTTATGAACCTGGTTTTGGGGACATGTAATTGATCACTAAAATACCTCTTAAAATTTGGGAAGGGTCGCTTGAAATGATGTATGTGTATACATATCGAAAGAGGGTTTTATTTGGCCATTAAACTAAGAATTTCTGCATGAAAACTTGGATCCTTATTGTACATGAAATAAAGAATCAGTACATATGTTTATATAGGCTCATAATCTGGAAATTCATATGTGTAAAAGTGTGATGTTATGTATACTTAAGAAGGCTGTAAAACCTAGATAGTATACGTGTAAAATGAGGCTATATTGCATGCATGGCGAGTCGATATGTTATGGTAGAATGCGGATGGAAATAAGGACTGATCTAATGGGTAAAATAAAGGACATATGGGTCGAATGTATGTAGAAACTAGGGTGTGGGTTATGATTTTAGGTGGCCGTATAGTGTGTGTATGTGGCTGTTATAATGAGTCGTGTATGTGTGCATGAGAATGTGTTGTGAATGTGTCGAATGAGCTTGTCCTTGGGGGTGTGTGTGTCGCTTTTAATAGGGTCGAACCAGGAAGGATATAAGACTTGTTGGTTTAGGTCATTTGCATGTGAGTCGTGTGTGGGAAAAAGGAGGTACTGGGTGTGAAAATATGGTCGAGTCCAGGCTTCATACAAGGGTCTTATGTGTGTAAATGGTGTCGAGTAAAAAAAAAGGGTTTTTAAACAAAAAGGGAATGGGACGATTAGGGTTAGTATTTGAGTTTCAAATGGGGCGTTTGTGTTGTCAGGTATTACGTGTAGTACGAATAAATGTGACGTGGTTGTGGTGTAATTTGGGCCAGCAAAGAGACATAGGGTGCACGCGTTTTAGTGTCAAGAAAATAAGGAGTTGTGGGTGGGTAATAAGGTGTCAAGTGTATGTGTCTAAGTATGAAAGTAAGAGTTGTAAAAATAAGAAACATGGGCTGTCATAGGTATGTAATTGTGTCGTACAAAATGACTATGGTTGGGTCGAATGTGGTGTGATATTGTAGTTCAAATGTGTGATTTTATTTTGTGTTGGTCATGACAAATGGGCAAGAAAAAGGACTTAAAGGGTTAAGTTGGGTTCAGTTTTAAAAATAAGGAATAGATGTCTTGTAGGTGAATAATTAGAGCGTGTGTTTTATGTTAAAATATTCGGCTAAGTGTGAAGGTTAAATGGGTCGAAATGTGGTAAGGGCCAAAAAGGGTATTGAGTTGTTCTTATGTTGAATTAGGGTTTTAATACATGAATTGGGATTTAATTGCATGGAACATTTAATGAGATGATTAAAATATACAAAACATGAGAAATTTCTTATAAATATGTAATTTACACTTTAGCCCCAGAACTTTGATAAAATGACACTTTAAACCCCAAACTATTATAAGTTGTCTTATTTAATCCTAAACTATAATATTAGTCATATTAAGTCGTTAAGTTTACTCAATTGTCATTTATAACCCTAAAATTTATTAATCCGGAAAACTTACTAATTATGGAAACTTACTAAATCGGGAAACTTACTAATTATGGAAAGTTACTAAAAATAGAAAGTTACTAAAAATGGAAAGTTACTAAAAATAGAAAGAAGTCTTAAATGGGAAGTCTAAATAACTATAAGCAGTAAACTTGTAAAATGAGCTTATAAGTAATACATGATCATTAATTTGTATAGGTTCGGTGAAGAAGGAGTGATTCCCTATTTCGGTGCGCTTTCTTATTTTGGTTGGTTGATTTGCATAAGGTACAGATATTGTACCCTTTCTCAGTAAGGGTTCTGATCTCATGATTTTTTGATCCTTGACTTTGATTTGTTTACTTTGCCATGATTCCATTTGATATAAGCCATTGCTATGATTCCCTTGATACGATTCAGTTGCTATCAATTCTGTTATGATGATCTGTTTATTATCTCCTTGATTGAGATTCTGTTCAGTTGTATGCCTTTGTTGATTATGTTATGATTGCTTGTTATGGATAGTTTTGTTCTGTTGCCCGAGCTAACTAGCCATGGAGGTACCATAGCCATGTCATTGAGGCACCAATGGCTTGACACTTTCTGTGGAGGTGTGATTGATCCACGACGTTCCCTTATGTTATGATTATATGATTATGGCGCACGTGGCCATTCTGTTATATGTATATATAGTCTCGTACTTGGATATGTATTCTGTTTTGCAGGGAGCGTATGGATGCGTCCTAGGTATATGTTTGGAATGATTATGATGTGATTTTAGGGATTGGTTTGTGCATGCCATGTACCCCATTTCACTTCTGGTACATTGGAGTCTGCAGCTCCTTGTACAACTTATGATTTGACGGATATGTATATATGATTATGTGGTCTATTCAAGTGGCTCGTTTAGATAGGCTCGTGGCTATCTGTTAGGTATCTTTGGTCCGTTCGAGTGGCTCATTTGGACGCGTTCGTTGCCGTTATTATTTGACTCTTCGAGCTATTCTGACTCATGATATTTATGCATTTGATCCATTTGATTTGTATTCGCTTACTTTTGCTTATTACCTTTTTTGCTTTGTATATATATCTGTTCACTGGGCTTTTTAAGCTCAGCCGCGTTTTCTTTTCCATGCGGCAGGTAATAAGCGGGATGCTGGGCAAGAGTGATGTGAGTAGGAGTAGAAGACCTACCTTATGTAGAATCCCCATTGTCTTGGATTTGTTTTGGACTTATGTTGGATGTTTTACTTCATTTCATTTCATTTGGATATTGTTTAGACTTTCGGGAGCTTGTAATTTGTAACTCATGATGTTCTTGACTTTACTTTATTTATGAAGTCTTCCGCTTGCGTTTATTTTGTATGTTCGGATAGATACCATAATGTGGCATCTTAACCAAGGTCGGGTTGGGGTGTTACAATTATGGTATCAGAGCTTGGTTGCGACTTGTAGCTAATATGTTATGGCCTGTGAAATCTGGACCCTTAGGTTTTGCCCATAGGACTTAGGTTTTGACTGGTGAGGATTGGGTAGACATTAGGTTTCGCTTTGACACGATCTTTCCTTCATATTTTGCTCCTTAACTTCGCTTTGTCCTCGCTAATTCGTTTATGACCATTCAGATGGTGAACACTCGTCATAACGAAGATTTTAGTAACAACCCTGCATTTGCTGCTGCAATCCAGCGGACTGTAGAAGCACTGATTACGGGCCTTACAGAACGGATCACGACTGAGATCCGTCAGAACAAGGCCAAGGGTAGTGGAAGTGGTGGTTCGGGTGCTGGTGCTCCACTAGTGACCATTCATATTGAAATTATGTAGGAGAGGGCTAGGCAGGGTGTTAAGAGGAATCGTGACGGGGATCGAGTGCGACCAGTTTAGGGAAGCAATCAGTAGGATAAGGATTCGTGGGATGATGATCAGCGGAGATATGATAGGAAGGACTACAACAACCAGAGGTCGGTACGTGATCAGCAATATTGGGATCAGCAGCACCACGGTTATCAGTAGCATCGTTCTTCAGGTTCATCTAGTCAGAGGGGTGGTACGGGTCGGTCTTTGGCTACTGCTTGTGATTCTTGTGGAAAGTCTCACCCTGGAAGGACTTGTCATAGGGCTACGGGTGCATGTTTCTCTTGTGGATCGACTAGACATATGGCTAGAGAATGTCCCAAGTTTGGTGGTTACAATGACAACAATAAGAGTGCCAAGGACAACAAACCAGCTCAGTGAGGAGATCACTTTCACGATTAGTTATTTCTCTACTCCATTTCCGTTTATCTGAATACTTTGATAACCACTTCTTTTTTTTTTTGTTGATTGCTTTGTTAATTGTCGTACGGATATTTTGAGTTCTCATTTGGTATTTTCCTTCCACGTTGATTTTGGGATATCGGTTTGATTTGTTCGTTTTTAGGATTCTTATGATCATGATGTGTTTGACGCAATCGATGGAGTACTTCATTTCTGCTAAACATATGAATATTTCCTCTACCTCACTAGATTTTGCCCTATCCATTTTGTTACATTACCTTATGATAAGATCCGATATGCTAATTTTATTTCGTTGGAAATGTTGATTTCGAAACCACCTGTGAGTGAGGCTGATTTGATCTGGTTCTAATAGGTTGCTTAGTTGCAACTTAAGATTGAATATAACTTGAACTTTGCTATCCGCATTTCTTTTCGTGATTTGGTACGTATTCGTTTGACGTTCCTACTTCAAATTTCGAGGACGAAAATTTTCTTTTAGAGGAGAAGAATTATAATAACCTAAAACGTTGATTCTAAAATCCGTTAATAAATTGAACTGGAACCTGAACACAAGTATGTTAACTCTAAGATAATACTTAAGAATTTCAAAATATAAAAACCACATAACATAAGTCATATAAATCGGTATATACATAAAAGTTGGCCACATTCATACGTCTCATATTAGGTCCAAAAAGATAAAAATTCTTGTACACAACTTATTCTATGGAAAATATCTAGATTTATTTTGAAGTTTGAAAAGAAACTAGGTCTTCCCTTATCCCCCTTGGATCGGCATTACTCCTCCTATATCTTTCCCCATGATGTGCCCGTTTCGAGTGCAAGTTTTAAATTTATACCACGATCTACCAATAATTCAAACGAAACACATACGATCAAGTATACTCGTCCGTGTGTAGTAAGAGGTGAAATGGTAAGCCGAGGTCGTTCACAGGGATTTGTTTAGTTTTTGGGATGTAAGTTTTGAATATAATATCAATCTTGTTCAACGATTCTAATAGCAAGCAAATAATGATGATGTAAATTCAATAAATTAAAGACTACACTTGCCTAGACTAGTTTTGCACAATTCTCTTGACATGATTATGACAAAGGTTCCATTTGATTATGATGAACAAATTAGATGGTGTTCTAATTCGATTAGTGGGTGTACTAACTCTATTGTTTCCAACACTTTCAATCCTCGTCAAGATTTTAAAGTGACAAAAACAATATTTAAGATTTGATCAATCCAAGATTAACACAACTCGATTACTTGATTCGCTTTCGTTTCACAAGTAATTGACAACCACACTATTTAGTTTTCCAAGTTTAACCAAGTTACTTATGAAATGGTCAATACATAAGGTAACACCCTCATAGACAAAGGTTTACAACTAATTGACTAACAATGTCTTTTTCAACCCATTACATTATTAGCAATTAACCAAACTTGACAACTCTTTGGTGGAGAAAACTCTTAATAGCACACTTCGTTCTTAGTATTAGCTTTTCATTTATCTTAGAACCATTGAGTCATAATCAACCAAAAGTCATGTAACAAACATCATCTAGGCAAGTGCACAAGGCATTTAGCCACTCATGGCAAACAAAGAAATAACCACAAGAAATTTATCACTTGAAAACATGATTAAAAAGTTCTTACAAAAGTTATAATGATGATTACAAAAAGAAGTGACACTTGTGAGATAATCAACAAGGATCCCTTGAATGATTAAATTGATGATTGGTGAATGTAAGTTTTCCCTTTTCCTGCGTTTTTCACCTTTGTCGCCCCCTTGAGTATGTTTGTAGATAGTTATGTAACTTTTTTGGTCTCTCGGTAGTGATGTATATGATAATGGTTGTCTCTTTTTTAGTACCCCTTGTTGTATTATTTGGCCAAGTATATATAAGATGGCTCCCCTTGGTCACCAAGAAAAATAATTGCTCCCAAAGTGTCAGAAAATGAAGGCAAAATGAGTTAATGGAAGTAGATGATCGGACTTTGGAGTGATGGCACTTAATTCTTCACTTAAATGCAACTTTGGATGACTTTTAGTGGCTGAAACCGCGGTCGGGACCTAGAACCGGCGGTTTCGATGTCTGCTGAACCTCAGGTTTGGACTCTGAACCTTCGGTTTAGAAATGACTGCTTAACCTTGGGTTTGAGATATGAACCTTGGGTTTGGGTTTCAGCTTCAACCTTGGGTTTGAACATAATTCTCATTCATTTCATCAATTCTTGATCTTTTCTTGAACATGGAAATCATTGCAATCTTGATTCTTTATTTTTAACGATCCTTCCAAAGCCTTTATTGTGAGAAGAATCTTACGTTTGTGCATAAGCTCTTGATTTAACAACTTTTCTCCATCTTTTTAGCTATTTTCCTGAACTTGATCGTACCTGAACCTAAATACATCTTTTGCACCTTTTAAGCATAATATGTTCACAAATACAACCAAATATAATGCACAAACAAAGAAATAACGCAACTAAAACATGTATAAAATGAGCGATCAAATCCCCCACACTTATACTTTGCTTGCCCCCAAGCAAATCTAGCTTTTAGAAGTAAATCCACATGATATAAATTATAATGATTCTAAAAATGGGATGCAAATCCATCAAGTACAAGTACAAGATAAGATCCATCTTTTTAAGCTTATTGGTGAAAAGTCGAGATGTTTGACAATTCCTTAATGATTCTCTTGCTTGATAACATGTTAAAACACCTCACGAAAAAGGAATGAAGTATAATTCACTCATCACTCATTTATGTATTGGGTGAGTATATAATAAAATAACACTCATTGCTCAGTCATGATCTAAATATTACCATAAGCTTGTACAAGAAACAAAACTCCACCGACGTGGCGTAAGCACCAAGTGTAAACATCTAAGAGGACTTTTATTTAGGTTTAAGGCTTTAGGGGTTATATAAGACTTATGTACAACTATCTCATGAAAAACATAATAGCTCGCTAACAACGAATTCTTGCATCACCAAATAACGGATGGTCACTAAGGATAACCTTAGATCGCTAACAACGTTACCTAATTCTTCAAGAAATCGGATGGTCACTACATGTCAATACACTTGATAATTACCACAAAATCAATTAGGTAGGGATGAGACATGGGATAAATTTATTAAATTGGTTTAAAATAAACACATTACAAATAGTCAAAGTCTACAACCAATTGCTACTAGCAATGCTAACCACTTTCCTTTGAACCCGAGATTTCATCCTTGATCGATATCTTTTTTTTTCATCGATCAAAATACAATAGATCTTCCATAAGATTATCATGGAGTTCGCAACTTTCTCAATTTCAAGGATTCCCACTTAACAACCATCTTTCCTTGTAGCTAGTAACCAACCAAGACTTGACTATGGGTAAGGTTAAGGCTAAAAGTGTAAAATATTTTTATATTTTTCTGGTGCAACAAAATGAAACGGATGGCTCAAAGGGTGTACTAATGGTATCTAGCACTAAAATTGAGTGCTAACAAATGGGTTCATATAAGGGGTTAACTAACCGATTTGGCTAGCTAATATATCATTAGATGTAAAATGGAAGGCCATTTCGTTTAATTCCTAAGGTTGCCTCTTATCACACGAATACACTTATATCACACGTGGTGATCTCACTGCGGTCTGGTAATGATTTGCATGTACAAGTTCTTGAATAAATAAGATCACCGGCACACTCATAGCAAAAAGATTAAGCATAAAAGATGTATGCTATACGAAATAGGCTTAAATTCTCACAATTTAGTGGAATGGGCTATAGTTGTGCTAGCAATGTTATCAATCCTAAAAATGGATCGCAGTGACAATCAGGACACATTTCGAATTTTCAAAAATTACATGTTTTATCAGTGGATTGATCTAGTTATTCTAATATAGATAATCCTAAATGTGTGAAAACAACTAGACTATAAGGGCAAACAAATTAAAACAAGGCTCAAAAATATAGAAAATTTAAAAATCCAGTATCATTTTCCTATTCCCCCCCCCCCACACTTAAGTTTGACATTGTCCTCAATGTAAAGAACGATGAACCATAAAAATAGGGAAATGGAACATAAAAGAAATGATACTGCCTGAGCTTTGGAAATAGGATGATTCCACAACTTCAAAATCAAGCATCCTAACCTGCATAATCATCAAAAACAAAAACACACAAAAATGCAAAATATTTTTGGATTTTATTATTCATATTAGCTAGGCCCCCACACTTATGGTGAAACCATCGGGGCATAAAAATAAACAAAGAATTTAAAAACACATGGGTTGCCTCCCGAGAAGCGCTAAATTTATTAATGAGTCATCAGCCCGACTCATATTTTCTTACTTTCGTGGATTATGTTTTGGAATATTTCCCGACTTCTTTGGAATATACACCACATTTCCTTTTACTATTCCTTTTCCGGTTTTATCAATATCATGTAACTTTGTGGTATTGCAAGTTCTAGGGAGAACATCCCAGATGTAACCAGTTTTCGCAGCCCATGGTATTACTTTTTTATAATCAGCTGGAAAAGGTGCCATAAACGGAATAGCAGTGTATTTATTTTTATCGAGCATTTCAAGTGGAATTTCTTCACTTGAAAATTCATTCAATTGCTCGTCATCATGGTAGAGTTTGATTCGATTTCCATTAACAATGAAAGTTCCACCACGCTTGTCATATAATTCGACATATCCGGATGGAAAACCATGTTTTACCACGAATGGACCAAACCATTTGGTTCTTAGCTTAGGAGCTTTGAATTTGTACTTAGAATTGAACTAAAGAACTTTGTCTCTGGCTTTGATTGCTTTCCAGATTCTTAGTTTCCTATCGTGATAAGCTTTTGTTCGCGCTTTGTATAGCTTGGAATTCTCATACGCTTGGAGTCTTAATTCATCAAGTTCATGCAATTGCAAGAATTTTTTTTCTCCAGTGATTTTTAGATCGGGGTTACATTGCCTCAGCGCCCAGTAAGCTCGGTGTTCAATTTCAAATGGCAAATGACAAGTTATTCCATATATGAGTCTATACAGAGTTGTACCAATTGGAGTTTTATATGCCGTTCTAAATGCCCATAGAGCATCATTGAGTTTCCTTGACCAAACAGAAGGATTATCCTTAACCCTTTTTTCAAGTATTCTTTTTAAAGCTCTATTGGTGTTTTCAACTTGACCACTGGTTTGAGGATGGTATGCTATTGCGAAACGATGGTGGACTCCATATCGTCTCATAGCTTTTTCCATTTGATGGTTACAGAAGTGAGTTCCTCTGTCACTTATTAAAGCTTTTGAAATTCCGAATCGAGAGAAAAGCTTTTTCAGAAAATTAACAACTACTCATGCATCATTTGTGGGTAAAGCCTCTGCTTCTTCCCATTTAGAGACATAGTCGATTGCAACGAGGATATTTTGGAATTTATGAGATTTAGGAAAAGGACCCATGAAATCAATTCCCCAAATATCAAATATTTCAGAAACTTGTATGCTTTTTTGTGGCATTTCGTCTCTACGAGAAAGACTACCAGACTTCTGGCAAGCATCACAATTCTGCACAAGCGTATGAGCTTCTTTAAAATTGTCAGCCAATAAAATCCCGCATCATAAACATTTTTAGCGTTTGTGGATGGACCGTAATGTCCTCCAGTTGGGCCATGATGACATTCATCAAGAATTTTTCGGGTCTATAAACCATACACGCATCTTCTAATTATCCCATCAGGACACATTTTAAATAGATATGATTCATCCCAAAAATAGTGTTTCATGTTTGCGAAGAATTTACTACGCTCAGCGTATGATAGACCGTTTTGTAATATTCCTCCGGCTAAATAATTTGCATAATCTGCAAACCATGGGACTTCTTCTTCATCAATTCCCATAAGGGTTTCATCGGGAAAATTATCATCAATCTCGTCTTCACCGAGTTCCTCTAAATTAGGATTTTCTAATCTAGATAAATGATCTGCTACAACATTTTCTGCACCTTTCTTATTCTGGATTTCTATGTCAAATTCTTGAAGCAATAAAATCAATCGAATAATATGTGGTTTAGCATCTTGTTTAGCAAACAGATATTTGAGAGCTGAATGATCGGTGAATACAATTGTTTTAAGACAAAACAATTTAAGAACGAAATTTGTCAAATGCAAAGACTACATTCAAAAGTTCCTTCTCAGTTACTGTGTAGTTTTGTTGGGCACTATTCAAGGTTTTGCTAGCAAAGTAAATAGGACGGAAATGTTTTCCTTCACGTTGTCCTAATGCTACCCCAACAACATAATCGCTTGCATCGCACATAAGTTCAAATAGCAGCGACCAATCTGGTGAAACCATAATCGGTGCATTTGTTAACTTATTTTTGAGCGCTTCGAATGCCTTGACGCACTCTTCATTAAAATCAAAAACTGAATCTTTCTCTAGAAGCTTCGTCATAGGACGAGATATTTTCGAAAAATCTTTGATGAATCGGCGGTAAAATCCCGCATGTCCCAAAAAACTCCTAACGCCTTTAACGTTAGTTGGGGGTGGTAATTTAGCAATAGCATCTATTTTTGCTTTGTCAACTTCGATTCACTTGCTCGAAATCTTGTGACCTAGCACAATGCCTTCTGTCACCATAAAATGAAATTTTTCCCAATTTAGCACAAGATGAGAAGTTTTGCATCTTTCAAGCATTTTATCAAGATTGGAAAGGCATGACTCGAATGAGTCTCCAAATACCGAGAAATCATCCATGAAAACTTCCATGGAGGTTTCAAGCATATCTTGAAAAATAGCAATCATGCATCTTTGAAATGTTGTTGGTGCGTTACAAAGACCAAAAGGCATACGCCTATACGCATATGTGCCAAAAGGACACGTTAATATGGTCTTTTCTTGATCAGATGGATCTATTGGAATTTAAAAATAACCGGAAAATCCATCAAGAAAACAAAAGTATTTTTTCCCCGCAAGTCTTTCCAACATCTGATCCATGAACGGTAATGGAAAATGATCTTTTTTGGTGGCGTCATTTAGTTTACGATAATCAATGCACACTCGCCAACCCGTTATTGTTCTAGTAGGAACAAGTTCATTACGTTCATTAGTCACAACAGTTGTTCCTCCTTTCTTAGGAACACAGTGAATAGGACTCACCCATGAACTATCCTCAATGGGATAAATAATTTCAGCGTCAAGAAATTTGATAATTTCTTTCTTAACAACTTCTTTCATATTTGGGTTGATTCTTCGTTGTCTTTGAACAACGGGTTTCGAATCGTTTACAAAATTTATTTTGTGTTTTCAAAAATTTGGACTTATTCCACGAATGTCAGAAGTTTTCCAGGGGAAAGCTTCTTTATGCTTTTTGAGTACAGAAACAAGACATTCTTTTTCATTGGGTTTGAGTGCTGAAGATATGACAACTGGAAGAAGAGAATTTTCTTCCAAGAACGCATATTCCAGATGATCAGGAAGAGGTTTCAAGACTAGATCCATCGGCGGATCTTCAATTGAAGTTTTGATTCTCATATCATTATTGAATTCCAACTCCTCAAAGTTGGTATTTTCCTCCTCAGAAATTTTTTCTGTGTCAATCTGCATAAATTCATCGAATTCTCTGTCTAGATCTTCATCACTGATTTGTCCGGATGTTTTATGAGTCTTAATTCTTTCGTCAAGCAACTCATCAAATGTTTCCTCTGTTATTTCATCGATAACATCAATGCTATAACAAGTGTCATCATTTGCATGGGAATATTTCATGGCTTGATTAATCGAAAAAGAAATTCTTTCGTCCCCAACCCCAAGGTTGAGTTCTTTGTTTTTCACTCTAATAATAGCATCTGCTGTATTTAGGAAAGGTCTTCCTAGAATCAATGGAACTTTGCTATCTTCCTCCATCTCGAGGATCACAAAATCAACAGGAAAAATGAATTGCCCAACTTGAACAAGCATGTTTTCAGCTACTCCAACAGGATATTGGATAGTATGATTTGCTAAACGTATACTTATTCTTGTTGGTTTCAACGTATCGATCGAAAGCTTCGCATACAATGAGTATGGCATAAGATTGATACTTGCACCGAGGTTAGCTAAAGCATCACAAGTGATTGAATTTACCAGAGTACACGGAAAAAGAAAACTTTCAGGATCACCGAGTTTTTTCGGTAGTTTATTTTCAATAATGGCTGAGCAATCTTCATTTAAGAAGGTAGCGGAAATGTTTGCCATTTTACTTTTGTTGCTCACAAGTTCTTTCAAAAACTTCCCATAATTTGGCATACCAGCTAGGACATTGATGACGTACCCTCCTAACGGGTCGAAGGACTCCCATTCGAGCCTATAGAAAGCCCTCCCTTCGAAGGCCCAGGTTAATCTTCTAACACGTTTCATTGGCGTAAAACCATTCATCTATGACATGGTTACCAGTTGGGAAGCCGCCAATCGAAGCCCTAAGCCCTCCGGGGTATCCCTGACGAAGGGACTAGTACGAAGGACCATCCTGACCTGGTCAAACCCACGTCTCCTCTTCCCTTTGGCTTTCCCGCCAAAACAGAGATCGTGGGCTACAAAGCCCTAGCGGTTACCACTTTCCATGGGACGCCCCCATGATCTCCGAACAAGGTGCAACCGCCCACTATGTCCTATTTCTCCCCTATAAATAGCTTTTTCGGGCATGAACAATGTAAGTTAACTTCACTCTCTCAATTTACGACCTACATTACCATCACACATACTTACTCGTACGCCGGAGGTGGTTCGCAGGGTCCAACCCCTGCGCAATCACTTAACATAGTGTTTTTGTATTTCTTATTTTCAGGTTAAGAACAAGCTTGGCGCAATCTCAACACCCCATTATTCCTTTGATCACCATCGAAGGCTTGGTTGGCAATTATTTGTTCAATCAGTGGCGCCATCCGTGGGACCGCTACAATTGGTCTCGTTAATTCCGAGCTTATAACCTACCAACCAATTTCACTATTATTCCGGCATGGATCAAGGGAGAGAAGATACTCCCCCACCGGGTTTCTCTACCTTGACACCAATATCAATCGACGACTCTAACAACCTTCCCCCAATAACCGCTTCCACCTTCACAACACGTTCTCACCCAGAAATCACAACCAACATTCATGCTTCGACATCAGCCAATCCAGAACCTGTCATTAGCCCAGCCTTTGTCGAAGCCAACCACGAAGTGTTGGAAACCCTTTTAAGGGCTCGTAGCAGGCAAGTCAGGAATGCTGAGGTACGAAGGGAGTTGGAATACTCGAGTGATGAATATGATGAAGAAATGGAGATGGAACCTAGGCCTCCGACCCAAGGGCCAACCCTATCGGCCTTAAGAATTGGGTCTCCAATCGGTCGAAGGCTAAGCAAAAGGTCCGTTGGTTTCGAAGGAGTCCCCGAGAGGGCTCCGACAAGAAGAGAAGGGGCGGTTACCGAAGGCTCTAACGATAGGAGCCAGCTTAGGGAAGAAAGGGGGTGACTTTGCCTCCATTGCTAGCAGCTCATCTTGGAAGGACTGAAGCTGGGGTTCCGTTGCAGCCTTCTCACGCATCAGGCGTAGAAGGCAATCCGTCTACAATTAATATGGGAGGAAATCTTCCTCCCAATGGTATGTACCCCTCGTTCCAAACTCAGTCTTATCCTTAAAATTTATATCCTCCAGTAAATGGACAACCTAATAACCCAAACTTCCCCCAAAATTATGGGAGCATGCCCTTCGGCCATCCTATGGCGTACCCTCCGTATGCCATGGGAAACGGTTACCCGTTTGCCATGAATACACCTTATCAGTCCTACCCAAGCCAGACTCCTATGGGAATGCCCCCAAACAGCAATCCATACAATACTGTCCCCATGTACGCACCACCTTATAATTGTCTATATTCAGACCCTATGGGTTCGGCTACACCTTTCGTTAGATGGATAGAAGATTACCCATTGCCTGATGGTTTGAAAATGCCTTCACATGTCGGGACTTATGATGGGAAGGGGGATCCGGACAATTTCTTACATTTGTTCGAAGGGGCTATCAAAATGCAAAAATGGGTTATGCCGGTGGCCTGTCATATGTTTACATACACCCTACGGGATTCTGCTCGTATTTGGTGGAATGGGCAAAAGCCCGGTAGCATCGTCAACCTTGATGATCTCAAAGCTAAGTTCCGGTCACACTTCAGTCAACAAAAGAAGTTCACAAGGACTCATTTAACGGTGCACAACATCAAACAAAAAGATAACGAAAGCACGAGGGCCTTCGTTACTAGATACACCGATGAGACTTTGCAAATTTTGGGTCTTCATGAAGACCAACGTATTTCTGGTTTCGTACATGGCCTTCGAAATCGAAGTTTGGTGGAATTCTTGTCCACTGATCTTCCGAAAACTTACAAGGGGCTGACCGAAAAGACATATACTTGGATCGAAGCAAAAGAAGTGTCCACTAATGGGGCTCCGATAGACAAAGATAGCAACAAGAAGTTTTCGAAGAATTCTTCGTGGGAAGGGTCCAAAAACAAGAGCAAGAACAGAGACAAGTTTTCTCCGTACAACAAAGGCCCGAACCATGGTTTATTAAGCAGTCTAACGAAGTCTCCAAAGGAAATACTTGCTACGGAGAGGGCAGCCAAAGCCTTCGAAGCACCTCCCCGCATGACAAGTAAGGGCAAAAACAGGGATACCAACAAGTACTGTCACTTCCACGAAGAAATGGCCAGGATACAAACAGTGGCAGGGAACTAAAGAAACAAATTGAAGAAGCCGTAAAATCTGGGCAGTTGGCACACTTGGTAAAAGGAATCAAGAAAGGCAAAGAAAAGATGACCGACACTCAAATGGCCAAGGATACTAACCCTACCGAAGCCCCCATACTAATGATACAACGGGGCGAAACCACTTCGAAAAGGAAAGTACCGGAGCCGGAAGCAAACGAGGTAAGGGAAATAACGTTTTCCCCTATCGCAGGCAAGATCCCTTCGAATGATCCGGTAGTTATCAAAATCCTAATCTTTAGCCAAGAGATAAGTGGAGCTTACATGGACTGCGGAAGCCCTTGTGAGGTCATATATGAACATTGCTTTCGAAAGCTCCCATCTGCGGTCAGGTCTCAAAGGATTGACTCAAAGATGCCTTTAGTAGGGTTTTCTGGTGAACGTTCGTGGCCTCTAGGAGAAGTTCCGCTGGAAATAACAATTGGAGAGGGCAAGGTTGCAAGGACAGAAACCCTCATGTTTACTATCGTAAGGTCCCACTCTCCCTACAACTTGTTGATAGGAAGGACCGCCATGCAAAAGATGGGTATAGTAGTCTCCACTATACATGCAGCAGTGAAATTCCACACACCCTATGGAATAGGGACGATATTTTCTGAGCACGGCCCGAAGGATAGCAAGAAAAAAAGGGAAGGTTCTAAAGAACCTACGAAGGATGCTATCAGGAGTGCGGATGTTGAAAAAGATATCGTTACAAAAAAGCATCACGCAAGACGGAAGATAGTATGCGAAAAGCAACCTCCAGCTAGTTCCACAACGGACTTGAAGAAGCCACACAAAGCCGAGGGAAAGTCTTCGAAGGGACACATCTTAGGAATACCAGAACTCCTCAAGTACCTGTGACTGATGAAAAGCTCTACGGCGAAGAACATCAACTCAAGGGGTTCAAGCCCATTGAGCCAACTAAGCAAGGAGTCAAAGCCAACCCTTCGAAGTTTAAAGCAGCTATTGATCTACCAGCTCCGAGGTCATTAAAAAGACGTGATAGTCCAAGCTCCATCAAAGATCAGACATCCACAGGAGTCCTCAACGAAACACCTTCCAGACATAGCCAAAATAGAGAGATTCCCTAAATGGCAACGGAGGGGTGGAAATTGTACACTGACGGAGTCTCAAGCTCCGATGGTTTCGGAACAGGCTTAATCTTGATTAATCCGGATGGAAAGGAGTGCAGTTATGCATTAAGTTTTGAATTCAAGACCACAAAAAAAGAAGCAGAGTATGAAGCCTTGCTGGCTGGCCTTCGACTCGAAAAGGGCATGGAGGTTCATGACCTCTCCATCTTCGTAGGCTCACCTTCAGTCACTAGTCAAATCAGGGGTTCTTACAGAGCAAGGCAGCCAATAATCAAGGAATATTTGAATGAAGTTAAAAAAACTCCTTCAGGGTTTCGAACGACACAAAGTAACAAAGGTCCACATAAGCCAAAATGAAAAGGCGGAGGCCCTAACCAGATTAGCATCGACTGCTTTTGCTCATCTACCTAGTGAGGTTTTAGTGGAAGTATTGGCCACCAGGTCAATTGCACGAAGGGAAACATCTGATGAAGGCTCCAGCTGTAACACCCCAACCCGACAAGGGTAAAGATGTCACGCTAATGGTTTCATATCAGATCAAAACAAAGCATACATTATAGTAATACAAGGAATCTCAAAGGTTACAAATGAAATACTAAAATTACAAGGCTACAAATGCGAATACAAATTCTAACAATATAATAACTTCTAATCATCTCTAAGCCAAAATAACTATCAAGTCTTCTAAGTCCAAAAGTCTCTTCACTCCTACCCAGCTTCCAACTAAAAACCTGCCGCAGGGAAAGAAATGCGGCTGAGCTTAAAAAGCCCAGTGAACAGATATACAATAAACGGAAACGAAAGCAAAAGAAAACGAACATATATGGTATAGTGCAATGGAATAACATAAGGTATAGACAAAGGAATACAAAGTAAGAAAAGGAAAAGAAAGGTCAATAATCCACCACGAGCCCACATATCACATCACATATCAAATCCTGTAGCAATCTAGAGGGGATACCTCTTTAGTAACCGGATAATATGAGGGGTGTCCTCATGTATCACATTGGAGTGATCAGCTCCCACATTTTGTGAAAGAAGTGGATTGCACCCATCCTCAGTCACCACATATATCATATATCACAATCACAAATACGTACCTAGGATGCATCAATTCGCCCCCCACACAAATCACATTAGTCATAACAATATAAAGCGCGCATATCACAATCACAATGGGGACGGTGTAACCAAATCACTAGGGCTACACACTAGTCATGCCAGTGGTGCATCACAGACATGGCCATGTTACCTTCATGGCTAGGGAACACATTTGGCTCGGGTATCAAACTGGGGTTAAGGGTCAAAGGTTCATATCAAAACAAAGGTTCACATGGTCATAATCACAGTCCAAATGTCAAGGTTCATATCAAAGGTTCATATGTCAAAGGTTCATATCTGAGGTTCAAATATCAAAGTTTCATGTCAAAGTGTAGGGAACATATCAATAGCTTAGGAAACCCTAATACGAATCAAAATAAGAGAACGAAGGCTCCTTATAAAAAGGGCAGAATATATGTACCTTATACCGCAAATGATAACACGTCAAGAAGTATAAAGATCAGAAACAAACTCCATCTTCCGCGAATCTACACGAATACATGGTCGTCTTATTATTAATATCTTCTTTACATCAGATTTCTCATTTTAGTCGGCTTTCTATTTTTTTAGCGGGTTTCCAAGATTAGCAAGTTTCCATATTCAGTAATATTTAGGGTTAGAATGACTATTATAATAGTTTAAGGTTATAAATGTTTATTAAATCAACTTGAAGACTTAATATAATTATTATTTTAGTTTAGGGCTATATATGACACCTTTAATAGTTTAGGGTCTATGGTGTCAAATATTACAAAGTTTGAGGTCCAAAGTGCAAATTGTATAAATACATATCGATTTTCCTTATTATGCTACAATCACTCGCTATACAAAACCAATCCGAAGCACTTTATTATTAAATTATATTTTGATTCGAAAATAACACCGAAGCACATGTATACTATCATTTAATCCATACACACTCACACGTTTGAATCTATTAATCTCACATCTCTTTTTAAACACAAGTTATCCTTGTTGAGCTTCACCCCATAACACCCATTTACGCTTGCATGTCAAGACCATCTTTAACTCTTGTTTAAACGCACACCCACCAAAGTCAACAACTGTAATATATTACACACGCCACATTACTTATATCATAACGAGACTAGTTTTTTCCAAAGAGAACATGCATACAATTTATGTAAGAACATAGTTCCAAAACACATTCATTAATACTCTTTATGAAACAAAACAACTCAAATTCTTCCATCTTAAATCCGACCCATGTATATATATTTTAGACCTATTTAATTGATTCACACAATATACACACGAATTCACCTTTTAACGACTCGATATACATCGAACAGAATACCCCCATACGACATATATAATTTTACTCGTTTTAAGGTTTCATGTGATCTATATTTCATTCGTATGACTGTTTTTAAAGAACAAGTATATTGGGTTGACATGCCTTACACGTATACATATCTAATAGACTGATTACGGAATGTAATGACGATATCATTTATACCTCAAAAGGGACGATATGTCGAGACCGTAAGCATATGCTCGAACACAAGACTCAACCATTCATGACCGAACCATAACTCGAACGAACACATATCAATCGCGAACCAACTCGAACTAGATCATGCGAAGTCAAGACCTTCGAGTACCCACGTACACAAACAGATACTCGAACACAAACGTAGCCGCGATCACAGCCCTCCAACCTGCTACAGAACCACGCTCCATCACAGATCGTTTAGCCCTTTTATGACTCCTTTGTACCACCTTCTTTGTGCTTATTTCACCACTCGAAATAGGATAAACAAAATAGGCATACGACTGGAATTTTTGCTTAGGGTTTTGGGTGAGAAACAAACATGTGACATATGGTTCTTAATATGGAACAGCGTGTGTTTTATCTGTTTTGGATTGGTGCAAAAGATCAGCCAGGAAAGGGTGATATACGGTTCACACAAGAATGGTAAAGCGTGTGATTTGATTAGGAATACCATGTTTTGTGTATAAAGATAGGAAAGAAACAAATATATGTATTTTAAGATTGTGATAAGAATGTATCTTTCATAGATGGAAATATGTGTGTGTGCAACAAACTGCTTCTAAAATCTCGGATGTTAGTGCGAGCATATATTGACCGAATATAATGAAAAAAAAATAGGAATGTGTGTTTTGTGAAATTTTCCATACAGTGGCTTTTATTGTATTTCACCTTTTTTTTTTTCGTTTGTGGAGAGCTGACGAGAAAATATATTGTTCTTACTTGGGAAGTGTATTTTATATAGTTTCAACTTGTGTATCATTTTTACCCATTGCTAGTTATAGGTCCAAAAATGTACATACGTGTGATTTATATAGGTACTTGGGTTATATGAAATGTTGAATTATATATGACTTAGGTTAATTCGTATTTATATTCATAACATATAGTAATTATAATGTGCAAATGACATATGGTTAAACTTAGGTTAAAATGTATATTGCTCTTGTATAATTAATTATATGCTCTTGTAAATTAAATAAAAAAAAAATTTGAGAGCAAAATGAGAATTCTAAATGGATGAAAATTTAGGGTTTTGCAACTCTTACCCTCTAAAAAGAAAAATTTCGTCCTCGAAATTTGAAGTCGCAAGGTTAGACGAAGTCGTAGCAAATCGCAAGAGGTCGTCACAAACATTCTCACGCCCGAGGAGGTTCTTCCAAAAGGATCTTAAGGCCAAAATAGTTCTCATGACTCAAATCAAAACGAGTTGGGTTCAAATCCTCAGAAGGAGACAAATTAGGTTGATTCAGAACAAAAGTTCGTGCAACATAAAAATGGACGATAGGTGAATCTTCAGGAAACTCATATAGGATACGAACAAGATTTCAAATCAATTTGAATGTGTCAACAGTAGAGGCTCTACACAGAGTTTTCAAGATATATAACCGAGGTCAACAGAATGCAAAACGAGAGTCCAAACTCATCCAGCTATCTATTGAACGAAAATGGAGTCTACGCATAGGTAGAATGAACCTAAAGTCTCACTAATCACGGATAATCCAACGGAATTTCAAATTCTAACTTTTTAGGTACTCCCCGAAATATCCTATGCCCACAACTAGTGCACGTTATATGATGTAAGTATTATCACGTTGGCCAGACGTCATAATACTGGCATCATATAAATATTCCCCCATGATGGTCATACTTTATCTCAAGTCGTGAGCAAAACCACCTATCTTAATCCACCTAGTACTTCTATAGTCTCAAAGGTCAACAAGATCAAATGTCATAGTCAAGCGGGAAAACAAAACTATTCGCAAGGGTATCAAAATCCCAGATTGCCTAGCAGAAATGAGGTACGCCGTCACAAGTATCATATCTTCCACAACTCGCCAAAATCTCTCAAACAAAGCCATCACCGAACATACGAAAAATGAACACGAACTGAAGTGCCTCTGGGAAACTTAAATCATGAGAGGATCTTATTACGATATAACGAAACTGAAGAGGGTCAACGGAAATGAAAGTTAGACGCCAAGAACTTCGGCCTTCGTAGAATCAATTCTTCCAAACATAAAGGGTCTATTTCAAAAATCCGTTCATTCAACACATCCAATCTCTTCAAGTCCGGTTAATCTGTCTTCGTTGGTCCGTCAATCTGGAAGTGAAACAGAATCGTGTACTTTTGTCTGGTTCATCAAGCCTCCTGCAGTTCTTCTTGGAATGTGATGGAGTAACGTGGATTTCTGGCACGATCCCTAAATTCTTCATTATCCAGTCTGCTTCCGCTCTCAATTCATCTTAGTACAACCACGATGAATAGGGAAGAGGGACTGTATATCTTCATCAGCTCCAGGTTCGCCAGCTTGACTAGAATTTCTTCTTCTGCATCGCCAACACTTCCGCCTTGTAAGGAATGTCTTCTCTCATCAGGGTAGCCACCGTTGTTGTCAACTCCAGGTCAGGTAATGAAGTAATTCTTCTAATGCGCTTCTAGTTGTCTTGATGCATGCGTAAAACCTTCTGTGCTGTAAGGGAGTATAACCGAGTCTCTTTCTGGAATGCCCCAAAATTCGTTCCGCCCGAAGGTATGGAAACTACTTTCTATTTCAGCATTTCCGAAACTCCATTCTCGATCAAACTAAGCTGTTTCTCTCGGTTCACGAAATTTCTCAATGGTATCATAAGTTGTAAACATCTTCCAGAGTGCACAAATGATCGACAAATTTCTAGCAAAGTGAAAAATGATTTTCATGCTTTTCTTCGTCTCCGAACGTACTACTAAGTCATACAATGACCATCTGCCCAAGTACTCACGAGAAAACATCATTTATCAATTTTGCAGAACGGTCAGAGCTTTAGCTAATACTATTAGCGTCACTAACCGTCATAGTAGTCGTTTACGAATATGGAAGGCGATTCCAAGAATAAAATCAATTGATCAGAAGGAAACTTCGCGCTCTGAAATTAAACAAACACATAGTCGTTTCAGGGTGGATGATGGCTCCTAACGGTAATATGGTTCAGCTTCCTCTTGGTCTTCGGTTGCTGCTCTTTCCGGTTGCTCAAATCAACTGGTATGATCTGAAAGACATCTTCGCTTGCTGGCTAGACATTCTCTCAGTATCATGTCAAATCCTACTTCACGCTCCGATGGAAAAATATGTGGTTCAGCCAAGAATCATATTCAGAAAACTCAGGGTGCCAAATAACTCTCAAGGTAAGATTCATTCATTAGCGTACGAAATGGTTTCTAGGAAAACTTCATAACCGCGAAAGCAACACACGAGTCTCCAGAGTCATAGTGATAGCAAAGGGTTTGACAATTGGTAATCGTAGTAGGGAGTTCAAAATTGTTTTCAAACGCCAAAGGTGAGACATAGGGGGATAGTTGTCAGTATTAGAGTGATCAATTAACCAATTCCTTGCAGGAATGAAATCGAAGTTAACTATCCGAAAAAGACAAATCAGCGTAGCAAAACTTATCGTTAAAAAGTGAGAGGGAAACTTCTTATACTCATGGTTAAACACCACAGGACTTCTCGTAGGGACAGAGATGGGTGAAAACGAAATCGAATAGTGTCAGAAGATTCATAGATACTTATCAAAAGCAAAAGACAAATAAAAAAACATATTCAGTACGTCATCGCCATGGAGGTTCTCAAAATGACCGAAGAGGCATCAAAATAATTAACGAAAGGATCAGAGGTCAGAGTCAAAATCTGGCGATAAGGATCAAAAGTGTCAGGCAGTCATTATGAAAATTTTCCAAGCCTTCAAGATTTAATCAGGTTCAAATCTTAGGTGGTGTAAAGAATAAGCTTTCACTTTCCAAAAGTGGCATCAACAGGATCTAACCAAACGCAAGGCACGAATCAGAGTGATGCGAAAGTAAAGATATTTAAAAAATGCCTTAAAGTCTATCCATTCCTCACTGGTCAAAACTTACGTTCCTATAGGGAAATCTTAAAGCAAATTTTTCAAAGGTTGTCTTACGAGCGCCTACAGGGAAAACTTAGTGGTCCTAACTTACACAGGCCAAGGGTAAATGTATTACGAATCGCATCCTGTTGGGATTATTGATTTGATGAGACAAAGTAAATATAAGAATGAAACATGAAGGGCTAAAGTGACAAAGGGGAAAACTTCAAAGACAAGAAGATTACAGGATATTTTATATCCGTAGGAAGATTTCTTTGTATTATTCGGTATTATCCCTTTGTGTAAACCCTAGCATTCTCTAGTATATAAAGAGATGCAGGGTACATAGAAAATTAAGTCTTCCACAATGTAGATATCTAAAGGGGTGTGTGTGTGTGTCTAGGGCGTATGTATTGTGAACGCCTAGACTAGAGTAGTATGTATCCTTCAAGGTCTGAGATGTCTTAGATCCTCGTTACAGTTAGGTAACAAGTTATATTCTGATCAAATATAATTGGAGGTGATTGGGGAAAAACCTTGTGTCAATAACTTTGATGTTTGTTTTAATTCCGCTGCATGTTATTATCATTGTTATTGTGTTCCTAGATGATATGAGGTCTAAACAACCTCGAGCTACAACGATCCTACAGGTGGTATCAGAGAGGGTTGCTCGTGATATCTGGGATTCGACAAGGTTTATAATCGATGAAAACTATTCTGAAGAAGGTTTATTGTCGAACGAAATTTTTTTTGGGTATCGACCTTTTTTTTTGAAGATCTGGAGCGACAAGATACAACATGGTAACTCATTAAAATCTTTTTTCTGTCGTCATATGCTTTCAATTAATTATACCTCGTACTATTAATTGCAAGTGGATTAAATTGTGCTATGGAGTATTTATCTTGAATGAATTAACTGTGCCGTGGATTAAATTAATTGCAAGTGGGGTAGGCGTTTATAACCCTCGTACTATATTATTGATCGATGGTTACATGGATCATGGGTCGGTACATATTAGCTTGTATATTTACGAGTGGGATTTGATGTTTTTTTTCTATTTGATTGGCTGCATTGATTATTCAAACTCGTACAATTTGTTATCGTGGGTCCATGAAGGTTATTAATAGTTTAAAGGTTTGTGAGACAAGGAGTATTCACATGGGTCGATATCACATGGGACAGTTGTAAAAATTGGAAAAGATCAAGTCAGCTTTAATCGTTTATTGATCATATATGAATTCGTGAAACTGCTGCTGATGTATACGATTGGATGGGTCAGAGTTATTCAGATCGTGGGGTTCATGCTACTGTTTGTGTAAACTGCTGTTTGAGTTGGTTGATCCTACTGCTGCGATTATGATTCTGCTGCTCGGGTATTAATTCTGCTGCTCGTTTGAAACTAACTACTGCTGTGATTTTTACATATTCAAACGACAACAAGTAAAGAGTTTTATGGTTCAATATATATGCATGATTTACGAGCAGTGAGAGGAAGTACATGTGATTGATTGGAGATATGGCACATACACAGGGGAAGTTCACAAGGAGATTGGACTTTGTTTTAAATTGTTCTTAAATGTTTTTAAAGGCTCGTTATTATTTCTTATTGGCGAAGAGGAGTATTTGTTGCTTATTTGACGATGAAATGGAATTTTTCAAGGTTGTGTCTTATTATATCTTGAGGTGGGTGTTACACTTTAAAGATAACTTATTTGTTTATACGGTGGTGACAACAACTTGGCGAATCTAGCAATGTGTGATTTTTCTTATGATGCTCTATGCACACATTGGCTATCACTTAAAGGAGTTACATTGTAGTGCTCAGTGTCTCACAGAGGATGATAATTTTGTCAAGGGATTGCGGTCTACTTATATTTCCTGTTCATATAAGTTTGGAGTCACGTGGTTAGTACAAGGCATAAGATACAAGGTTGGTTTCTTCTACTTCAGCATCAAATTGGTAATGATTAGTTTTCTTCAACAATATATAAAGCCTACAGATTTGAAGAATCGTTTTATGTACATGCATCACTCGAGGGGAAGTTTCTACTGTTTATTCATTCTCTATTTGTTGATAACAAAAAGGGGAAGAAATATTGTGGTGGCATGGCATGGTTTAAGGGGAAGACAAAGATTGTTTCATTCATGGTGAGGTTTAATTATCTCAATTTCTCTACTTCGTCTAGGGAAGTTCGTACAAGAAGGTGTTTGTTTTGTCATCATCAAATAGGGGAAGATTGTTGGGATTATTGATTTGATGAGACAAAGTAAATATAAGAATGAAACATGAAGTGGCATGGCATGGTTTAAGGGGAAGACAAAGATTGTTTCATTCATGGTGAGGTTTAATTATCTCAATTTCTCTACTTCGTCTAGGGAAGTTCGTACAAGAAGGTGTTTGTTTTGTCATCATCAAATAGGGGAAGATTGTTGGGATTATTGATTTGATGAGACAAAGTAAATATAAGAATGAAACATGAAGGGCTAAAGTGACAAAGGGGAAAACTTCAAAGACAAGAAGATTACAGGATATTTTATATCCGTAGGAAGATTTCTTTGTATTATTCGGTATTATCCCTTTGTGTAAACCCTAGCATTCTCTAGTATATAAAGAGATGCAGGGTACATAGAAAATTAAGTCTTCCACAATGTAGATATCTAAAGGGGTGTGTGTGTGTGTCTAGGGCGTATGTATTGTGAACGCCTAGACTAGAGTAGTATGTATCCTTCAAGGTCTGAGATGTCTTAGATCCTCGTTACAGTTAGGTAACAAGTTATATTCTGATCAAATATAATTGGAGGTGATTGGGGAAAAACCTTGTGTCAATAACTTTGATGTTTGTTTTAATTCCGCTGCATGTTATTATCATTGTTATTGTGTTCCTAGATGATATGAGGTCTAAACAACCTCGAGCTACAACGATCCTACACGCATCCTGTCTCTCTGATACCATAATTGTAACACCCCAACCCGACAAGGGTAAAGATGTCACGCTAATGGTTTCATATCAGATCAAAACAAAGCATACATTACAGTAATACAAGGAATCTCAAAGGTTACAAATGAAATACTGAAATTACAAGGCTACAAATGCGAATACAAATTCTAACAATATAATAACTTCTAATCATCTCTAGGCCAAAATAACTATCAAGTCTTCTAAGTCCAAAAGTCTCTTCACTCATACCCATCTTCCAACTAAAAACCTGCCGCAGGGAAAGAAATGCGGCTGAGCTTAAAAAGCCCAGTGAACAGATATACAATAAACGGAAACGAAAGCAAAAGAAAACGAACATATATGGTATAGTGCAATGGAATAACATAAGGTATAGACAAAGGAATACAAAGTAAGAAAAGGAAAAGAAAGGTCAGTAATCCACCACGAGCCCACATATCACATCACATATCAAATCCTGTAGCAATCTAGAGGGGATACCTCTTTAGTAACCGGATAATATGAGGGGTGTCCTCATGTATCACATTGGAGTGATCAGCTCCCACATTTTGTGAAAGAAGTGGATTGCACCCATCCTCAGTCACCACATATATCACATATCACAATCACAAATACGTACCTAGGATGCATCCATTCGCCCCCCACACAAATCACATTAGTCATAACAATATAAAGCGCGCATATCACAATCACAATGGGGACGGTGTAACCAAATCACTAGGGCTACACACTAGTCATGCCAGTGGTGCATCACAGACACGGCCATGTTACCTTCATGGCTAGGGAACACATTTGGCTCGGGTATCAAACTGGGGTTAAGGGTCAAAGGTTCACATGGTCATAATCACAGTCCAAATGTCAAGGTTCATATCAAAGGTTCATATGTCAAAGGTTCATATCTGAGGTTCAAATATCAAAGGTTCATGTCAAAGTGTAGGGAACATAGCAATGGCTTAGGAAACCTTAATACGAATCAAAATAAGAGAACGAAGGCTCCTTATAAAAAGGGCAGAATATCTGTACCTTATACCGCAAATGATAACACATCAAGAAGTATAAAGATCAGAAACAAACTCCATCTTCCGCGAATCTACACGAATACATGGTCGTCTTATTATTAATATCTTCTTTACATCAGATTTCTCATTTTAGTCGGCTTTCTATTTTTTTAGCGGGTTTTCAAGATTAGCAAGTTTCCATATTCAGTAATATTTAGGGTTTGAATGACTATTATAATAGTTTAAGGTTATAAATGTTTATTAAATCAACTTGAAGACTTAATATAATTATTATTTTAGTTTAGGGCTATATATGACACCTTTAATAGTTTAGGGTCTATGGTGTCAAATATTACAAAGTTTGAGGTCCAAAGTGCAAATTCTATAAATACATATCGATTTTCCTTATTATGCTACAATCACTCGCTATACAAAACCAATCCGAAGCACTTTATTATTAAATTATATTTTAATTCGAAAATAACACCGAAGCACATGTATACTATCATTTAATCCATATACACTCACACGTTTGAATCTATTAATCTCACATCTCTTTTTAAACACAAGTTATCCTTGTTGAGCTTCACCCCATAACACCCATTTACGCTTGCATGTCAAGACCATCTTTAACTCTTGTTTAAACGCACACCCACCAAAGTCAACAACTGTAATATATTACACACGCCACATTACTTATATCATAACGAGACTAGTTTGCTCCAAAGAGAACATGCATACAGTTTATGTAAGAACATAGTTCCAAAACACATTCATTAATACTCTTTATGAAACAAAACAACTAAAATTATTCCATCTTAAATCCAACCCATGTACATATATTTTAGACCTATTTAATTGATTCACACAATATACACACGAATTCACCTTTTAACGACTCGATATACATCGAACAGAATACCCCCATACGACACATATAATTTTACTCGTTTTAAGTTTTCATGTGATCTATATTTCATTCTTATGACTGTTTTTAAAGAACAAGTATATTGGGTTGACATGCCTTATACGTATACATATCTAATAGACTGAGTACGGAACGTAATGACGATATCATTTATACCTCAAAAGGGACGATATATCGAGACCGTAAGCATATGCTCGAACACAAGACTCAACCAGTCATGACCGAACCATAACTCGAACGAACACATATCAATCGCGAACCAACTCGAACTAGATCATGCGAAGTCAAGACCTTCGAGTACCCACGTACACAAACAGATACTCGAACACAAACGTAGCCGCGATCACAGCCCTCCAACCTGCTACAGAACCACGCTCCATCACAGATCGTTTAGCCCTTGTATGACTCCTTCGTACCACCTTCTTTGTGCTTATTTCACCACTCAAAATAGGATAAACAAAATAGGCATACGACTGGAATTTTTGCTTAGGGTTTTGGGTGAGAAACAAACATGTGACATATGGTTCTTAATATGGAACAGCGTGTATTTTATCTGTTTTGGATTGGTGCAAAAGCTCAGCCAGGAAAGGGTGATATACGGTTCACACAAGAATGGTAAAGCGTGTGATTTGATTAGGAATACCATGTTTTGTGTATAAAGATAGGAAAGAAACAAATATATGTATTTTAAGATTGTGATAAGAATGTATCTTTCATAGATGGAAATACGTGTGTGTGCAACAAACTGCTTCTAAAATCTCGGATGTTAGTGCTAGCATATATTGACCGAATATAATGAAAAAAAAAATAGGAACGTGTGTTTTGTGAAATTTTCCATACAGTGGCTTTTATTGTATTTCACCTTTTTTTTTTCGTTTGTGGAGAGCTGACGAGAAAATATATTGTTCTTACTTTGGAAGTGTATTTTATATAGTTTCAACTTGTGTATCATTTTTACCCATTGCTAGTTATAGGTCCAAAAATGTACATACGTGTGATTTATATAGGTACTTGGGTTATATGAACTGTTGAATTATATATGACTTAGGTTAATTCGTATTTATATTCATAACATATAGTAATTATAATGTGCAAATGACATATGGTTAAACTTAGGTTAAAATTTATATTGCTCTTGTATAATTAATTATATGCTCTTGTAAATTAAATAAAAAAAAATTTGAGGGTAAAATGAGAATTCTAAATGGTTGAAAATTTAGGGTTTTACACCAGCTGGATAGCACCAATAAAAACGTACTTGATAAGCGGCATTTTTCCTGATAATTCAAAATCAGCGCGAAGAATCAAAATCAAAAGTCCCCAGTACAGGCTCATAGGCAATAATCTATACAAAAGGCGTCTTTCATCTCCTTGGCTTCGTTGTGTCGAATTAAAGCAGGCTTCGAGCATTCTCTTCAAGGCTCATAAAGTATTTTGCGGAAGATACACAAGCCCTAGAGCCATCGCCTTGAAGGTAACAAGGTGGGGTTATTACTGGCCATCCGTACTAGAAGACGCAAGGGAAGCAATAAAAACATGCATGGTATGTCAGACACACTCCAAAGCCCGGAAACCATTAGAGTATGATGCGACATCTAGCATGACAGTAAGGCCTTTCGGTCAATGGAGAGTCAGCATAATCGGACCCCTACCATTAGCCCCTGGAGGGGTACAATTCTTGGTCATAGCCATCGATCATTTCACCAAGTGGGTCGAGGCCAAGCCGTTGGCATCAACAAAAGGAAAAGATGTGGAAGAGTTCATGTGGGAACACATAATTTTCAGATTTGGAATCCCACGAGTCATCACCTATTATGAGGGGACACACTTTGTCGAAGGAGCGTTCCCCTCTTTCTGCAAAAGCCTGAATGTGAAGCAAAGGTTCATTTGTGTTGACAAGGATATTGTCGTTGAGATCGAGACGAAGCTAGGGCAATATCAGCATAAGTGGGCAGACAAACTTCCCAAAGTCCTGAGGGCATATAGGAATTTGTCCTTCGAATGAAAGCAAGCGAAACCAAGTGAAAGAGCCCATCGTCAAAAAAGAAAGGCTGTGGCAACAAGGCATACAAGCTCGAAGGGCAAAAAAAATGTGTCGTGAACAAGTTTGGACATGACACCAACTCTCGTAAGTTTTGCATATAAGAACTTACCTTTCTTTAAAAAGCACTTAGTTGTTTTTCAATTTCATGTAACGCACTCTTCTCACATGGGAAAGATGCATTAATGGTAGGTGTCTAGTGTTCATTTCTTCAAATGATGTAATCCTCCCTACCCACTTAATGATATAACATGTTTCCCTCAAAATCTCTTGTTTCGTTTTATACAACATAGATTGGTTCAGCCAAGTACTTTACAAGTTTCAATGTCGAAGGATGAAGCAAGGCACATGTCTTGTATAACAATAACATCCATTACAATTCACATTAACTTTCCTACGGAGTCTTAGGGTATTAAAAGCCCTCTGTAACTTAAGGATAAAGACAGAGTGGGTCGCGACCCTCTGTCGCAGTCAAATTATACGATTGCATAAAATCTTGGTCCAAAATACACACAATAAGGTTATAACCTTAGGTTGTATGTTTACGTTCTTGTAAGGAGCGTAAGAGAAGATAAGCATGGCATCAAAAAAGGAGCATATCCCTCCAAATTAATAAAGACTACGCATAGGCGTAGCTATCAACAAAAGAGATAATTGTTTAAAGTTATGGGTCAAAGCCCAGACAAACTATTCCAACAGGCACACGCCTGATAAAAGCATGATAAATTGTCTTAAACAAAGGCACCAGCCTTTAAACATAACCAAATTGTTTTAAAGGGTACACGCCACCCTTACAGACTAAATTACTGCCAACATGGCAGCCTTCATTAATTTGTATAGGTTCGGTGAAGAAGAAGTGATTCCCTATTTCGGTGTGCTTTCTTATTTTGGTTAGTTGATTTGCATAAGGTTCAGATATTCTACCTTTTCTCAGTAAGGGTTCTGATCTCATGATTTTTCGATCCTTGACTTTGATTTGTTTACTTTGCCATGATTCCATTTAATATAAGCCATTGCTATGATTCCCTTGATATGATTCAGTTGCTATCCATTCTGTTATGATGATCTGTTTATTATCTCCTTGATTGAGATTTTTTTCAGTTGGTATGCCTTTGTTGATTACGTTATGATGGCTTGTTATGGTTAGTTTTGTTCTGTTGCCCGAGCAAACTAGCCATGGAGGTACCACGGCCATGTCATTGACGCACCAATGGCATGACACTTTCTGTGGAGGTGTGATTGATCCACAGCGTTCCCTTCTGTTATGATTATATGATTATGGCGCATGTGGACATTTTGTTATATGTATGTATAGTCTCGTACTTGCATATGCATTATATTTTGCAGGGAGCGTATGGATGCATCCGAGGTATATGTTTGGAATGATTATGATGTGATTTTAGTGATTGGTTTGTGTGTGTCATGCACCCCATTTCACTTCTGGTACATTGGAGTCTGCAGCTCCTTGTACAACTTATGATTTGACGGATATGTATATGTGATTATGTGGTCTGTTCGAGTGGCTCATTTAGACAGGCTCGTGGTTGTTTGTTAGGTATCTTTTTTCTGTTCGAGTGGCTCATTTGGACGCGTTCGTTGCCGTTATTATTTGACTCTTAGAGCTATTCTGACTCATGATATTTATGCATTTGATCCATTTGATTTGTATTCGCTTACTTTTGCTTATTAACTTTTTCGCTTTGTATATATATCTGTTCACTGAGCTTTTTAAGCTCAGCCGCATTTTCTTTTCCATGCGGCAGGTAATAAGCAGGATGATGGGCAAGAGTGATGTGAGTAGGAGTAGAAGATCTACCTTATTTAGAATTCCCATTGTCTTGGATTTGTTTTGGACTTATGTTGGATGTTTTACTTCATTTCATTTCATTTGGATATTGTTTAGACTTTTGGGAGCTTGTAATTTGTAAGTCATGATGTTCTTGACTTCACTTTATTTATGAAGTCTTCCGCTTGCGTTTATTTTGTATGTTCTGATAGACACCATAATGTGGCATCTTAACCAAGGTCGGGTTGGGGTGTTACACCCGGTACTAATCCTACCGTAGTGGTGGAGGAAGGGAAGAAAGCTACTACCAGAGCTTCTGCTCTCGTGACTACGGAAGGCATCATAGCTATGGAGCATCCTCCCGAAGGAGGGACGATCCATCCGAGAGGGGAGACCGAAGCGGAAAAAATGGGAAGTCAAGGTCGAAAAGGTAAAGATCGAGAATTAAGATGATGACCTAGCGCAGCCATGGGTATGCAAGGAAACTGATCCGTTCACTCCTCGCATTCGCTACTTCGAACTGCAAAAAAGAACTCACCTGCCAACTCATGTCAAGATGTACGATGGGAGTGAAGACCCGAAAGATCATCTTAAGATCTTTCAATCAGCAAACAAAGTCGAACGCTGGGCCATGCCAGTTTGGTGCCATATGTTTAATTCCACGTTAACTGGATCCGCCAGGGTTTGGTTTGATGATTTTCCCCCAGAGTCCATAGACAGCTATGATGAGCTGAAAGAAGCATTCCTGGCAAACTTCCTTCAGCAGAAAAAATGCATTAAGGATCCTGTAGAACTTTATCACATTAAACAAAGGGAAGGAGAGTCTATGGAGGATTTCATACAGAGATTCTAAAGAGAGAGCAGGGATGTGACAGGGGCACCGTAAGTATTAAAAATATCAGGATTCATGCATGGGACAACCAACCCATAGTTGATTAAACGTCTGCATGACAACATCCCGAAGTCTGTCGATGAAATGATGAAAGTAACTACGTTTTAGCTCTGGGGATTTAAAATCCGGCAAAGAATAGAAAGAAAGCAAGCTAGATTTACGCTCCTCTCTAAATCCCCAAAGGAAATTTTAGCTCTGGAAAAGGCAAAGTTCAAACCCCCACCGCCAATGACAACTCTGGTTGAAAAAAGGAATATTAATAAATTATGCGAATTCCACGGGGAGGTAGGGAATAATACGGACGAATGCATGCACTTAAAAAGGCAGATAGAAGAACTGCTAAAGAATGAAAAACTGTCACATGTGATCAAGGAGCTAAAGCAGAACAGCGGCAAAGACCAACCAAAAATAGCCAAAAAAGGGGAAACGCCCACAAAGGGTAAAGCACCATCAATCCTAATGGTGAAGACTTGGCAAAAAGTAGCTAGACAGAAAATCACACAAAGTTTCTATCCTGACCCATAGAACTCATTCTCACCCTTAGGGAGTGACGAAGGAATCGAAGGACCAATGATTATTAAAGCAGAAGTTATAGGCCATTGTATACATTGTATGTATGTGGACGGTGGATTAGCTTCCAAAATATTGTACGAACACTTTTTCAAACGGCTCCGGCCAGAGATAAGAAGTCAAATGGTCCTGGCCACGACACCTCTTATCGGGTTAAGTGGTGAAGTCATATGGCCAATAGGGCAGATAACACTTCTGTTAAGAATAGGAGATGAAGAACACTCAACCTTCGCATGGATGAAATTCGTGATAGCAAGGTCGCAATCACCTTACAAAAGAATCATAGGACGATCAGGAGTTCGAAAAATATAAGCGGTACCATCAACGGCTCATGGTATGCTAAAGTTCCCAGTAGAAGGAGGAATACTCACACTGCGGAGCAGTAGGATTATCCCACTTGAATGCACAATGGTCTCTGGACCAGAGGGGTAAACTCCAGTCGCCAAACAGCTAGTGGAGGAACGAATCAATGTCGTAATTCACCCTAAGCATCCAGAGCAAACAGTGGCTATAAGATCTACCTTAACGGAGGAAGGTCGTAAAAAATTATGTGACTTGCTCAGAAACAACCTAGATGTGTTTGCTTGGTGCCCAGCGGACATGACGGGTGTTCCACAACATATAGCGGAACATCACCTAAACGTCCATGAAGGGTGTACCCCCGTTGGGCAGAAGAAACGAGGTCGGGCACCAGAAAGAAGAAAGACAATACAAGAAGAAGTCGAAAAACTTGTTGAAGCCGGTATTACGAAAGAGGTACACTACCACAGTTGGTTAGCCAATCCAGTAATGGTAAAAAAGCACGATGACAGCTGGAGAATGTGCGTCGATTTCAAGGATCTGAACAAAGCATGCCCACAAGTAGGGGTGGCAATCGAGTCGTGTTCGTGTTGACCAATTCGGGTTCGCGTGTTGGCGGGTTAGTATAACCTCTACCCAAACACGACCCATTTATTAATCGTTTCAAGAAACTCAACCCTAACCCACACCTGCATAACACGTGTAACCCATTTTTGACCCGTTTAACCTATTTCAATAAATTGGTCAAGCACTGAATAAGATTGGTGGTTTGTTAATTTAACTAGTTTAGATGCAAAAATGATGTAAGGATTTAAAATATGATGAAAATAACAGACAAATAATTATACGACAATTTTCTCAGTTATAAGCGTCAATTTCTATGCTATATGAGGTATAATCGTAATTCAATCGTATTAAGTACATAAAACAATACATTTAGTCTACATCCAACATAAAAAGGCATGATATATATTTTATTTTTAGAGTCTTATATACTTAAACGGGTTCACGGGTTGACCTGTTTAATATTTACTCAACCCAAACACGACCCATTTATTAAACAGGTTAGACGGGTTGACCTGTTTTTGACCCAAACCTGTTTATCCTCAACCCAAACCTGTTTAACTTTGTGTCGGGTTCATGTCGTTTATCGTATTGTATCGAGAATTGCCACCCCTACCCACAAGACTGTTATTCGCTACCGGAAATAGACTGAAAGGTAGAATATCTCTGTGGATACCCCTTCAAATGTTTTCTGGATGCATACAAGGGCTATCATCAGATACAAAATGGCAAAATATGACGAAGAAAAAATAGCGTTCATCACAAACCAGGGTATATTCTGCTACTCAAAAATGCCATTCGGACTCAATAATGCAGGAGCAACATACCAACGGCTTGTGGATAAAGCTTTCCATGAGATAGTAAGAGACATTGAAGAAAAGTTCAGAACCTTAAGAAAGATAAACATGAAGCTAAATCCCAAAAAATGTACTTTCGGTATGGAAGAAGGAACTTTCTTGGGATATACCATAAAAACTAAAGGCATAAAAGCTTGTCCGGATAAAGTAGAAGCCGTCCTAAACCTCCCGTCTCCCAAATGTCTAAAAGACATGCAAAAGCTGAATGGAAAGTTAGCAAGCTTAAACAGGTTCCTTGCTAAATCAGCAGAGAAATCGTTGCCCTTCTTCAAGACACGTAAAAAATACACGAAAAAGAGCGATTTCCAATGGACCGCTAAAGCAGAAGAAGCGTTTAAGCAAATGAAGAAGCTAATAGAAGATCTCCCAACATTAACCACGCCAATGGATAAAGAAGAACTCATCATCTATCTTGCGGCAGCAAAGGAGGCAGTAAGCACAGTACTAATGACTGAAAGAGAAGTTAAGCAAACACCAATCTACTTCGTTAGCCGGGCCTTGAGAGGCCCGGAAATCAACTACACACCTATGGAAAAACTAGTACTGGCTCTGGTGCATGCCAGCAAGCGTTTAAAAAGATATTTCCAAGCACATACCGTAATAGTAATTACGGACCAACCAATAAAGTAGATCCTATCAAAACCTAAAGTATCAGGAAGGCTGCAAAAATGGAGTATAGAGTTGGGAGAATATGATGTACATTACAGACCAGGGTATCAGTCAAAGGATAGATCTTGGCCGATTTCATAGTGGAGCATCCGGAAGACGAGTCCACGGATGAACCAATGGAGGAGGAAGAAAAACTACCGGAACCATGGACCTTGTTCATAGATGGATCATCATGCGTAGATGGTTCCGGAGCCGGGCTGATACTTACTAACCCAGAAGGAATGGAGTTCACTTATGCTTTAAGGTTCACTTTCGAAGCAACCAACAATGAAGCAGAATATGAAGCTTTAATAGCAGGGTTGAGAATAGCATAACAAATGGGTGTTAAAAACCTCCAAGCAAATGTGGATTCATGACTCGTGGCAAATCAAGTCAATGGATCATATGTAGCAAAGGAGGCAGGAATGATCCAATACTTAGAAAAGTTAAGCGCACTCGTGGGCGGCTTTAGAATGTTTTCAATCAAACAAATTCCTCGGAGTGAAAATAAAAAAGCTGACGCCTTGAGCAAAATGGCGTCCACCACCTTTGCGCACCTAAGTAAGCAAGTGTTGGTGGAAGAGTTGAATCAAAAATCAATAGAAGAAACAAAAGTATTGGCAGTAGTGGAAGAAGAAGGAGATACCTGGATGACCCGAATTTATAAGTACTTAACAAAAGAAATACTACCTGTGGAACCAAAGAGAGCAAGAGCGGTCAAACGAAAGTCGCAGCGGTTTGCCATTATCAATGGAATTCTCTACAAGAAATCCTTTCTTGGACCATGGTTGCGACGTGTCGGACCACTTCAATCAAACTATGTGCTAAATGAAATTCGTGAGGGCTCTTGTAGCATGCACGCAAGTACAAGATCTGTAGTAGCAAAAGCCTTGCGAACTGGGTACTACTGGCCCACTATGCAAAAGGACGCAAGGAAGCTGATAATGGCATGCCAAGACTGCCAAGTGCACAACCCTGTTCCTAGAAACCCACAAGAAAAACTAACCCCAATTACTTCCCCATGGCCGTTCTACAAGTGGGGCATCGACATAGACGGACCTTTCCCAGAGGGTCCAGGCAAAGTCAAATTATTAATAGTAGCTATAGACTACTTCATAAAGTGGATAGAAGCAAAGCCAGTTGCAACTATAACGGGTAACAAGATAAAGAAATTTGTATGGGATAACATAGTATGCAGATTTGGACTCACAGGAGAAATCATATTTGATAACGGAAAACAATTCCGAGACAATCCATTCAAAGACTGGTGTCCATTCAAAGACTGGTGTGAAAAGTTATGCATCAAGCAACACTTTTCTTCCGTTAAACATCCACAAGCTAATGGAAAAGTGGGAAGTGAAAATCGAAGCCTTGGAGAATGGATCAAAGCTCGACTAGAGGAAAGAAGCAATAATTGGATGGAAGAATTATCACACGTCCTATGGGCACACCGCACAATGATTAAATCTAGCAATGGGGACACCCCGTTTGCATTAACATACGGGACAGAGGCTATCATCCCAGTTGAGATAGGAATGCCCACATGGAGGACGGTGGAAGTAGATATAGCACAAAATGATGAAGCTTTAGAAATCAACTTGGATATCTTGGAAGAAAGAAGAGAGCAGGAAGCAATTCGTGAAGCAAAATGCAAAGCAAAAATGGAAAAATATTACAAATCCAAGGTCCGTAACACAAGCTTCAAACCTGGAGACCTGGTATACCGCAACAATGACGCAAGCCATGCTAAATAAGGTGGAAAGCTAAGACCCAAGTGGGAAGGACCGTACGAAGTAACGGAAGCACTAGGAAAAGATCGCGAAGGGAATCAACTACCCCGAACATGGAATGTTTGCAACCTCAAGAGGTGCTATATAAAATAAATGTAAGCAAACCACTAATGCGGATTCCGCAATGGATATTTGCATTTCAAAAACTATCTTATCTATTGTACTATGGTCTTTTTTTAAATTTCAATGAAAAGGTGAAGATTAGCTACCTTCACCAGTTTGCTTTAACAAGTCTTTATCTTTTACTTTGCAAAGTCATTTACATATGTGATTAAGACACGCACACATTCGGGCATGACCCAAGAATGTTATTCCGCATAACGAAAGGATGAGTAACCTAACAATTCACTCAAAGTACATAAGAGGTATTGCAAACCCGGTACCGGGAGAATAAGCCACAACTATTCAAACAAGACTATTAGATAAGCGTACCAGTACGATCTTAGAATAATAGCAAAATAAAAGTCATGACAAACACAATATAGAAAGACATACTAAAGACCGTAACTAATCATGACAAACAAAGAACAAACGTTTATACAAAGCATAAATACTGTTCAAACTTACATAGAACATGTTCAAAAACAAACAGCTAGTACAAAGGACCACATGAAGTTCCGGCATGGACAAACCTAACTAACAGGTTCCTGAATCGGAGTAGACTCAATTTCTTTCCCAGTAAAGGAGACGAAAGAAGCATCACTTTCGGTATTAACCTGATCACCCTCATGGGTACCTGGAATAGCCGCATCTACTATTTCAAAATCTTCCGCTAGGATAGGTCCAGAAGAAGTCATAGGAACAACCGATGTAGGCAAGACAACAATGGTCGTGGTCTTGGTTTAAAATTGCGTTTTGCGATCCGATGTGCTTAAGGTCCCAGAGGCCGATGCGTTATGCAAATGCGAGTGCAATTTAGACGCGATGCGTTTAGTATTAAAAAATACAAAAAAATTATTTACACATAACATATTTTACCAAGTACCAAATAAATGTAATAAACATATAAATAAATCACTAATATATTCAAATTTGGCCAATAATCCATTTAATAAACCACCTAGTCATAATTATGTGACTCGTGGTTATGAAATTATGTCATAGACTCGTGGTTCTGAAAATTATTAATGTCATAGACTCGTGTTCTATTTCAACTTTCAAGTAATAGAAAATAACAGCCATATTACAACTAAATGGAAACATCACAACTAAATGTGCAGTTGATGTGTGCTTTCTAACACTAAAAAAACCAATTACTGTCACTAGTACAGATTTGGCCTACGGTCACACCAAAAATGTGTGACTATATGCATATAGTCACACACATTTTTTTGGGTGTGTGTGATAAAAAGTCACGCCACCATAGGTGCTATATAGTCACATTGTTTAGTTTGTGACCGTTTTCATTGAAAAAGAGTAACCAAAACCCGAATATGTGTGACCAATCAGGCACAAGTTTTGTTGGATTTATCAGTATGTGTGACTATTTCCCATCCTATGGCCACATGGATATATAATAAATGTGACGTTTATGATGATTTAGTCACACAACGTGTGTTTTTTTTTTCGAGTTAGTCACATACAATTTAAAAAACAGTGGCAAAAAGTGTGAATAAGTGTGACCATATGCTGTTTAAAGTGAAGAAATGTGTATTTTGTGTGACTATTGTTCATCCAATAGTCACTTGAATTTTATGTTTGTGTGGCCTTTTGTAATATTTAGTCACACAAAACATGTTTGTTTTGGGTACTTAGTCACATACAATTAAGCATAAAATGGCCAAAAGTGTTAATAAGTGTAACCATATACTGTTTAAAGTGAAGAAATGCATATTTTGTGTGACTATTGATCATCCAATTGCCACATGAATTTTTTTTGTGTGACCTTTTGTAATATTTAGTCACACAACGAATTAAGCAAACAGTGACCAAAATGTTAATAAGTGTGACTATATGCATCTTTTAGTCACATTTAAGAAATCAATATATATCAAAACAAATTCAAATATATATCAAAACAAATTCAAATACAATAAAATTGGAATGTATATAATTGAACCACTAATACATATCATATAAGCACTACTAACTATATGAACCAACAGTACTAACTTATAACTAACCGTTGTAACTAATACACTAGCAGTACTAACAGTTGTAACTAACACACTAGCAGTTTCAACGAGGGCTTCATGTTCTTCGTCCAACCTTTTTATCTTTTCTCAGTTCCCAGTACATCACTCACGTCCACAGATGCAAACTCATAGGACAAAGCTGGAAAACTGCATTACAACAAATCAACCACTGTTAGCCAGTAAGCCAACATATGAAACAAAATCGACACATGTGGTTCTTATATAATAAACACTACTCAAGATGATAGATATACTGCAATTGAATTATTCTTTCAATACCAACCGATGCAGTCTTTTAACAACACATATGATCGAATCTGAATATATTGTAATGGAGCATACCTATTAAAAGTAGGGGCCTGATATAACCTGAGCAATTCCAACAACAATTTTAGGGATATATGCCAATGATTTGCATTAAAAAAAGAGCCAATCATAGCCTACGATGACGATAGCATATGCTCATGCATTTAAGCCACATAAAAGGAAGATAAATGGAAGAGCATAACATAACTTCTCCAACACCAATTAAACAACAGATACTCAAATGAAATGTACAGCTACACAATCTGCAAGGTTCAACCAATGAAGAGCACATTACAATAAAAAATAAGGTGATCACATATACTGAAGAAAACCAGCAGATAAACAATTAAAATGCCAGGACAAGTGTAAAGTATCCAACAAACCTACATGCAGAATTATAGGAAAAACCAGCACATGGTGACCATTATGATGGGACAAGGATGCTTGATTCCAGAACACAATCCTCTTGATTAAAAAGGCAGAAAGAATGACAGCCATTTAAACAACCTAAAATAAAAGATTATGGTTTTTAACACAGCCTGGTATTACTCAGACTGCAAGGATCCAACCCTTAGGCCCACATATATCATATCCCAACCACACATCTTCTAATGGTCCACCAGCACACAAGCAGTCCAATTTAGGTACCAATTACCATCTTAACCTGCGGCAAGAATATGAAGTATACTTACACATCTAAGCTACACAAAAGAAAGAAATAAAACACAAGTAACAAAAATAGGAACACCTAAAATGAGAGGTAGACTTCACACAAAAATTGGACCAAGACACCCTCATCAGCCCATATGGATTAAAGAGTAATTTCACTTTGAAGTACCCCACACAGACTCGGGACCTATCAGCAGAAGATACATGCAATTAAAGACCTATCATAATAGAAGACAGAGCATAAAAAAGGTTTAGAAAAACTAGCAGACAGCGCCCATAATGATCGACACCAAATAAACCAACACACAGAACATACAAGCTTGTAAAAATTGTTTACCCTTTGCTGAAAATGGGTTCTCCAAGAAGCACTGCACGCTTGTTATCCTTTAACGCACTAGCCAAGATCTCACTTGCACTAGCAGTTCCTTCATTCACCTACAAAAACAAAAATGTAACATAACAGGTGGCAAATTCAACCCACTTACTTATTATTGGGTTGGTTGGGATTGTATATACATGTAACATGTCAAATGAATAAACTCAAAAGATTATCCAATACATCAAAAAGGACAAACAGGTTGTAATACATATTTTCTGTGATGATATTTTACACGCCAAACATATTTTTAGAAGAAAAAAAATTAAATGGGGACAAATAGTTTTGCTGGTCAACCCAATCTGTTCACAAGTACAAAAGATTGCTTGGCACACTCTACATGAGTCACAGCACTCTAAATCGCAACCGTAACTTAACATTGGAAGCCATTACATCACATTAATGAAAATATTGGTATAGATGGCATTACCAGCATGGCTAGAGGTTCTGAAGCAGCTATTGCATTGGTTCCATCAGTGTCATATATATCTCGAACACCTCGGCTATCACATATGTACACAATCACACCTTTGTCCAACCTGATTTGCATCAGTTTTACCGTAAGAACTTTTAACTTACTTCCTTTTCAAACCATACCTTTTTTACTTATTTGACCCGTTACGGATATAAACTTAAACACGTATAGGACATTCAGAGGCAAATGGGTTTCATTTACCCATGATTTCAAACATAAAAGCCTGTTATTTACCAAAACTTCAGAAATATAGTCTTTTAAACTGGCCAATCTGTTGAGTTCATATGAGACGCATGTTTAACTCATACAAACGGTATTACAAACATAATTATTTCTCAATCAATATATTTTTTGGATTTCTAGTAAACTAGTTTCTTACAAAATCATTCCTTATGCAGTTATTCTACCAGCAACACTCACAAGTATTTCAGATTACACGAAACCGACACCATGTTATTAATAAATCTATAAACTTATGGACTTCCTATGTGAAGATTCAAAAATGAAAGAAAATAAGCTAAGCACGAGAAATCTCAATTTTGATGTTATTAAATCTGACCTTTCTCTCAACGGCACTAGTACATGGCTCCTCCATTAGGCTGGTCAAGAAGCTCAATGTATGGCAACAGAGAAACTTTATTGTCATCCTTTCTCTCCTCAACGGTCGTGGTACTGAGGTAGACCATGGGTTTGCCACAGGTAACTCAACCTAACATAAACAAAAACAAAACATTAACAACCTTAACAACCTAACATAAACAAAAACAAATCATTAACAACCTTAACCGACTCACATAAACAAAAACAAATCGCATCTATAAGCACAAATCGAAATCATTATGATTTGACTAACCTCTGATATGATTTAAAATCATAGAATTGAGATACGCAGGATTAGGATTAGAAACAGATCTGGAACTATCTGAATCAACGGCGGAGAGGCAACATGGAATTGAGATACCCGCGACAGGCAACATCTTTCTTCTTCTGATTATAGTGGATTTTGATTTTGATTTTTAGGGTTTGTGTGGAAATGAAATCAAATGAAATGAAATGAAGATGGATTTGGGGGAAATGAAATGAAATGGTGTTGCCGAGTGTACGGGAGTAGTGAAAATAGTAGGTGGGAGAAGTGAAAATACGTGACCAAATGTATCTATGAGAGGGACAATGAAAATGTAAATTTGATTTTGCGGAAAAAGTAGGCGGGAGTAGTGAAATATGTGAGAGAGATACCAAAATTTGATAGATATTGTAAAATCAGTTTATAAAATATTTGAACTATAAAAGCCAAAGTGTGACCATATATGACATTTGGTCATACTGTGAAGTGTGTGACATATATTTGTCACTTTTAAATGCATATCGTGACTAATGCTTTAAACTTACTTTTCAGTTGTCACACATTTCAAATTCATGTAGCTAAATTTTCAACAAAAACTAACAGTCACATTTAAATAATGTGTGACTAACTTGAGTATATGATTTAGCCACATACACAATTACTTCATGTGACCATATATGGATTTTGGTCACACTTTTCAATTGTGTGACATATATTTGTCACATATGTATTATATATAGTGTGACCAATGTTTCAAACTTATTTATATCCGTCACACGTCCAAAATTATAAGTGACTAAAAAATCAAAACAAGTTTTACCAGATGCCTCTAGTCACGAAAATATTCAAATGTGTGGCTGTAGCCTCAGATGTAATTCAGAAATGGTCACACAAGCCGGATCAAGTGTGGCTGTTTATTTTATTCTGGTACATTTAGTCACATAAAAAATTACTGTGTGGCTGTTCTAAAAACTGCATGTGTGACTAAATCCGATTTTTGTACTAGTGTGTAAAGAATTTAAGTTTCCAAATTCAATATGAAGCACATGAAAGTGAACAATGTCTTAACTAGTACTTGACTACTGGGTAATACAATCAGATGTACTAAAATAGCATAGACATGATCCATGATCATATGCTGGTAATCATGAATTTCGTAAATCTAAACATGCATATGTTTTGGTTCAACATATCATGGGTAGACCCTTTTATTTATCAATGAAGTTTTATTAACATGATCTAAACAATAAAAATTCCATATTGCGCTAATTGAAACTATTGCTAGCATTACACAAATGCGATAAGTTGCGGCCGATTGCGAGCGCAATCTGGGATGTCCTCGCATTAAGTACCACGATGCGAAATTTCAAATACAATGCAATGATGCGTGCAATTTGCACAATGATGCGCGCATTTTTAAACCAAGGTCGTGGTAATGCCTGGTTCAATGACAGGAACCGCCGCTGTACTGATCAGGGTACGAATGGATAAAGGCTCAGCCAAAGGAGCATAGACATCAGCAAGGGCTGACAGATGAGCAGCCATGTTCTCTTTTATCTTCTCCACCCTTTTATGAGCAACATCTAAAGAAAAAGATAAGGAAGTAATGCCAACGAAAATGATGTGTGTTTTAATACTTGTAGAGTAAACTTTGAAAATTATCAAACTAAAAACTATACACAAATCAATTGCACCAATCGTATGTAATATATTAAAGTAAGGACCGGTTTTTTCGTCCCAAGGAAGCCAAAATCAAATCAAGATACTTAATGTTCGTTTATATTTAGTTAATGGGTTTTGTTTTGTTTTTGTAAAACTATTAGAACTAAACTAAATTAATTTAAACTAAGAAAAGACCTTAAAAACACTTAACTAATTAAAGTATGATAAATAATATACTAAAAAGAATGCTTGCTTAGATAGACTTAACTTGGGTCAGATAATACTCAACATAGTGCCATTGTGCAATTTGGGTTACAAATGTGGTTAGACTTTGAGGGTTTTCATCATCTATCCATAACAATTATTGGAAAGTGCTAAAAGAGTCTTTGTATACACCACATCAAATTATGCTATTAAAACCAATCTTTGATTCCACAAATGGGTGCGCTTGTGTAACGCTAATACTATGCATTGTTAAACTTTTTGCTCCCACTTTATTCTTAACATATGGGTGCTTCATGGAGACGAAACTCATCATCTTTCACTAACATCAAACTAAGCTTAATGATGAGTGTCTAAATACTCATCATTTTTACCTAATCTGAGCTGCCAAAACATCCAAAAACACTCAGAAATGCATCATAATACTGAAATTATCCCAAAATTGTGTTTTATATGTTTCAGATGCAAAATGTTTAAAAATAGTTGAAAAACGAACAAAAATTGCATAATTGGCAGTTTCAGTCCCTCAACTTTCAAAAGTTGTCAAAACTAGTCCCTGGTTATTCTAAAAACAGGAAAAGTCATCAAAGGTCCTTTAAGAATCATGAAATTACATAATAAGTCCTTTGGTGTAAAGTTTCATAAAATTACAAGTTTAGTCCCTGAACTTTGCAAATTGGCAAAAATGGTCCCTGGGTATTATAAAACTTGAAATTTCACAAAATACCCTTGTACTATGCATGAACTTACAATTTGGAACTTTATTGATAGCTTTTGGGAATTTACAAAACAAGTCCCTCTAAAATCCAAATTTACATATTAGGTCCCTAAAGTTTATAAAATGCTAAAAAAATACAACTTTGGTCTTTGTGTAATTGTTTTATGGCAGGTTTAGTCCCTTGAAGAAGTTTGGGAAGTTGGAAAATTTAGTCCATCAACAATTCAGAAATTACAAGATAGGTCCTTGTGTTTTATTTAAACCAAATCCGGATCCAACAATTATTATTTACCCAATCCAACACTAACCAAATACCCAATCCAGTCCAATCCTATAACAAATACCCAAGCCCAAACCAAAAACAAGCCCAATCCCTTATCTGAGTTAAACACACGGTCAAACAAAGTTTGACCCGTCTTCCTTATACCACCATACCCGCCAAAACCACCCAGTCACCACCCAGCTCACCAAAACCACTCACCACCTCATCCTCCCTCCTCCTACACGCTACCTAACATTGCCAAACGCAATTAATGCGTCCTCCCCACTCCCTCTAGCAAAATCTGATAAAAATCCCACTTTCCTGATTTCCCGCCAAAATTACAAGTGGACTGCTGAGATCAAATTGGAGCAATTGAATGGTGGGGATTTGTTCAGTGATGTCGGCTAGGATTATCCCACCATAGTTTTGTATATATAGAAGCTTTTGTAAGCCAATTTTGGCAAGTAGTTAATTAGTAGCATAGTCGTTTTTAATTTCCAGTAGCTATAAATTGTAATTCTCATTTCAAGTTATCAATGCAAGTTAATTTCAGTTTAATTGTTCTTATGTTGTTAGTATTGAACTCAGTTTCAATGTTGATCTAAGTTTCAAGTTTACTGTTTAGTAGAAATAAGCTCGAATCCTATTAAGACTTAAACACAAACACTCCCTCACCTTTCTATAAGCTTACATAAGCTTTTGATAGCTTTTGATAAGTTTATTTAGTTAATATCAGTTATAATCAAGAAAATTCAAGAAAAGTCAAACAAAGTCAACCATTGAAGCTAATAAGCTATTTTTGGGTGAAGAAGCTGATCAGGAGAGTTTTCTTGGGTTTCTAGCTTGTTTCTGACAAGCTAGAGTGATTCTAGTTTCTTGTTCTCTATTCCATAAGGCTCACTCAGTTGTAAGCTTTTTAGCTTTTTGGCATTAATTTCCTATATCACTGTATAAGTGATTATTATTATCTTATTATTGTTATTATAGGCTTATTATTAGTTTGTAATCACACTTGATCAATAATATCAATAGTATTATAGCTTTGTTTTAATTTCACCTTAAAAAACTAAGAAAAGACCAAAAATAGCATTTATAAGCTAGCTTATTACTCTGCTTTATTTTCAGTCACTAGTCATTTTTATAGCTTAATACACTCAGTCGTATCATTAGAATTCATATTGTAGCTTATATTAACCTTTTTCAGTTCAAAAATCCAAAACAGGCAACTAGTAGGGGTGTTTGGTTTTTGTGCAGTCAAAGGGTAAAACCAGTAGTTACTGTAGAAACACCATAAGCTCAACTTTGAACCTGCTTTTCTTAGCCTATATAAGCTATTTCCTAGCTCTAATTAGCCTCTCAGGTAGATAATCAAGTTTTGAGTCATCCTTGTGCAATTCAGTCCATAGTAAGCTCTAACAAGCCATAACAAGCTAGAGGTTTATTTAGCCTTCCACCTTTGTACTTTTGTACTCAATTCAGTCCACTTAGTAAAGTCCACCAAACAATTTCAGTTAAACAGGCCTGCATACCAGCAGATACCCCATTTTCACCTGCTGATCTAGTGCAAAATTGAACTTCAATTGGCTATTTTCTGATAGGGCTTTTGTGTTTTTTAGATAGCCAGTAGTATAAGCTTGATTTTGCCCCCATAATATTTCACTTTTCAACTTATTTGAGCTGCTTAATTTAGTCTGCAAGTTTGCTGTTTTGTCTGAATTTCATAACCTAGTTTGTTAAACAGCCAATTTGCTTATCTACTAATCCATAGTGCTTATTTGTAGTTTTCAGCTAATTTGTTCTTATTTAAGTTGTTTAAGTTTGTTCTGAGCCTTTGATATAGTTTTGAGCTTATTTGCTTATTTTTGGGCTTATTTGTAAACTGCTTATTAGCCCAAAAGTGCTTATCAGGCTTATTAAACTTCCACTTTTATTTTTCTTAGTTTTCTAATAATATTTTAGAATTATCTGTAATTTTTCATATTTTTCCTAAGTCTTTTAATATTTTTAATCATTTTTATTAGTTGTTAATAGTAATTAAATCATAAAAAATAGAAAAATAATCAAAAAAATTTAATTCCAATTTTCATAATTTTCTTTTGTTAATTTTAATCTAGGAAAAATATAAAAATATTTTTAGACCTTAAGAAAATCAAAAATAGAAATAAAGTGATAGCTTCTATTTAATAGAATTTATCTTTTTAAATTTTAATTAAGTAATTTTCATTTTTATAATTTTATTAGCTTTTTCTCATCTTATAATATTTTTAGAAAAAGTTTTAGAATTTTCCTTGTTCATTTAGTATTTTTTACAAATTTAAATAGTTTAAATAGTAATTAAATAAATAAATAATTAATAATAATTAAATAAAAAGTATAAAAAATATAATTTAAGTTTTTAAATAAGTTTTAAGTAATTTTACATTTTTAGGTTTTAAATTTTATAAATTTCAGTTTTTGTCCCATTTTAGATTTCCTGTTGCGCGTTTTAGTTTAATTTTAATCACGTTACATTTGTTTTGTATATTTAAATTGTTCATTAGTATAAAAAAGAAAAATCAAAAATATCTGATTCATCAATCACTTTAATCCAAAGCTTTTCACAGTTTTCCATTCACACCTCGTTGGGAAACGATCCGGGTGATCACTTGCCTGGTTTCACACACTACACACGAGCATCCAGTTCTGAGACTGCATTTGTTTAATTATAAGTGTTGTTTTCGTGTGGATCAAATTTTGGCGCCGCTGCCGGGGAGGTTGTGCTGCGACAGTTGTGTAAGTTTTAGCGATTAGTGATTCGAGATCCTTCTATCAGAAGTTCCTATTTCCCAAAAACCATATAAAATACAAAAATATTTTTTCTTTTCTTTTCTATATATATTATTATTATTATTATCATATAAAAAATAAAAACACCAAAAATAATTTCCGTTTTCTTTGTTAATAATAAATAACAATAAAATTACCATCGAAAACCAAGACAGAGTACTACCTAACTGGGGGTACGACCATAATAAGTTCCCAAACCAAAGATTAAAACTTGCCTTTGTATCACTTGCGAATATCGGCTCACCTTTAATTGATAAACAAACTCTAACGGAGGTTTAAGGATAGTCTGACATTAAATTGTCGGACTGAAAGAAGCGGGTTTTTAAGGAGCTTAATTGCCCACCTTTGCTTCTCCGCCACTCTGTGCGTTTATCTTTTAGAGAGCTACCGTACGCTTGTTGATTATTGGTTTAAGTTCACTTGTGTTTTGCTTCTGTCTTGTTTTAATTGGAATATTTTACTTAGTGCATGCGCACTCGTTCTTCCACGTCATCAAGCCCTTTACGTGAACTCGTAAATATTTCGAGAAGACGTAATCGTAGACGTGCTGCCCAAATAGTCGAACCCGAGATTCGTACTGTTCCCACTGTTAATATGGCAGACAATCGCACAATGGCGGAAATGCTCCGTGCACCCACCGAGGGTTACGGAGATGCCATCGTTTTACCAGCCATCGATTCTGATCATTTTGAACTAAAAACACATTTGATTCAGCTCGTTTCTACCAACCAATTCCACGGGTTTGAACGAGAGGATCCTTATGCACACATTCGTTGGTTCAACAAACTGACCTCTACAATCAATTACAAAAATATGCCGCAAACAGCGATCAAATTGATGCTATTTCCATTCTCACTTGAGGGGGCAGCCCGAATTTGGCTGGATAAAGAACCCCCTCGATCCATTGAAACTTGGGAAGATCTAGTGCAGAAGTTTGTCAATTATTTCTTCCCTCCATCAAAGACGACTAATTTAAAAAATGAAATTGCTGGTTTTCGTCAAAGTTTCGATGAAAATTTCGGAGAGGCATGGGAGAGATTTAAAGATCTCCTAAGAAAATGCCCACATCACGACTTTACAGAGTTACAACAGATAAATACGTTTTACAATGGGTTGACCCAAAACGATCAAGATGCACTTAACGCAGCCGCTGGTGGCAATATCTTGAATCGTCGACCTAGAGAGGTGGTTGAAATTTGTGAAAATAAATCAAAAGTTCCTATTTCTCGAAACAAAGTGAATGTTCCTGTCACTCCTGCCTCGTCATCCGGTAACTCCTCAGAGTTAGCCTTTTTAACGGACTCAATGCGTTGTATGATGAAGGAAATGAAAGAATTAAAAAGTGAAATTCATAAACCGGAACAAATCAAAGCAATAAACAAAGTGTGTGAAACTTGTGGTGGCCCACATGCGTATTATGATTGTCAAGCAACCGATGCTTCTCTTTACCCAGCTCCCGTAGCTGCAGTAAACCAAAATCAATACCGTCCGCATGCTGAGACTCAGTACCGAGCACCGAATGCTATGGTCCCACCTGGTTTTCCACCCGTGCCAAATCAGAATAATCAAAACCGCTTTGTTCAAAATCAGGGACAAAATTTCCACAATTCCCAAAATTTCAATCAAAACCGAGGTCAGAATCAGGGTAATTTTAACCAAAACCGTGGTCCAAATTTTAATCAAAACCAAGGTTCAAACCGAAATCAGACGTCCTCAGATGAGTTGCTTAAGCAATTCATGAAAACTCAAGAGGAAACAAATAAGACACAATATGAGGCAAACCAGTTATTGATTGCTCAATTAAACCAGATCAAAAAGTCTTTAACTGATATACCTTCTACCTCGGGAGGTCTCCCAAGTAACACTGTTGTCAACCCTAGGGGTGAACTCAAAGTTGTCAGTACACGTAGTGGTAAATCTCATGTTGAATTCAAGGTGACAAAGGACCCGGTACTTCCCACTAACAATGGAAGTGCTAAATACGTCCAACCTTCGGTCATCCAATCTTCTGTCATCCAAAAATCTACACCCACAATTGCTCCTCAGCCGTCTAAAATCGATCCTACTCTTTCATGATTTACGGTTAAAAGTTTGTCAACCAAACTTAGTGAGCAAAGATCAGCCAGATATTATTCCGAAATGCTCAATGCTGTTCCTGTCAGTGTACTTGATAACAGTGATAATGACGAAGATACCACTTACTTCAAAGCTATCACCACTCGGAGTGGTGCTTCTTATAAGGGGCCAGCTGGCCCTATTCCTCCTCCGTTGTTTGAAATGGAAAAAGAGACGAAGGATACAACGGACAAAGTGCAGATTCCAAGCCCACAAAGTACAGCACATGTCCAGCCTCCGATTGTCCCTAAAAAGAAATCCAAACCAGGAGTTGTCTTTGAATCTGTAGAGACTCCTGAAGTCATTGCCCAAAAATCCAAACCTTATATTCCTTACCCATCGCGCTTAAATGAACAAAAGCTCCGTGAGAAGGCTAGTCAACAAATGGACAAATTCTTTCAAATCTTTAAAGAATTACATTTTGACATAAGTCTTGCGGATGCTCTCATTCTGATGCCCAAATTTGCATCAACAATCAAACACTTGTTAAGCAACAAGGAAAAACTGATTGAAATGGCTAAAACTCCAGTAAATGAGAACTGCTCAGCGGTTATCTTGAAAAAGCTTCCGGAGAAGCTTGGAGATCCTGGAAAGTTTCTACTACCTTGTATATTTCCGGGAATGGTTGAATGTTATGCCTTAGCAGATCTAGGTGCAAGCATCAACCTGATGCCTCATTCAGTATGGAAGAAACTTTCTCTTCCGGCTCTTACTCCTACCTGCATGACTCTTGAGCTTGCAGATCGAACCATAACTCATCCCTGCGGCATTGCCGAAGATGTATTTGTGAAAATAGGAAAGTTCCATTTTCCAGCTAACTTTGTGGTTGTTGATTTCGATGCTGATCAAAAGGTTCCTCTAATTCTTGGAAGAGGATTCCTAAAAACGGGCCATGCTCTGATTGATGTATTTAAGCATGAGATTACCTTGCGTGTGGATAATGAAGCTGTTACTTTTAACCATGATCAAACTTCGAGGTACTCCTCAAATTCTGATTCTGCTTCGGTTAACCGAATCGATGTCATTGATGTTGCTTCAAAGGAGTACTCTCAAGAAAATCTTGGTTATTTTCATAATTCTGTGAGTGGGAATCCCACCACATCTTCTCAACATATCATAGCCGACTCTTCCCCTTCTCTCACTTCGGTTGAGGGAAGTGATCCCTTTTGGGATGAAGTCGATGCTTTTCTCGCTATAGATAGTTCACCTCCGAATGAGGTTGATGATAACTATCTTGATCCTGAGGGGGATATCCTTTTTCTAGAAAATTTGTTAAACGAAGATTCATCTTCCCCTCTTCCACCAAAACTACTTCATAATGAGGAAACTGATAAATTTCCGGAGATCAAGTTTAAGGACTTGCCTCCTCCACTTGCAATTCTTGAGGAGGAAGTTCTTATCTTAATTGCTGTTCAGATCTCTCTTCTTCCCTTCACCTACCCAGTGATTTCCCCTATCTTTCACTCATTCGGGAGTGTGGATATTACTTTTGATCCTGGCATTTTCCATCTAACATTGGTTTAAATGCCAGATTTATCTCATCGGTGTGGAACTTTCTTATGCTCAATTGGTTATCCAAGCATCTTGAAAGAAAGTCCGATGGAGATGGTTTCTTCCACTTACTTCCCCATAAACTTTTAAATTGTTTTTTCTCCCGAGCTGTTCAGGAACCCTTTGTTACAGTTGACAGTTCACAAGCGGTTAGCTTGCGTAATAAACCTGACTGTTCGGGAGGAATCTACTCAATTCGGGGTTGAGTCAAGCTAGCGACTCGGTTAATAAAAACAGTAGCAAAATATGGGTTTTCACCCATGTCTCACCCAATAGTGGGGGGGGGGGGATGCCCCACATGTTGTATATATGTACAGTTTAAAAAAAAAAAAAAAAAAAAAAAAAAGCATTCCCAAAGAGGGAATTTGCATGCCTTAACGGCTTAAATGCAAATTAAAAATAGAATAAATAACTATATGAAATAAAAGGCTATTAGTATTTCCCTTTCACGTTCTAAGTGTTGGTTTAACAACCGGTTCTTTGAATATTGAGGGCAATATTCAGTTCTAAGTGTGGGGGGGGGGGGGGGGGAATTCTTGCGAATTTGATCAAATGTACCATCTAGTACCCTCATTTTAGCCAAAATTTTAAAATTTTTTCTCACTTAGAACGCAATAAATGGTTATCAGTCCACCATGTCTAACCCACATAAGGATTGGCTAATCCGAGAGCAAACGGCTCTTGGTAAAGATATATCAAATCCGTTGATGGCTTACAATTTGCCCAAAATTGTATGGTATTCGACTCACCATATCTTCATAAGTGAAGAGTTGGCTAGCCCGCAAGGTTATGGCTTGTAGTTAAGGCAGTGAAAATCCATGATTGGTAATCAGCTCACCAAAGATAATATTGATAATTTATCTAAGAGTTGGCCAGTCCAGAAGCAAACGGCTTCTGGTAAAGACAAATCAAAACCGTTGACAGCTGATGATTTGCTCAAAATCATTTGGTTATCATTGTACCAAAGTATCATATACTAAAACATTGGCTACTCCAGAAGTAATGGCTTTTGGTAAAGAGAAAAATCCATTAAAACTTCATAAATGATTGCTAGGGACTAGCAATAGTTTAGTGTGGGGGATTGATGAGTGTCTAAATACTCATCATTTTTACCTAATCTGAGCTGCCAAAACATCCAAAAACACTCAGAAATGCATCATAATACTGAAATTATCCCAAAATTGTGTTTTATATGTTTCAGATGCAAAATGTTTAAAAACAGTTGAAAAACGAACAAAGTTTGCATAATTGGCAGTTTCAGTCCCTCAACTTTCAAAAGTTGTCAAAACTAGTCCCTGGTTATTCTAAAAATAGGAAAAGTCATCAAAGGTCCTTTAAGAATCATGAAATTACATAATAAGTCCTTTGGTGTAAAGTTTCATAAAATTACAAGTTTAGTCCCTGAACTTTGCAAATTGGCAAAAATGGTCCCTGGGTGTTATAAAACTTGAAATTTCACAAAATACCCTTGTACTATGCATGAACTTACAATTTGGAACTTTATTGATAGCTTTTGGGAATTTACAAAACAAGTCCCTCTAAAATCCAAATTTACATATTAGGTCCCTAAAGTTTATAAAATGCTAAAAAAATACAACTTTGGTCCTTGTGTAATTGTTTTATGGCAGGTTTAGACCCTTGAATAAGTTTGGGAAGTTGGCAAATTTAGTCCCTCAACAATTCAGAAATTACAAGATAGGTCCTTGTGTTTTATTTAAACCAAATCCGGATCCAACAATTATTATTTACCCAATCCAACACTAACCAAATACCCAATCCAGTCCAATCCTATAACAAATACCCAAGCCCAAACCAAAAACAAGCCTAATCCCTTATCTGAGTTAAACACTCGGTCAAACAAAGTTTGACCCGTCTTCCTTATACCACCATACCCGCCAAAACCACCCAGTCACCACCCAGCTCACCAAAACCACTCACCACCTCATCCCCCCTCCTCCTACACGCTACCTAACATTGCCAAACGCAATTAATGCGTCCTCCCCACTCCCTCTAGCAAAATCAGATAAAAATCCCACTTTCCTGATTTCCCACCAAAATTACAAGTGGACTGTTGAGATCAAATTGGAGCAATTGAATGGTAGGGATTTGTTCAGTGATGTCGGCTAGGATTATCCCACCATAGTTTTGTATATATAGAAGCTTTTGTAAGCCAATTTTGGCAAGTAGTTAATTAGTAGCATAGTCGTTTTTAATTTCCAGTAGCTATAAATTGTAATTCTCATTTCAAGTTATCAATGCAAGTTAATTTCAGTTTAATTGTTCTTATGTTGTTAGTATTGAACTCAGTTTCAATGTTGATCTAAGTTTCAAGTTTACTGTTTAGTAGAAATAAGCTCGAATCCTATTAAGACTTAAACACAAACACTCCCTCACATTTCTATAAGCTTACATAAGCTTTTGATAGCTTTTGATAAGTTTATTTAGTTAATATCAGTTATAATCAAGAAAAGTCAAACAAAGTCAACCATTGAAGCTAATAAGCTATTTTTGGGTGAAGAAGCTGATCAGGAGAGTTTTCTTGGGTTTCTAGCTTGTTTCTGACAAGCTAGAGTGATTCTAGTTTCTTGTTCTCTATTCCATAAGGCTCACTCAGTTGTAAGCTTTTTAGCTTTTTGGCATTAATTTCCTATATCACTGTATAAGTGCTTATTATTATCTTATTATTGTTATTATAGGCTTATTATTAGTTTGTAATCACACTTGATCAATAATATCAATAGTATTATAGCTTTGTTTTAATTTCACCTTAAAAAACTTAGAAAAGACCAAAAATAGCATTTATAAGCTAGCTTATTACTCTGCTTTATTTTCAGTCACTAGTCATTTTTATAGCTTAATACACTCAGTAGTATCATTAGAATTCATATTGTAGCTTATATTAACCTTTTTCAGTTCAAAAATCCAAAACAGGCAACTAGTAGGGGTGTTTGGTTTTTGTGCAGTCAAAGGGTAAAACCAGTAGTTACTGTAGAAACACCATAAGCTTAACTTTGAATCTGCTTTTCTTAGCCTATATAAGCTATTTCCTAGCTCTAATTAGCCTCACAGGTAGATAATCAAGTTTTGAGTCATCCTTGTGCAATTCAGTCCACAGTAAGCTCTAACAAGCCATAACAAGCTAGAGGTTTATTTAGCCTTCCACCTTTGCACTTTTGTACTCAATTCAGTCCACTTAGTAAGTCCACCAAGTCCTAGAACCTGTGCATACTTGTGCACCAAGTTGCAAACAATTTCAGTTAAACAGGCCTGCATACCAGCAGATACCCCATTTTCACCTGCTGATCTAGTGCAAAATTGAACTTCAATTGGCTATTTTTTGATAGGGCTTTTGTATTTTTTAGATAGCCAGTAGTATAAGCTTGATTTTGCCCCCATAATATTTCACTTTTCAACTTATTTGAGCTGCTTAATTTAGTCTGCAAGTTTGCTGTTTTGTCTGAATTTCATAACCTAGTTTGTTAAACAGCCAATTTGCTTATCTGCTAATCCATAGTGCTTATTTGTAGTTTTCAGCTGATTTGTGCTTATTTAAGTTGTTTAAGTTTGTTCTGAGCCTTTGATATAGTTTTGAGCTTATTTGCTTATTTTTGGGCTTATTTGTAAACTGCTTATTAGCCCAAAAGTGCTTATCAGGCTTATTAAACTTCCACTTTTATTTTTCTTAGTTTTCTAATAATATTTTAGAATTATCTGTAATTTTTCATAATTTTCCTAAGTCTTTTAATATTTTTAATCATTTTTATTAGTTGTTAATAGTAATTAAATCATAAAAAATAGAAAAATAATCAGAAAAATATAATTCCAATTTTCATAATTTTCTTTTGTTAATTTTAATCTAGTAAAAATATAAAAATATTTTTAGACCTTAAAAAATCAAAAATAGAAATAAAGTGATAGCTTCTATTTAATAGAATTTATCTTTTTAAATTTTAATTAAGTAATTTTCATTTTTATAATTTTATTAGCTTTTTCTCATCTTATAATATTTTTAGAAAAAGTTTTAGAATTTTCCTTGTTCATTTAGTATTTTTTACAAATTTAAATAGTTTAAATAGTAATTAAATAAATAAATAATTAATAATAATTAAATAAAAAGTATAAAAAATATAATTTAAGTTTTTAAATAAGTTTTAAGTAATTTTACATTTTTAGGTTTTAAATTTTATAAATTTCAGTTTTTGTCCCATTTTAGATTTCCTGTTGCGCGTTTTAGTTTAATTTTAATCACGTTACATTTGTTTTGTATATTTAAATTGTTCATTAGTATAAAAAAGAAAAATCAAAAATATTTGATTCATCAATCACTTTAATCCAAAGCTTTTCACAGTTTTCCATTCACACCTCGTTGGGAAACGATCCGGGTGATCACTTGCCTGGTTTCACACACTACACACGAGCATCCAGTTCTAAGACTGCATTTGTTTAATTATAAGTGTTGTTTTCGGGTGGATCACTTAAAACAAAATCGCAATCACGTAAAGAATGAATGTTAACACTACTCATATGTGCAATTTGTGTAACGCTAGTACTATGCATTGTTAAATTTTTTGCTCCCATTTTATTCTTAACATAAAAAGCTAAATGTTATTATTAATACTAACTTCACTTAGGTGACTATACTATAGACAAATATTAGACCATCTGTATCCTTATCTATGAAATGCAAAACATTTTAGAAAATTCCTTTTTCTCTCCTTATAAAAATATTACTATTAAAACGCCCATGCCTTTTATCTACTTAATTAGGAGTTTTCAATTATCCTTGTCATATAATGCCAAGTCCTATCCTAGTAATACTTGGAACAAACCATTCTTAACTTAAGGAGTATCACGGATTTCCAAGCTCAAGATCATGTGGATATTTACATTACACGTAAAAGTAAATAGCTTTAACTCAAAAGTCATTTGGGGCATATATAGATGATAATTATAGATTTTAGCCCCAAAGTTCCATAAACTATAAGCTTAATTTTTGAGTTAAAAGCAATTGGCAATTTGGACCATTAATACAAATTTTTGATCATTTGATTTTTCTTAAGTCCAAATCGCCGCCTTGGTAAAATTAAACATTGCAATCCTCCTAAGACCACTTATTATAATATACATGGCTAATATATACAAGGGGGTGAGGAATGTGGTATACCTTAGGATTGGGTTTCATGCAATGCTTGATAAGTACCAAGAGAACTTTTACGGATAACTAAAATATAGTCACATGAACTTGCTTCTTGGAACTCACAATCATCCTATTTTTGTTAAAAAATGTTTTCCTCCTAGAATTACTAGTTTAGGACGTGGCACCTCTGAATCTTTCTATATAAAGCATGACACTACTTTAGAGAGAAAAAGGTCATAGCATAAGGAATCCGAACTTTCAAGGGTGATTAACCACTTAGTTTTCTAATATTTGAGAAAGCATATATTATTCATATTCATAAAAGATGGCGGGAGCAAAAAACCACAAATTACATTTATAAGCTCTTAAGAGTTTCAACTACTCCTTGCTTAACATTCAAAACATTACATGATTCTATCATTTTTCGTTCTTGCAAAAGTGTTGGGAATTAAAAGACTTCACACTTAGTACTGCCATGCCAAGTTAGTATTGTCAAGCCAAAAGTTAGAACTGCTGAAGATTACAACTAACAGTACTAACCAGTTAGTACTACTAGAGTAAAATACTGAAGAAAAAAGGTACTGCTAATGTGATAAAGACACGTGAAGAGATATGTATAGAAGATATTCTGTGTATATCTTATATAGTTAGAAAGATACGTATATTCTATATGTTTAGAAGATTTGTAGTTATCTTGTAAAGGACTCCTTGGTGTATAAAAGGAGGTCCTAGGTTAAGTTGTTAGACATACGTTTTGATATAAGCTTCAAGGTTGTAAACCCTAGTACTACACAGAGTACTCTTATTATTGATTAATAATATTGAAGCGTTTTGGTTATATTGTTTGTTCATTCAAGTTCACTGTTACATTGCATTGTTAATATTCTTCTAACTATTGAAGAGTAGATTCCGCATACTCTTTGATATTCACAAATTTTCAAACAAAGTTGTTTTGGATTTATCCAAGGTAACTTAACCTTACAAGCTCAAGGAATCGATTTGTGTTTGGGATCAACAAGTGGTATCAGAGCTTGGTTCTGAAACTTTGATCTAGAAGAAACTTACTGAAGAACTCTTTACTAATCAGGAAGAGATGGATCTTGAAACTACTCAAACCTCTACTACTGCTAAATTGCCCATTCTTAAGCAGGGTGATTATGAGATGTGGAGGCTCGAAATTGAACAATACTTTCAGATTCAAGACTATGCTCTATGGGATATCATAGAGAATGGTGATTCATTCAAACCTGTACCTAAAGCATCAACAATGGAAGGTGTCACAACTGACACAATACCAAGTCCTGTAACTACAGAAGAAAAGGCCCAAAAGAAGAATGATGTGAAGGATAGAAGTATGCTGCTGATGGCACTTTCCAATGAACATATGATGACCTTCAATTAATACAAGGATGCTAAGACCTTGTTTGTTGCTATAACAACAAGGTTTGGAGGCAAGGAAGTAACTAAGAAGACATAGAAAAATCTTCTGAAGCAGATGTATGAGAACTTTAGTGCTCCAAGCATAGAGTCTCTTGATTCTATTTTCAATAGACTTCAGAAGATTGTAAGTCAACTGGCTGTCTTAGGTGAAACTAAGACACAAGAAGATCTCAATTTGAAGTTTTTGAGAAGTCTGCCTGCTGCGTGGAATACTCATGTTGTGGTCTGGAGGAATAAGTCTGATCTAGACACACTGAGTCTTGATGACCTTTACAATAATTTTAAGATTGTTGAACAAGAGGTTAAGAGAACTACAAGCTCAAGTTCAAGTTCAAGTTCTCAAAATATGGCATTTGTGTCATCTTCCAGCCCTAGCAGTACTGGTGAAGTTAACACTGCTTGTGGAGTTAGTACTCCTAAAACTCCAGTTAGTACTGCTAGCACTCAAGCTAGCACTGCTACCTTAAGTGATGCTACTGTATATGCATTTTTGGCCAATCAAGCTAATAGGTCTCAACTTGTACACGAAGACCTAGAACAAATCCATGAAGATGACTTAGAAGATGTGGATTTGAAGTGGCAATTAGCATTGTTGAGCATGAGGGCAAGGAGGTTTTTCCAGAGGACTTGCAAGAAGATCACTATTAATGGTAGTGACACTGCTGGATATGCCAAGTCAAAGGTTGAATGTTACAACTATAATAAGTTGGGCCACTTTGCAAGGGAGTGCAGAGGGCCAAGGAACTAAGACAACAGGAATAGGAGTCAAGATAGGAGTCAAGAAGAGAGGATCCAGGAACCAAGAGAGCACCAGAAAGACTGTGAACTTGGAAGAAACTTCTTCCAAAGCTATGGTGGCTATTGATGGGGTTGGTTTTGACTGGAGCTTTATGGCAGAAGAGGAAACCCCTACTAATATGGCTCTAATGGCTCTTTCAGATTCTGAGGTATACACTAACCAAACTTGTTCAAAAACCTGTTTAAAAAGATTTGAAACTCTCAAAACTCAGTATGATGATTTAAGAATAGAGTTTAATCATTCTGAGTTCAATCTAGCTAATTATAAAAGAGGGTTAGTTGTTGTAGAAGAGCAACTAGTTTTTTATAAAAAGAATGAGACTATCTTTATTGAAGATATTTCTGTATTAAAAAGAGATATCTCATACAAAGACTCTGAAATTAGTGTGCTTAAACATGAGTTAGAAAAGCTTAAGAAAGAAAAAGACAGTATTGAAATTAATATGGAAAGATATGCAGGGTCATCTAAAAGTATAGATAGGATTGTAAAGTGTTAGCTTATTGACAAATTCAAGATAGGTATAGGATATAAGGATGTTCCACCTCCCCATACACGGTTATTTCCAACCCCAAAGCTTGATTTGTCCCATCTAGAGGAGGTCAAAGAGTCTGAGACTGAAAGCTTAGGATCAAAAACTTCTAAGAGTGATAGTGAAGAAAGTTTTGAAGAGGTTAGGATATTTTTTGATACCCCTTTAGTTGAGAAATTGGTGTCAGAAGAGAAGTTAGAAAAGAAAACAGTTTTTCCTGCTGTTGTTAAGATTGAATCTGTTGCACCTAAACAACAAGAGAAAACAGTTAGGAAATCAATTAAGTATGCTGAGATGTACAGGTCACATAGTCCTAGGAGAAACAAAAGAAATTGGAATAATCAGAAGTCCCAACAGCTAGGAAATGAATTATGATGTACAATATAGCCTGTTTTGTTTGTGGTAGTTTTGACCATGTCCAGGTTAACTGCAATTACCATGAAAGGGAAAGGATGGTATATGGGAATACAAGGGTATCTGAGAATGCTAATACAAGGGTGAATTACAACTATTTTGATAAAAAACCTCATCTCAGTGTTCACAGAAACATGGCTCCAAGAGCAGTTTTGATGAAAACTGGCCTAAAACCACTTAATACTGCTAGGCCTGTTAATACTGCTTACCCTAAATCAACAGTTTTTAGTGCTAAACTAACTTCATGTTTTTATAAATCAGCACAAAAAACTGTTAAAAGGCCCTTTTATAAGAAAACAGCATTTACCAACAGAAGTTTTGAGAAAAAGGTTAATGCTGTTAATAAAAGAGTTCATAGTGCTAGGCCAGTAGTTAATACTGCTAGGCCAAATTCAGCAGTTGTAAATGCTGTTAGGGTCAATCAGAGCAATGCTGTTAATAAAATAGTTCATAGTGCTAGGCCAGTAGTTAATACTGCCAGGCCAAATTCAGCAGTTGTAAATGTTGTAAGGATCAATCAGAGCAATGTTGTTAAGGCCTCAACATGTTGGGTTTGGAGACCTACCAAACTTGATAGTGCATCAGTTGTATTGAAGAAACATAACTATATTGATGCATGAGGCAAATCCAAGTCAGTAATGGCTTGGGTCCCCAAAGGAAACTAATTTCCTTATTTTTATGTGCAGGATCATCCACAACAAGAAAAGGAAGATCCAGGCTATTTTGACAATGGATGCTTAAGGCACATGACTGGGAACATGTCCTATCTCACAGACTTCATTGAATTTGATGGTGGATATGTTGCCTTTGGGGGAGGAGCCAGATGAGGAAGAATTACTGGTAAAGGTACTATCAGGACTGGTAAGCTTGATTTTGAAGATGTGTACTGTTGGGAACACGTTTAGTAATATTTCAAGTATTGGTCATGTTTGTAATAATAGGTTGCTCGTTATTAAGGGCTTTAAGTTAGTTTGATCCACACGGCCTATTAGTAGCCCATGGGCCGTGTGGTTTAGTATATAGTTTCTAGAAGAAAGGTGGCAAATGTTGCCCTAACATTTGCCTATAAATACTAGACATGTATTACTCATTCTATTGTTGGTTTTATTCATATATGAGCCGAACCTTTACTATCTATCGTATGAAATAAGATCATCCTTTCTCTTCATCTATACCTCTCGTTCTCTTTATTATGTGCATTAGTTATTGTTATACGTGTGATATATATCTTGTGTTAAGCTAAATATAGGACCAAACAAGTGGTATCATTCGCTAGAAGATAGTTGGATTGTGTGTTTTGAGTAGTTTAGATCGTTATTTTACTTATACGTTTGGTTTTGTAGTTTATACGTGACAAACAATCTTATTTCTTTCACTTTTCTTCACACTTGTAAAGTGTAAAGATCCATATAGTGAGTAGAAATCATATTTGAAGTCAAAACTTTAGTTCTTATTCAATTTCTATTAGTTTTACACTAGATTTCATTAGTCGCATTTTGTCGGAATTCACCAAATTTTGGTTAAAACGTTAAAGCTTGCAACTTTCCTATTATTTAAGTGTTATTAAACGTTTTGAACCATAAAAATCCTGTTAAAACAATGTCTTTTAGTCGTAAAAGTGATTTGTTAGATTTGGCATTCTGTCGGATTTGGTGAAAAGAGGGTTTACCGGATTTGGTTTTGAGGGTTTGTCGAAATTGCTCGCTAGGGTTTCTCGGAATTCATCATAAAGGGTTTATCGGATTTGCAGACTTAAGGGTTTATCGGAATTGGTGTTCAGTAGATTCCTTGCTTGTATAAGCTTGTGAAAATACTTCGACTTTGAGGCAAATCTCCTATCTTGTATAAGGTAGTGAGAAAATTATCGGAATTGTAATTTAGATACGTTATTGAAATTGCTAGTTCTATCGCAATTTAGATAAGATAACAGAATTGTCAATTTCTGTCGCAATTGCAATGTCTATCGCAATTCTCAGATTCATCGAAATTCACTAGTATATCAGAATTCAGCTAGTTTGTCAAAATTTGGATAAATCAATCAGAATCGTAAAATTTCATCGAAATTCAGAAACCTCATTGCAATTCAGCAACCTCATCGCAATTCAACAACCTTATCGCAATTGGCAACTGTGAACAGTGTTTCATCGGAATTGATAGTGAATGGTAATTTGTCGGAATTGAACAAGAAAAACATCTAAATTAGCACTTAACCAAAACTAAACTCATAACACACATCTCAATTGTCTACAAGATCCACAAGAACACAAGAATGTCTCAACCACCGAACTACAACTATTTCTATAATCAACAACAGCAGTATCATCAACAACAATAGTATCATCAACAACCACAATATCCTCAACAAAAACTCTTCATGCAACAATATCAGTTTTTCCTTCAACAACAAGTCCCTCAACAACAACCAAGACACGAGGCTGGATCCTTAGATACACCTCCTATGCTTACTTCGGATAATTACGTACAATGGTCAAGTCGATTTCTACAATTCATTGAACTCAAGAAACCGCATGGAAGGTACTTGAAAAGGGTAATTATTGAAGGACCATTTCCAGTACCTACCACAACGGTTCCTGGCGATCCAAATGCCATTCCTCCAAGAGAAGCAACTGTGACTCCTATTCCTGATGCTCAGCTTACAGCAGAACAAGTACTTCTGAAAGAAGCTAATGAACTAGCAATGTCTTACATCCTTCAAGGAATTCCTAATCCTATCTTCAGAAGCATTGATGCACAAAAGACTGATAAGGGCATGTGGGAACATGTTCATCTTCTCATGGAAGGAACTGAGTTAAACCAAGAGTATATTGAATCAAAACACTATCTGGAATACACCATGTTTATGATTGAAGCAGGAGAATCCTTAGAGTCTTATTACCATAGATTTACCAACATTTTCAACGACTTGGACAGGCTTAACATCGTTCTACCCAGGATTGCAGTGGATACTAAGTTCCTAAGTTTTCTTGGACCTAACTGGCAGAAGTATGTTTCTTTTGTACGTCAAGAAAAGAATCTACACAACGCCTCATATGGGTTGTTGTATGATTACTTGAAGCATCACCAGTCAGAGGTTGATAAAGACAGAGCAGCTCGTGGAGGTTATTCATCGTCAACAACTCCAAACTTACTAGCTTTGATTTCTCAGTCTCATTTTGCTCCACAATCAAATCAGGGTTTTATCCAACCACAACATCATTCTGCTTATCCCTTACAAAATTAATCAAATCAACTTGTTCCATATGAAGCATCACCACAACAAACTGATAATCAACTGGTTCCATATGACAACACCAATACTATGCTTTACTCCAATGTCAACAGTGATGAAGACGATGCTTTCAATTTGTTAAATGTAGGATTTGCTTTGATTGCTAGAGCTTTCAGCAAGTTTTCTAACAAATCTAACCACCGTCTTAGGTCTTCATCCAACACTCGTAATCAGGCAGTTGTCCACAATGGAAGAGTTGAGATTTAGAACAGAGCTTCTGGGAGATATGGTTCGGGTAGTTATACGGGAAACTCAGGATCTGGGCAGAGGTTTAATTCAGTTGGAAGCAGTAGGAACAACACTGGTAATACACAAAGAAGGGCAGAGATTGTTGATACAGGGAATTCTGGGATTGCAAACACTGTGGTGAAATTTTACAACTGTGGAGGGAAAGGTCACTTGGCCAATGCATGCCCTAAGCCAAGGACAAGAGGCAGTGCATACCACAAGGAAGCACTTCTTCTTGCTCTTAAAGATGAAGTTGGAGGCACCCTTACAGAGAAGGATCACAACTTCATGGCTAATTCTTTCTCGTATGATGATATGGAAGATCTTGAAGCCAAAGCAGCCGTGATCTTGATGGCCAATATGTAAGAGATGCACATGGGTGAAACAGGCCCTGTGTATTATACAGATGGCTTGTCTCAGGTACCTGACTCAACATGTCTCATTCATGAAATAGTATCCCCCTCTGCATCTGTATCAGCTGAAGAGCACGTTGGTCAAGATGACTCATTCTTATCTTCTCAAGTCGATGACCAAATAAACACCGTAGTTACGTTTGACGAAGATCAAATTAAACCGGTTGTTTCATTTGATGATCCTCTTGATGATGATAATAATGATCAACTTGACCAAGATGATCTTTTGCTTGGTCTAAAAAGTTGTGTATAAAACTGGTGAGTCAGTAACAACCATTAAGAAATTATCTCTGAAGCAAAATCGCCAAGGATATGGCTTTGCTATTGGGGATGACAAACCATGTTTTTTACATAAAGCACTCAAGGAAAATCCGAATTTATATAGTGCAGAACATTTGTTTGATGACTCTATCATGCGTGTTGTTATTTATAATCGTGAAGAGGAAATGAAACAGGACGAAGAGAGTCGATCTAAAATGAGTAATGTCAAATTTAATAAACCATATGATTACTCAAAAGTACCTCATATTAACGACACCTTCGTACCACAACAAGATAAATCAGAACAGTCATGGTCTTTAATAGAAATGAATGAATCTTCTGAGGTTAGTCTTGTGAACACAGTGGCACAAGTCAATGGTCCTTAACAAATTCAGGTGTAATTGCACCATTGCCAAAACAATGTCTTGTCCTTAGATATTTTAATACATTTATGGAAGACATACAATTTTTGGAACAAGCAATTAAATGAAATTCAAAGATAAAAATCTCTACCTTTCTTTCTCCCTATGAAAAAGAAAAGAGAGAAGTTTTTCAAAACCAATTTTTGCCACACGTTCAACACCTGTGATTTTGTGCTACACATTAAGAACAGGAACTTCAATCAGAGGTTGAATCCATGATGAACATTTTTGAAGCAACGAAAAAAAAGATCTCAAAACAAAAAAGTAAAAACAAAGCTTTGCAAAAAGAAGCAGATCGACTCTTAGAGAATGTTCTATGTTTTGATGTTATATTTGTGATCATGAATTCCATCTATGTGTCTTGTAAAGAAATGATTGTTGATGATCATTTTGTTGATATTGAAATGTTGAGACTTGAAGTTGCAAATTTGAAAAGAGAAAACGAGAGACTTCGCAAAATCAATGATGATGTGGAAAACAAATTTTCAAAAGAAATTTTCGAACTCAATCAAAAGTTGCAATGGTGTCAGACTCAGAGTCTTGACTTTGAGTTAAAATTACAAAGTCAAAAAGAATCATTGTCCTTTCAAAACAGTCATACTTCCAACATTCAGAATATTGAAAAAGAAAATGTTGTTTTAAAACATCAAATTCTTGAATAAGACAAGGACATTGATGAAGATTGTCAAAATAGAAATGACACTGTTCGCTTAAACCGAGAATTGGATTCCAAAATTTAAGAACAAAAACACATCATCATTGAATTGAAAGAGAAAAACAAATTATTTGAACAAGGGAAATATGTTCACAAAAATGTGATTGCACCAGGCATGTATAAAGTAGATGAGACACCTAAGAAAGCATCCCATCGGACAACTAATGTGCATGCTTCGACTTCTATAGGACTAGGCACCCATCTTAGCGTTAGCAGATCCAAGACTAAAAAGAACAAAAAGAAGACTAGTATCTGGCAACGTAAGAGCGGCACACCTAAAGACCAATATGTTGAAGACCACATTAGGAATCTGAATAAAAAGCATGTTATGTCTAATGTAGAATCAAACTTTAAAATGTGTAATTCTAATTGTGATGTAACAAATGCTAAGACTATGAATGTTCTGAATGATATTATTGTTGATGCTTATTGTGTGTTTTGTTGTACAAGTATATTGTCTAGTAATCATAAAAACTGTGTTACAAATACTCTTTTGTATCGTAATCAGAAATGTGCATATGGAATTTCCATTAGGCCCACTACTGCTGCTAAGTCAATCCTAGGAAAACTGCTAAATGTAGTTTCTAATACTACTGTAGACAAAACCATAGTTGCTACTAAAACAATCAAAACACCTAGTACATTTACTAAGAAGAAAGCAGAATGTTGATCCCAGTTGAACACTTTATCGAATCCCTTAGCTTGTAAAGGTTTAGCTATGCTAGATAAATCTAACATAACTAGGTATAGAAACTGTCTTGTGATTTATCAAACACAATGCGGAATCTTGTATTGGATCTTAAGAAGAACTTTATAATGAATGAAACAATGAACAACGAAAATCAAACTAAACACTTCAATATTATTAATAATACGAATACTCTCTGACTATTAGGGTTTACAACCTTGAAGTTTTATATCTTAAAGTCATATAAAACTATATGTTCATCTATGCCCTAGATCCTCCTTTTATAGACTAAGGAGTCCTAGTCGACTTACAATAACTTTCTACACAAGATAAATCTTTATAGAATCTTTTCTATATTTATCTAAACATACTGTACGTAATAACCGACTCTAATACTCTAGCAACACTAATAATGTATTAGCAATACTAACTAAATGTTCTAGCAGTATTAATCTTGTAGCAGCATTAATCTTCCATAAGCAGCATTAACTTCATAACTAGCAGCAGTAATAACTTGGTTGTATATCCTTTGTAGTACCTGAGAAGTCTTAATAATATAAGCAGTAGTAACTTCAAGAAACCTTTATAACCCAACAATCCTCCCGTAAACTTGATATTTTCTTTCAAAATCATCAAGTTTTAATCTAAGCTTGAATCTTCACCAGGAGGATGTTTCCAAACACTTACTTCCTCATTTTCTTGTAATCAGCCCCATAAAGTTGTTTCTCCATTTTCTTGAGAAGCTGATATACCATTTCACTCCAATGATCAGTTTGAAGTTTAACAGACCCATTAAGCATCATATCTAGTGTAGTCTGTGCCAGAGGATAGTCTTTTTCTACTAGCATGTAGATTTGAAGTCCTTTCATCATTACAGTGTGAACTCCACATGATTGAAAAAGTCTCCAGAGGATAACTTTACTTTTGTATTGCTCATGCCAAACTCTATCTTCATGATAGACTTCAAACATAATCTTCAAGTCTCCCCAAATAACTGTATCTAAAATATTTTTTGGCCTTGTATCTCCATATTTTTTCTTGATTAATGCCCATAAGGTCTCCAAATCTTCTCTATCAAAATTTCTGAACATCTGAGGAAATGTTACAAACCTTTGAGACTTTTCATCAGCTCTGGTTATCTTCCACCAAGGATTTTGACCATTATAACCAGTTTTCCAATTAATGATAGGAACTTTAGTCTGCAAAGGAACAACATCAACAAATGTATCATCACTGTCTACAATTCTAACCATTTGTTGTAGATTAACACTCTCTAAAAACTGCTCTGTCTGCTCTTGTGTTTGCTCTGTTTGCTCATCTAGTTTCTGCTTCTTGCTGCGTTCAGATTCTAATTTTTCTCCAGACCTCTTAGAAAACCTCACCAATTCTTCTTCATTCATAGCAATGAAAGTGTTAACCCTTCTGAAAACTATGTCAAACTCTTCTTTGATTCTGTTATAGCTCATCCCCTTGAACTGAGCTTGTTTCCAACCACCCATATTTTTGAAATAGGTCTGCATAATTTGCCTTTGCTGTGCCATGGTAGGTGGTCTGTTCCTCTTTTCTTCAGTTCTTTTCTGTGCAAAGAACTTCTTCTTCTGAACCAAGAATTCCATAAAGAGCTTTGATTTTTCTTCCATAGATAGCTCTTCCTGTTCATCATCCCAAATCTTCTGAGCTACCATGTGATCTGCTTCACATTTAGCTTGAATGTCATCCCAAGAATTAATAAGTTCAAGACTTGCTTGTTCTTTTTCCTGAGCTTGCTTTCTTCTTGCCTCTTCTTCTTCAGCATCAAGATCAGCTTGCACTTGTCTTGCAACTTCTTCATCTGTAATAAGTTATTGTTGTTGTTGACTGAGTGATAGAAATTTCTTCTTAGGTTCTTCAATCAACAAACCTTTGCCTTTGTCTGATGGTGAAATAGTTGTTAATGGTGTTGTTGATACTGATACTGGCTCTTTAATCACAACTCCTTTTTCCTTTGGTCTTGTACTCTTTAACTTTGTTAATACTTGAGCTATAGTCATATCCTCATCACCTTGAGTAGCAACAATACTAACTTCAGTCTCAGCAGCACTAACCTTTTCACTAGCCTCAGCAGCACTAACCTTTTCAATAGCAATCTTAAGTGTAGCAGCATCAAGTAACACTTTAGCTACTTCAACATCATTCATAACAGTTGCATTACCCTGTTGATCAGCAACAACAAATTCATTCACATCATCATCTTCCTCAGTTTCATTATCTACCCCAGTTTCAACATCCACCCCAGTTTCCTCCCTTGACGCTTTGCTTGTATTCCTCCCCTGTTTGGAAACATCATTCTCTAAACTCTGTGCTTCATCAGAAGATTCAACCCTGGAAGTAGTTCCAACCTAGTATAACCTTTTAGTTTTGTGTGTCCTTGACCTCTGTTGACTTTCAAGATACCTAACCCTTTTCTTCAACCTTGTGATTTCAGTACCTTGAGAAATTTTAAGCTGCTTGAGATCAAGAACATCCCTTGACAATTTTTCACAAGTTGTCGTCAATTCATGAATAAGTTTAATACTACCCTCAGCACTTTGGAGTGTGTTACCTATCCCGAGTGGTGCATCATTGGGTGACTTAGGCATAGCCTCAGACCTAGTCTGAGCATCTACACCCCCCATATTATCCGGTTGGCTGGGACCTTCACCTGAATCAGTTCCAGAGGAACTAGATACATTAGAAGTTGCCTTAGATTGGGTCTTACTTATGTTATCACTATCCTGCTCTGCTTCTAAACTAGTAGCAGTAGTGACAGCCCTTTCTAATATGTGACCCCTCTCCTCATGCACAGCCTCATCTGCAGCCATACTAGCACTAACCTGAGGTAGTTGAGTGCCCTTTTTAGTGATCCTAGGGGTATGGGTCTTTTGTGTTGGTGATGGGGATGTCAAAAGAGCGGGTGTGTGATAAACATCAGCTGGGATTGCTGAGCTTTCACCCTGAGTTAGACCTAGTTCCAACATTGTTTGAAATAATGGTGTAACTCTGCCTTTAAAATCCTTGCCCTCTCTCTTCATATTAGCAAAAATCTTTTTAGTATGAAAGAGAGCAGTATAAACCTTTTTATGAACCTTTTTGTTTACAAATTATTTATCCATAAGAAGTTGTAAAAACCTTGGATATAAGTAATATTTATTTGATGAACTATCCAAGCCCTTAATCACACTATCAAAAATTAACTTTGAAAAATTAAATCTTTGATTTCTTTTATTTTGAGCCAAGCAGATAACAGCAGAGGCCATATTACTACTAAACTCATTACAACCAGTTATCTTTGGACTAAGACACTGTTTTACACTAAGAATTTCCATTGTGGAGAGAAAGCACCTTTTGAAAATTTTAAAGAAGTACTTTGGCATTCATACCCCATCAATGCAAGGTTTTCAAAAATTGTAGAATTCGAAAGATTGTTAATACCTTCAGCATCTTCAAGATGAAGAACATCTCTAATAGAAGCTTCAGTAATAATAATCTTCTGCCCATCCACAAGGGCATGTATCCGTACTTCCTCATCAATAGTTTTGACCTTTGTAGTAGCCCAAAAGTGTTTGATGTTGGAAACATATATAGTAGGATTCACTGTTAATGCGTACCTAATATGAGCAGCATTAAGAAAATCAATGATTTCAGTAAAACCTTCACTTTCTGTAGGCTTTTGCAAAAACGCAATCATGTTATGTTGATCAGCGAATGACAAAGTCGACATTGTGAATTTTGAAAAATTTTGGTAGGATTTGGCTGGGATTTACAATTAATGGAGAAAAAGAGTTAGGGTTTATGTTCAAAAGAGTTTTTATTGGATAAAGATACTTTTGGGAACGAGTGAAGGATATAAACCCTTAATCGCTCACATTTATAAAACAGTACCCTATTCTTTCAAACATAGCAGCAGAAACCTAGCAGCACTAAATTAGGTCTAGCCGCATTAACTTATGCCTATCAGCATAAAGTTAGTTTCCACTCCAAACAGCCTTTTAATCAGCACTCCATCACTTTTCTCATCTTATCCTGGAAAAGATTAGTCCCAAAACCACAAAACCACAAACATAACACAATTTACAATAATTACACCATCAATTATACTTAGCAATACTAAATATAACTGGCAACATTAACACAACAATACTAAGTAAACTAGCAATACTAAATATAACTTAGCAACATTAACATAGCAATACTAAGTAAACTAGCAATACTAAGTATAACTTAGCAGCAGAAACAATTTATTGACCTAATAACAGTACTAATCCTTATAAAACTTTACAAAGACACAAAGAGATAAGAATTTTTCAAAGATTTATCATTCCAATACTAACAACCAAAAATTGAAATCTACCTACATCAAAAGCTTTTGTGAGTAAATTTGCAACATTAATATCAGTATGAATTTTAACAATTTGAATTAACTTCTTTTCATAACAATCTCTTATAAAATAATGTCTTATCTCAATATGTTTTGTTTTTGAGTGATAAACATGATTTTTAATAATGCACATAGTACTGCTATTATCAATATATATTTTAGTATGCATAAAATTGTACCCATAATCCAGCAACTGATTCTGAATCCAAAGCACTTGTCCACAGCAACTTGAAGCAGCAGCATACTTAGCTTCAGTCGTGGAATTTGCAACCACTTTTTGTTTCTTACACTGCCATGAAATCAACCTGCTCCCCAAAAACTGACAAGCTCATGTTGTTGACTTTCTATCCAAGCTAGCTCCAGCATAGTCACTATCAGAGTATGCAATCAAGTCAAAAGGTGAATCTTTTGGATACCAAAGGCCTAATTTGGGTTGACCTTTCAAATATCTAAAAATCCTTTTCACAGCATTAAGATGTGAAACTTTTGGTGTGACTTGATATCTTGCACAGGCACAGACAACAAACACTATGTCAGGTCTTGAAACTGTAAGATACATCAATGATCCAATCATTGATCTATACAAATGAACATCAACTTCTTCACCATCTTCATCTTTGAGCAAGGGCTTGGATGTTTCCATAGTTATCTTTGCAGGCTTCACATCAATAAAACCAAACTTCTTCAAAATTTCAGCCACATATTTATCTTGACTGATAGATATGCCATCTTCTTTCTGTCTAACTTGAAGTCCCAAAAAGAATGTAAGTTCACCCATGGAACTCATCTGAAATCTTTCATGCATAAGTTTCTCAAATTCAACACATAAAGCCTTGTGTGTTGATCCAAAGATGATATCATCAACATAATCTTGAACTAACAAGATATCAACTTTGTGCCTTTTGATAAACAAAGTTTTATCAATCTTCCTTCTACAAAAACCATTGTCCAACAGGTATGTTGACAATGTATCAAGCTCTGGGAGCTTGATGTAAGCCATATAGTGCCTTGTCCACCTTGTAAACCTTGTCAGGAAAATTAGGATCTTCAAAACCAGGTGGTTGTGAGACATAAACTTCTTCTTCAATAGTCCCATACATAAAAGCACTTTTAACATCCATTTGATACACTACAAAGTCTTTGTATGAAGCATATGACAAGAATAATCTGATAGCCTCAATTCTTGCAACTGGAACAAAGACTTCATCATAATCGATACCTTCTTCTTGTATGTATCCTTGAGCTACTAACCTTGCTTTGTTTCTAATCACAATACCTCTTTCATTCTTTTTGCATCTAAAAACCCACTTAGTACCAATTGCCCTCTTCCCATTAGGCAAATCTACCAGTGTCCAAACTTCTTGAAGCTTGAATTGTAGAAGTTCTTTTTGCATAGCTTCCACCCAGCTTGGATCTTGTAATGCTTTGTGAGCATTCTTGGGTTCTATTTGTGATAGAAAACATGCAAACAAACAATTTTGAAGGTCTTTGTGATTGTTTCTTTGATGAAGGGATCTTGCAAAGAAACCTTGTTCCTTCAAATCTTTAACCATTTTCCTTGTTTAAACAGCAAAGTTTGGCTCTCTAATGATCTGTTCCTTAGGATAATTCTTATGAACTCTTGTAGTTGGAATAGGACTGACAGGTAATTATGCATTCAAATTGGTTGAGTCAGCCTCTGCACCAAGTACATTGTCATCAGTATCAGCATAAATTTCTTCCAATATAGGCATGGTTGGATCATCTGGGTACTCATCAACGTCAAAAGATATGCTTAGCTTGCCAGCAATATTAACTGTGTTAGAACTGCCAGTGTTAACAGCATCTGATACATCATCCTTTAATTCATCATCAGATTTCTTTTCTACATTCAATTCTTGATCATCTGATACATCATCCTTAGGAGCTTCATCAAAGTCATCTGCTTGTGAACTCTTTGACTCTTAGGTTGAGAAGGGTGGATCAGCAGTCCAAATAGTCAGCAAGATATAATCTTTGTCATGTCCTGGCTCCATTCCAGCTTGACCTGCATCATTGCTTGCTTTTGTACCTGCACACTTGTTAGACTATATTCCTGCAGCAAATGGCTCATAATTCATAGTCTTGGTTAGAGAATCAATATCAAACAGCCAGCTTGGTCCACTCCCTGCAACATTAGGTGTACTCTCACTAAACCTAACATGTAAGTTCTCTTCCACTTTCCTGGTCCTACTATTGAATACTCTAAAAGCTTTGTTATTTAATGAGTATCCAACAAAGAATTCTTCATCAGCCTTTCCATCAAACTTGCCTAAGTGATCTATGGTATTCAAGATAGTAATAGGACACCCAAATGGTCTTAAGAAATAAAGAAATGGTTTTCTACCATGTAAAAGTTCATAAGGGGTCTTGTTATGAGGCTTAACTACTTTACTTCTATTCTGTACATAACAAGCAGAATTAACTGCTTCAGCCCAAAAAGGAGTAGGTAATTTAGAATCAGCTAACATTGTTCTAGGAGCCTCAATAAGTGTCCTATTCCTCCTCTCAGCCACTCCATTTTGTTGAGGAGTTCTAGCTACACTATACTGTCTCTCAATACCTTTCATCTCACAAAACTGGTTCATTTCCCTATTCTTGAACTCAGTTCCATTGTCACATCTTATCACTTTAACCTTATGGTTAACTAGGTTTTCTACCTTGGTTATGAAAGCCTTAAGAATGCTACAAGTTTCATCTTTAGTTGCTAAAACGAACACCCAAGTAAACCTACAAACATCATATGTGACAACTAGGCAATACATCTTTTTCATTAAACTCTTTACAAATGTTGGTCCAAATAAATCCATATGCAACATATGTAATGGCTGACTAATAGAGTTCACTACTTTGGCCATAATAGAAGCTCTATGTTGAACACTTGATCGAATCCCTTAGCTTGTAAAGGTTTAGCTATGCTAGATAAATCTAACACAAGTAGGTATAGAAACTGTCTTGTGATTTATCAAACACAATGCGAAATCTTGTATTTGATCTTAAGAAGAACTTTATAATGAATGAAACAATGAACAACGAATATCAAACTAAACACTTCAATATTATTAATAATACGAATACTCTCTGAGTATTAGGGTTTACAACCTTGAAGATTTCTATCTTAAAGTCGTATAAAACTATATGTTCATCTATGCCCTAGATCCTCCTTTTATAGACTAAGGAGTCCTAGTTGACTTACAATAACTTTCTACACAAGATAAATCTTTATAGAATCTTTTCTATATTTATCTAAACATAATGTACGTAATAACCGACTCTAATACTCTAGCAACACTAATAATGTATTAGCAATACTAACTAAATGTTCTAGCAGTATTAATCTTGTAGCAGCATTAATCTTCCATAAGCAACATTAACTTCATAACTAGCAGCAGTAATAACTTGGTTGTATATCATTTGTAGTACCTGAGCAGTCTTAATAATATAAGCAGTAGTAACTTCAAGAAACCTTTATAACCCAACATAGAATCTAGTTGGACATGGCAACGTTGGTTACAGCATAAACCTAGTTTTACTTGGTTACCTAAAATGCTTAAAAACTATACTACTAACCCAACGGGTTCCACCGTTACCTTGTCTCCATCTGCATTGTCTTATTGTGATGTAGGTGATTCAAATTGTACTTTGGATTGTTGATAGCGGATGTTCCTGACACATGACAGGCAACCTAAATGTTGGGCTATGAAATATCAAAGTACTGCTGAAAGTCAAAGTACTGCTACTCAAGTCAAAGTACTGCTAATTAAGTCAAAGTACTGCTGCTCGTTGAAGGACTGCTATGCAAATAGTTTAAGGACTAATGTGTAATTCTAGAATGTTCATATTAGATTAGAGTTATAATTAGAATTACTTGTCGTTCAAGTTTGTAAACCGACTAGGGTTTTCCTTGTGCCTATAAAAGGATCCCTAGGTTGGCATTAGACATATGCGATTAGAGATACGATTAGATAAGATTTTAGAGAGACAAGTTTATACGAAGAAGCTTGTTAGAAGTATTAGTGATTAGAGTTTGTTAGTGAATCTGTGTAAGAAAGCAGGTTCAAGGTTTTAATAATATTCAAAGTTGTTTATTAATTCTTCTTAGCTTTGTTGAAGTAGATTCCGCATACTTAGCAAAGTATATCAGTGTTTCATTATTAATAGTTTTGAATTCATTCAAAGTTGTTAAACCGTAGACAAGCTACAAGTTAGTTTGGTCAGAGTATATCGATCCAACACTAAAACTTCTAGTAAAGTTTGTCACAAAGTTTATAGGAACTGTCAGATTCGGGAATGATCACTTTGCTGCTATAATGGGCTATGGGGACTATGTCAACGGAATCATCGAAATTAGCCGTGTATACTACGTTGAAGGCCTTGGACATAACCTTTTCTCAGTAGGGAAATTTTGTGATGGTGACTTGGAAGTTGATTTTAGGGAAAAAAAACCTGCTTTGTTTGTGATCTACAAGGAAACGACCTCATGTCAGGAAAACGCGGAACGAGTCGCTACACCATTTCTATGTCAGACATGACCGCTTCTTCTCCAATTTTCTTACTCTCCAAGGCACACTCTAAAAAATCATGTGTAACAACCGAGAAATTTCAAGTCATTATTTTTACTAATTTTATTTGCTTATTATGCTATTTTAAGTAAATTGGCTTTTGCTGGGAAAGTTGCCCGCGTACGTTGTGGCACGTACACTTAAATCCGTAATTTGACTCAGACTATGCTCAGTCTACCCATTAATATGATTTATTTTCCCCCACGTACTTGTTTTCACATGGAATAATTTAATTTTCCATTTCTACGCGAAGTGTGCACATTTTACGTTTTACGCGTTTTTGGCTCGCGGTTTAAGCTTTAACGACATTATAACACTCCGAAAGGCTCAGGAAATATATGAAACATCAAATTAGGTCATTTTAAGTTAAATTTAACATTTTTATGAAAATAGTATCTTCATGACATTTATTTTCACAAACTATGCATAAAACGTTACCGGTTTAGCCTCTTTGGCCTTCCAACTCACTCCGTGACTTATAATACTTGTACAAAACATGTATTTAAGGTATTTTTACAAAATAATAAACATATTACTCCTTGGATCGCCCCCCCCCCCAGGGCTGGCCTCCCTTCCCCCTTTATCTACTAACACCCAAAAACCACCCAACTCATCCTTCTCCATCCTTTGCTGCCAAAAATAACCAGCCCAACACCACCAATATTCAAGTTTTCTAGCCTCAAATCTTGCATCATTCGTTTGGTATTAGTCTTGGTAAGTTTTCCTAACATTTTCAACCTCATTTCCTTCTTTTTCTATGATTTTTCTATCATTTTTCTTAGAGTTTTAAAGGATTAGAAAAACCACTCTTGCATGTGTTATTTTAGATGGTTTGATTCAAGATCTTATAGGAAATAGAGTGTTTGTTTATAAAACTTATTAGATCTACAAATAATCTTGATACTCCTGGAATTTTTGAGTCTTTAACTAATTAAATGGTAGTGATGATGGAATATAGGCATGCATTGGTTAAAAAACCCATTTATTAGGCTTAAAGTAGATCATTGTCATTGGCCCAAATCTGTCCCGGATTTCATCCAAAAAAATGACTTCACTATTTTATTCTCAGGAAGTTTTATACTTAAAAAAAATATATTGGGAGTTAGCTACAGATCTTAGGATCATTTCTCCGAAAACCTTACATCTTAATTCATCCCGATGATTTTTGGAGAAAATCCACACTAAAACTGGTCCAGGATTGCATGTCCGATTTGATAGGCAATTTACTCTAAAATGTTGTAAAGAACCCTAGGTTGGTGAAAACATAAAAGTTGTAGCCAAGACCTGTAGAAAATTTTTCCCATAGGCCATGTGTCCATTAGACCTGTAGATAAAAATATACACCCTTTTTTCTAAACTTATTTAGATGATGAGTATAACTATTTAGAGACACAGGGGTAAAATTATAATTTCACCCATGTTCTGAAGTTCTCAGTTAAGTGAGGCCTTGATTTTCATATATTACAGAGTCATACCCTTTTTTCTAAACTTATTTAGATGATGAGTATAACTATTTAGAGACACAGGGGTAAAATTATAATTTCACCCATGTTCTGAAGTTCTCAGTTAAGTGAGGCCTTGATTTTCATATATTACAGAGTCATACCTTTCTAAGCATATAAAGTTCATAATTTTATCCTTCACGGTTTAGAAATGGCGACCCGATTAGTACGGTAATTTTATAAACTTTCCATCAGCTTTGCATTTTAACTCGTTTAAGCTTTTATAAACGTCTTTTCGACCCGTGACTTACTTTAAAACTTTCAACTAAATTACCTCATGGTAATATAAGTACAAGTAATGAATTAAAACATAAGTATAAGTGTTATAACTTAATCCTCGAGCCTAAGTCGTGTTGTATTTTATTTAGGTCACTTGTGATCTTCGCGGTTTTTCTCGACGTGCACACTTCTCCGATTTCGATTGCTACTTCATCGTTGGTGAGTTCATAACCCTAATTTTTACTACAATTGTTTTACAAACTCCGTGGGGGAGATACACGCTATAAATATTACTTGTGATCATAATTGCTTTGAAATTGTATGCTATCCGGTTATTATCATTGCCTAAGTTTCCCATAGCCTGAAAGTCCCTTCCTTATTGTGAACCGTTAATCACTTGTGAGTGAACGCGAATGCCGTGAATAGATCTATTGGGAATGACATTCCCCATTTTGGACCGCTGCCCTGCATGGGCTACCATATGCACTGTATTTGAGGTTGCTAGGTAATTAGGCTATTACCTCTTGTTGAAGGGAAAATTTATATTTCGCTAGAATATCTTATCAAGTTAATGTTTGGGGTCACGAGCTTAGTGCAATAATAACCTTACTAGACTCTACATTTGTTGCTTAGTCATTTTTATAAATTGAATTATATTGTGATCGACTGCTTATTTCTAAAACTCTATGGATTCACTCAACCTTTGTGTTGACGTTTTAGCATGTTTTATCTCAGGTTTTATGGCATGAAGGTCTTGGATGGAGTCGCACGGATATCTTTTGAAGACTCGGCATATTTTCACATTTGAAGAGACTATATTTTAAAGATTTATGTTATGTTAAAACAATTGTGATCTTTTGAAAACATTGTGTTTTATGAAAACTGTTGGGTCCTTTGCAAACCCTGAAGTTTTAATGTATCAAATGTGAAACATTTTTAAAACGTCTCTTTTAAAGGGTCGTTTTCTATGACTTGTACTTTGTGCTAGGAAGTAATACCCCAGTGATCTATCTTCCGCTGCTATAATTTTGGGGGTGTTACAGATTGGCATCAGAGCTACAGTTATAGAGAACTGGGTCGTTTTCAAAACCCGGACTATAACTATTTTTCACTAAAAAGTCTCTCATTGCCGTATCTGATATCCGTGCGCGTATACCACTAGACTGCCTATGTTGTTACTCATATGTCATCACTATTGGTATTATATAAAGGATATTTATATACACTTTTATTTATATAAAGAATAACTGTATAAATACTTGAACGTTTATGCTCTTTCCTGGAGCACTGCTATTCTATCGACTAACCTGCTATTTATATACACACTTGGTGTACTTTTCGATCACTATGCTTATTTATAAAGCATCACTATATATTTATATAAAGGTTAATTATATAAATGTTTGACTGATTTTGACCTCTTACGCTTATTTTCGGAGCTTTTGATCAAACCCCATTTTCCCCGATTACGTATCTACACTTACATTTTAATGGTCTCTTTTATGTTCTCAAACATCGTGAGTAATACCATGATTCGCTAAAACTTTTCATGACCTTTCATAACATAGTTTTACGCAAAACCCGTTACAGTCTATCGATTTCCCTCGGTTGTCTTGCTATCGGCATTCGAAGACGAGTTGGAACATTGGTCCCATACTTTTAGAACACCTACATCACCTCGTAAACCATCGCCTAATGACACGCCGAATGATTAGTACATGGCTTTAACGTGCAGCCCTGGAACACCCTACTTTCGGAACATGAGTTTTAACGTCTCATTCTTTTTCACTCCTTGTGTTTTGAAGAATCACGCCGCTAGGAAGGTAACACCGAAGCTTGACAACGATGTTTACCTTAACTTAATACTATCTTTCGATTTCGAGGACACAATTTGGAAACTTGTCGACCATCATTCGGACACCCACTTCACCAACTTATATACTAACGTCTAATAGTGAGACAAAGCCATTCGAGGACAAGGCTATAGAGTGTGAACTCAAACCAGAAGATTACTCACTCGAAGAAGAACCCCTCAGAAGACGAGGAGGAGAACCATTACTGCACCTACTCCTCTCACTCGACCAGAGTCTATCACCAGAGAGCCCATCCACCATAGCATCCCATCGTTGGTGACACGCATGCCACATAATGAGAGATATTACACGTCAGCAGAAACGAGCTGTAATGGCCAACCTACAGTCTCGTTGGAGCAGAGTAAAGCTTGAGGAGCCAAGTGCGGATCTTACTTAATCAACATTCATGATATTTATTGACTTTACCATTTATTATTTGTTCTCATTTAACCTCAAACAACTTTCGTGATACTCAATGTCTTTCTCATTTTATGTTGTTCTTATTTAACATGCATTTTTTTCAATGTAATGCTTTTCTCATTTATTTTTGTTCCCCATTCATTCTCAATTAACAATAACAAGGCTTATTGTCTTTGTCACTTATTGCGTTTCTCATTAATTGTTTACTCTCAGCAACATTCGTGCTGCTTGTGGTATTTCTCATTTGTTGTTCGTTCTCATTTCTTCTTCTCATTTAGCATTCGAGATGCACGTTGTCTTTCTAATTTATTGATTTTCTCAATTATTCTCATTTAACATTTGTGATATTTATGGATCCCATCATTTATCGCTTATTCCCTTCCATGACATTTATCGTCTTTCTCCTTTATTATTTGCCTTCACAGTTATTGTCTATCTAATTTCTTTTCATTTAAAGTATCGTTACGCTTATTGCTTTCTTAATTCTTGTCTATTTCACTTACCCTCCTTCAACAATCGTGTGTTTATTATCCTTCTCAGTTATGGATTTTCCTCATTCATTCTCATTTGACATTCATAATGAATATTTTCTGTCTTGGTTATTATTGAACCACATTTGGAATTCTATCTTTCAGTATTGACCTCTTTTTATTATTGATTTGATTCGTTGGTTGTCCCGATTGATTGATTATTTGTGTTGATATTCTATACCTCTTCACATTACTATTATAGTAAATTATGGTTCTTCTGTTTTTGTTAATTTGATTCATTGACCTCTCTTTTACATCATTTCATTTGGTTCTTCGTTCGTATGAATATCAAATTTTCTTCTGAGCACTCTATGCTCATACTAGTACGAATGATATGGACATCTTAATCCATTCATTATTGTTCTGATTCATTGATCCTTTCATTTGCATTGATTGATAACAGTTTGCTTCTTAGTTCAGACATATATCTAATATATCCCTTTTAAGCTGTCTTTGCTCCTAAAACATTACACTCGACAAAATTCTATTATTGTTTTTGTGATTCATCAAGATCTTTCATTTGTATTATTAATTACTCGTTGTAACTATCTTTTACCCCCAAGGCATTGGCATCTACTTCTTACGACTAATAGTACGCTCCCGTAGTAATCCCATTCGCTTTAATTATTAGTACGCATCAGGGCGTAGGAACAACACTCCAGGACAACAGGCTGCAAGCAGTACAAGATTGTCAGGAGAGTAACGTAAAAGTTTGCCATGAAAGGACGTGCTATGTTTCAGAAAATGATGAAAATGAACCAGAGGTACATTGAACCCTACAAGAATTTGGCAAAACTGGACCGGTAGATTATTGACTTGGACTCCTGCAAGGGCTTAGTAGTGTACCCTACACATTTCACGATTCGAACTCGAAGAAGTATCTTTCGGATGAAACCCGCGTCATTCCACTAGAGGAGATTCAGCTTGATGACAAGATTAACTTTAATAAGGAACCAGTTAAGATCATAAAACTACATGACTAAATCGAACATTACCTTATCGTTCCTCAATTATACATAGCCTAATTACCTATGTCTAATTCAGAAGGGATCATGTTGTGCTGGGAGCAGTCACCGGTAAGTTTTATTAAGAATGACTTTTCACTTATATCCTTAAAACAATTTGAGAATCTTCTTAAGATTACACGACTAATCAAACTACATCGCTAATTATCTTAGAAACTATTCGCTGCAAGTACCCTCGTTTCTTTTTCTGAGACACCGTCAGCCGATAAGATAAACTGAATCACGAGGACGTGATTCCTTTTTGACGGATGGACAATGTAACAACCGAGAAATTTCAAGTCATTATTTTTACTAATTTTATTTGCTTATTATGCTATTTTAAGTAAATTGGCTTTGCTTGGAAAGTTGCCCGCGTACGTTGTGGCACGTACACTTAAATCCGTAATTTGACTCAGACTATGCTCAGTCTACCCATTAATATGATTTATTTTCCCCCACGTACTTGTTTTCACATGGAATAATTTAATTTTCCATTTCTACGCGAAGTGTGCACATTTTACGTTTTACGCATTTTCGGCTCGCGGTTTAAGCTTTAACGACATTATAACACTCCGAAAGGCTCAGGAAATATATGAAACATCAAATTAGGTCATTTTAAGTTAAATTTAACATTTTTATGAAAATAGTATCTTCATGACATTTATTTTCACAAACTATGCATAAAATGTTACCGGTTTAGCCTCATTTGCCTTCCAACTCACTCCGTGACTTATAATACTTGTACAAAATATGTATTTAAGGTATTTTACAAAATAATAAACATATTACTCCTTGGATCCCCCCCCCCCATGGCTGGCCTCCCTTCCCCCTTTATCTACTAACACACTCTTTTATTTTCCTCATTTCCTATGAAACATTCATTATTAGTTCTTGCATCTCAAAAACTCTCTAACCCAAAAACCACCCAACTCATCCTTTCTCCATCCTTTGCTTCCAAAAATAACCAGCCCAACACCACCAATATTCAAGTTTTTCTAGCCTCAAATCTTGCATCATTCGTTTGGTATTAGTCTTGGTAAGTTTTCCTAACATTTTCAACCTCATTTCCTTCTTTTTCTATGATTTTTCTATCATTCTTCTTAGAGTTTTAAAGATTTAGAAAAACCACTCTTTCATGTGTTATTTTAGATGGTTTGATTCAAGATCTTATAGGAAATAGGGTGTTTGATAATTGGTTAGGTTTGATTGAGTTGTTAAATGCAAGAGTTGGGTAGATTCATATGAAGTTTTGGTTAATTGTTATTGATGTTTCCATATGTTTGTTTATAAAACTTATTGGATCTACAAATAATCTTGATACTCCTGGAATTTTTGAGTCTTTAAATAATTAAATGGTAGTGATTATGGAATATAGGCATGCATTGGTTAAAAAACCCATTTATTAGGCTTAAAGTAGATCATTGTCATTGGCCCAAATCTGTCCCGGATTTCATCCAAAAAAAAGACTTCACTATTTTGTTCTCATGAAGTTTTATTCTTAAAAAAACATTGGGAGTTAGCTACAGATCTTAGGATCATTTCTCCGAAAACCTTACATCTTAATTCATCCCGATGATTTTTGGAGAAAATCCACACTAAAACTGGTCCAGGATTGCATGTCCGATTTGATAGGCAATTTACTCTAAAATGTTGCAAAGAACCCTAGGTTGGTGAAAACATAAAAGTTGTAGCTAAGACCTGTAGAAAACTTTTCCCAAAGGCCATGTGTCCATTAGACCTGTAGATAAAAATATACACCCTTTTTTCTAAACTTATTTGGATGCTGAGTATAACTATTTAGAGACACAGGGGTAAATTTGTAATTTCACCCATGTTCTGAAGTTCTCAGTTAAGTGAGGCCTTGATTTTCATATAGTACAGAGTCATAACTTTCTAAGTATATAAAGTTCATAATTTTATCCTTCACGGTTTAGAAATGGCGACCCGATTAGTGCGGTAATTTTATAAACTTTCTATCAGCTTTGCATTTTAACTCGTTTAAGCTTTTATAAACGTCTTTTCGACCCATGACTTACTTTAAAACTTTCAACTAAATTACTTCATGGTAATATAAGTACAAGTAATGAATTAAAACATAAGTATAAGTGTTATAACTTAGTCCCCGAGCCTAAGTCGTGTTGTATTTTATTTAGGTCACTTGTGATCTTCGCGGTTTTTCTCGACGTGCACACTTCTTCGATTTCGATTGCTACTTCATCGTTGGTGAGTTCATAGCCCTAATTTTTACTAAAATTGTTTTACAAACTCCGTGGGGGAGATACATGCTATAAATATTACTTGTGATCACAATTGCTTTGAAATTGTATGCTATCCGGTTATTATCATTGCCTAAGTTTCTCATAGCCTGAAAGTCCCTTCCTTATCGTGAACCGTTAATCACTTGCGAGTGAACGCGAATGCCGTGAATAGATCTATTGGGAATGACATTCCCCATTTTGGACCGCTGCCTTGCATGGGCTACCATATGCACTGTATTTGAGGTTGCTAGGTAATTAGGCTATTACCTCTTGTTGAATGGCAAATTTATATTTCGCTAGAATATCTTACCAAGTTAATGTTCGGGGTCACGAGCTTAGTGCAATAATAACCTTACTAGACTCTGCATTTGTTGCTTAGTCGTTTTTATAAATTGAATTATATTGTGATCGACTGCTTATTTCTAAAACTCTATGGATTCACTCAACCTTTGTGTTGACGTTTTAGCATGTTTTATCTCATGTTTTAGGGCATGAAGGTCTTGGATGGAGTCGCACGGATATCTTTTGAAGACTCGGCATATTTTCAGATTTGAAGAGACTATATTTTAAAGATTTATGATATGTTAAAACAGTTGTGATCTTTTGAAAACATTGTGTTTTATGAAAACTGTTGGGACCTTTGCAAACTCTGAAGTTTTAATGTATAAAATGTGAAACATTTTTAAAACGTCTCTTTTAAAGAGTCGTTTTCTATGACTTGTACTTTGTGCTAGGAAGTAATACCCCAGTTATCTATCTACCGCTGCTATAATTTTGGGAGTGTTACATCATGGCTATGGCTTAAACGATTGTCCCATTTGAATTTCATGACAATGACAGATCTTGCTCGTCATAAACTGGTCGACAGTCTTCCAAGATTTCGGTATGCAAAAGATCACCTTTGTCCAGCATGTAAACAAGGGAAGAGTACTCGTGCTCATTTTCCTCCTAAAATAGAGCACAGTACGGATCATGTTCTCCAACTTCTACATATGGACTTGTGTGGCCCAATGCGAGTTCAAACAATCAACGGGAAGCGATACATATTGTTAATCGTCAATGATTTTTCAAGATGGACTTGGGTCTACTTTCTTCGAACTAAAGATCAAGCTCCTTCGATGATCATCACCTTTCTCACCAAAATTCAAGTTAAGCTCCGCAATACCGTTAGAAAATTCAGAATAGATAACGGAACCGAATTCAAGAATCACACTCTTCGTGAATACTTTGAGAAAGTAGGTATTGAACATCAAACATCTATTGAACGCAGCCCAGAACAGAATGGAGTTGTCGAAAGAGGAAACCGGAAGTTAGTGGAAGCTGCAAGGACGATGTTGATAAACGCTCAATTACCTATACTCTGGGCTGAGCTTCTCAACCGCTTTCTACACTCAAAGCCGTTGTATGATCAACAAAAGGCACCACAAAACCCCATATGAACTTGTTCACAAACGAAAACAAAACATAAATTAGTTTCATGTATTTGGGGCCCTCTGTTGCCCAAATAATGATCGTGATGACCTTGGAAAACTGAAAGCCAAAGCTGATATTGGAATCTTTGTTAGATACTGTGAAAATTCAAAAGGTTTTCGTATCTGGAACCGTCGAACTAGGCAATACACGCTCATTTTGTTGAACTCACCGATATGGCTTCTGAGTAAAACAGCTTAGGACCCGCTTCTAACTATCTGAACTTCCCTCATCAATCAGCTGCACCACTCTCTCTCAACCGCAAGGATTTGGAAGACTTGTTTGCTCCGCTGTTCGATGATTCTCTTGTCCGTAGTGCTTCAAATGTATCCACCAGTTCCGCTGCACAACCTATCCAAATTCCAGTACCTGATACAATAGTAACTACAACAACAGCAGTTGCTGCAGATGCACCTCCAACAAAAACATCATCATTAGTAGAACAAACAACTTCTAATACTGAGACTGCAGCTGAAGATCCCCTCCTATCTCATGAAATACCCACACCCGCACATTATGACGGAAATGCTTTCTTCAATCCATTTGCTCCGACCCCAACCATTCCAGATATTGCAGAGTCGTCAACGAGCAACTTGGATCCGTCAAATATGTACAATAATTTTCAACACTACCCTTCTACCCACAAATGGACTAGAGATCACCCTTTAGTGAACGTGATTGGTAATCCAGACAATCCAGTCATGACACAAAAAAAACTCCACACAGATGGTGAAACTTGCATTTATTCACTCACCGTTTGTCAAGCAGAACCCAAAAATATTAAAGAAGCCTTAACTTACGACAATTGGATTGAGTCAATGCAAGAAGAACTTGAACAATTCAAATGTCTTTAAGTTTGGGAACTGGTAGAAAGACCTGATGGAGTCTACGTTGTCGGACTAAAATGGATCTGGAAGAACAAATTGGATGGTGATAGCACATTTATTCGTAACAAATCTCGGTTAGTTGGCAAAGGTTTCAGTCAAGAAGAATGTATCGAATTTGATGAATCCTTTCCTCCAGTGGCAAGACTTAAAGCCGTTCACATGTTTCTGGCGTATGCTGCCCACAAGAACATCATTGTTTACCAAATGGACGTGAAGTCTGCATTCCTGAATGGACAACTCCGTAAAGAAGTGTACGTTACACAACCAGAGGGCTTCGTCGACCCAGAACATCCAAATCATGTGTACCGGCTCAAGAAAGACTTCTATGGCCTTAAACAAGCCCCGAGGGCATGGTACGATAAATTGTCTGCATTCCTACTTGCTAATCATTTCACCAAAGGATCTGTTGATCCTACACTGTTTATACAAAAAACACGGGGATGACATCTTAATAGTTCAAATTTATGTGGATGACATCATTTTTGGTTTAACCCATAAAAAGTACTCAAATGCTTTTGCTAAACTAATGAAACAAAATTTTGAGATGTCTATGATGGGTGAACTTATGTTTTTCTTAGGACTGCAAGTTCATCAACCCCCCGTGGTATTTTCTTAAACAAGTCCAAATATGCTCTGGAAATTTTGAAAAAGCATGGCATGAAAAGTTGTGACACATATAATACTCCAATGTCTGCCTCATCTCCAAAGCTGGATGCTGATTTACATAGGACACCAATTGACCCTACCAAATACCGAAGTATGATTGGGTCACTCATGTATCTAACAGCCAGCAGACCAGATATTGTATTTGCAACATATCTTTGCTCCCGCTATCAGTCTTGACCTACAGAAAGACACCTCTCTGAGGTTAAACGAATCCTTCGATACATAAAGGGAACCATTTATTTGGGGATCTGGTATCCGAAGGATTCTGGCTTTGAACTAATTGCATTTTCAGATGCTGATCATGCTGGTTGCTTAGATACCCATAAAAGTAAGTCTGGAAGAGTGCGGTTCCTTGGAGACAAACTTGTCTCTTGGCAGTCGAAGAAGCAAGATTGTACATCCTTATCGTCTACGGAATCTGAATACGTAGCCATGTCAGCATGCTGTGCTCAAGTCATCTGGATGAGATCACAACTGATGGACTAAGGTCACGTATTCAACAAGATTCCAATGTATTGTGACTCCAAGAGTGCCATTGCCATCTCGTGTAACACCGTTCAGCATTCGAAGTCCAAGCATATAGCACTTCGATACCATTTTATCATGGAGCATGTGGAACAGGGTACTATTAAACTTTACTTTGTAGGTACAGAATACCAACTGGCAGACTTATTCACCAAAGCCTTGCTTCATCCAAGATTTATGGAATTAGTTCACCAGATTGGTATGAGGTGTTTGACTCCAGAGGATTTAAACAACTTTCTTACAAACAATTAAAGAAAGTCAAACGCCAAAACTATCTTTGTAAATATTTTATAAAAAGCACAAAAAGATTTTTCAATTTTTTATTAAGAAAAAAGAAACATGAATGCAAGTACAAAATTTCCATCAACACTTTGTTCATCTCAAAACATTAACTATTATTTTTGAACAAGTGTTGAGGGGGAGAAAGAAATTCAAAATTTAAAATTTTCATTAAAATTTGTACTTAAATATTTTTCCTTAAAATTGTTGCTTTATAAAATGGTGGTAAAATCATCTTTGTGATACCCTCCTTGATCTTAAAAATGTTTTCAAATACTCATAAGTCGAGGGGGAGTATTAAATTGTTATTGTATAAAAATCATGTCAAGTCTAAGTTAAAAGTTGTGAGTGAGTACTTAAGATTGAAAAATCATGTGGTTAAAGTACTAAATGTGCAAAAGATGGAAAGATTAAAAAGGTTTAACAAAACAAGGTCAAAATGCATTTACTACATTTATTCTTTCACCTAACTGCATTAATACGTTCACCCACCTCAATCCACGGCTAGAAATCAAACCACAAATCCGTTCAAGAACCTACTAATTAGTGAGTGTTTTAACGTTGTTTATATGATTATAAGAAATGGTTTTAAAGGATTTCAAGATCCAACGGTTCAATTTTTCATAATCGAGTCTTATAGATTTAGGGTTTATGTTGAATCGGGTTTTATGATTTTTTGTGTTTAAGGTGAAATTGACTGGTGGGTTTTGGTCGGAATTGCTCCCTAAACATGTTATGAGTCGTTAATCGAACCCAGAAACATGGTTGGTGATTGTTTGTAAATTAGGGTTTATATGTCAAAATTGGGAAAAGTGATTTAAGTGTGTTATAGCCTAATTAATGTGTTGAGATATTGTTCATGTAAGTCGAATGACATGTTTTAACTATTAAATCGAACCTCAAAAACATTTTGAAAATGACCAAACTTGTGAGGCTTGTCTTAAGGAAAAGCAACACAAAGCCACTTGTAAGTCCAAGATTCAAAACTCTATTACTCAGCCTTTATTCATGTTACATATGGACTTGTTTGGTCCAACTTTTATGAGTAGCCTGATGAATAAGAAATATTGTCTTGTTGTCACTCATGATTATAACAGGTTTACTTGGGTTTTCTTTTTAGCTACCAAGGATGAGGCTAGTGGCATCCTTAAGAGCTTTATTACTAAGATAGAAAATCTAGCTGATAAGAAAGTAAAAATAATCAAGTGTGACAATGGAACAAAATTAGAGAATAGAGTTATGAATGATTTTTGTGATGGTCCCTATCAACGATATAACACTAGATCTAATCGATTAATAACCACGTACACAACTACAACTAATCTACGATTAAACTAATAACGATAAAACAATAAGTAACAAGAGATTAGAGAAGAAGAATAAGAGAAGAGATGGATGATCTTATTTCATTCGATGGAATGAAAAAGCTTCGGCACTAATAGAAAATAAAACCAACAAGTAAAATGATGCCCCTAGCCTTCTATTTATAGGCGCATGGTTAGGGCATCACATGCTAACAATGTTCTAGAAGGAATTTAACAATTGTGGCCGGCCCATGGATTCCTAATGGACCGAGCCCTTTACACAAACTATAGAATCCATATTTAATTAGCAACCTATTAAACATAAATGACTAAGACTTGTAATATTCATGAAACGTGTTCCCAACAATCTCCCCCTAAGTCTTGGTCATCTTGGTCGCTTGATGTCATCTTTGCTTCTTCGGCTATTGTGACTCCAAGAGTGCCATTGCCATCTCGTGCAACACCGTTCAGCATTCAAAGACCAAGCATATAGCACTTTGATACCATTTTATCAAGGAGCATGTGGAACAGGGTACTATTATACTTTACTTTGTAGGTACTGAATACCAACTGGCAGACTTATTCACCAAAGCCTTGCTTCATCCAAGATTTGTGGAATTAGTTCACCAGATTGCTAGAGGTGTTTGACTCCAGAGGATTTAAACAACTTTCTTACAAACAATTAAAGAAAGTCAAACACCAAAACTATCTTTGTAAATATTTTATCAAAAGCACAAAACGAATTTTCAATATTTTAAATTAAAAAAAAAAAAAAAAAAAAAAAAAAAAAAAAAAAAACATGCATGCAAGTACAAACACTTTGTTCATATCAAAACGTTACCTATTATTTTTGAACAAGTGTTGAGGGGGAGAAAGAAATTCAAATTTTAAAATTTTTATTAAAATTTGTACTTGCATATTTTTCCTTAAAATTGTTGCTTTATAAAATGGTGGTAAAATCATCTGTGTGATACCCTCTTTGATCTTAAAAATGTTTTCAAATAGTCATATGTCGAGGGGGAGTATTAAATTGTTCTAGTATAAAAATCATGTCAAGTCTAAGTTAAAAGTTGTGAGTGAGGACTTAAGATTGAAAAATCATGTGGTTAGAGGACTAAATGTGCAAAAGATGGAAAGATTAAAAAGGTTTAACAAAACAAGGTCAAAATGCATTTACAGCATTTATTCTTTCACCTAACTGCATTAATAATTTCACCCACCTCAATCCACGGCTAGAAATCAAACCGCAAATCCGTTCAAGAATCTACTAATCTGTGAGTGTTTTAACGTTGTTTATATGATTATAATAAATGGTTTTAAACAATTTCAAGATCCAACGGTTCAATTTTTCATAATCAAGTCTTATAGATTTAGGGTTTATGTTGAATCGGGTTTTATGATTTTGTGTGTTTAAGGTGAAATTGAATGGTGGGTTTTGGTCGGAATTGCTCCCTAAACATGTTATGAGTCGTTAATCGAACCCAGAAACACGATTGGTGATTTTTTGTAAATTAGGGTTTATATGTCGAAATTGGGAAAGTGATTTAAGTGTGTTATAGCCTAATTAATGTGTTGAGATAGTGTTCATGTGAGTCAAATTTCATGTTTTAACTATTAAATCAAACCCAGAAACACATTTGAAGTAATTTCAATGAGTAGGGTTTTAGATGAACTCGAACAAGTTCTGTCTTTCGATTTTGTGGTTAAAATGTGTTAAGATATGGACCAAAGAACTCAGGAACATCATATGAATCTATTGTAATCTGTTAATCAAACTTCTAACAAGTTTTTGTGAATTCTGATAATTTGATTAGGGTTTTTCGGAATTGAGATATGTTGTGTTTTAATTTGATAAACAGGGTTTAATGTGTAAAGAATAACTTGTGAATTGGTTTAATTGGACAGGAAAACCAAATTTCGACAAAAAACCAAGAAAAATGTACGTCTATAGTGTTTGTCGCAATTTCTTGTATAAGAAATTGTCGAAATTGCAAAATCCGTCGAAATTGGATAAGTTTTTTCGGAATTGCAAAATCTATCGAAATTGGATAAAATTGTCGCAATTGCACAAAACTTGTCGAAATTCAATTTTTTTTATCGCAATTGGACAAATTTATCGCAATTTCAGATTTTCATCGCAATTGGACATAACTTATCACAATTCAGGTTTTTCCATCGGAATTGGTCAAAAGTTTTCGAAATTCAAAAGTCATCGAAATTGGACCATTAATCTGTCGAAATTTGTAAAATTGTCGAAATTGGTCAAAATTGTCATTTGTCGCAATTTATCTGTCTAAATTCATTCAAATCAAAAATTGTCAAAATTAATCAAATGGACACTTAAAGGAATTCAACTTTAATAAATATTGACATTATGTACAAAGATGTTAATTGCTATACTTAAACATCTAATATCAAATTAAGCAACTAAAAGGTCACATGAATGATAACAAGTTTAACTATTTGCTAACTTTCATGTATCCTGCAAATTTGTTCTTGATTGATGTTTCAAATATCTCAAATGGCTGCACAACAACAACCACCACTCCCAATGCTCACAAAGGCTGATGTTCTTTCACAAGACTATGATGTGGAGATTGGTGTTGGGAATTAAACCTAACAGTACAAACTGATAAGCTTAAGTTGAAGACTACTAAAGATTACACTAGCAGTACTAACTGACTTAGTACTGTTAGCACAAGATGTTTGTACTGCTTATATTCTGAATATGTATAATAGGATAAGTATAGAAAAGATTTAGTGAATATCCTACTTAGTTATAGTTATACGGATATTATAGTTATCTTGTAAAGGACTCCTTGTTCTATAAAAGGAGATCCTAGGTTAGGTTTTTCATATAGAACAACACGATTAAGTCATAGAGATTCAAGGTTGCGTAACCCTAGTGATAACATAGATCACTCATATTATTCATTAATAATATTGAATCATTTTGGTTATTCTCAAGTCTTCATTGTCTTACAAATTCAATCACTGTTCCATTCATATATTAAACGTACAACATCTTCTAAGTATTAACTAGTAAATTCCGCGTACTAGTTAGTATCATTCAAAGTATCTCTAACACAAGGTGTGTGTTTAGATCCTCTCAAGTGGTATCAGAGACAGGTTTGATACTTTTGATTTAGAAGAAGAGATGGACATGGATACTTCTACAACCAAATTTTGCTGCAAAGTTACCAATGCTCAAGCCCAATGAATTCGACATGTGGAGGTTAGGAATTGAACAATACTTCCAGGTGCAAGACTATGCACTCTGAGAATTTATAGAAGAAGGGAATTCATTCACGCCTAAAACCACAACATCAACTAAAGATGGTGAAGTTGTGACAACTGTGCAGACAAAACCAGTGACTGTAGAAGAAAGAATTCAGATGAAGAATGATATCAAGGCAAGGAGTATGCTAATGATGACAATACCTAATGATCAACTCTTGAATTCAGCAAGTTCAAGGATGCCAATTCATTATTTGAGGCCATTGTTGCTAGATTTGGTGGGAATGAAGCCCCCACAAAGACTCAGAAGACACTCCTCAAGCAAAATTTTGAGAACTTTTCTGCAACATGCAATGAATCATTGGATCATATGTTCAACAGGTTTCAGAAGCTTGTGAGCCAACTTGCAGTTCTTGGAATTGAAATACCTCAGGAAGACCTCAACTTCAAATTCCTGAGAAGTTTACCATCAGAATGGGCCATGCATGTTGTTGTCTAGAAGAACAAGCCAAACATTGATTCTATGAGTCTGATGGACTTGTATAGCAATTTCAAGATTGTGGAGCAAGATGTGATGAAGGTTGCTGGAACAAGCTCAAGTACTGGGAATATGGCATTTGTGTAAACTCCTAGTAACGCAAGTTCTAAAAAAATGAAGGTTGATGCAGCAGTTGGTACTGCTAGTTCAAATATTAGTACTGCTAGCACATCAAGAAGTACTAAAGATATTATGGATGAGACAACTTGCTGTGCATTCCTTACAACCCAGCATAATGGATCCATGTTGACATATGAAGACCTCCAAGAGATCAATGATGATGATCTGGAGGAGATGGATATCAAATGGCAAATTTCTCTTCTTAGCATGAGGGCTAGGAAATTCCATCTAAGGACAGGGAAGAAGATTACCATAAACAGCAATGATACTGCTGGTTATGATAAGTCAAAGATTGAATGTTATAATTGCCATAAGATGGGTCATTTTTCAAGGGAGTGCAGAAGGCCAAGACAACAAGATGGCAAGAGCAGAAGCTATGGTAGCAAGACCAAGGAAGTGGAGATTACTGACTCAAGCTCAAAGGCTATGGTAGCCATGGATGGTTTAGGATTTGACTAGAGCATTATGGAAGAGGAGGAAGCAGCACCTACTGAGATGGCACTCATGGCTTTCTCTGATTCTGAGGTACAAGTTGCTAAATGTTCTAAATCATGTGATGCTTTAAAAGAATTAGAAACTCTTAGGAAACACTATGATGAACAGAGAATAGAGCTAAACAAGACTATTTTTAATTTGGCAAATCATAAGAGAGGTTTAGCTGTTTTAGAAGAGCAAATTGTTCATTATAAGAAGAATGAGTCTAGTTTTGCTGATGACATAGCTGTGCTTAAAAGGGACATATTTTTTAGAGATGCTGAAATTAGCATGTTAAAAGCTGAGGTTGATAGACTTAAACAGGATAAAGAAAACATTCAATTAAGTGTAGAGACACTAGAATATGCATATAAAGGTATCAATAAAATAATTGAGTGTCAAATTATCAACAAGGCTAAGTCAGGTCTAGGATATCACTTTGTCCCACCACCTCACAGAGGAATACATGCACCTCCAGGTATTGACCTAGAACATACAGGTTTGGATGAATTTCAACTACCCAAGATGGAATATGGTCCTAAGCCAACAGAAAAAGAAGTAGTTGAGTAACCTGTAGAAGTTAGTGCATCCTTTGAGAGTGCAAGTGATGCCTCACTCTTTGAGGACAAGGTGTCCTCTGGTAGGGATTCAGATGCTCCAACCATAGAGGATTGGACTTTTGATGATGATGAGAATGATCAGGTTAAGGTTAAACCTGATACTGTTAAGGTAGAAGGAACCAGAGTTCCTAAGGTGGTCAAAGTTCATACTGTTAGGCCTAAAACCAATGTTAGACATGTTAGGCAACCAGTAAGATATAGTGAAATGTATAGAACCACACACAAGCCCAGAGGTAACCAAAGGAATTGGAACAACCTTAAGTCTCACCAACTAGGTGATGACTTTGTCTTTTATAGGAAAGCTTGTTTTAATTGTGGAGAGTTTGACCATCTTGCAGCTTATTGAAACAAAGGGTAACTGGGTATTCAAACCATAGAGTGAACTTAGAAAGACCTCAAAATCACTCTAACCTTACTAAAATTATGCCTAGATCAGTTCTTTTAAGGTTTGTCCTAAGAACAGTTCATACTGCAAGACATGCAGTTCATACTGCCAGACCAAATAAGACTTTTTACCCAAGACAAGCAGTTCAAAGTGCAAAAACATTTTTCAAATCTGCATCATCAACTGCTAATAGGCCCTTTAATAAAAATGCAGTGATCAAGAAGAAAATTTGGAAACCTAAGGTTGCAATTGCAAAGCCAGCAGTTCATACTGCTAGGCAAGCAGTTAATACTGGTAGTTTTAAAAACACTGTTAAAGGAAAGATGGGCAATGTTATTAATGCATCAGCATCTTGGGTTTGGGGACCACTTCAATCCAATGGTGCACCAACTGTTCTAAAAAGGTTTAATTATATTGATGCAAGAGGAAAACCAAAGTCAGTGATGGCTTGGGTTCCCCAAGGAAATTAATTTCCTTTTTTATGTGCAATGTTAGTCATATGCTTATATGTTATGAGACAAGTGCTTTGCACTTTGTTTTTCTATTTTTGGACTAACAATTGTAGGTTGATTGGAGCTTGTCAATTAAGTGTTTGACGCTTTGGATGGTGAGGAGCTTTGGAATTTCAAGTGTGTGATCTGTGCACACAACAAATGGTAGATGGTTCACCATGTCTAACCCACATCAAGAACCAGCTAGTGCAAAGCAAACAGCTCTTGGTAAAGACACATCAAATCTGTTGATAGCTGATAGTTTGCTAAAAACTGTAAGTGGGCACAAATATTTTCAAGTCCACATTGAGTTTATACTGCTCTTGAAAATTTTTGCTAAACAGTTTGTACTACTAGTTCAAACTAGCTTTGAAACTGCGTTTATGCTCTATGATTCACCTCTCTCAGGAGGTCACACACCTGGAAGTGATGAGAGCAGTTTGAAACTAAATGAATTGATGGTAACTTGTACAAATTGTCCGAAAATATTGTCATATTGGAAGCTGAGCTCAAAAGTCATAAGTTCAAATTCAAGTGATGGTGAGGATTCTTCCAAACAGGGGAGGAATTCAAGTTTGTTCAGTTGCTGTTAAGATAATTAAGTGTCTCAGGGGAGGATAATAGAGCAGATCAAGAGAAGTTGCTAGAGGTTCATACAGTGCAGTTTCAGAGAATATTCTTTGTGAAGAATCAGTATCAAGACAAAATCAAAGAATAATGAAGTTAAGTACTAGAGTGCTTGCTGTTATGGTTTCTTCAAAGCTTGAATGTGAAGAAAATACTGATGTGATTCAAAAACAAAGATATGTGTTTGAAAGAATCCCCCCCATCATCAGTGTTAAAGTTTAATTCAAGAAAAACTTAGTGATTTGGAGAGAAATCATAAGTTTAGGGGAGGATTGTTGGGAATTAAACCTAACAGTACAAACTGATAAGCTTAAGTTAAAGACTGCTGAAGATTACACTAGCAGTACTAACTGACTTAGTACTGTTAACACAATATGTTTGTACTGCTTATATTCTGAATATGTATAATAGGATAAGTATAGAAAAGATTTAGTGAATATACTATTTAGTTAGAGTTATACGGATATTATTGTTATCTTGTAAAGGACTCCTTGTTCTATAAAAGGAGATCATAGCTTAGGTTTTTCATATAGAACAACACGATTAAGTCGTAGAGATTCAAGGTTGTGTAACCCTAGTGATAACATAGATCACTCGTATTATTCATAAATAATATTGAATCATTTTGGTTATTCTCAAGTCTTCATTGTCTTACAAATTCAATCACTGTTCCATTCATATATTATACGTACAACATCTTCTAAGTATTAACTAGTAAATTCCGCGTGCTAGTTAGTATCACTCAAAGTATCTCTAACATAAGGTGTGTGTTTAGATCCTCTCAATTGGCAAGAACAATGCAAGGGTAGAATTTCACAAGGTCAAGTGTGCAAAACCAACTTTTCAGATAGTAATTGAGGTTCTCAAGCAACACAAGTACAGAAGTATGCTGGACAAGTCAGCTAATATTCCAGAGCTCTACATTCATCAAATGTGAAACACTCTACAGCTAGACCTAAGTGAAGAATATTTCACATGCTAGCTGGACCGAAAGGAAGTAACTGTTGACAGAAACTACCTTCGCAAGGCTTTGCTACTACCAAAAGCTCCTGAATCGGCCAAGGAATTCTATCCAATACCCACGGAAGAAGAAGTTCTCAACTTTCTTGTAGAGGTAGGCTACGATGTACAACCAAACAAACCATTGACAAAAATCTCAAGGGTTGAAGCTAAGCTCATCCTACAACCTTGGAGAACCATATACTAAATCCTGGCCCGATCTGTCTCTGGAAGGGAAAGTGGTCACGAGAACCCTCGTTTGTCTCATCTTCAAATCTTCTAGGGAATGGTTAATCAGAAAGAGATTGACTTTGCTCTACTTATCTGGGATGATATTGTCTATCAAATCCAAAGTCACTACCAAAAACCTTTAACCAAAATCCCGTTTATTCGTTACACCAAGCTTCTCATCTGTCATCTACTTGACGACAACCCAGACATCCATCAACGTCCTGAAGACCGAGACATGCATCTGTTTAAAATGAACAAAACCATCAGGTCAGTCTACATCCCTAAAGGCAGCACACGTAAGCAAGGAATGAGACTACCTGAAGCTCTACTAACAGAGAAGGTCAAGAAAACAAAAGCTTACAGAGATTATGATAGAGCTTTCAATGAGGGTCATGTCGGCTATTGCAAATATGATGATGAGCCTGCACCAGCTAGGACTCGATCAAAATAAAGTAGTAAGTCAGGCAGTACTTCTAGCGTATCCAAGAAAATCAAACCATCTGCTCCCAAAATTATTAAGAGAAGAGTTCCAGTTACAATAGCTAAGCCTCAACCTGAAAAAGGAAAGATTGTTGAGGAAGAGGTATCCGATTCAGAAATGGAAACCGGTGAAGAACCAATAATCTATAAGGAGGAAATAGCTACTCAGATTGCGCTAGAGGTGAGCCGAGAGTCCTACAAAGCTGAACTAAAAAGGCGAAAACAAATGATACTGGAAGAACAAATGAGATTGGATGAAGAATTGGCCGAGGATTTTGGTGAAGACCAGACCGATGACGATCCGGTTAATCGACCCTGTGGGTCTGGTGTTGTAAAAGATGTAACTCCACCTCACACTGATCCGGTTAATCAACCCGGTAGGTCTGAGGTTGTTAAAGACGTTACACCACCTCACCCTGTTCCGGTTAATCAACCCAGTGGGTTTGAGGTTGAGAAAGAAGTTATCCTACCTCAGTCAGATCCGGTTAATCAACCTGGTAATAATGAGGAAAAGAAAGAAGATGAACAGATGAAAGACTTCGATATGGATGAAGGGGATGAAACAAAAAAGGTGTCAACTGATGAGGAAAAGAAGAAAGATGAACATATGAAAGACTTCGATATGGATAAAGGGGAAGAAAAGGAAAAAGTGTTAACTGATGAGGAAGTGATCACTAAAGCTGCTGAAGAAATGGAATTGGAAATGAAAAGGAGAGAAGATGAAAGGATGGCTGAGGAAAGAGAAGCAGACAAATACATTCTAACACCACCAATCACTCCTCCACATTCTCCACTAGTTGCTCAGGATACACCCCTAGTGTCTTAGCATGCATCTCCACCCAAGGTTCAACCACCTCCAGAATCATCCACACACCCCTCACCACCACCACCACCACCATCACCATCTACTGAAGCAACAAAAGGAAAAATAATCAAGACAAGCAAGAAAACCAAGAAGATAACTAGGCCAAAACGGGATGATGTAATCTCCCAGGCGTTTGAAAAGGTGAAAAAGGCCGCAAAGTTGGCACGTGCTAAGAAAGATAACCAGCTAAGTGACCAAGTCAAATCGTTAACCAATATGGTCAACGACCTTGTCAGATAAGTAAACGAGATGCAAGAGACCAAAGCTCGTATGGATGACTTCCTGACCAACGATGTTGAAGACCGGATGCTCACAGTAGTCAAGGGCAATACTAAAGCATACGTGAATAAGTACTTGCCCAAGATTGCATCCCAAAAGGTAGAAGAGTATCTTGAACCAAACATTGAAGATATAGTCAAGAACATTATGGCTACGGTTCCTCTTGTCTTTAAATGCCAACCAATGCAGCCTAGAGAACCAACTCTTGAAGAACTCCAACTCTAACTCCTTGATAGACTCATAAGCATCACCTCACCAACTCCAGAAGAAATAGCCATCACTTAGGCTATAAAAGCCAACATTGCAAAGGATTCGTGCAAAACTGAGGCCGACAAGGATAAACGTCCAAGATAGGACGAAGACTCAGATCCAGACACCCAAGCCAAGAAACAAAAGGGTGACGGCGGATCTTGTTCCCAATTTAGAGAACTAGTCAGTCCCTCAGCAACAACAGCCACTCAACCACCAAAGGCTTCGGGATCAGGACCTACAACAATGAAGCATCAGTATGAGCACACTGCAACTGAGGAAATGGAATTTCAACAACACCACGATCAACCAGATTCACCTCCCAAGACCAAAGCTACACCATCTAAATCCGACGAGAATACTTCCAAATGACCAATTGTTGTCTCCTGGCTAGACGAAGATACGACACAAGGAAATGAATGGTTTGGTCAGCTTGCAAGTGAACAACCTCAGATGGACGAAGATTCAATGATCGAAGGTAGTACGTTTGAGTTCACACAAAGACTCAAACGTGACCAACGTATCAAGAAGATGACTAAAGGGGAACTTCGTCGCATCAAGAATGATGCATTCAATTTGCTCAAGGATAGGTCGTCCAGTGCAGCTGAGCTCGAATATCATCTAGAGAACATTACCCAAGCAATGTCAACTGAGTTTAACTGGACCAATACAGATGTGGTTATGGTTCGCAACACTTCTAAAACCAACCAACCATATATCACGGATTGGACGAAGCCACTTCCGGTGATAAGTGTCTCCGATCAACCTGCTATTCCTTACCAGTTCTTCTTCAACAGTGATCTTGAATTACTCGTACACGGTATCAATTGTCAACCAAAATACGCAACATCACTAACTTTGATCCCTGTAGAAAGTTACACACAACCAGCCATCGAGGAAACTGCCACAAGACTCTTCATTTCAAAGAACGTGCAGTATGACCAAGATGCGCAGCTAGGCATTTATCATTGGTTTGAGAAGAGGAAGACATGGTACAAGAGTAAAATGACAAAGAAGTCTTCTACTCTAGTGATGAGTGACCTTAGGATTCTTGCTGTGGTTAGTCTAGAGGGTAAAAAGAGATATAACTACACCTTCTTGATAGAAATCAAAGTTAGAAGACACGATCAGTAGATCTATACGTTCTCAGAAGAAGATTTCCCAGATTTGAACATGAATGACCTTGAAGACATGTATCTTATCAAGGTTCAAGGGAAGATGCAACACTTCTCAATACAATACGCGTTCAGCACTTCCATACTACACTTTATCATAAGAAAGATCATACAAGAACGTGTAGAAGATCTGCAACTTGGGGTTGAGAGCTACCAAAGGAAGATGAATCTAACTGAACCAATTCTATCTCTTCCTGGAATTAACCATGAACCCCAGTACACCATGAAGAAAGAACCAACCTTTGGGTTTGTGTATAAGAGTGATCTTACGATCAACTGCTTCATGGGGTATAAAGAAGTTCAAAAGTTCTGCGATCACACGCTAAAGAAAGTTCATGATGGGTTGGTGATAAGAGTACGTGATCGAGATTTGTAGAAGACAAGCAGGTGGACAGCTTCTTAGTTAAGAGAAGTTTGTCAGTTCATTCTAAAAATTGAGGGAAGGCTGTTTCACTGAGATCAGATGAGACGGCTTGAGAGCTATGTTAGAGGAAGGCCATTATTCCCAATCAGGAATTTCCAAAGACCTGATTCGGTTTACACCGTCTTTAGAAGTTCGGAATGATGTAAGAGTTGAACATATTCTTTGATTGATATATAATTGCGTGTATGATTGTTTATAATGGCTTGTGCACAGATAACAGTGCACAACCCGTTCTTATAAAGAAAGGACCCTGAGGTACGCTTCAGTGCCTCGATCCTAAACTAAGGAGCGAAAGCTTCTTACTTTTGAGTAGAATTAACAATAATTTTCTAAGTTTTTCAAAATTCTGCTCAAAAGAACAAGTTTGCCCTTGTTAAGGGGGAGTACTTGAAGCAAAAATATTTGTTCAAAACAACCATAAGTTCTTGAAATTCTTCCTGTAAACCTCAAAAAGCATATTTTAATCTCGTATGAGTTCGACTCAGATTGTACCCTCGAATTGACGATATCAAAGGTCAGTAATCGAAAAGTCATGTCCTGGACGGGTAATAATTTCAAGCCGGTTTATCCGGTGATGTAAACGTGTCTCGCAAAGGACTTGTCTGAGTAGAATGTACCGATTTTGAGAGATTATTCTTTGAATATGGCCTGGACGGGTAATAATTTCAAGCCGGTTTATCCGGTGATGTAAACGTGTCTCGCAACGGTCATATTCATTGAAAATCAATCAATTCTAAAAGTTCTTACTCTACCCGACATATGCAAATTTACTTTAAACACTTATGAGCACATGTTAAGGGGGAGTATTTCTAAAATTTGTAAAACTCTCAAAGTGTAAACAATATAAGTTTTACACTCATAAGCACTTTGAGAGATTTTTCAAAAGAATTGGTTTTATGGCAAACATAGGATAGTCATGGAGATATAAGGTGGCTAAGTTTAGGAAACCGTCCTATGATCCGCCAGAGCCGGAGGGATCTATCCAAGGACAAAACCAATAGTTTAGTACTAGAAAAGTCCTAGGTATGATGAAAAAAAAAGAATAAAGAAATGAAAAGGGAAAGAAGGGGTTGAAGAATGAAAAAGAAAAGTAAAGAAAAGGGTGAAAAGAAATAGCCCTCCATTTGTTCAACCTTAGGGCAGAAACCGGGTTCAACTCATATGCTACTGGTTGTTATTAAGGTGACACCGGTATTGAAGATTAAGCCGTGATGGACCTAGTGACACACTGCACTAAACCTTCTTGCCACTCAAGTGTCTCTCAAAAGACACTTGTTTCATTTATCACGGAGAACCCTTCATTATCTATCGACCTCTCATTCCGAGATGTGTTGATATTGAAAAGGAGGCACTCTGCTCCATGCCTCCGACGACTAAAACCAATAAGCACTTAATCGAGTCTAGAGCCACGAGATACATAAAAGATCTCATAGGAACACTTAACATTTCTACACTGGTTGTTCAACAATAAGAACACCAGTTGTAAATTATAAGAGTCCTACGCAGGTCTTAGTAATCTGCCGAGAACACTCATGAGAGAATTTACATATTGTGATTCTTAGTGATTGAATGAAAATCCTGCCAGGGTCAACATCAAACAGCCCTGACAGTAGGTCACTTCGGTAATCCCCTGTGGATTATGCTTAGTTTTATTGGTGGCTCCAAACGGTCTACAGTCGTGGTGTGATACTTCGGTATACTTCAGCGGCTCACCTGAATCGTTGATACACTTTGGTGTATCTGAGTTAGCTCCTTCAGGGGCATCCGATTCAGGAACGGCCTTTGCTAGGATTAGAGAAAGTCTTCACACTATACTGTTGATGATCTTGAAGTCCGAATCTGTAAGTGCCGGATGATTTATTGCTAACTGTTTACATTGCAGGTAATCATGGAGACCAGGAGTTTCACCTTCACCACTTCCATCATGCTCATATCCAGAAGAAAAGTTCTCACGAAGACTAAGAGATAACAAAAGTTCAAAGAAGTCAAAGAAAAGTCTAAGATCAAGCATAACAAACTTTCACAAGTCAAAGATTGAAGCTTATGAAGTGAGAATATGAAGAACAAAAGTCAAAAGACATATGAGCATGGTGGAAAAGACGTAAAGACATCGTGAGTAAAGAATGTCGGTGGAAGGCAGATCAAGACATTACCATGTCACATCACAACAAGAACAAAGATCAAAGATTCTAAAGACGTCGAAGTCGAAGAACCAAAGATGACGTCAAGCAACCTTGATGACTAATCCTTAGGGGGGGATTGTTGGGAACACATTTAGTAATATTTCAAGTATTGGTCATGTTTTTAATAATAGGTTGCTCGTTATTAAGGGCTTTAAGTTAGTTTGATCCACACGGCCTATTAGAAGCCCATGGGCTGTGTGGTTTAGTCGATAGTTTCTAGAAGAAAGGTGGCAAATGTTGCCCTAACATTTGCCTATAAATACTAGACATGTATTACTCATTCTATTGTTGGTTTTATTCATATGTGAGCCGAACCTTTGTCTATCTAGCGTATGAGATAAGATCATCCTTTCTCTTCATCTATACCTCTCGTTCTCTTTATTATATGCATTAGTTATTGTTATACGTGTGATATATATCTTCTGTTAAGCTAAATCTAGGACCTAACAAGTGGTATCATTCGCTATAAGATTGTTGGATTATGTGTTTTGAGTAGTTTAGATCGCTATTTTACTTGTCCGTTTGGTTTTGTAGTTTATACGTGACAAACAATCTTATTTCTTTCACTTTTCTTCACACTTGTAAAGTGTAAAGATCCATAGAGTGAGTAGAAATCATATTTGAAGTCAAAAGTTTAGTTCTTGTTTGATTTCTATTAGTTTTACACTAGATTTCATTAGTCGCGTTTTGTCAGAATTCACCAAATTTTGGTTAAAATGTTAAAGCTTGCAACTTTCCTATTATTTAAGTGTTATTAAACGTTTTGAACCGAAAAAATCCTGTTAAAACATCGTCTTTTAGTCGTAAAAGTGAATTGTTAGATTTGGCATTCTGTCGGATTTGGTGAAAAGAGGATTTATTGGATTTGGTTTTGAGGGTTTTTTAAAATTGCTCGCTAGGGTATGTCGGAATTCATCAGAAAGGGTTTATCGGATTTGCAGACTTAAGCGTTTATCGAAATTGGTGTTCAGTAGATTCCTTGCTTGTATAAGCTTGTGAAAATACTTCGACTTTGAGGCAAATCTCCTACCTTGTATAAGGTAGTCAGAAAATTATCGGAATTGTAATTTAGATACGTTATCGAAATTGCCAGTTCTATCGCAATTTAGATAAGTTATCAGAAGTGTCAATTTCTGTCGCAATTGCAAAGTCTATCGCAATTCTCAGATTCATCAAAATTCACTAGTCTATCGGAATTCAGCCAGTTTTTCAGAATTTGGATAAATCCATCGGAATCGTAAAATTTCATCAGAATTCAGAAACCTTATCGCAATTCAGCAACCTCATCGCAATTTAGCAACCTTATCGCAATTGGCAACAGTGAACAGTGTTTCATCGGAATTGATAGTGAACGGTAATTTGTCGGAATTGAACAATAAAAACATCTAAATTAGCACTTAACCAAAACAAAACTCATAACACACATCTCTATTGTCTACAAGATCCACAAGAACACAAGAATGTCTCAACCACCGAACTACAACTATTTCTATAATCAACAACAACAGTATCATCAACAACAACAGTATCATCAACAACCACAATATCCTCAACAACAACTCTTCGTGCAACAACATCAGTTTTTCCCTCAACAACAAACAATTCAAAAACTACCGATGCAGTCTTACCAACTTCCACCCAAACAACCTCACTGTTTTGACCAGATGGTGTGAAGCAATTAGCAGTCAACAACCAAGACACGAGGCTGGATCCTTAGATACACCTCCTATGCTTACTCCGGGTAATTACGTGCAATGGTCAAGTCAATTTCTACAATTCATTGAACTCAAGAAACCGCATGGAAAGTACTTGAAAAGGGTAATTATTGAAGGACCATTTCCAATACCTAGCACAACGGTGCTTGGTGATCCAAATGCCATTCCTCCAAGGGAAGCAATTGTGACTCCTGTTCCTGATGCTCAGCTTACAGCAGAACAAGTACTTCAGAAAGAAGCTAATGAACTAGCAATGTCTTACATCCTTCAAGGAATTCCTAATCCTATCTTCAGAAGCATTGATGCACAAAAGACTGATAAGGGCATGTGGGAACATGTTCATCTTCTCATGGAAGGAACTGAGTTAAACCAAGAGGATATGGAATCAAAACTCTATCTGGAATACACCATGTTTATGATTGAAGCTGGAGAATCCTTAGAGTCTTATTACCATAGATTTACCAACATTATCAACGACTTGGACAGGCATAACATTGTTCTACCTAGGATTGCAGTGGATACTATGTTCCTAAGTTGTCTTGGACCTGACTGGCAGAAGTATCTTACTTTTGTACGTCAAGCAAAGAATCTACACAACGCCTCATATGGGTTGTTGTATGATTACTTGAAGCATCACCAGTCAGAGGTTGATAAAGATAGAGCAGCTCGTGGAGGTTATTCACCATCAACAACTCCAAACTCACTAGCTTTGATTTTTTAGTCTCATTTTGCTCCACAATCAAATCAGGGATTTGTCCAACCATAACATCATTATGCTTATCCCTCACAAACTTCATCAAATCAACTTGTTCCATATGAAGCATTACCACAACAAACTGATAATCAACTGGTTCCATATGACAACACCGATACTATGCTTTACTCCAATGTCAACAGTGATGAAGACGATGCTTTCAATTCATTAAACAAAGGATTTGCTTTGATTTCTAGAGCTTTCAGCAAGTTTTCCAACAAATCCAACAACCGTCTTAGGTCTTCATCCAACACTCGTAATCAGGCAGTTGTCCACGATGGAAGAGTTGAGATTTAGAACATAGCTTCTGGGAGATATGGTTTGGGTAGTTATATGGGAAACTCAGGATCTGGGCGGAGGTTTAATTCAGTTGGAAGCAGTAGGAACAGCACTGGTAATACACAAAGAAGGGCAGAGGTTGTTGATATAGGGAATTCTGGGATTGCAAACACTATGGTGAAATGTTACAACTGTGGAGGGAAAGGTCACTTGGCCAATGCATGCCCTAAGCCAAGGACAAGAGGCAGTGCGTACCACAAGGAAGCTCTTCTTCTTGCTCTTAAAGATAAAGCTGGAGGTACCCTTACAGAGAAGGAGTACAACTTCATGGCTAACGCTTACTCGGATGATGATATAGAAGATCTTGAAGCCAAAGCAGCCCTGATGTTGATGGCCAATATGCAAGAGATGCACATGGGTGAAACATGCCCTATATATGATATAGATGGCTTGTCTCAGGTACCTGACTCAACATGTCTCATTCATGAAATAGTATCCCCCGCTGCATCTGTATCAGCTGAAGAGCACGTTGGTCAAGATGACTCATTCTTATCTTCTCAAGTCGATGACCAAATAAACACCGTAGTTACGTTTGATGAAGATCAAATTAAACCGGTTGTTTCATTTGATGATCCTCTTGATGAAGATAATAATGATCAACTTGAACAAGATGATCTTTTGCTTGGTCCAGATCCAGAGCTCATGACCATGCTCTTGACCACCCAAACTCAGTTAGACACACAGAAATCCCAAATTGATAGATGCAATGAAATAAATAGAAATTTAAAAGCAAAAATTTCATTGTTGACTAAGGATCTTGAGTGCTACAAACTTCAACTTTCTAACTATGAAACAAAAGAAAAACGGGAAAAAAGTTTTGAAGTTGCATTCCCACAATCTTATGCGAAAGAACAAAAGTTAGAACATCAGATACGTGAATTATCTGTTTCCAATAATGACTTGATTTTACAAATGGAACAAGAAAGATTAGATTTTCAAAAACAAGTTGACATCCTACACTCTGAACTTTCCAAAACAAAAACAGAGTTGTCAACTTGTCAATATAATTTTTCTGAACACAAACAAGCATGAAGGAAACGGGTTGATTCCTATCTTCAAGAAATTGTTGAATTGAAATGTAAACTTAAAGACTTTTAAAAAGTTGTGTATAAAACTAGTGAGTCAGTAACAACAATTCAGAAATTTTCTCTAAAGCAAAATCCCCAAGGACATGGCTTTGCTATTGGGGATGACAAACCATGTTTTTACATAAAACACTCAAGGAAAATCCAAAGTTATATAGTGCAGAACATTTGTTTGATGACTCTATCATGCGTGTTGTTATTTATAATCGTGAAGAGGAAATGGAACAGGACGAAGAGAGTCGATCTTAAATGAGTAATGTCAAATTTAATAAACCATATGATTACTCAAGAGTACCTCATATTAACGACACCTTCGTACCACAACAAGATAAATCAGAACAGTCATGGTCTTTAATAGAAATGAATGAATCTTCTGAGGTTGGTCCTGTGAACACAGTGGCACAAGTCAATGGTCCTTTAACAAATTTAGGTATAATTGCACCATTGCCAAAACAATGTCTTGTCCTTAGATATTTTAATATATTTATGGAAGACATACAATTTTTGGAACAGGAAATTAAAAGAAATTCAAAGATAAAAATCTCTACCTTTCTTTCTCCCTATAAAAAAGAAAAGAGAGAAGTTTTTCAAAAGCAATTTTTGCCACACGTTCAACACCTGCGACTTTATGCTACACATTGGGAATAGGAAATTCAATCAAAGGTTGAATCCATGATGAAAATTTTCAAAGAAACGGAAAAAACGATCTCAAAACAAAAAAGTAAAAACAAAGCTTCGCAAAAAGAAGCAGATCGACTCTTAGAGAATGTTCTATGTTCTGATGTTATATCTGTGATCATGAATTCCATCTATGTATCTTGTAATGAAATGCTTTTTAATGATCATTCTGTTGATATTGAAATGTTGTGACTTGAAGTTGCAAATTTGAAAAGAGAAAACGAGTGACTTCACAAAATCAATGATGATGAGGAAAACAAATTTTCAAAAGAAATTTTCCAACTCAATCAAAAGTTGCAATGGTGTCAGACTCAGCGTCTTGACTTTGAGTTAAAATTACAAAGTCAAAAAGAATCATTTTCCTTTCAAAACAGTCATACTTCCAACATTCAGAATATTGAAAAAGAAAATGCTGTTTTAAAACATCAAATTATTGAATATGACTAGGACATTGAGGAAGTTTGTCAAAATAGAAATGACACTGTTCGCTTAAACCGAGAATTGGATTCAAAAATTCAAGAACAAAAACCCATCATCATTGAATTGAAAGAGAAAAATAAATTACTTGAAAAAGAGAAATTTGTTCACAAAAATGTGATTGCACCAGGCATGTATAAAGTAGATGAGACACCTAAGAAAGCATCCCATCAGACAACTAATGTGCATGCTTCGACTTCTACAGGACTAGGCACCCATCCTAGCGTTAGCAGATCCAAGACTAAAAAGAACAAAAAAAAGACTTGTATCTGGAAACGTAAGAGCGGCACACCTAAAGACCAAGATGTAGAAGACCACATTAGGAATCTGAATAAAAAACATGTTATGTCTAATGTAGAATCAAACTTTAAAATGTGTAATTCTAATTGTGATGTAACAAATGCTAAGACTATAAATGTTCTGAATGATATTATTGTTGATGCTTATTGTGTGTTTTGTCGTACAAGTATATTATCTGGTAATCATAAAAACTATGTTACAAAGACTCTTTTGTCTCGTAATAAAAAACGTGCATATGGAATTTCCACTAGGCCCACTACTGCTGCTAAGTCAATCCTAGGAAAACCGCCAAATGTAGTTTCTAAGACTACCGTAGACAAAACCATAGTTGCTACTAAAAGAATCCAAACACCTAGTACATTTAATAAGAAAAAAGCAGAATCTAGTTGGACATGGTAACGTTGGTTACAGCATAAACCTAGTTTCACTTGGTTACCTAAAATACTTAAAAACTGTACTACTAACCCAACGGGTTCCACCGTTACCGTCTCTCCATCTGCATTTTCTTCTTGTGATGCAGGTGATTCAAATTATACTTTGGATTATTGATAGCGGATGTTCCTGACACATGATAGGCAACCTAAAACTTCTACTAAACTTTGTCGCAAAGTTCAGAGGAACTGTCAGATTTGGGAATGATCACTTTGCCGCTATAATGGGCTATGGGGACTATGTCAACGAAAACATCGAGATTAGCCATGTATACTACGTTGAAGGCCTTGGACATAACCTTTTCTCAGTAGGGAAATTTTGTGATGGTGACTTGGAAGTTGCATTTAGGGAAAAAACCTACTTTGTTCATGATCTACAAGGAAACGACCTCATGTTAGGAAAACACGGAACGAGTCTCTACACCATTTCTATGTCAGACATGACCGCTTCTTCTCCAATTTGCTTACTCTCCAAGGCACACTCTACAAAATCATGGCTATGGCATAAACGATTGTCCCATTTGAATTTCAAGACAATGACAGATCTTGATCAACAAAAGGAACCACAAAACCCCATATGAACTTGTTCACAAATGAAAACAAAACATAAATTACTTTCATGTATTTTGGGCCCTCTGTTACCCAAATAATGATCGTGATGACCTTGGAAAACTAAAAGCCAAAGCTGATATTGGAATCTTTGTTGGATATTGTGAAAATTCAAAAGGTTTTCGTATCTGGAACCATCGAACTAGGGAAATTCAAGAGACAATACATGCTCATTTTGATGAACTCACCAATATGGCTTATGAGCAAAACATCTTAGGACTCGCTTCTAACCGTCTGAACTTCCCTCATCAATCAGCTGCACTACTCTCTCTCAACCGCAAGGATTTGGAAGACTTGTTTGCTCCGCTGTTCGATGATTCTCTTGTTATTCATGCATCAGATGTATCCACCAGTTCCGCTGCACAACCTGTCCAAATTCTGGTACCTGATAAACCAGTAACAACAACAACAGCAGTTGCTGCAGATGCACCTCCAACAGAAACATCATCATCAGTAGAACAAACAACTTTTAATACTGAGACTGCAGCTGAAGATCCCCTCCTATCTCATGAAATACCCACACCCGCATATTAAGACGGAAATGCTTTCTTCAATCCATTTTCTCCGACTCCAACCATTCCAGATATTGCAGAGTCATCAAGGAGCAACTTGGATCCATCAATTATGTACAATAATTTTCAACACTACCCTTTTACCCACAAATGAACTAGAGATCACCCTTTAGTGAACGTGATTGGTAATCCAGACAATCCAGTCATGACACGAAAAAGACTCCACACAGATGGTGAAACTTGCATTTATGCACTCACCGTTTGTCAAGCAGAACCCAATAATATTAAAGAAGGCTTAACTTACGACAATTGGATTGAGTCAATGCAAGAATAACTTTAACATTTCAAACGTCTTGAAGTTTGGGAACTGGTAGAAAGACCTGATGGAGTCTACATTGTCGGACTAAAATGGATCTGGAAGAACAAATTGGATGCTGATGGGACAGTTATTCGTAACAAATCTCGGTTGGTTGCCAAAGGTTTCAGTCAAGAAGAAGGTATCGACTTTGATGAATCCTTTGCTCTAGTGGCAAGACTTGAAGCCGTTCGCATGTTTCTGGCATATGCTGCCCACAATAACATCACTGTTTACCAAATGGATGTGAAGTCTGCATTCCTAAGTGGACAACTCCGTGAAGAAGTGTACGTCACACAACCTGAGGGCTTCATCAACCCAGAACATCCAAATCATGTGTACCGGCTCAAGAAAGCCTTCTATGGCCTTAAACAAGCCCCGAGGGCATGGTACGATAAAATGTCTGGATTCCTACTTGCTAATCATTTCACCAAAGGATCTGTTGATCCTACATTGTTTATACAAAAACACGTGGATGACATCTTAATAGTTCAAATTTATGTGGATGACATCATTTTTGGTTCAACCCATAAAAAGTACTCAAATGCTTTTGTTAAACTAATGAAACAAAATTTTGAGATGTCTATAAAGGGTGAACTTATGTTTTTCTTAGGACTGCAAGTTCAACAATCCCCCCGTGGTATTTTCTTAAACAAGTCCAAATATGCTCTAGAAATTTTGAAAAAGCATGGCATGACAAGTTGTGACACATATAATACTCCAATGTCTGCCTCATCTCCAAAGCTGGATACTGATTTACATGGGACACCAAATGACCCTACCAAATACCGAAGTATGATTGGGTCACTCATGTATCTAACAGCCAGCAGACCAGATATTGTATTTGCAACATATCTTTGCTCCCGCTATCAGTCTCGACCTACAAAAAGAAAACTCTCTGAGGTTAAACGAATCCTTCGATACATAAAGGGAACTATTCATTTGGGGATTTGGTATCCGAAGGATTCTGGCTTTGAACTAATTGCGTTTTTAGATGCTGCTCATGCAGGTTGCTTAGATACCCATAAAAGTACGTCTGGAGGAGTGCAGTTCCTTGAAGACAAACTTGTGTCTTGGCAGTTGAAGAAGCAAGATTGTACATCCTTATCGTCTACGGAATCTGAATACGTAGCCATGTCAGCATGTTGTGCTCAAGTCATCTGGATGAGATCACAACTGATGGACTATGGTTATGTATTCAACAAGATTCCAATGTATTGTGACTCCAAGAGTGCCATTGCCATCTCGTGCAACACCGTTCAGCATTCGAAGTCCAAGCATATAGCACTTCGATACCATTTTATCAAGGAGCATGTGGAACAGGGTACTATTAAACTTTACTTTGTAGGTACAGAATACCAACTGGCAGACTTATTCACCAAAGCCTTGCTTCATCCAAGATTTGTGGAATTAGTTCCCCAGATTGGTAGAGGTGTTTGACTCCAGAGGATTTAAACAACTTTCTTACAAACAATTAAAGAAAGTCAAACACCAAAACTATCTTTGTAAATATTTTATCAAAAGCACAAAACGAATTTTCAATTTTTTAATTAAAAAAAAAAAAAAAAAAAAAAAAAAAAACACATGCATGCAAGTACAAACACTTTGTTCATATCAAAACGTTACCTATTATTTTTGAACAAGTGTTGAGGGGGAGAAAGAAATTAAAATTTTAAAATTTTTATTAAAATTTGTACTTGCATATTTTGCCTTAAAATTGTTGCTTTATAAAATGGTGGTAAAATCATCTGTGTGATACCCTCTTTGATCTTAAAAATGTTTTCAAATAGTCATAAGTCGAGGGGGAGTATTAAATTGTTCTAGTATAAAAATCATGTCAAGTCTAAGTTAAAAGTTGTGAGTGAGGACTTAAGATTGAAAAATCATGTGGTTAGAGGACTAAATGTGCAAAAGATGGAAAGATTAAAAAGGTTTAACAAAACAAGGTCAAAATGCATTTACTACATTTATTCTTTCACCTAACTGCATTAATACTTTCACCCACCTCAATCCACGGCTAGAAATCAAACCACAAATCCGTTCAAGAACCTACTAATCTGTGAGTGTTTTAACATTGTTTATATGATTATAAGAAATGGTTTTAAAGGATTTCAAGATCCAACGGTTCAATTTTTCATAATCGAGTCTTATAGATTTAGGGTTTATGTTGAATCGGGTTTTATGATTTTTTGTGTTTAAGGTGAAATTGACTGGTGGATTTTGGTCGGAATTGCTCCCTAAACATGTTATGAGTCGTTAATCGAACCCAGAAACACGGTTGGTGATTGTTTGTAAATTAGGGTTTATATGTCGAAATTGGGGAAAGTGATTTAAGTGTGTTATAGCCTAATTAATGTGTTGAGATATTGTTCATGTGAGTCAAATGACATGTTTTAACAATTAAATCGAACCTCAAAAACATTTTGAAAATGACCAAACTTGTGTGGCTTGTCTTAAGGAAAAGCAACACAAAGCCACTTGTTAGTCCAAGATTCAAAACTCTATTACTCAGCCTTTATTCATGTTACATATGGACTTGTTTGGTCCAACTTTTTTGAGTAGTCTGATGAATAAGAAATATTGTCTTGTTGTCACTGATGATTATAACAGGTTTACTCGGGTTTTCTTTTTAGCTACCAAGGATGAGGCTAGTGGCATCCTTAAGAGCTTTATTACTAAGATAGAAAATCTAGCTGATAAGAAAGTAAAAATAATGAGGTGTGACAATGGAACAAAATTCGAGAATAGAGTTATGAATGATTTTTGTGATTGTCCCTATCAACGATATAACACTAGATCTAATCTATTAATAACCACGTACACAACTACAACTAATCTACGATTAAACTAATAACGATAACACAATAAGTAACAAGAGATTAGAGAAGAAGAATAAGAGAAGAGATGGATGATCTTATTTCATGCGATGGAATGACAAAGCTTCGGCACTAATAGAAAATAAAACTAACAAGTAAAATGATGCCCCTAGCCTTCTATTTATAGGTGCATGGTTAGGGCATCACATGCTAACAATGTTCTAGAAGGAATTTAACAATTGTGGCCGGCCCATGGATTCCTAATGGACTGAGCCCTTTACACAAACTATAGAATCCATATTTAATTAGCAACCTATTAAACATAAATGACTAAGACTTGTAATATTCATGAAACGTGTTCCCAACAATCTCCCCCTAAGTCTTGGTCATCTAGGTTGCTTGATGTCATCTTTGCTTCTTCGGCTTCAGACGTCTTCATAATCTTTGTTCTTTCGTTCTTGATTTGATATGATATGGTATGATAATGTTATGCCATTTTCCAATGGTCTTTGCTTCTAGTATCTTGCGTCTTTTTCACCATGCTCATATGTCTTTTGACTTTTGTTCTTCAACTGGTTCTCACTTCTTCAATCTTTGAATTGTGAAAGGTTGTGGTGCATGAACTTTGACTTTTCTTTAACACTTTTAAACTTTTGTTATCTATGAGTCTTTATGAGAACTTATCTTCAGGATATGAGCATGATGGAATCTTGATGGTGGTAGAACTCCAGGTCTTCATGATCCTCCGCAGGTACATCACGAACCATTCGGCACTTACGGGTTCAAACTTCGAGATTGTCAACAGAATAGTGTGAAGACTTTCTCTAATCTTTACCCAGGCCGTTCTGAACCGGATACCCACGAAAGGGCTTACACGGACACACCGAAGTGCACCCACGATTCAGTGAGTCGCTAGAGATCACCCCACGACTATAGACCGTTTTGGAGCAAACACTAAGCGTAACCCATAAGGAGTTACCGAAGTGACCTGCTGTCATGGCTGTTTGATGTTGACCCTGGCAGGATTTCCATTCAATCACTGAGAATCACAATTATGAATTCTCTCAAGAATGTTCTCGGCAGTTTACTAAGATCTACGAAGGACTCTTCTTAATTTTACAACTGCTGCCCATGATGTAGAACAACAGTGTAATACTAAGTGTTCCTAAGAGATCTTTGATGAATCTCATGGCTCTAGACTCAATTAGTGCACATTTGTTTGGACATCGGAGGCATGGAGCAGAGTGCCTCCTTTTCAATATCAACACATCTTAGAGTGAGAGGTCGATAGATGATGAAGGTTTCTTCGTGAGAAATGAAACAAGTGCCTGTTGAGAGACACCTGAGTGGCTAGAAGGTTTAGTGCAGTGCGTCACTGGGTCCATGACGTCTTTTATCTTCAATACTGGTGATGCCCAATCAACCAGTAGATCATGTATTGAACCCGGTGTCTGCCCTAAGGTTGAACAAATGGAGGGCTATTTCTTTTCACCCTTTTCTTTACTTTTCTTTTTAATTCTTCAACCCCTTCTTTCTCCTTTCATTTCATACTCCTTTTTCAATCATACCTAGGACTTTCTAGTTCTAAACTATTGGTATTGTCCATGGGTAGATCCCTTCAGCTCTGGCGAATCATAGGACGGTTATTCCTAACCTTAGTCACCTTATAACTCCATGACTATCCTATTGATGCCATAAACCAAACCTTTTGAAAATCTCTCAAAGTGTTTATGATTATGAAAACATATTTTGTTAACACTTTGAGAGTTTTGTGATTTTCAGAAAGACTCCCCCTTAACATGTGCTCATATGTCTTTAATTGAAATTTGCACATGCCGGGAAGAGTCGGCACTTTTGAATTGATTGATTTTCAATGAAAATGATCGTCGCGAGACACGCTTACATCACTAGTAGAACTAATATTCAAGGAAAATCGCTCGAAATCGGTACATTCTACTCAGACACGTCCGTTGCGAGACACGTTTACATCACCAGATAAACTGGCTTGAAATTATTACCCGTCCGGGACATGTCTTTTCGACTACTGACTTTTCCTATCGTCAATTCGAGGGTCAATTTCTGAGTCGAGCACTCATGAGATTCCAACTTTACATTACCATATTTTAATCATATCTTTATTCTCCCCCTCAAAAATAGCATACTCATGATGTTTTTGAAAAAACTTTATGATTAAAATATGCTGTTTTTGAGTTTTGTGGGAAGAATTTCAAGAACTTTTGTATGAACAAAGATTAGTTTTCAAATACTCCTCCTTGACGAGGGAATACTTGTCCTTATGAGCAGAATTTTTGAAAAACTTAGAAAAAATTCTGGCTTTATTCTACTCATAAGAAAGAAGCTAATAATACCTCAGGGTCCTTTCTTTACAGGTACGGGTTGTGCACTGTTATGTGTACACAAGCCATAATATCACAATCATATAGGCAAGAATATCAAATAAGAATAATGAATTATGAAATCAAATTCTTACATCATCCTCCTTTTCCAAATGTTGTGAATACTGGATCCGTCCTTTGAAATGTTCTGATCGGGAATGGTGGACGACCTCCAACATAGCTTTCCAATCTCCGCATCTGATCTCTGTGGTATAATCTTCTCTCTATCTTCTAGATGAATTGCTTTGTCTGCCTCAGCTGATCATTGTTCCATTTCTTTGTTTTCCCCAACTCTTGATCACGAACTCGAAGAACTAACCCATCTCGGACCTTTTTCAACGTATCGTCGCAGATCTTGTAAATTTCGTGAAATGACATGAATCAGTTTATTGTCATTGCACTCTTGTAGACGAATCCGAAGGTTAGCTTGTTATTCAAGGTGTATTGAGCTTCAGAATTGGTGTCTTCAAGATGAAGTATAGGTTCAATGAGATTCAACTTCATTTGATAACTCTCTACTCCTAGCTGAAGATCTTCTACTCGTTCTTTTATGATTGTCCTTCTGATAAAATGGCATATAGCAGAACTGAAAGCATATTGAAGATCCGTAGTGAGATGATGCAGCTTCCCTTGTACTTTGATGAGGTACATGTCTTCAATGTCATTGAGACTTAGGTCTGGGAGGTCTGCTTCAGAGAACGAGTAGATTTGATTGTCGTGTCTTCTGATGTTGATCTCAGACAGAAAGGTGTAGTCATACTTCTTCACCCCCTTTACACTTACTACTGCCACAATCCTAAGGTTACTGCGTACTGATTCGTGAGACTTCTCGGTAAGTTTACTCTTACACCATGTTTTCCTTTTCTCGAACCAGTGAAAGATTCCCAATTCAGCATCACGATCATAATTCACCGTTTGTTTGACGAAGAGGTGATGGTGAATGGCAGTTTCCTCAATTGCTGGTTGTGGGTAACTTGCTGCTGGGGTGAAGGTTATTGATGTTGCATACTTGGTTTTGCTTGTAGCACCGTGCCTGAGTAGTTCGAGATCGTTGTTGAAGAAGAATTGGTAAGGGATGGTTGTTTGATGATTTTCTCTGATTACGGGTAGTGGCTTGATCCAGTCTGTGATGTAAGGACGGTTTTTGCTGTCACGGCCACCAACCCTAAGTATGTCTGGATTAGTTCAGTCAAACTCACTTGACATTGCTCGGGCAATATTTTCAAGGTGATATTCAAGCTCAGCAGCACTTGTGGAGTTGTCTTTGAGAAGATTAAATGCATCATTCTTTATCCGATGAAGTTCCCTCTTGGTCATCTTCTTGATGTTCATAGTACGTTTGAGTTGTTGAGTGAACTCGAACGTACTATCTTCAATCTTAGAAGCTTCGTCTTCTTGGATTTGAGCACTTGCCAATTGATCAAACCACTCATTTCCTTGTGTGTCATCATCCTCAAGCCATGAGACTACAGTGGGTTTTTTGGAAGACTTCTTGCTTGTTGTAGTCTTGGCCTTTGGTGGTGACTTGGGTTGATCATATTCTTGTTGAAATTCCATGTCGTCGGCAGTAAAGTGCTCAAAATGATGCTCAGTAGCAGTAGGACCAGATTCTGGAGCTTTTGTTTGTGGAGATGTGGTTGTGGTTGACGGTCCGGTTGACTGTTTAAGCTTTATTCCAGACCCGCCTTCACTCTTGTGTTTCTTTGATTTGGAGTCTGGATCTTGGTCTTCTTCGTCTCTGTGACGTTTTCCACGATCGGCTGCTTCTTTGCAAGATTCCATATTAGCCTTAATAGCTTCAAAGATAGCAAATTCAGTGTTTGATGGTGAGATTTTTGCAGTGATTTTGGTGAGAAGAGCCATTTGGAGTTCTTCAATGGAGTAGTCAAGAAGGTGCTTCTGTTGGATTGTTGATCCAGTGATGTCTTTAACTTTCTCTTCAAGATAAGTGTCGATGTACTCTGTGATATCTTTCTGAAGATCGGGCAGAAATTTCTTGACATAATGCCTTGCGTTGACTTTAGCTGCTTTCAACATCTGATCTTTGACATCATCATCTAGAAATTCATCCATTTTCTGCTTTGTCTCCTGTAACTGTTGCACTTGCTCAAACAAGTTTTTGACCATGTTCTGCAACTTTGTTACTTTGTTTGTTAACTTGCTGTCTCTCTTAGCTTGAGCAAGTTTTGCAGCTTTCTTTAATTTCTTCGCTGCAGGAGATAAGACTTCACTGTGAGTAACCCTTGCAATCTTCTTAACATACTTGCCCTTCATGATTGATTTAATTGTTTCCTCGGTTGTTGCTTTTCTTTTGTTTATTGGTGAAGATGATCGTGAAAATGATTTAGAATTAGTTGGGGCTTTTGATGGTGAATCAGGAGGTGTAGGATCCATAGGAGGAGTTTGTTCCTTAGGAGATGAGACTGGAGGAGTAGATTCCTTTGGTGGTGAGTTAGGAGGTGTTGGAGTCTTAGGTGGTGAGGTAGGAGGGGTTGTGGTTTAGGTGGTGAGATTAGAGGTGTAGGAACCTTAGGCTGTGACTCCTGTTGTGGTTCATGTTGAGTGAGAGTCAGATGAAGTGGAGTGACTGGTGGTGTATTAATGTAATCATCTGCATCCTTTTCATCCTTCTCATTCTCCTGTTTCAATCTCTCCTCTTCCAACCTCTTTTATGCTGCTGCCTTGTAATCTTCTTCAAGTTGGTTGGCAGATTCAGTTATTTTCTTCCCAATAATTTCCTCTTCCTCTTCTGAATCATTCCAATCAACGGGTTCATCAAAATGTACATTTTCTCTTTGTCACTTTCCAACATTTCGTCTGGAATTTCCTCATCTGTTAGGATCTGCTGCTCCTTGATTTCCTTTTCATTGTCACTGCCGGGTTGATTAACCGGACATGGTGTTGGGGGAATAGCTGACTCAGCCCTCTCGGGTTGATTAACCATATCAAGCTGAGCTGTGGTAGTAGCAGCTATAGACCCTCTGGGTTGATTAACCGGATCAGGATGGGTCGAAGCTACTTCTTGGACAATTCCGGATCCTCCAACTCCCTTTTCCATTTCCATTTTCTTCCTTACTTCAACCCTTAGTTCGGCCCTTCTGGCTTCATCTTCTTTAATTGACTTCTTGCTAGCTTCCATTGCTTTAATTGTATTAATGTCAACTAGCATATGAGCAGTTTCTTCATTCATCTGAACCGTTACTTCTTCTTCAGATTCAGAATTTTCTTAGTCAGTTTCTTCTTCATCATGAATCCCTCCTTCTTCTACTTTGGGCTTGGGAGTACCTTTGATTCGTCTTTTAAGGGTTCTGGGGTGTAGTTTTCTTGGTTGCTTTGAAGCACTTGAAGCACTCCCAGTCTTACTGCTTTTAGAACGAGTTTTAGAAGATCCTGTTCCTTCCCCAAGTTTGGAAAACCCGACTTGACCTTTGTTGTAAGCATTGTCATAGTCTTTGAAAGCCTGTGTCTTCTGAATTGATTTTTTTAACAATCCTTCAGGTAATCTTGCCCCTTGTTTGTGTGAGCTATCTTTGGGGAAATAAACTAAATTGACTATTTTATCCATTCTCAACACATGTAGTTCTTAGTCTTCGGGTCGTGGTGAAATGTTGGGGTTCTCGTCAAGTAGAAAGCTGATTAGCATTTTGGTGTATCGGACAAATGGGATTCTTGTTAATGGTTTTTTTCATTGGCCTCAAATCTAAAACGCAGGGTCTTCCTAGATGAGTTCAGCATAATCAATACTTTTCTGATGAACTATGCCCCAGAAGAGTTGAGCGTGTGATAATCTTGGGTGCTCATGTCCACTGTCTCTTCCTGAAACCGAACGAACCAATATGTAGTAAATGGTTCTCCATGGTTGTGGAATGGATTTTGCGTTTACTCTGGAGATTGTTGTAAGTGGTTGGTTGGGTTGTTCATCATAACCAATGTTGATGAGGAATTTGATGATGTCATCTTCTGAAGGTGCATGTCAATATTTGTTAGCGGCTTCTGGTGGTTCAGGTAAGGATAATGCTTTACGTAGATGTGTGGGAGTGACTTTGAGTTGCTTCCGGTCCAAGGTGTATGTGAAATATCTGTCATCATCATCAAGCTGAATGGTACTTCACATTTGATGGATGTATAATTCTGGAATATTGTTTGAATTCTCCAATATACTCTTGCACTTGTGTCTTTTGAGAATTTCAATGGCAATCTGGCAGATTGGTTCAGCACACTTGATATCATCAAAGACAACCCTGGCATTGTTGTTCCCATACTTTGCCTTGAAACCTTGTGGGAATAGTTCTTCTTTGGTGAGCATAGGTAGTGGTTGTTCTGATGGTGCAGTCATTTTGAAAACCTGAAACATCATTCAGACACCAATTTGCAAGATACATGAAAGTTAGCATTATATAAACTTCTTGTTTCACATGTGATCCTTTAAGTGCTTAGCATGATTATACAAGTTGACTTATGTCAAATTCTTTAGAATTGATAATTTCTATTTCATTTGACAATTATTTAGGAAATTTACAATTTCTTAAGAATTTGACAATTCCTATAGAATTTGGAAATTTCGAAAGAAATTGCCAATTGCGAAAGAAATTGTCAATTGCGAAAGAAATTGACAATTGCGAAAGAAATTGACAATTACGAAAAACTTTTGATAATTGCGAAAACTTTTGACAATTGCGAAAACTTTCGACAATTGCGAAAACTTTGGACAATTGCGAAAACTTTGGACAATTGCGAAAACTTTCGACAATTGCGAAAACTTTTGACAATTGCGAAAATTTTGACAATTGCGAAAACTTTCGACAATTGCGAAAACTTTTGACAATTGTGAAAGCAATTTCAATTTTGAAAACTTCTTACACAATAAATTTCGATTTCTTTGAAGACGTACTATTCACCAGATTTTTCGCAATTCATAATCACTTGTGATTTTGTTTTCACGCTTGTTCCAATGGAATCCTATGATGTTTCTAAGTCTTTTGACCAAGTTTTAACAACTTTTAACCACAAAATCCTAAGATTCATCCTGAACGTGTTCATGTGTTCTTCTTAAACCCTACTGATTAATTTTCACACTTGTGATGTTTCTGGGTTCAATCCAAGGTTACAATCATTCCATTCAAGGCATAACAACAACATATCAATGATTTAATTAGACTATAACATTCACAATTGGTTTTCCCCAAATCGAACGCTTAAATCGTAAATCAAGAACATGTACAATAGGTGTTTTTGGGTACAATTAAACATTCATAACATGATAAGAAACACATTCTAACACTAACACACCAATCAAATATAGCATAACCACTTAGAATCAAATTCCTACATTTTCGCTTATACCCTAGATCTTGAACAATCGATTTAGCAAAAATGAACCGTTGGATCAAGAAAACATTCAAAACTGTTTCTTATAATCGTATAAAGAACATGTTTGCACTCACAAATTAGCAGATTCTTGAACGGAATTGATGGATGATTGTTAGCCGTAGATCTTGGTTGGTATACGTATTGAATATGGTGGGTGAAAATGTCAGATGAAGTTAATGTGCGTATTAACTGCAGTCACTTTTTCTTCTTTTTATTTGAATTTTATTAACTTTGCTACTCGCACACCTTTAGTCCCTAAACCTTTTATTTGTTGCAATCAAAGTCTTAAACAACTAACTTTAAGTTTTTATACTTAACAATATTGGCATTAGCAACTTTGATCCCTATGATATCACCACTATTTCATATGAAGCAACAACTTGGAAGAAACGATGCAAGTACAAAATTTTAAAAAATTTTAAAAAATTTGTGTCTCCCCCTCAACACTTGTTCAAAAATAATTGTTAACGTGTTAAAAAATCAACAAAGTGTTGACGAAGATTTTGTACTTGCATTTTTTTTTTGAAAGAATAGAAAATCTTTTTGTGTTTTTCATTAAATATGTACAGAGATAGAATTGATGTTTGACTTGGTTAATTGCTTTTGAGAAAATTTTCCAAATCAGTTGGAGTCAAACATCTCATACCAATCTGGTGGACCAGTTCCACAAACCTTGCATGAGGCAAAGCTTTGGTGAACAGATCTGCCAATTGGTGTTCAGTACCCACAAAATATAATTCACCAGTACCCATTTCCACATGCTCCTTGATGAAATGATATCGTAGAGCAATATGCTTCGATTTGCAGTGTTGAACCGTGTTGCATGAAATAGTGATGGCACTCTTGGAGTCGCAGTACATCGGAATATTGTTAAACACGTATCCGTAGTCCATCAACTGAGATCACATCCAAATGAGTTGAGCATAGCAGGCAGACATGGCGACGTATTCTAATTCTGTGGACGACAATGATGTACAGTCTTGCCTCTTTGACTGCCAAGAGATGAGCTTGTCACATAAAAACCGTACTCCCCCTGATGTACTTTTTCTCGTGTCTAAGCACCCTGCATGGTCAGCGTCTGAAAATGCAACAAGTTCAAACCCAAAATCCTTCGGATACCAGATCCCCAAATGGATGGTTCCCTTTATGTATCAAAGGATTCTTTTAACGGCTGATAAATGCCGCTCAGTTGGTCTTGAATGATATCGGGAGCAAAGATACGTGGCAAATACAACATCCGGCCGGCTAGCTGTGAGATACATAAGAGACCCAATTATACTACGATATTTCATAGGATCAATGGGTGTGCCATGTAGATCAGCATCTAGCTTTGGGGATGAGGAGGACATAGGGGTGTTATAGGTGTCACAGCTGGTCATACCATGCTTTTTCAGGATTTCCTGAGCATATTTGGACTGACTCAAGACTACACCACGGGGTGATTGATGAACTTGCAGTCCTAAGAAGAACTTTAGTTCACCCATCATGGACAACTCAAAGTTTTGTTTCATAAGTCTTGCAAAAGCATTTGAGTACTTTTTATGAGTTGATCCGAAAATGATATCATCTACATAAATTTGTACGATGAGAATGTCCTCCCCGTGTTTTTGTATAAACAAAGTCGGGTCCACAGATCCTTTAGTAAAATGATTGGCTAATAAGAAAGCAGACAGTTTGTTGTACCATGCCCTCGGGGCTTGTTTAAGGCCGTAGAGGGCTTTCTTGAGTCTGTAGACGTGGTTTGGATGCTCTTGATCGACGAAGCCCTCTGGTTGTGAAACGTACACCTCTTCCCGGAGTTGTCCATTGAGAAATGCAGTCTTCACGTCCATCTGGTATACCGTGATGTTCTTGTGAGCAGCGTACGCTAGGAACATCCTAACAGCCTCAAGACGTGCCACTGGTGCAAATGATTCTTCGAAGTCAATCCCTTCTTCCTGACTGAACCCTTTGGCGACCAAGCGGGACTTGTTACGAATCAATGTACCATCCGCATCTAGCTTATTTTTCCAGATCCACTTTAAACCAACGACATATACCCCATCTGGTCTCTCGACTAATTCCCAAACTTCCAACCGTTTGAATTGATCCAATTCCTCTTGCATAGATTCAATCCAGTTGTCGTATGTAAGGGCTTCTTTAATGGTTTTGGGTTCGGACTGACAAACGGTGAGAGCATAAATGCAGGTTTCACCGTCTGTATGGAGTCGTTGTCGTGTCATTACAGGATTTTTTGGGTTTCCAATCACATTTACAAGGGGATGATCCTTTGTCCATTTATGTATTGATGGGTAATGTTGATAGGTATGGTGCAGATTTGACGGTTCCAAGTTGCGTGTTAACGACTTTGCGACATCAGGAATGGTTGAAGCCGGCGCAAATGGATTAAAGAATGCATTGCCGTCATAATCTGCTGGAGTGGGTATATCAGAAGAATGTTGGCGGGTCCTTCAGCTGCAAACGCAGAAGTAGAAGGTGTTTGATCTATTGATGATGAGGTTTCAGGTAGAGGTGCATCTTTAGCAACTGCGGTAGTTGTAGTCACTAGTGTATCAGGTTGTAGATTATTGACGAGTGGTTGTGCAGCGGAACTTGTGGATGCATCTTGTGCATGACTAACCATAGTGTCATCAAAAAATGGAGCAAACAAGTCTTCTAGATCTTTGCGGTTTAGAGAGAAAGTTACAACTGAAGGATCAGGAAAGTTGAGATGGTTGGTTGCGGGTTCTAAGCTGTTTTGCTCAGAAGCCATTTCTGTGAGCTCATCGAAATTAGCATGGATATTCTCCTGAATCTCCCGGGTGCAACGGTTCCAAATTCTGAATCCCTTTGAATTTTCACAATAACCTACAAAAATCCCTATATCCGCTTTGGCCTTCAATTTTTCGAGGTCTTTACGATCATTCTTTGGATAGCAAAGAGCTCCAAAGACATGAAAGTAATTGATATTTGGTTTTCTGCGGTGAACAATTTCATATGGTGTCTTTTTGTGCCTTTTAGTGATCATGCATCTATTTTGGGTGTAGCAGGCAGTTGAAACGGCTTCGGCCCATAGGTAATCTGGTAACTGAGCATTGATTAACATTGTTCTTGCTGCTTCCACCAATGTTCGGTTTCATCTTTCAACTTCGTCATTTTGTTCGAGGCTGCGAGCAATGGATGTTTGATGTTCAATACCCACTTTCTTATAATACTCCCAAAGAGTCTGATTCTTGAATTCAGTGCCATTGTTTGTGCGAATTTTTCTGACGGTGTTGCGTAACTGAACTTGAATCTTTGTGAGAAAGGTGATGATCATGGATGGTGCTTGATCTTTACTGTGAAGAAAATAAGTCCAAGTCCATCTTGAGTAATCATCGACTATTACCAGTATGTACCGCTTCCCATTAATAGTTTGAACACGCATAGGGCCACATAGATCCATATGTAACAGTTGAAGTACGTGATCAGTACTGTTCTCGGGTTTAGGCAGAAAGTGAGCACGAGTACTTTTGCCTTGCTCACAAGCGGGACATAGATGATCTTTGGCGTATCTGAATTTTGGAAGGCCGTCTACCAACTTTTTGCGAGCAAGCTCGGTCATAGTTTTGAAGTTCAGGTGAGACATCCGTTTATGCCATAGCCAAGCTTTTGTGGGATGTGCCTTGGATAGTAAGCATATTGGAGAGGAAGCTGTCATGCCTTCGAAGGAAATGGTATACAGACGGGTGCCACGTTTCCCTTTCATGAGGTCATTCCCTTCAAGATCTCGAATGAAACAAGTTTTCTCCCTAAATGCCACTTCTAGATCACCATCGCAGAATTGCCCGACGGAGAACAAATTATGACCAAGGCCTTTGACGTAGTAAACACGGCTAATCTCGATATTCCCATTGACTTAATCACTGTAACCCATGATAGCTGCGAAATGATCATTCCCGAACTTGACAGTGCCTATGAACTTCGCAACGAAGTTTATTAGAAGCTTTAAATTCCCTGTCATGTGCCGGGAACACCCGCTATCAATAATCCATAGCACAATTCGAATTACCTGCATCACAAGAAGAGGACACAGGAGAGTTGGAACCAGTGGGTTAGCAATACAAGTTTTCAATATCTTAGGAACCCAGGCAAAACTAGGTTTATATTGCAACCAATGCTGCTACGCCCAACTAGTTTGTGCTTTCTTCTTAGTTAATTTGCTAGATGAATGGATTTTCCTAGGGGTAACTACGGGCTTGTCAATGGTGGTCTCAGAAACTACTTGAGGCGGTTTTCCTAAAATGGACTTAGCAGTTGTTTTGGGCCATTAGGAAATGCCAGAAGTACGTTTCTTTTTCCTTGACAAAAGGGTCTTAGCAATGCATTTCTGATGATTTCCAGACAACATACTAGTGTGACAGAATATACAAGAAGCATCAACCATAATATCATTAGTAACATTCAAAGATTCAACATTCATTACATCAGATTCAGAATGAGTCTTAGACAAGCTAGATTCCAAACTAGACATAACATGTATCTTATTCAAACTACTAGCATTAACTTCTACTTCTTCATTCTTAGATAATCCACTCTTAGGTTGCCAAACTCTAATCTTCTTTTTCTTTTGACTCTTGGTGATCTTTGAGCTGCTAGCCTTAGATGTGGTGCCTAATCCTGTGGAAGTTGAAGTATTTTCATTAGTAGTTTGTGATGATGCTTTCTTAGGTGCCTTGTCTACTTTGTACATTCCTGGTGCAATCACATTATTTTGTACAGCTTTCCCTTTGTCAAGAATTCTGAGTTTCTCTTTCATTTCAATGATGATGTGGTTTTGTTCTTGAATTTTTGATTCCAACTGTCTATTTAACCGAACAGTGTCATATCTATTATCACAAACTTCAGCAATATCTTTTTCATACTCTAAAATTTGATGTTTTAATACCTCATTTTCTTTTTGATGTTTTTGAAGTGTTGAAACACAAACATTTTGTGAAGACAAAGATTCTTTTTGACTTTGTAATGCTAACTCAAATTTAATACTTTGAGTCTGACACTTATCCAGAGTTTGACGAATTTTGAAAATTTCTTTTGCACATTTGGTTTCCACATCATCACTGATTTGTCTGAGTCGCTCATTTTCTTTTCTCAGATTTTCATTCTCAATTCTCATTGTCTCAATTTCATCACAGTGATCATCAACAAGCACTTCATGACATGAAAAATAGATAGAATTCATTATCAGAGATATCACATCCGAACAAAGAACATTCTTCAAGAGTCGATCAACATCTTTTTCTAAAGCTTTCTTTTGACCTTTTTGTTTTTCAATTTTGACATCTTTTGCATTGAAAATACTCATCATCGATACAACTTCTAACTCGAGTTCCTGTTCCCATTGAGTTGCACAAAGTTGCAGGTGATTAACAAGTGGCAAGAATTTTTTTTGAAAAACTTCTCGCTTTTCTTTCTCATAAGGAGATAAAAAAGTGGAGATTTTGATTTTAGAATTTCTTTCAATTGCGTTGTCCAAAAGTTGAATGTCCTCCATAAATGTTTTGAAATATTTAAGAATACGACATTCTTTTGGCATTTGTTCATTATCACCTTGACTTGGTAATGGACCATTGATTTAGGCAACAGTGGTAACTGGAGCAACTTCAGACGAAGTATTTATTTCATTTAAAGAGCACGGTTGTAAAGATTTCTCTTTTTCAGGTACAAAAGATTCTTTAATATGAGGTGCTTTGGAATAATCATATGGTTTGTTATATTTTACATGACTCATCTTTAATCGACACTCGATATCATGTTCTTCTTCATCTTCAGTACTATAAACAACCACACGTTGAAAAGTATCATCAAACAACAATTCGGCACTGTACAACTTAGGGTGTGCCACGAGTGCTTTGTTTAAAAAACGAGGTTGATCACATCCGATTGCAAATCCATATCCGCGATAAGCCTAACGGTGTCTTTTTGTTTTCTTAGTGCGCAGGTCTCAAGCATTAAGATCTGATTGGTACGGAATCAAGGAACGCCCAACTTTTGTATCAACAGATTTGGTTTGACAGTTAGATTGCGAAGAGCTGTTACAGAATTACCCGCTTTATAAACAACGTTTTGAAAATCCTTAAGTTTGCCTTCCAATGTCAAAATTTCTTCAAGATATGAATCGACACATTTCCTTGAAGCTTCTTTGTGTTCAGAAAAACTTGTTTGACAAGTTGACAATTCTGTTTTGGTTTTAGAAATTTCCAATTGGAGAATGTCAACCTGTGTTTGAAGACCAAATATTTCTTGTTCCTTTTGTGAAATTATTTCATTCTTGGAAACGGTCAATTCATGAATTTGATGATGAAAATTTTGTACTTTTACATATGACTCTTGGAATGTAGACTCAAAACTTTTCTCACGTTTTTCTTGGTTTTCAAATTGTGAAAGTTGTTGCTTGTAGCACTCAAGGTCCTTTGTTAACAGTGCAACTTTGGCTTTTAAGTTTTTGTTAATGTCATTGCATTTGTCCATCTGGGATTTATGTGCATTCAATTGTGATTGGGTGGCAAGCAATAAGGTCATGAGTTCTGAGTCTGAATCTTGCATAAGATCATTTTGCTCAAGATGTTCAGAATTGTCATCGTCAAAAGAATCATCAAATGAAACTACTGGGTTAATTTGATCATCCTCAAAGGTAACCACTGTGTTTATTTGATCATTGTCTGAAGATGAGAATGATGATTCATGTTGAGCAAAATTATCTTGTGTAGATGTAGATATAGATGGTGATGCAATTTCAAGAATTAGACAATCTGCTTCAGATACCTGAGATAAGCCATCGGAGTCATATACCGGGTCTGTCTCGGTCATGTTCATCTCCTGCATGTTGGCCATTAACATGACTGCAGCATGTAACACCCCCGTTTTCGATAGTCGCAGCGGAAATATAAGTTGGGGTGCTACTAAACAGTTCACAGTCATGATAATAGAAAACGACTCGAAAAGAGACATTTTTAGATAAAATTGTTATCATTCATTTATATCAGAGTTACAATATGCAGGTCCCAGCAGGAGGTTCTCAAAATACATTAATAAAAATATACTATTGGTTTGAATGATAACATAGTCCATAGCCAATCCCGTGCCAATCCATGCTTCCGATAACCTGAGAATACATGCTAAAATGTCAACACAAAGGTTGAGTGAATTCATAAAGTTTATAAACGAAAATATTCCGTATCCTTTATTCAGAAATACGTTGTTTCCAGTTATTCAGAAATAAGCCAGCTTCTGATGTAAAAAATACTTTGTTCCAGTTACTCATAAATAATCCCTTTTCAATATTTCAGAAAATAAGCTCTTTTCATATTTCGGAAAATAAGCCCTTTTTCAGTTATTCGGAAATACTTCGTTCAGTCCAGTTCAAACCATTTAAACACAAGATTAAATGAAATAATTGAATCGTTTACAATTATTATTAGGGAAAGATGTATTTTATTGCGCTAAGCCTCATGAAACGCAAAACATTAACAGAACATCAACAGTCATGAGCTAATGATGTATTAGTTACCCCATAATTAAATGTAGGTAACCATGCCCCCGGGTAGGAGATTGCCACATCTCTTTATTCATCTCAAATATAATGCTTTGGGTTACGTTACGGTAACACAAAGGGGTTGTCAGCCCAATAGTACTATCCACAATATTCGCGCTCACCCTAAGAGAGTCGGTGATTAGAGGTTCATGATGGGAGGTCTTTTGGCTTTGATTAAACTTAGCGTAAGGCAATAAAATAAGAATAACGTTGGAATAATACTTGTGTTTAATAAGGGAAAAAGTCCATTAGTGATTCATAAGTCATGTAAATGTGAACAATGTTTATAAATGTTATGAGCATGTATCTCCCCCAAAAATAGTTCAAAAACATGTAAAAGTAGGGGTTATGAACTCACCTGAGCAGTCTGGATGGAAAACAAATGAAAGAAAGTTGATAAACGTCTCCGGACAAGAAACCTGGGTTGTTATGCCAATATTTAGTAATCATTTCTGATGATTATATGTTTATTTCGTTTCGTTCTGTTTCGTTGTTTACATCTTTCGTTCTTATGTTTATGTTTCGTTGTTTGTTTGTTAAAGTTATCTTCCGTTTGTTCGTTGGTTCGTCAATAAAGTATTATGTTAATATTGAGTCGGAAAAATAAAAATAAAAAGAATGAAAATATTGGTTAGGAAAAGTTACGTTTTAATCCCTAAGGTTTGGTTAAACGACAGATTACACCCTGAACTTTTGGAAAATGATAGTTTCTACCCTCAAGTTTCAAAAATAACAATTTCACCCCTTTTTATTTGTTATTGACAGAAAATACCCTTGATGATATTTATTTACAAAATCAACCCTAAAAACTTAAATTTAATAAAAATCTCTCTTATGAAATATAGGACTTGGCTAGAGCTTTGGACGCGAATAACTTTACGAAAACTAAATGATTTTGCGTGTTCTTAATTTCTATAAATAGGCAGCTAGGTCGACTCTAGATATGACAAAATTCATATTTTATAGAAACCGTTTGGTATTCGAAAAATAGTTCAAAAGTCGAGTGATGAAACATGGTTTAATAATCAAAACTGAAAATTTGTTCTAGACCTAGCGATAGACACAACTTTGGTCTCGATTATATTTTAAACCACTCGATGGTTTTAAATGATTTTTCTTTCTAAAAATAGTTTGCTACGTGAACTCTAGTATGCCAGAAACTTAGAATTTATAGAGTTCAAATAAGGATCGAAAACTTAGCTGGAAGTTGGTAGGTTGGGTCGATTAAAATAGAAAAATTATAACTGGTTATCAAAAGTTTGGTTTAGCGATATGAAGCCAAATTCAAGACTCGATATCTCTTTGAAAAACAAATCATTTTCGATGATTTTTATTTCTAAATAAAGTTTGCTAGTTAAACTTGAACATGCCAAAAGGGCAGAGTTTTTAGTGGTCATTTGAGGTTCGAAAACTGAGTTAGAAATAGGGCTATCGGTCGATCCAAAACAAGAAAGTTATAACTGGAAAAACCCTATTTCTTTTTAGCGATATATAGCAGATTTTGGATCTCGATATCTCAATGGATACTTGATCATTTTTAGTGATTTTTGTTCCTAAATTTAAACAGCTGGGTGGACTTTCTAAGTACCAAAAAACAGAATTTAACAGAGTCATTAGAAGATTGGTTTTCAGGTTCAAAGTTAGGCTGTTAGGGCTGTTTTCTACTCGATCAGAGAGCAGAAACATACCCGGTTAGATTTTAAGGGTTTTAAACATTTATAACTAGGATTTTATGCATGGTACGTTAATGTTAGATGTATTTTAACATGTTTCTTACATCTTTGATTTGTTTTAGCAATTATTCGAATAGTTTAGGTATATTAGGCTACTGATGTGATCAGACAAAAAATATGAAAAAGAAAACTTATTATTTTTGATCTTGTTTCATTTTAGATGTTGTGTAATGATGTTTTTAAGTGTGTATAACATAAATAAACTGAAATTAAAAGAGTTATGTAAACTTACTTAGTGTTGGACTCGGCTAGGGTTTTTAGGTCTCGAAATGGTTCGACCTTTTTTTCCCAATGTTCCTCTTCTCTTCTGGTCTATCTAAGTTTTGGGTTGAGAGTATTTTAGGGTTGTGATTAGGGCAGAAATAGGTTGGTATTTACTTCAATGTTCTGGTTCGAATAGGTGTGAGATGTGAAGAAGATTATGTAACTATTTATAGAAGTGAGAAATTAGGGTTTTGTTACTTAATGAAGGAGACATGATAAGGGGGCAAGGGCTGACAGAAAATGGAAGGTATGCCACTTGGATAGGAGGAGGAGGAGGGTAAGAAAGGTGGTGATGTGGCCGGTTCTCAACCATGGTTTCTAACTCTTAATATGAAGGGTTTTGGCTCAAGAGGGAGGACATGTGTATAGCTTAGTTGATGAGAAGAGAGGAGAGTGTATACATGTGTTCATGACTAGGTTCATTGAAGGATAAATTTAGTTGGTGTATTGTTAGTTTCGAACTAGGTTTTTAATGGAGAAGTCGAATGGGCTTTGGGTGGTAGTCATTAGGGTTTAAGGAGTTGTACCTTAAGGTTTAGTGAGGAACTAAGTTGGTTAAGAGGGTTGGTCATCTTAAGAAAATATTTATGGTTTTATATATGTCTATATAAATCGAAATAATTTAAAAATGAAAGAAGAAATATGTTGAGCTTAAGAAAATTGTAAAACATGCTTAAATGAGTTGTACATAAGTTTAGAAAATTAGAAAAATATAGTTTTAATAATTAGTTAAGTAATAAAAATTATTTGCAACTTTTTATTAAGTTAAAAGGTAATTAAATGGAATTTATTGTTTTTGTGCATTAGGCACTTGTACCCTGGGCTAAAAGACTTGTAAAAATATTTAAGTAGTTTAGAAAATATAATTTATAAAAGTTATGCATGTATGGTTTGTTAATTATGCTTTAAAAATATTATAAATGAGATTTTAATAAGGATTTTGTAAATAGATGATTTTTTGCATAAATGACTTGTACTATAGCTTAAATAATTTGTAAACTTAATATTTTATAAAAATATTCTAGAAATAAATTAGGGTTTGTGAAATGAATGCATAAAATAACACTTAGGTGAAATTAGGGTTTTACCGGGAATAAAATAGAATTATGGTTTCTGGTGCTTTAATAACTTGTACATTAACTCAGATATGTTGTACTTTTATGTTTTGAGGTTCAGTTGTTCATATTTGGTGTTGTGATAAATTTTAGGGTTTCTTAGAAACACTTTTCAAATAATGAATGTTTTGTTATACGTTTGTTAAGGATTTATCGTAAAGTGGTTTATGGTATTCTGTAATATTTTTATATCATGATGTTTATAAAATAAACATTAGGTTTGTTAGTCAGGTCTTGTGGGAGCACGTTTATCAATAATCTGATCTACGTCACATAAGATGAGAGATACATTCAAATAAAATTAAATAAAATTTACCCGTGGAAAAAGGATAATAGTTCAGTAAACTAAATAGGAAATTTTACGAGTGGTTACACAGCATTAGACTCCAGATCCTCCATTTCATCATCGGAGTAGACATTTGCCACAAAACTCTGTTCCTTCTCTGTCAAAACACCACTGGCCCTTTCATCCTTCAATGCCATGAGAAGAGCTTCTTTATGATATGCACTACCCATTGTTCTTGGCTTGGGGCATACGTTAGCCATATGACCATTTACCCCATAATTGTAGCAAGTGATGGAAGTATTAGAAATCCCTTTCCCTTTGTCAGCAAACTGATTCCTTTTCTGATTGTTACCCATGCTGTTTCGACTACCACTTCCTGAGCTGAATCGTTGTCCACCAGAATTACCCATGTTTCCTGAGCCAAACCTTCCTGAAGACCGATTTTGAATCTCAACCCGTCCATTGTTAACTACTGCTTGATTTCTGATGTTTGATGATGTCCTTAGACGATTGTTCGACCTGTTGGAAAATTTGCTGAATGCACGGGCAATTAATGCAAACCCCTCATTTAAAGAATTAAAGGCATCATCTTCATCAGTTTCAACATTGTAGTACATGCTATAATCAGTGCTTTCGAATGGAACAAGTTGATTATCAAGGTATTGTTAAGGTGCTTCATAAGGGATCATTTGATTTGACGGTTGTGGTGTAAACCCTGACTGAGGTGGTGGTGGTGGAACAAACTCCTGGTTTGGTGCAAAATGTGATTGAGCCATGAGAGCAAGTGAGTTTGGATTAGGTGCTGGTGAGAATCCTCCACGTGCAACTCGATCCTTATCAACTTCAGATTGGTGTTGTTTTAGGTAATCATATAACAACCCAAAACACACGTCATTTATCTTCTTGGCTTGACGAACGAATGTGACGTATTTCTGCCAATCTGGGCCGAGACATCCCAAAAACTTTGAGTTGACAACAATCTTTGGTAAGGTAATGTTGTGGCGATCCAGATCATTGATGATGTTAGTGAAACGATTATAGTATGGTTCCAAGGATTCCTCAGGTTCAATCATGAAGTGTGTGTATTCCATGTACAACTTTGATTCCAAGTCCTCTTGATTCAGTTCAGTACCTTCCATAAGCAGATGTACGTGCTCCCACATGTCCTTGGCTATCTTCTGGGCATCAATACTCCTAAAGATAGGGTTGGGAATCCCTTAGAGTATATAAGACATGGCTAACTCATTGGCCTCTTGTTGTAGGACTTATTCTGCAGTTAGTTGAGCTAGAGGAGTGGGGGTTGTTGTTGCTTCTCTTGGAGGAACTTGAGTTGGATCACCGGGAATGGTTGTTGTCGGTGTTGGATATGGTCCATCAATGATGACTTTCTTCATATATTTCCCGTGAGGTTTCCTTAGCTCAATGAAATGGAGAAACCGACTGGACCACTGCACATAGTTTCCAGGTGTGAGCATAGGTGGTGTGTCTTGAGAACCTGCTTCATGCCTCGATTGCTGACTACTTATGGCTTCACACATTTTGGTAAACCAATGTGGTTCTCTGGAAGATGGTTGGTAGTTCTGCATTGGTTGTGGAAGAAGTTGTTGCTGCTGAGGGAATTGATGTTGATGCATGAACATTTGATGTTGTTGATACTGTGGTTGGTATGATGGTTGATACTGTTGCTGAGGATATTGCTGCTGAAATGGTTGTTGACGGTACTGTTGCTGTTGTTGATTTTAGAAGTTGTAATTGTATGGTGGTTGAGACATCCTTGTGTTTTTGTTGATCGTGTAGATAATTAAGATGTGTGTTATGAGTTATTATGTTTGGTTTTGGTTAAGTGATGTTTTTGTCCAATTGCGAAAGTTACTGTTCACAGCAATTGCGAAAAACACTGTTCACGCTGCTAATTGCGAAAGGTCTGTCAATTGCGAAAGGTTCTATCAATTGCGAAAAGTCTCCAATTGCGAAAACTCAGGGAATTGCGAAAAATCCCAAGAATTGCGAAAACTCCAGTAATTGCGATAAAAAATTGAGAATTGCGAAAAAATTTCCTAATTGCGAAAGAACAAACAATTGCGAAAAGTTATCTCAATTGCAATATAAAGGAAATTTCGATAAGTTAATCAAAATTGCGAAAGATCTAGCAATTTCGAAAGATATTCAAAATTACAATTTCGATCACTTTCTCAAATCTTATACAAAAGATGAGATTTAACGCCAAGTCGAAGTATTTTCACAAGCTTATACAAGCAAGAAAAATACTGAGTACCAATTGCGATCAATCCGAAGGCTGCTGAAGATTGCGAAAAACTCTTGAGAATTGCGAAAAACCCTCGTTGTCCACAATTGCGAAAAACCCTCTTTTATCTAAATTGCACCACAATTGCGAAAAACCCTCTTTTCACCAACTTTTTCAGATCTAACTTTTACGCCTTGAAAATGAAGATCTATTCGATTTTTTTTGGTTTTTAACTTCTAATATACGTAAATTTTGAAGAGGTTTACTACTTTTAAACGTGAAAACCAAAAGTTGATGAAATTTCTACAACTAGCAACGAACAAAACTAGTGTTTTACGATTCAAATTTGAACAAAAACTGAATATCGAACTTAGAATCTAATCTCAAATCACTATGATATCTTTTCACTTTACAAGCTTGAAGATAAGTGATTGAAATGAGATTTTCGATCGTATTTTTCACAAAACCACGTAATCTACTTAAACCAAACGTAAAAATGATGAAACTAACGATGAAATCTACTTGTAAACACACACTTAACAATCCTTAGGCGAATGATACCACTTGATGGTCCCTATCAACGATATAACACTAGATCTAATCTATTAATAGCCACATACACAACTACAACTAATCTACGATTAAACTAATAACAATAACACAATAAGCAACAAGAGATTAGAGAAGAAGAATAAGAGAAGAGATGGATGATCTTATTTCATACGATGGAATGTCAAAGCTTCGGCACTAATAGAAAATAAAACCAACAAGTAAAATGATGCCCCTAGCCTTCTATTTATAGGCGCATGGTTAGGGCATCACATGCTAACAATGTTCTAGAAGGAATTTAACAATTGTGGCCGGCTCATGGATTCCTAATGGACCGAGCCCTTTACACAAACTATAGAATCCATATTTAATTAGCAACCTATTAAACATAAATGACTAAGACTTGTAATATTCATGAAACGTGTTCCCAACATTTTGTGAATAGAAATGTATTAAGAGGGAATTTAGTGTAGCTAGAACTCCTCAGCAGAATGGCTTTGCTGAAAGGAGAAACAAGACACTGATTGAGGTTGCTAGAACCATGTTAGCTGACTCTAAGTTACCTACTACATTTTAGGCTGAAGCAGTTAATATTGCTTGCTATGAGCAGAACAGGGTATTAGTAGTGAAGCCTCACAACAAGACTCTTTATGAACTATTTAGAGGTAGAAAACCAGCTCTAAGCTTCATGAGAACATTTGGATGTCATGTTACCATTCTTAATACTTTAGATCATTTGGGCAAGTTTGATGGAAAATCTAATAAGGGATTCTTTGTTGGGTACTCTATGAATAGTAAGGCTTTTAGGGTATACAACATTAGAACTAGGAAGGTAGAAGAAAACTTACATGTTGAGTTCTTGGAGAATAAGTCTAGTGTTGCAGGAGATGGACCTGAGTGGCTGTTTGATATTGATATGCTAACAGAATCAATGAATTATGTACCAATTGTTGCAGGTACAAACTCTAATGATTTTGTAGGTTCAAAAGATAGTTTTGATGCATGTCAATCTAGCATGGAGACAGGATCTAGCCAAGACTACCTTGTGATGCCACTGTGGATAGATGGTTCACTGTTTGATTCATCTTCAAAGGATGTTAGCAATGATGAACCACAACCTTCTAATGATGCTAAAAAGAAGGGTGTTGAAGATGGAAATAAAGAAAGTGGAGTTGATGATCAAGAGAATCCTGAAAACAGTACTAATGATGTTAGAACTGCTGGGCCAAATGTTAATACTGCTGGGCCAGATGATGATACTATTAGTCCAACAGTTTCTACTGATCTTTCTGATGATGACATAGGAGTGGATATGAACAACATTCCAATTACATATCAAGTTCCTTCAACTCCACATACAAGAATTCACAAAGATCATTCACTTGATCATGTGATTGGTGATGTGCAGTCTGGTGTAATGACAAGGAGAATGACACATGCTACAAATGGACAAGGTTTTATCAGTGCTGTTTATGAAGGGAAAACTCATTAAGACCTTCATACTTGTTTGTTTGATTGTTTCCTATCTCAGGATGAACCCAAAAGAATTGCCAAAGCTCTTAGTAACCCATCCTGGGTAGAAGCAATGCAGGAAGAGCTTTTACAGTTTAAACTACAAAAGGTTTGGGTTCTAGTAGATTTTGCTAAGGGTAAGTGGGCAATTGGTATAAAATGGGTGTTCAGAAACAAGAAAGATGAGAGAGGCATAGACTATGATGAAGTTTTTGCCCCTGTAGCAAGAATTAAGGCAATAAGGCTGTTTTTGGCTTACCCTTCTTTTATGGGATTCATGGTGTATCAGATGGATGTGAAGAGTGCTTTTCTATATGGAACAACTGATGAAGAGGTTTACGTTACTCAACCACCATGGTTTGAAGATCTTGACTATCGAGAAAAAGTCTACAAGGTGGTGAAGGCACTTTATGGTTTACATCAAGCTCCAAGAGCCTGTTATGAAACCTTGGCCAAGTATTTATTGGACAATAGTCTTCACAGAGGTAAGATAGATCAGACATTGTTTATCAAGAGGCAAAAAGGAGATATTTTGCTTGTCCAGGTCAATGTTGATGTCATCATTTTTTGCTCTACAAAGAATGAGATGTGTACTGAGTTTGAGAAACTAATGCATGACAAGTTTCAAATGACTTCTATGGGAGAACTCAATTTCTTCTTAGGATTGCAAGTCAAGCAAAAGGAAGATGGTATATTTATCAGTCAGGATAAATATGTAGCTAATATTTTATAGAAATTTGGGTACACAGATGTCAAGACAACTAGCACCCCAATGGATCCAGACAAGCCTTTGCTCAAATACTTAGATGGTGATGATGTTGATGTTCATCTCTATAGGTCAATGATTGGATCATTGATGTATCTTACATCATCTAGACCAGACATTATGTTTCTACTATGTGCATGTGCCAGATTTCAAGTCACACCTAAGGTTTCACACTTACATGCTGTGAAAAGAATTTTTAGGTACATAAAAGGCCAACCTAAATTAGGTCTTTGATATCCTAGAGATTCTCCCTTTGATCTGGTGGCATATAGTGATAGTGACTATGCTGGTGCAAGTTTAGATAAGAAGTCAACAACAGGAGGTTGTCAGTTCCTAGGATGCAGGTTGATATCATGGCGGTGTAAATATCAAACTGTGGTTGCAAATTCTACAACTGAGGCTGAATATGTGGCTGCTGCTAGTTGCTGTGGACAAGTACTCTGGATTATGAATCAAATGCTGGACTATGTGTATAATTTTATGCACAACATGATTTTTATTGATAATAACAGTACTATATGTATTATTAAGAATCCTGTTTTACACTCTAAACCAAAACACATTGAGATTAGACATCATTTTATAAGAGACTGCAATGATAAAAAGTTAATTCAAGTTGTTAAAATTCACACAGATAACAATTTTGCAGATTTACTTACAAAAGGTCTTGATGTTGGAAGGTTTCAGTACTTTGTAAAGGATTAGTACTGTTATATGTTAATACTGCTAGTGCAAAATTAGTACTGCTAAGTTAAAACTGTTAGTCAAAATTGATACTCTTATGAAGAAAATGCTCTGGATTGTGTTTTCTTGGTTTTAGACTAACATTTGCAGGATAAGCAAGTAGTATGATTGGATTTGGTGCTGTGTGAGAAGAAAAAGTGGTGGATTGTTTGTAAATGATGGATTCATGATAGAAAGGATTTGGGGATCACTTGACAAATGTTTTACACCTGAGTTGGGAGGTTATTTAAAATCTTTTTCTTGAAATCAACCTATGTTTATCAGGTGGTATTTTGAACATGAATTGATGGTCTTTAGTTAGTCAGATAATAACTGAGCTAACTCACTCTTTACCATTCTATCATTTGATAGTGTATTAGTCCAAGGACATCTGGTATAGAGAACAGCGAGCAAAAGTGAATCTAATATATTTGTGTTAGAGGTAACACCTGCCACGAGCTGAAAACCTTGTCAAGAAGGCTTTTTTAATGAGCTTATCTGAACACAGGCAGTATTTATACTGACACATTGGTTTTCACACAACCAGAGGTTAAATGCAACCGAAAATGATTAAGTGTCTTCCTTTACACTTAATCCCTTCAAAAAGTTTGAGTGCAGTATTGTTTTTGAAAGAAAATTGAGTTACTACTGCTAAGAAAATGTTTTTGTAAAAAGTTAGTACTGCTAGTCAAAAGTTTGTACTGCTAGGCTTAAACTTACTACTGCTGGGTAACCGTTAGTGCTGTTTGGGAGTAACCATTTTTTAAATATAGCCGTTGCGATATTTTGGTTACTTACCTTGTTTATAGGGTTCCTAAATTGGATAATTCACATAATTTCTTTAACTTAAAAGATTTCTTCACGTTAAAGAAACAAATTTCTTAAGTCGGTCCAATCGAAACCCTAAGTGTTCTCTATAAAATCTCAATTGGCTATACCAAACACACATTCTCTTCTAAACGACCATAACCCAGTACTCTAATCAAATTTTTCTCAATTTCAATGGCGAATTTGGAATTTTGTGAAGCATAACATGGTTGCTTACTTAGTGAAACCAGAGGGAAGTCAAGGGTTTCACCAGATAGTGGATTTTCTCAATGCCTCTCACATAAGGTATGCTCTAACAGAGAATCATACTATCTATGTTTCTCTAATCAAACAGTTTTGGCAGACTGCTACTGTCAGAACAATTGATAACGAAGAACAAGAAATAAATGCAACAGTAGATGGCAAAGTCATGACTATTACTGAGTCATCTGTTAGGAGGCATCTCAAACTAGCAGATGGTGATGGTATTAGTTCTTTTCCTAATACTGAAATTTTTGAAAACATCTTCTTGATGGGATATGTCAGAACTACTAATAAATTAACTTTTCAAAAAGGACAGTTTTCCCCTCAATGGAGATTTCTCATTCATACTATCTTGCATTGTATAAGTTCTACGAAAACTGCGTGGGAACAATTTAGCAGCAATATAGCAACTGTTATTATTTGCTTGGTTACAAACAGAACTTTTAATTTTTTCTAAATTGATTTTTGATGGTATGGTGAAAAACTTGGATAGCAAATACAAATTTTTAATGTATCTAAGATTTATTCAACTGTTTTTGAATAAGCACAAAAATCTGCTTCTGTCTCACCAAAACTTTTATAAAACTCCAACCCTTACTCAAAAGCTTTTTAGTAATATGAGGATGAGTTCTAAGGTTTATTCTGTGATAGAAGTACCACTATTTTCAGAAATGCTTCTTATGGATCACAACATTCGGGGTGAAGGATCAACAATCCCAGTTAAGTCCCATCATACACCCACAAGTGCTCCATCAACCTCACCACCTCCAATTTTACAAACATATAGGAAAGAATTAGACAGGAATCTGTGGGTCCTCAGCCCAGATCTCCTACCCATACCAATGTAGCAGATGAGGCTGTCAATGTGAGGGTTGCCACTATTGTCTCTGGCATAGAAGCTGGATAGGCCAGTGGTACCATAAGTAAGACCCAATCCATGGCAATATCTAATGACTCAAGTTCTCAAGAACTTGATTCAGGTGATGGAAACCCCAGCCAACAGGATACAATGGGTGTCTCAGATGATCAACCTAGGGTTGAGACTGAGTCTTACATGCCTCATGATTCATCTCTCCCAAGAGTTCACACACTTGGAAGTGATGAGGGCAGTCTGAAACACAATGAATTGATGGTTATATGTACACAATTGTCAAATAGAGTTACTGGCTTGGATAAAGAATTGAAGGAAACAAAGCAGCTCTATGGTGTTGCTTATACAAAGTACATTCAAAAGGTAAAGAAGTTAGAGCAAAAGATCAAGTCCAGTAAAGCTAAAAGGAAGGCCAATATTGTTGAGTCTACTGATGATGACACTGATGATGATTTAGAGTATCCTTCCAAATAGGGGAGGAGAGTAGATGACATTGATCAAGATCCAAACATCACTTTGGTTTAAGAAGATTTAGAGACTTAAGGGAGGTTTGATGCTGGTATGGGCGAAACATATCTTGATGCTGCTAAAGAGGTTAGTACTGTTGAACTAGTTAGTACTGCTGGTGCATCAGTTAGTACTGCCAGTGCTGACAAAGGGAAAGGGATTATGCAAGAGTCTGAGCAACCTAAAAAGGTGAAGAACAGTATACAACTTCAGATGAGTTTTGATGAAGAAATGGCTCAAAAAGCACAAGAAGAAGAACTAGCACAATTTAAGATTGCAAGATTTCTGGATGAACAAAGACTTGCAAGAGAAACGGCTGAAGCAGAAAGATTGACACAAGAAAAAGCAGATGAGCTTTTAGCTCAGAAAATTTATGAACAAGACAGGGTAACTATCAATGAAGAAAAAAGAGACAATGCTCTTAATGATTTTCTAGAAGTGATTAGAAAAAGTCATAATGCAAAGAAGGCTACTGCAAGAAGGAATAAACCTCCAACTCAAGTAGAAAATATGAAATATATGACTACTTACTTGAAGAACCAAGATCATTACACTGCTAGTCAACATGCAGGAAGGTCATATGAAGAAATTGAAGGTTAATACATCAAAGTTTACAAGAAAATCCAAGATTTTATTCCAATGGACACAGAAAAAGAAAGCAAAAGAGTAAAGAGAGCAGGAATATCATTGGAGTCAGAGTATTGTAAGAAACAAAAGGTTAGTGAAGAATTACCCACTGTTGAAGAACAAGAAGAAGAGTTGACTGAAGAAGATCTACAACAGATGATGATCGTAGTCCTAGAAGAAGGGATAAATGTTGAAGCTTTGCAGACTAAGTATCCTATCATTGATTGGGAAGTTCAAGATGATGGATTGAAGAAGAGTTGGAAGATCATCAAGGTTAGAAATCATATTGAGGTACATCAGCACTTTGATGATATGCTAAAAGAATTTGACAGAGATTATTTGTTGAAGCTATGAAGTCTAGTCAAAGAAAGATTCAAGTCAACAGATCCTAGAGATGACAAAGAAAAAGTGTTATGGGTTGAATTAAACAGACTTTTCGAACCAAATGAAGGTGATAAATTATGGAAGTTTCAAGCCAGTAATCTTGGATTGCAATGGAGATTGTATGATACATGTGGAGTTCACCATGTGTCTACAAAAGCTGAAACTGACATATACATGTTGGTGGAGAAAGAATACCCATTTTCAAGGGGTACTCTCACTGTGATGTTATCTGCAAAACTAACTGTGGATAGGAGACTGAGATGGCAAAATAACTGCTAAGGAAGATCTTCATGCAGGCTGAAAGAAGATGAAGTGTTTGGCAAAATCCTCTCAAGCTTAAAGGTTTTATTCAAGAAACTTGATGATTTGGAGGTAAATCACAAGTTTAGGGAAGGATTGTTGGGAATTAAATGACTTCGCACTTAGTATTGCAAAGCCAAGTTAGTACTGTCAAGCCATAAGTTAGAACTGCTGAAGATTACAACTAATAGTACCAACCAGTTAGTACTGCTAGAGTAAAATACTGAAGAAAGAAGGTACTGCTAATGTGATAAAGACACGTGAAGAGATATGTATAGATGATATTCAGTGTAAATCTTATATAGTTAGAAAGATACGTATATTCTATATGTTTAGAAGATTTGTAGTTATCTTGTAAAGGAATCCTTAGTGTATAAAAGGAGGTCCTATGTTAAGTTGTTAGACATACGTTTTGATATAAGCTTCAAGGTTGTAAATACTAGTACTACACAGAGTACTCGTATTATTAATTAATAATATTGAAGCGTTTTGGTTATATTCTTTGTTCATTCAAATGCACTGTTACATTGCATTGTTAATATTCTTCTAACTATTGAAGAGTAGATTCCGCATAATCTTTGATATTCACAAAGTTGTTTTGGATTTATCCAAGGCAACTTAACCTTACAAGCTCAAGGAATCGATCTATGTTTGGGATCAACAAAAAGCTTAACCAATATTGTTAAGGGGAGAGCTAGAGTATAAAACTCGGGTCGAGTCAGAGTCTCCTTGTTCTAGCTTTAGAAAGAGACACTTTTTATAAAGATAATTTTTTTTATTTTTTATTTTTAATTATTATTATTATTATTATTATTATTATTATTATTATTATTATTATTATTATTATTATTATTATTATTATGAAATGAAGGTCAACGGGTGATGTACACATGCCATACGGGTAATCAAATCCCATATAGCACACATACACATATAAGGACAAGAAACGCCTAAGTGTAACGTGCCTATCCTACACTTAGAGATGGACATTTTCCCCAATGTCCGAAATATGGGATGATACACAAAGAGAATCATCGGCTCATTTTACTTAACTCTTAGTTATGGAATTCGGAGGAATCCCACACTTATAGTTAGAAAATGGGCTGAAGTTAGGCAATAACGAATAATAGAGTAGCATAAAATGATAAGAACAAGTGGACTCCCCTGGTGCGGCATGGAGGAGAACTTGAACCGACTACAAGCGTCCAAAAGTGCTAGGAAATATGCATGATGAACCATTTCAAAAATGTAAACCTGTATGTGTGAAGCTTCCAAATATTTTGGCTTCACTCTACATAGTAAAATACAACCAAGCCACTTGACATGGAATTGGTACATTGAAGTATTGATTTGTGGTTTGCACCATTACCCATATTTCTTTGCTAAATTTCATTTTGAAGATGAACGAGTTCACTCTTTCCATTTTGCTTGGATTATTTTTTTTTTCATTTTACGGACTTGAAGAACCCTTATCGACTTGGCTTATAGGTTGCAACTTATCGACTTGAACCTCGTTTATATTCAAACCTTCTTTTTCTTTCACAACCTCTTCTTCTTCTACCATTCCCTTAACATTAGGATTCTTAACAACCAATTCATCTTCAACCTTTATTTCACATTCTTCATCTTCAATGCTAGTTTTCTCAAGCACTTCCCATCTATTCTCCTCCAAATTTATTTTCACTTGATCATTTTTTTCCTCTATTGAAAACAACTTTAAATTCCTCAAATTTTTGCGCGTGTTTACTAGGAACGACACCTTGAGGTCTCTCTTGAAGCATTTTCAAAATATGCCCTATTTGAGTTTGTAATTCGTGAAGAGTGGCTTGTTGGTTTTGGAATGTAAAATCAATTTCTTCATTTTTAGCTTCTTGTATGGTGCAAAACTCGCTCATCATAGCCCTTAATGACTCATTATGTGGAGTTGGTTTGTGTGTTGGGTTTTGGGTATATGGTATTTGTTGTTGATTTTGGTAAGTTATACGATTTTGGTTTGGATTCGGGTTTTGGATGATGTCGAGTAGGTCTTGAGTGCTGTTCAAACGATATGGGAAATTATGGGTTTCCTTCAACTTCTCATCGCAAATATATCCATAAGGGTTTCCTTGGGGCTTGATGTCATACTTACCCATACCTTGGCACATATCTTGAAAATTACCCGAAAAACCATTAGAATCCCCACTAGGATTGAAATACCCATGCCTTTGACATTCTTGAGTTGGATGTGTCCCTCTACACTCATCACAAATTTCTTGAACTAACATGGACTTTTGCATGTTTTCAAATTTTTTTCCAAGGGCTTGAACTTGTTGAGTAAGAACATTTATGGCATCACTTTGAAAAAAAGTACTACCATCACTTGTATTTTGAAGTTTATCATGTGATGGTCGTACTTTAGAAATATTCTCGATAATCTTTAACGCCTCTTGAGTATTTCTACAAAACAAATTTCCTCCCGCCGCCAAATTAAGCGAATCTTGACCAACTTGATTCAAACCATTGTAGAAAGATTCTATTTGGTAAATGGTTGCAAAACCATGATGTGGACACTTTTGAAACAAATCTTTGAATCTTTCCCAAGCTTCTCTAAAGGTCTCATTGATGGGTTGATGAAATTGGCTAATCTCATCTCTAAACTTGATGGTCCTTGAGTATGGATAAAATTTATTCACAAATTTTGAAACCAAGTCACTCCAAGAGTTAATCGAATTTGGAGTTTCACTTTCTAATTATTCTCTAGCCATTCCTTCAAGTGAAAATGGAAACAAAATGAGCTTCACCACATCATGAGGTACTTGATTTAACTTAAAGGTTTGGGTGAGTTGGGTGAGTTTTCTAATGTGGGAGTATGGATCATCATTTTCAAATCCATGAAAAGGTTTGGTGCTTATAAGGGTTAGTAGTTCGGGTTTCAACTCAAATTCGTTAGCTAAAACAACGGGAACTACAATAGCATCTCCAATACCTTCGGTCGGTACTTGAAGAAGTTCTTCCATGGGTCGCAAGTGATCACCCATAGTGTTATCCTCTATAAGTTGATCGTTTGGTGGTTGTGGATTTCGGTTATTTGTTGGTGGAGATTTGTCATAAACTCTATATCAAAATTCGGACCCGATGCATCCATTTGCTCAATTTGACGTGAATTCCGAATCCTTCTCAGCCTTTGATGAAAAAGTCTTTCCAGAAGGGATAAAAGACTTGGCAAATCTTCGGGTGGATTGGTGTGGCTCATGCAGTACAAAACTAAAACACAAGGAAACAAACGAAACCCAAATAAGAAAATATATATAAAAAGCAAATAACTTCTTAAAGAATAAATTCTTCAAGAAGGATCAACTAAACTACAAAACTAATAATCTTTTTCAAAAGATGATTTATCGCTCCCCGGCAGCGGCGCCAAAAACTTGATGTGTGTTTTAATACTTGTAGAGTAAACTTTGAAAATTACCAAACTAAAAACTACACACAAATGGCAAGTGCACCAATCGTATGTAATATAGTAAAGTAAGGACCGGTTTTATCGTCCCAAGGAAGCCAAAATCAAATCAAGATACTTAATGTTCGTTTTATATTTACTTATGAAATGGGTATTGTTTTGTTTTTGTAAAACTATTAGAACTAAACTAAATTAATTTAAAATAAGAAAAGACCTTAAAAACACTTAACTAATTAAAGTTTGAGAAACAATATACTAAAAAGAATGCATACTTAGATAGACTTAACTTGGGTTGGATAATATAGGTGATGTTGAATATATAATAACATATTAAACAAATAAACGCAGCGGATAACATCACCAACAACGGATCTATATAGCCATATGATCAATCAATAATAAATATAACAATTATATATACCTTTGTAGCATGATTCGGGAGTCACTAGCAATCACCAACCCACGAATGGAATAAGGAACCCAAGTAATCAATGAGGTTGATCACTTCTATGATAAAAACACACTACACGTCATGGATAACCACCCGATGCTAGTCTTGATAACGTAACACTTGTTCTTGCAACAACCTACAATGGATTAAGCAAAGAAGGGATGAAAAAACACAAACCCTAAGAGGGTTTTGGTTTGTGCCGTGGGTTATCAAGAGGGAGAGGGGGAGAGAAAAGTGGCAAGTAGTTTAATGTAATTAATCTCCTTAATGACAAAATCAAATAGGAGGTAATCAAGGAAAAGTTACACTTAACCCCTTGATCTTTCTCTCTTGTTCTCCTTACCATGGCCGGCCATATGGAGCTTCAAATGGGCTTGCCCATTTGTTGGTCCAATCCAATAAACTAAGTACTAGCTTAGTTATTAGTAGCCCGTTATCGATCCCAAGTTACGTAGTCATATATATAGTGTAAATACGGTAAATAAAATATATAAAATGGTATCTCTGTTTATAAGTGTGTGACCCCATATGCTCACATATGTCTAGTCATATAATTATTTATTATGATACGAGCATACTCCAACAGCTCCCACTTGCGACGTCATAATAATCAAGTAATTATACAAGCAAAGGTTAGCGTCTAGCAACATGCCGATGCCCCTAGAAATATGTGAGAATAATTTCTTTAACTTCTCATTTTAAATGGTTTATATGTCATCCATCCTTTTGTTACAGATACCATGTTGAACATTAGACATGGATCAAATGTCATTCTAATAGTTCAACTATTATGTTTCTCGATATAGATATTGAACAAGATTACCAAGTAGATCAAGATTCATCTTAATTTCATTTGGCTACGGCCATACAAACATCCGTCCAATTCATCGAGGGACCCAATAGTATCTAACTCCATAACATGTGGAGGAACAAATCCTATTTTGACTGCACGTGTTATTCATGGGTTTCATATCACTCCTGAAGATGGTTTTTATAACTACCTTATTCAGGACAGCGTTTAAACATATCAAGGAATGAAATTCCACGCATGCAAGACCTACTTGCATCTCAACTCTAAGGATAAGAGACATAACCACTTGCGAGATTCACTATTTACGACGATCCATGTAGTGAATACTCGTAGGTTGGTTCAGTCCAATGTTCATCACAATGAACAACATGTGAGTTTGGTAAATAATCACCAACATGCTCAAATTTGCCTTAATTTGATGATACTCCTGTATCATCAATCGACAGTGGACAATTTTAGAATAACTAAATCATTCATGGATTAAACATGCAAATATAGAATACAGTTGATATAGATGAAAATGATCATACCCAGTATATCAATTCATTATAAATATAAACTGTTTAACATTCCAATTATTCAAATATGAAAAAACAGATCTACATGAGACTACTAGCAGGTCGAAGCCCAATGTTTCTAGCATGCTCGACATGTTTGGTACAAGGCATTGGTTTCGTTAAAGGATAAGCTAAGTTTTCATCTGTGTGAACTTTGAGAAGACGAATATCACCATTTTCGATAACTTCTTGAATGTAGTGAACCTTTCGACGAAAGTGTTTGGCACCCTTTAGAACACCTGGTTCATTGGCTATGACAATGGCACCGGAATTATCACAGTACATATCCATAGGTCGTTCATTGCTGGGGACAACGCCAAACCCAGAAATGAATTTTTCGTATCCAAATCGCTTCCATTGCAGCTTCAAAAGCAGCTATGTATTCAGCTTCTGTAGAGGACATTGCAATAGTTCTTTGTTTGGCACTTTTCCAGTCAACAGCACCTCCGTTCATGACGAAAACATATCCTGTCTGGGATTTGGTGTCATCACAATCCGTCTCCCTGCTTGCGTCAGTGTAACAAGTAACACTGAGCTCACGCTTGACATCACCACCATAAACAAGAAACATATCTTTAGTATTTCATAGATACTTCAATATGTTCTTAACAGCAGTCCAATGACATTCTCCTGGATTCTGTTGAAATCTACTCGTTAGGTTCTGAAAGAACGCTACATCAGGTCTAGTGCACCTAACCGCATACATTATGGATCCCACAGCCGAAGCATAAGGGATTCCTTTCATCCTCTTCACCTCAGCGGGTGTAGAGGGTCCTTGAGACTTATTCAATTCTGTATTTGGTTGCATTGGAAGACTTCCACGTTTGAAATCTTGCATCCTAAATCGCTTCAGGATTTTGTCAATGTATGGACTTTCACAGAAGCCGATTAACCGCTTTGATCTATCCCGATAGATCTTGACTCCAAGTATGTACGCAGCTTCTCCTAGGTCTTTCATGGCAAAGCAATTTCTACGCCAGGATTTTACATCTTGTAGCATTGGAATGTTGTTTCCCATGAGTAATATGTCATCGACATATAAGAATAGGAACACGACAATACTTCCACTAGTTTTCATATATACACATGGCTCATCGAGATTTTGAGTAAAACCAATCTTCTTGATTTCCTCATCAAATCTCTTATTCCAGCTTCTGGATGCTTGCTTTAATCCATAAATGGATCTTTGAAGCTTGCATACCTTACTGGGATGTTTAGGATTCCAGCCCTCGGGTTGCATCATATAAACGTCTTCGTTCAAGTGGCCGTTCAAGAAGGCTGTCTTGACATCCATTTGCCAAATCTCTTAGTCGTAGTACGCTGCTATGGCTATAAGAATCATAATTCCTTTAACGTCTGCAACAGGCGAGAAGATTTCTTCATTGTCAATCCCGTAGGTTTAAGTGAAACCTTTTGCTACTAGACGAGCTTTATAGGTGTGTACATTGCCATCCATGTCGGTCTTCTTCTTGAAGAGTCATTTACTCCCAACGATTTTAGCATTAGGAGGTAGGTCGACTACGACCCAGACATCATTGTCTTTCATGGATTGCATCTCCGCATTCATAGCTTCGATCCATTTATCGTGTTCAGGACTCGATAATGCATCTTGATAGTTAGCAGGTTCACCATGATCCCCTAACTCATGTTCCTCAGCATCGACATAGAAACCATATATCTCAGGTGCTTGAGGTATCCATGCGGATCTACGAATGGGAGCAACATCTTGATGAGGTTCAAAATTTTCATGTTTAGTCTCATTTTGATCTTCACTAGTGTTACCAGAAGGTTGTGCATCTTCCTCTTGAATTTCATAAGGTCTACTTTGCTCCCACTTGCTTCCTGTGAAATGAGACTATTCTCAAGAAACTCAGCATACTGAGCAACAAATATTTTGTTCTCGGGTGGGTAGTAGAAGTAGTAACCCATTGTTTCCTTTGGGTATCCTACAAAGATACATTTGATAGCTCTGGGCTCAAGTTTGTTAGGTGTGTCTCGTTTCACGAGAGCCTCACAACCCCAGACTTTCAAGTAAGACAGATTAGGGACCTTCCCATGCCATATTTCATATGGTGCCTTATCAACCTTCTTGGTTGGAACCATGTTGAGAATGCGTGCAGCAGACTCTAGAGCATAACCCCAAAAGGACATTGGCAATGTTGTTAGACTCATCATAGATCGAACCACGTCTAGCAAAGTTTGATTTCTCCTTTCAGATACACCATTATGTTGTGGTGTGTATTGAGGAGTGAATTGTGAGACGATCCCACACCCTTTTAGATGATCTAAAATCTCTTGACTCATATATTCACCTCTTCGATCAGATCGAAGAGCCTTTATGGTCTTGCCGAGTTGATTTTCTACTTCATTTTGAAAGACTTTGAACGTTTCAAAGACTTCATGTTTATGTTTAATCAAGTAAACATAACCATATCTACTGAAATCATCAGTGAAAGTAATGAAGTAGTTAGCTCCTTCCCTAGACGTTGTCCTAAATGGGCCACATACGTCAGTATGTATGAGTCCAAGTAGATCTTTAGCTCTTTCTCCAACATGGGAGAAAGGCTTCCGTGCCATTTTACCAGATATGCAAGAAATGCATTTATCAAATGACTCTTGGTCGGTTGACTCTAAAAACCCATCGTATTGCAGCTTCGTAAAGCGTTTCTTGTTGGCAAAGACGGCAATGCCATAGAAAAGTGGAATTCAATTTACGTTTGGATTTCTTTTTGCTAACATTATATATAGAACTATCGTTTGAAATAGAATCACGCATATCAATTTCAAAAATACCATCACGAGAAATAGCATTAAAATAAAAAACATTATCCTTAGAAACTGAAATGCCAAAATCCGTAAAAGTATGAATGTAACCATCATCATTCAAACGTGAAAGTGAAACAACACCTCTAGTAATAGTAGGTGCAAAATGGCAATTATTCAAAATAATAACTAGTCCATTAGGGAGGATGAGATCAAAGCTCCCTATTGCTTCGACAGCTGCATGGTTGCCATTACCAACGTACAGGTTCAAAGCTCCTTGTTTCAACTTCCTGCTTCCCCTAAGACCCTGCACATTATTAAAAATGTGAGTACCACAACCTGTATCATATACCCAGGATTGGTTAGAAAAAATATAGAGTTCTATAGTGAAGATACCTGATGTGCTAGCGGCGCTAGCTTTGTTCTTCTTTAACTCTTCTAGGTAGACCGAACAGTTCCGTCCCCAGTGCCCCTTCACTTCACAGTAGTGGCAGGGGGTGTCCTGAGGAGGGTGCTCCTTCTTGGCAGGTGGGGGGACTTTTGGTTTGGGGGCGTAAGCACGCTTACCCTTGCCCTTACCATGTCCTTTGCCATGTGCCAGCGGCTTGTTCTTTTTATGGATTCTGCCTTGCTTGATAGCTAGGACCATTGGAGCTTTCTTGGGCATGCCTTTTTCTGCAAGTTTAAGCATGTTGTGCAGTTCAGGAATGGTCTTGCCCATGCTGTGCATGTTGTAGTTCTGCACAAATTGATCATAATCTTTCGACAGTGAGGTAAGAATCAAGCTCACTCCAAGGATTTGAGGCATGGGGTATCCCAGACGCTCCATTTGGTCCAGATAGCCTTTCATTTTCATGACATAGCTACTGACCGATTGGCCCTCCTCCTGCTTGCAAGCATGAAAAGCTTTGACAGTGTCAAACAGTTCTTGCTCATCTTTCTGTTCGAACATGGCTTTCAGTTCTCTCAGCATGTCAAATCCTGCAAGGTCCTCTAAGTTCTTTTGGAGCTCAGGGGTCATTCTTGCAAGCATGAGACAAGCCACCTCTTGTTGCTCATTAACCCTACGAGTGTAGGTGTTACGAACGGTAGCGGAGGCATTAGCAGGAGGTGCTTCAGGTAAAGCTTCTTCCAGATGGTAAAACTTTTGTTCAGCCTTGAGGAAGATCCTCAGGTTGCGATACCAGTCCAAAAAGTTGTTATCATTCAATTTCTCTTTTTCAAGAATTGATCTGATTAATGAGTTGTTCATGGTTTGATTAGGAGTTTTCATCTACAAAATAAACAAAGTTCAAATTTTAGTAAGTTTCAATAATTTATCCTTTTTAAAATTAACTACCCAAGTTTACCATATTAAAACAATTAATTTTACGAAAAGGCTAAGATCCTCATTGAGGTTCCACCATCACATCAGTTGATTTGCTAGCAATGGTGGATTCAATAGGTAGGTAACGTCAACCAATTGCATTACAAGTGCAACTCTTAGAACTTTATAGGACTCATAGCACTAGTGAACAAGCAACTAGTGTCAAGCTGGCATGTTTAGTCTCATCTTTACCTCGGGTCAAGGTCTAAAACCACTTAACTCGATTAAGTCATCCAATTTGAAAATGTGTGAGAATATATCTAGGTCCCACGCATAGAGAATAGTCACCTTGGATTACAATTCAACCTAGGTCCCACGCATAGGCAAAAGATAATTGCAAGTGTTCTCAACAATTGGACGGCATGACTTAAATTTTGACGGGTAAAATATTTGATGTGGATCAAAAAGTGTACGAAAGAAGCATGCATTCATTCTTCGTAGCACAAGTTAAAAACTTTTCTTAACTTAAGTCTAATTATTGTTTTAATTTATGTGTGTCAAGTTTTCCATTTTCAAGACTGATATAAATCCTAATTGGATTATAATTAAGTTTGGACAATACAATAAATAAATAAACAAGCTTAACAAGTTTAAGTGTTATTTTGAAAACAATGATTTTAAGTTTCAAATCCAAATTTAAACTTAGTTAAACTAAATCATAAGACTTAGTTTATATTGGTTTTTGTTTCGTTTCAAGTTTTTAGAAAACAATTTGCGTTTTACATATAATCATAGCATATATAAAAGCAACCAAACAAACACACAACTACAATATGCAAAGCCTCAACCGATGAAAATCATATGCTTGGTCTCGTGAGCCATCACGGGAACCAAGAGTCAACTAGGCACATGATACACAACCACACGGAGGGCTCCCACTTTCTCCAAGACGATCATGAGCAAGTAAAAGCCCATTATGCCCATGGAATATAGATTCTGTCCGCCCAGTTTTTCTGTCTTTGGAGGCCCAAAACGCCTAGAAGGAGTCCTCCTCTTGCTTCGGCCCAAACTAGAAAGTTGTAGGCCCATGTCTTGTGAACCTGCACAAATGAATTTAGCCCAAAATACCTTACCAATCTCCTGAAAATCGCGTTTTTCTACAGTGTGTACAGCAGCCATTCTTCGGTCTTAAGTCTTTCATTCTTTTGCCATTCCATTCCAAGCTTTGGTTACATAATTTATGAAGTAAAATACAACTAATCTACTTCCTATATATTGTAAAAATGCCCAAACAATGGCAAAACCAAAATGAAATACATTACGAAAGAGCCGAAACAATGGCAACCTCAAAAACAAGAAATCAACGACAAATCACAACAACACATGGCACAAGTGGTCTAGGTTTTCATCGGCTTTGCACATACACATAATAATACAATAATATTATGAACAAAACAAGGTGTTGGCTAATTCTATGGTCAAACATGCATGTATTTGCCATGGATATAAAATTAATAACAAGAATTCAATAATTAGCCAACAAAACGAAGAAATTAATTAACTAGAATTAAAAACCACAAATGGTACTCGTGTCAATTGGCCTTAGGCTCAAAACCCATTGATATTAGGACCTTCTAATTATTATTTTACCACAGAAAATGCCATAGGGGCTGATTTGAAATCGTTTCACAAATCGATCAAAATAATGCGTTTTTGGCCATTTTACGGGTACCCGACAAGTAAACAAATTAGCACATGCATAACAAATGGCTATGAGGTAAAAAATCACAGATCTTATGACCTCTTAAGGGTCTACTTTTGTGAGAAAATAGAGCCCTAGGGGCTGTTTTAATTGGTAGTTTCATAAATCATCAAAAAACACCCGTTTTAGCCACTTTTATGCATACCCGATAATGATATGGCACATATGATGGCTCGTGATACCACTATAGGTGATGTTGAATATATAATAACATATTAAACAAACAAACGCAGAGGATAACATCACCAACAACGGATCCATATAGCCATATGATCAATCAATAATAAATATAACAATTATATATACCTTTGTAGCGTGATTCGGGAGTCACTAGCAATCACCAACCCACGAATGGAATAAGGAACCCAAGTGATCAATTAGGTTGAACACTTCTATGATAAAAACACACTACACGTCATGGATAACCACCCGATGCTAGTCTTGATAACGTAACACTTGTTCTTGCAACAACCTACAATGGATTAAGCAAAGAAGGGATGAAAAAACACAAACCCTAAGAGGGTTTTGGTTTTTGCCGTGGGTTATCAAGAGGGAGAGGGAGAGGGAGAGAGAAAAGTGGCAAGTAGTTTAATGTAATTAATCTCCTTAATGACAAAATCAATTAGGAGGTAATCAAGGAAAAGTTACACTTAACCCCTTGATCTTTCCCTCTTGTTCTCCTTACCATGGCCGGCCATATGGAGCTTCAAATGGGCTTGCCCATTTGTTGGTCAAATCCAATAAACTAAGTACTAGCTTAGTTATTAGTAGCCCATTATCGATCACAAGTTACGTAGTCATATATATAGTGTAAATACTGTAACACCCCAACCCGGCAAGGGTAAAAGTATCACATTAATGGCTTCATATCAGATCAAACAAAGCATACATTCAAAAGTAATACAGAGATTCTCAAGGGTTACAAATGAAATATTGAATACACAAGGATACAAAGGAAACAAAGGCTAAATACTAAGTCTGCAAGTGCAATCCTTCTAATAACTTCTACTTCGAAATAACTATCAAGGTCTTCTAAGTCCAAAAGTCTCTTCACTCTTACCCAGCTTCCAACTAAAACCTGCCGCGGAAAAGAAACGCGGCTGAGCTTAAAAAGCCCAGTGAACAGATATATAATAAACGGAAACGAAAGTAAACGGAAATAAACAGATGTAGCATAATGAATGAGATATAAATAAGATACAAGAGTAAAGGTTTAGGACAGTCATCCACCACGAGCCCAGAATCATATCATATCATATCATATCGTATCATATCATATCTTCATAATCATATAGAGGGGAGACCTCTCAGATAATCAGATAATATGAGGGGTGTCCTCATTCTTCAAATGGAGTAGCTAGCTCCCAGGGGTGTGAAAGGAGTGGATTGCACCCAGCCCCAGTCACCATATCATATCATATCAAAGCATATCATATCAGAACATATCTAGGATGCATCCATACGCCCCCCAAACAAATCATATTGGCCATAACAAATCATAAAGCGCGCATAACATATCATAATAGGGACGGTGTGCAACATCACTCGAGCACACTAGAGTCATGCCATTGGTGCATCAATGACACGGCCATGTTACCTTCATGGCTAGGGAACATATTTTGGCTCGGGTATCAAACTAAGAGTCAGATATCATATCATAATCAGAGTGTCATATCAAAAGGTTCATATCAAATGATTCAGAAGATCATATCAAAGGTTCATAATCAAAGTTTCATAGCAAAGGTTCATATCAGAGGTTCATAACAAAGGGATCATAGCAAAGGGTCAGACAAAGGGATCATAGCAAAGGGTATCAAATCAGAAGCTAAACAAATCAAAGATGTAGAAGAGTCATGAGAAACCTTATAAGAAAGGTCAGAATATATGTACCTTATACCGCAAATGAAAACACAACAGAAAGTATCAAGGTCGGAAGCAAACTCCATCTTCGGCGAATCTACACGAATTCATGACTAACTTATTAAAAGCTTATTTAATTCAGATTACTTATTTTAGTCGGCTTTCCAGTTTTAGTAACTTTCCATATTTAACAGGTTTCCATAATTAGCAGGTTTCCATTTTTTAAAAAGTCTCCATAATCAGAAAGATTTAAGTATCATAACTTAGGTTAAGTCATTATTTAAGCATATTATGGACATAGGGTAGATTTTAACAAGTTATGATAGTTCAGGGTCAAATATGACAAGTTTCCATAAATTAGGGTTTAATGAGACAACCTATCATAGTTTAAGGTTCAAAGTGTAAATTATAGTTTTAAGACTCTTTATTGTTGAAATAGAAAATGGGTTCAATTTGGTCTTCAAACCTTGTACGTATAAAGGATACATACTGTATTTCGAATTAGCGAGACAACAATATTTTTGATACGGATTATGCCGAGACACCACAAATCAACAAACCACCTTTTAACACAGCAGCAAATACACTACGCCCTTATTCCACATTTATTTGCAACACGTAATAACATATGTTTAACTCATATCGATTTCGACCATGCAAGCAAACATGACTACGACGTCAGATGAGCACACACAAAACACCACTTAACGTCCCATATTTCATGCATGCAACCCCACGTACAAGACACACACCAAAGACTTTAATCCTGATTTTATGCGCATGCACATGCCTTTATACTCCCACATTTCACCCTTTCTATATTTCGATACACACAAACACATGGCGACGAAACAAGATCAATCTTAACGAGACTTATTAATTCAAAAGAGAACATATCAAATCGATTATTAGTCCACATCTAACTCTTTCGTAAATAATTGTTATACGCCCCTTTAAAATAGATTTTAGAGTTTCCATGTCTTATACTAACACATACGATACAATCATATTCTTATTCATTTTATATTGATTCGAATTAAATTAACAAGGATGATACAAGAATACCTTAGGCGAATTCAAAACGGATCGAAGAGGACCAATTAAAATACACCCTTCGAATCAAGCACACTCTGCCACTAAGGGCTGCTACAAGACACGAGTATGGTAGTGATCTGTAACTCGAACCACACTTGAACAAACACAAGCCATGAATACATTCGAAGCCAAGAACGTGAATCCCACTTCTCTTGATTTCTCCTTTACTCGAATATATGCAGATAGGGTATTCTTATTGTTTAGGTTCTTTTTTCTTTTTTTTTTTTTCTTTTTTTTTTTTTTTTTGAGAGGTATAAAGGAGTATGATAATCTTATTATATGAATGGGATAGAATGGGCACTGTCAAACGTGTAAATGGTTATCAATAAAGAAATGTCGCGTGATTTGTGTGTTAAACATGGAAATGTCATGTGTAAATTTTAGGGTATTGATAACATCATAAATCCTCTAATTAGTTAGTGATATATACATGAATATTGATCTTATCTTGATGAATGTGTAAGTCAAACGTATACTATGAAAAAGGCATGTATAGATTTCGTTTTCAAAGACAAAACGTGCACATGGTTCGGCTACTAAAACAAACGTGTGAATGGAATTTGAAAATGGTAGTTGCTTGATTTATGGGGTTTGATTTGGGGACGAATTTTAATGTTAATATTTTTAAATAATTGCTACACCAACGAACTTCGTTTAGGCATTAGTGACGTGGGATTTAATATACTTACCATTTGTTTTATCATAGTCTTATTATCGTATCAATTATTAACGGTTAAATGCTTAGATTATATTCGGAATGAAACGTCTTTTATGAATTTGAGATCAAGGGTATTCTAGGTATTTTACGTGTTCAGAAATTTTGGGTTTTACAAATACGGTAAATACAATATATAAAATTGTATCTCTGAGTATAAGTATGTGACCCCATAGGCTCACATATGTCTAGTCATATAATTATTTATTATGACACGAGCATACTCCAACAAATAATACTCAACATAGTGCGATTATGCGATTTGGGTTACAAATGTGGTTAGACTTTGAGGGTATTCATCATCTATCCCTAACAATTATTGGAAAGTACTACAAGGGTCTTTGTATACACCACCTCAAGTTATGATTTTAAAACCAATCTTTGATTCCACAAAATATTTTATGTTTAGGTTCCAATCACATATATGGTCATCTGTGCGACTAAAGAATGTTCAAAACTATTAGTTCACCCCTAACAAATCCCAATAATCCTTGGTCTAGATTAAGGTTTCCACTAAGCATAGACAATTCGTGAAATATAAGTGACTTTCAAAGGATGTTGGTCTACAAGCTTAATCCAGTCATTCATAGAGCTATTAGTTGATAAACACAAGCTTTGAATAAAGAAAACATCAAAACATTCATTTTATCAAAAAATCCCGAATGGGTTTTCTACAATCACACCATGTTTGTATTATCCAACTACAAGCTACATCTAATCTAAGCAAACATTAAGAAATTACTCACTCATAAAGAGTGAATCAAACAAACAACTAAAGAAAATAGCACAATACATAATCATAAATCAAAAGTCAAGAATTAACCGTTGGATTATGTTGGGAACATGTTTCACTATTATTCAAGTATTAGTCATGTATTGTAACAAGGTTTCTCGTTAATAGGGCTTTAGGTTTGTTTGATCCACACGGCCTATAAGAAGCCCATGGGCCGTGTGGTTAAGTATATTATTTCTAGAAGATAAGTGGCACATGTTGCCCTAACTATTGCCTATAAATACAAGGCTAATGTACTTATTTAGGTGTTGGTTTATTCTCCATTTGTACCAAACTCTTATCAATTCTATTCGTGGAATAAATCATCCTTCTAATCTCTTTATCTCTCATTATTCTCTTATTGTTTAATTGTTATACGTTTGTAGTTAATTAGTATACGTGATCTATATCTTGTGTTAAGCTAAATCTAGGACCTATCAGATTACAATAGTGTTTGTACGAATCAAAAGGTGTTATTCTCCCTTATCTTCACTCCAAAAAGCTCCAAAGTCGCTAAGAATCGGGCCTAGGTCGATTTCAGAGTGTGTGGTGAAGTGGAAGTGAAGAGAATGAGTGAAAAAGCCCTAAAAATGGGTTTTTATACTTGCAGCGCAGGCACCATACGCCCTTCTGAAATTGGTGCATAAGGGCGTATGCCTGGGAAAATAGATGTTCTTCATACGTGGAGCATAAGGCCTTCGGCTAAGGCATATGGTCTTCTACCTGGAAATGTGTACTTCAATCTTCAAGTAGCATAAGGCCTTCCAGATTAGGACACAAGGGCTTATGGTCTTCAAAGCATATCCAATCTCAAACATCTTCAGTGCTATCCATCTCCAATCCAATCCGTCCGCATCAAATCATCATACTAACCTTACAAAACAACTTTTAAACATAATTAAGCATATATTTTGAGAGGATCTGAAACACACTTAGAATGTATTGAGGATACTTTGAGTTTATATCAACAAGTATGCGGAATCTACCAATTGACCCGTATAATTCTAACTATATAAGATATACATACAGTATTTTCTATACTTATCCTTCTACACGTCATCAAGCAGTACTAATCTTCAGTCTTCATGCAGAAGTATGATCTTCTATACTAGCAGTGCTAACTCAACAGTTAGTACTGTTAGTTGTTTCTTTAACAGTCTTCAACTTACACTGGCAGTACTAACTCCATTAGTACTGCTAGTGTTATATCTTCAGCAGTACTAATCCAAAACTAAGTCTTGAACATTTAATTCTTTACAATCCTCCCCTAAACTTGTGATTTACCCTAAATCATCAAATTTCTGAATTAAATGATTACCTTATGAGGATTCTTCCAAACACTATAATGTTAGTCTTAGTCTTAGTCTTTTAGTCTTCATTTCTTCTGATTGCTGATATATTTTTCTCACCAACTCTCTAGCCATTTCTGAGTCTTCATCAACTCTGAGCTTAGCTGCTAACATGACATTCAAAATTCCTTCTCTCAATGGATAATCTCTCTCAACCAGCATGTAGACATCCACTCCTTATTTTGTTGAAACCTGATGAACACCACAGTTATCAAATAGTCTCCAAGTAGTAGCAAGGTCATGGGCTTGAAACTTCCATAAAACTTCTTCTGATTCAGGCTTATACAGCCTCTTTAATTTCACCCATAGCTCCTTGTCTTTGTCTTCAGTAGGATTAGTAGACTTGAACTAAACTCCAAAGCTTGTCCAAGTCTTCTCTATCAAAAATCTTTATCAGATCTTTAAAATACCTATACACTTCTGAATGTCCTCCTACCCTGATAATTTTCCATCCTTGAATAACTCCATCTAAGTAAACTTCCCAGTCAATGATGGGATGTTTTGCTTGAATGGGATCCACATTTAGTGCTTCTGAAATTACTACCATCATACCTTGAAGTTTTTCATCAGTTAATACCTCTTCTTCTTCTTCCTCAACTGCTTCTTATTCTTTTTCTTCTTCAATCCTTTGCTTATTTGGATCATCTGATTCTAAATGCTCACCAGCCCTTTTATCTCCTCTGCTTGTCTCAACAGTTTCAGAATCACCTTTTAAGAAACTTTGAATTCTTCTATATGCACCGAAGTACAACTTCTCTATTTCTTCATAAGAACTTCCTTTGAAGTGTTTTCTTTCCAATAGTCTTGATGTTTCAGATAATCTTTCATGTACCTTAGCTGTTGAGCTTTTGTAGGTTTCTTCTTTGCTGCTTGCTTCTTACTTTGTTGCTTTCTTATCTGCTCCAATAGGTCACTGAGTGCACTTTCTTGTTCTTCAGCTGTAAATTGTTACCTTTCTTCCTCTTGCATCTTTGCTGCTAATTCTCTATCAGCTTGTTCTTGAGCAGCTCTTTCTTGTTCTTCGGTGAGTAGCTTCTGTTCAACCATGAACCTTGCAATTTTCTCCTCTTCAGCTACTCTTGCTTCTTCTTCAGCGTGAAGTCTTGAAGAAAGTTCTTGATCAAGAGCAATTTGAGTTGTAGTTTTCTTACTTGTCGTCTCTGATTACTCATCTTCAATCATTATAGCTTTTCCCTTGTCTTCTCTTTGTCTTCTTGTGTATACTGCACCAGAAGTACTAACCCCTGCTTCAGCAGTACCTTGTAGAACACTAGCAGTACCTTGTTGTTTACCTTGATTAGCTTCTTCCATTGGTTCAACTGGCCTCACCTGAGTACCAGAACCCTCTTGTACCAATGAGACACTGGGGTCTTCATCTATCTTTGCTATCTTCCTCCCCTGTTTGGAAGACTCCTCACCCTTGTCATTATTTTGATCATCATCTGAGCTGGAAGAACTAGAACTAGAAGAATCCACCATTTGAGCTGATCTTTTTCTCTTGAGGGCCTTGACTTGTTGCTCCAGTTTCTTTACCTTCAAGATTAATTTGGTGTAGGCTCTTCCAAAGACTTTTTTTGTTTTTGTGAGCTCATCCTCCAAGCTAGTAACCTTAGCTGACAATGTTGTACACAAGTCCACCAATTCATTTAGTTTCTGATTTCCCTCAGCACTTCCAAATGTGTTACCTTCAGGGAGAGGTGCATCATGGGGCATAGACTCAGATTCCACCAAAAGGTGAGCATCTGAGCCACCCAATTGCTCCAGTTGGCTTGGGATTCCACCACTTGTACTTGGTTCAAAAGAACTAGGTACAATAGGTGTTGCCATAGGTTGGGTCTTACTTATGTTACCCCTTTCCTGCCCATCTTCTAAGCCTGTTACAGTAGGGGCAGCCCTTCCTACACTGACATAGTCAGCCTCATTTGCTCCTTGGGTAGGGGTAGCAACTCTGTGCTGAGGAACACTAGAGCCCTCTCTGGTAATAGACCTAGGAGGTGCTGAAATTGGTTGTGAGGCTGTATTGGATGAACTTGTGGGTGTGTGTTGGGAATCAACTGGGGTTGTTGACCATTCACCCTGTACCTGCAGCATAGAGTCAAAAAGAGGCACTTCTACCCTACTAAACCTGTTTGAGGCTATCCACATGTCACTAAACAATTTTTGGGTAAGTGTTGGAGTTTGATAAACAGTTTGGTGAGGTAGAAGCTGACTTTTCCTCATGTTTAAAATAGTTTGAATAAAATGTGGATACATTAAAAATTTAGATTTACTATCCACATTCTTTACCATTCCTTCAAAAATAAGTTTTGAAAAATTGTAAGTCCTATTAGTTGATAAGCAAATAAGAGCAGTTGCAATATTGGTACTGAACTGTTCCCATGAAGTTTTCTTAGGACTTAAACAATGAAGGATGGCAGGAATTAAAAACCTCCATTGTGGGGCAAAACAACCTTTTTGAAAAGTTAAAGATTGTGATGTGGTGTTATACCCCATTCTGGATAATGTTTGAAAATTTTCAGTATTTGGCAAATTACTAATACCATTGTCGTCAGCTAGTTGGAGATGCCTCCTAACTGATGATTCAATAAGAGTAATGTATTTGCCATCAACTATTGCATTAAGCTCTTTGTCTCCAGTTTCAATAGTTTTGACAGTTACAGTCTGCCAAAACTGCTTGATTTGACAGACATAGATAGTAAGATTTAGAGTTAAAGAATACCTTATATGGGTTGAATTCAAAAAGTCTACTATCTGATGAAATTGAGCACCCTCCTCTGTTTTCTCAAAAAAGGCCACCATATTGTGTTTGTCGACAAAAGTTAAAGAGGCCATAATCGTCAGTAAAATTGTGATTTGACTACTGGGATTTGAGTAATTAGGTTAGAAAGTAGGTTGAGTAAAGAGAATTGAGATATTTTATAAGACTTCTTAGGGTTTCTAGTGGATCGACTTCAATTAAAAGATAACTTTAGATTGAAGAAAAGTGAATAAAATAGATTAAAGAGTAAACTGCAAAATACATCCCTGTGGTTTACACCTTTTGGCACTTTACATCCCTGTCAGAAACTATTGGCAATATACATCCCCCGTTAGGCAAACGTTTGCCACATTACATCCCTGAGTTGGATGGGCGTTATCTTTCTCCGTTAAGTGTTTGCATCGTTAGTCCTTCTGTTAAAATGTTTGCACCGTTAGTCCTATGGGTTAAGTCTATTTGCACCGTTAGTCCTTCGTTACTTTTTCGTCCGATTTTTTACGTTTTCGTCTGTTTTTTTACTTTTTCGTCCGATTTTTTACGTTTTCGTCCGATTTTTTACGTTTTTGTCTGTTTTTTTACGTTTTTGTCCCATTTTTTACGTTTTCGTCCGATTTTTTACGTTTTCGTCCGTTTTTTTTTACGTTTTCGTCCGATTTTTTTACGTTTTAGTCCATTTTTTTCGTTTTCGTCCGATTTTTTACCTTTTCGTCTGTTTTTTTTACGTTTTCATCCATTTTTTTTACGTTTTCGTCCGATTTTTTTTACATTTTTCGTCTGTTTTTTTTTTAAGTTTTTCATCCATATTTTTACGTTTTCGTCCGATTTTTTTACGATTTCGTCTAATTTTTTAAGTTTTTGTCCGATTTTTTTCGTTTTCGTCTGATTTTTTTACGTTTTCGTCTGTTTTTTTACGTTTTCGTCTGATTTTTTACATTTTCGTCTGTTTTTTTACGTTTTCATCCATTTTTTTTCGTTTTCGTCCGATTTTTTACGTTTTCGTCTGTTTTTTACGTTTTCGTCCCATTTTTTACGTTTTCGTCCTATTTATTACGTTTTCGTCCCTTTTTTTACATTTTCGTCTAGTTTTTTACGTTTTCGTCCGGTTTTTTACGTTTTCATCCGATTTTTTTACGTTTTCGTCTGTTTTTTATGTTTTCATCCGATTTTTTACGTTTTCGTCCGATTTTTTACGTTTTCGTCTATTTTTTTTACGTTTTCGTCTGATTTTTTACGTTTTTGTCCCATTTTTTACATTTTCGTCTGTTATTTTAAGTTTTCATCTATTTTTTTAAAAAATCGGATGAAAACGTAAAAAAATGGACGAAAACGAAAAAAATCAGACGAAAACGTAAAAAATCGGATGAAAACATAAAAAAACAGACGAAAACGTAAAAAAATGGACGAAAACGAAAAAAATCGGACGAAAACGTAAAAAATCAGATGAAAACATAAAAAAACAGACGAAAACGTAAAAAATCGAACGAAAACGTAAAAACCGGGACGAAAACGTAAAAAACTAGACGAAAACGTAAAAAAAGGGACGAAAACGTAATAAATCGGACGAAAACGTAAAAGATGGGACGAAAACGTAAAAAAACAGACAAAAACGTAAAAATATGGATGAAAACTTAAAAAAACAGACGAAAAGGTAAAAAATCCGGACGAAAACGTAAAAAATGGACTAAAACGTAAAAAATCGGACGAAAACGTAAAAAATCGGATGAAAACATAAAAAAACAGACGAAAACGTAAAAAATCGGACGAAAACGTAAAAAACCGGACGAAAACGTAAAAAACTAGACGAAAACGTAAAAAAAGGGACGAAAACGTAATAAATCGGACGAAAACGTAAAAAATGGGACGAAAACGTAAAAAAACAGACGAAAACGTAAAAATATGGATGAAAACTTAAAAAAACAAACGAAAATGTAAAAAATCGGACGAAAATGTTAAAAAATAGACGAAAACGTAAAAAAATGGATGAAAACGTAAAAAAACAGAAGAAAAGGTAAAAAATGGGACGAAAAAGAAAAAAATCGGACTAAAACGTAAAAAATCGGACGAAAACGTAAAAAATCGGACGAAAACGTAAAAATCGGACGAAAACGTAAAAAAACAGACAAAAAAGTAAAAAATCGGACGAAAACGTAAAAAATCGGACGAAAACATAAAAAACCGGACGAAAACGTAAAAAACTAGACGAAAACGTAACGAAGGACTAACGGTGCAAATAGACTTAACCCATAGGACTAACGGTGCAAAGATTTTAATAGAAGGACTAACGATGCAAACACTTAACGGAGAAAGATAACGCCCATCCAACTCAGGGATGTAATGTGGCAAACGTTTGCCTAACGGGGGATGTATATTGCCAATAGTTTCTGACAGGGATGTAAAGTGCCAAAAGGTGTAAACCACAGGGATGTATTTTGCAGTTTACTCTAGATTAAAAGTAAAAATATCCAAATAAGGAAACCCTTAAGTAAAGATATTGACCAGTAAAAATCTCAACGACTTCTCAACGGCTATATTCAAAAAGCGGTTATTACTCATCAGTACAAACAGCTATCCAGTAGTACAAAGTTTAGCCTAGCAGTACTAACTTTTGCCTAGCAGTACTAAGTTTTGGAAAAACATTGACTCAGCAGTAACAACTTAATTTTTGATTAAAACAATACTGCATACCAATATTTTGAAGGGATTAAGTGTAAAGAAAGACACTTAATCAAATTTCAGTTTAATGCAACATCTGGTTGTGTGAGAACCAATATTTTCAACTATAAATAACTGCCTGTGATCAGATAAACTCATTCAAAGAGCTTTCTTGACAGGGTTTCCAGCTCGTGGCAGGTGTTGCCTCTAACACAAATGTATTAGATTCACTTTTGCTCGCTGTTCTCTCTACTAGATGTCCTTGGACTAACACATTATATTAATAAAAGTATAAAATTGTAGAGAGTGAGTTAGATCAGTTACTATCTGACAAACTAGGCCATCAATTCAAATCAAAAGAATCATAATTAGATTTCAAGAAAGAAATTTTAAAGAATCCATCAACTCAGGTATAAAACCTTTGTTAAGGGATCCCCAAATTCTCTCCATCATCAATCTATTATGTCAGCAACCATATCATCACTTGCTCCTAACAAATTGCAAACTCCATAACCTGCAAATGTTAGTCCAAAACCAAGAAAACAAAATGCATAGCATTTGCTTCACAGCAGTAAAAAAATATGACTAACAGTTCAAACATAACAGTCCTAATTTGCACTAGCAGTACAAACTATACACAGCAGTACTAATTGACACAACTAGCAGTACAAATCCATTTTCATGTACAAAAACACCAAGATTAAAAACTTTAAGAATTGAGCATTCCAATACTTGCTACCAAGTATTGAAACCTTCCAACATCAAAAGTTTTAGTGAGAAGATCTGCAAAATTATTATCAGTATGAATTTTAACAACTTGAACTAACTTTTTCTCATTGCAGTCTCTTATTAAATGATGCCAAATCTCTATACGTTTTGTTTTAGAATGTTGAACTGGATTTTTAATAATGCAAATTGTACTGCTATTGTCAATGTATATCATGGTATTCATAAAATTGTACCCATAGGCAAGCATCTGATTCTGAATCCATAGAACTTGACCACAGCAACTAGAAGCAGCCACATACTCAGTTTCAGTTGTAGAAGTGGCCACAATAGTCTGCTTCTTGCATTGCCATGATATCAGCCTGCAACCTAGGAACTGACAACAACCTGTTTTTGATTACCTATCCAGACTAGCACCAGCATAGTCACTGTCTGAGTATGCCACCAGATCAAAAGGAGATTCCCTAGGATACCATAGACCCAACTTAGGTTAACCCTTGAGGTACCTAAAGATCCTTTTCATAGCAACTAAATGTGAAGTCTTGGGGTTGACTTAAAACCTTGCACATGCACACATAGCAAACATAATATCTGGTCTTCTTGAAGTAAGATACATTAACGACCCAATCATGGACCTGTAGGTGTGTATATCAACACTTTCTCCATCTGCATCTTTCAGCAAAGGTTACTCTGGATCAATAGGTGTACTTGCCACTTTTGTATCAGTAAACTGAAACTTCCTTAATATCTCAGTTACATATTTATCTTGACTGATAAATATGCCTTTAGCAGTTTGGTTCACTTGCAGCCCCAAAAAGAAGGTAAGTTCACCCATGGAACTCATTTGAAACTTATCATGCATAAGTTTCTCAAATTCTATGCACATCTCCTTCTTTGTGGATCTAAAGATGATGTCACCCACATAGACCTGGACCAGCAAGATATCTCCCTTGTTCCATACCAGGCTCTAGGAGCTTGATGCAATCCATAAAGAGCTTTTACCACCTTATATACCTTGTCTGGATGTTCAGGATCTACAAAACCTGGAGGTTGAGAAACATACACCTCTTCTTCAATAGTACCATATAGAAAGGCACTTTTGACATCCATTTGGTAAACAGTAAACCCCATGAAAGAAGCATAAGCTAAGAACAATCTTATGGCTTCAATCCTAGCTACAGGTGCAAAAACCTCTTCATAATCTACTCCTTCCTCTTGTATATAACCATGGGCTACAAGTCTTGCCTTATTTCTGATCACTATCCCTCTTTCATCTTTCTTGTGTCTGAATATCCACTTAGTTCCAATAACCCTCATACCCTTAGGTAAATCAACTAGCACCCAGACCTTTTGAATTTTGAACTGTAGAAGCTCCTCTTGCATGGCTTCCACCCAGCTTGAGTCTTGTAAGGCCTTAAGTATGTTTTTGGGTTCTTCTTGTGAAAGGAAACTTACAAATAAACATGTATTGGCATCTTTATGCTTCTTGTCTTCATAAACTGCACTTAGAAAGCCTTGTTAATCTGAAGTCATGGTCTGCCTTCTTGTCTTCACACCAGACTGTATGTCTCCAATCACATTCTCTAGGGAGTGATCTTTTTGAATTCTTGTGTGTGGAGTTGTAGGAACTTGATAAGTAAGTGGCATGTTATTGATATCCACTTCATCTTCTGAGAAATCATCAGCAGTAGTAACTGATGGGCCAGTAGTATGAACATTAGGCTCAGTAGTACTAACATTAGGCTCAGCAGTACAAACCCCATTTGTACTGCCTTCAGGATTCTCTTGTTCTTCAACACCACCTTCATTGTTTCCATCTTCATAACCTTCTTTGTTTGCATCAGAAGAAGGTCCAACATCCTTTGAAGATGAATCAACACTATTCCAAATAGGCATCAGTATGTGATCTTGATAATTCTCCTTGTCCAAGCTTGGTTCACCTGTTTCAATACCATCTTTTGAACTTGCAAAATCAATAGAAAATATTCCTGCAACAACTGGTACATAATTCATAGATTGTGTTAAATTATCAAGATCAAATAGCCATTTTGGACCTTCACCTTCAACATTAGACTTATTCTCTAGAAACTGAACATGCAGGTCTTCCTCTACTTTCCTTGTTCTTATGTTGTATACCCTAAAGGCTTTGTTGTTTAATGAGTATCCAACCAAGAAACCCTCATCTGATTTTCCATCAAATTTTCCTAAATGGTCTAAGGTATTGAGAATAGTGACATGACATCCAAATGGTCTTAGAAAACCTAAAGCAGGTGTTCTACCTCTAAACAGTTCATATGGTGTCTTGTTGTGAGGTTTGACTACTAAAACCCTGTTCTACACATAACAAGCAGTATTAACTGCCTCAGCCCAAAAAGTGATAGGTAGCTTGGAATCAGCTAACATGGTCCTAGCAGCCTCTATTAGTGTTCTATTTCTCCTTTCAGCAACCCCATTCTCCTGAGGAGTTCTAGCTACACTAAACTCTCTCTTAATACATTTTTCCTTGCAAAATTCATCCATAACTCTATTCTTAAACTCTGTCCCATTGTCACACCTGATGATTTTCACTTTCTTATCAGCTAGGTTTTCTATTTCAGTTATAAAAGTCTCAAGAATGCTAGTTGTCTCATCCTTAGATCCTAGAAAGAAAACCCATGTGAATCTACTATAGTCATCAGTAACTACATGACAGTACTTCTTTTGTTGAATACTACTCACAGATGTAGGACCAAACAAGTCCATATGCAACATAAACAATGGTTGAGTAATAGAGTTCTGGGTCTTGGGCTTACAAGAAGCTTTGTGTTGTTTACATTTGAGTCTGGCAACAAAAATTTTGTCATTTTCAAAACATTTTTTAGGCAAGCCTCTTACCAAACCATCTTTAACAATTTTATTTATGGTTTTAAAGTTGACATGACCAAGTTCCTATGCCAAAGCATTGACTCATCCAATGTGGATTTTGCTACAAGACAAGTGAGAGCCTTTTTAGGAACAATTTTCTTCATGTCAACATTGTACATATTGCCCATTCTTGGAACTTTAGGTAGTACCTGACTTTCATCAGGTAACTTAAAGTCTGGAGAAAGAACAAGACATTCAGTGTCTGTAAAAAGAACTTTGTTCTTTTTATCACACATTTGTGAGACACTAAAAAGGTTATACTTAAGTTCCTGCACAAAATACACATCTTCAAAGTCAAGTTTACCGGTTTTTAAAGTACCTTTACCAGTAATCCTTCCCCCAAATGTGACATATCCTCCATCCAATGGTGTAAAGTCTAAGAGGTAGGACATGTTCCCAGTCATGTGCCTGGAGCAACCACTATCTGCATATCCTTGATCTTCTTCATCATCTTGTGGATGTCCTTGCAAATAAAATCAAGGAAATTAGTTTCCTTTGGGTACCCAAGCCATTACTGACTTGGGTTTGCCTCGTGCGTTAATGTAGTCAAATTTCTTCAGTGTGATTGATGCACCATTGGGTTTGATAGGTCTCCATACCCAACATGCTGAGGCCTTAACAACATTTACCCCATTATCCCTAGCAGTGTTTCTTGGCCTACCAGTACTAACTACTGGTCTAGCATACTAACTGCTGGCCTAGCAGTTTTAACTTTTGGGTTCCAAAATGTGTTGTGAAACACTGCTTTCTTGTGAAAAGGCCTGTGAACAGTTTGTTATGCATTTTTGGAAGTTGGTTTTGCACTTGAAACTGTTGGTTTAGGGTAAACAGTCTTAATTGGTCTGGTAGTACTAATTGCTGGTCGAGCAGTACTAACTGGTTTAAGGCCAGACTTCATTAAAATTGCTCTGGGAGTCATTCTGTTAACATTAGGGTGAGATTTTCTAGAAGAGCTGTTCAAATTCACCCTATCACTTGTGTTCCCATGAACCCTTTTATTCCCTGTAACCATCCTATTCCCATGATGGTTATTGCAAAAAGCCTGTAGGGGGTCAAAGCTACCACAAGAAAAGCAAGCCTTGTTGTACATGACAAAGTCATTTCCTAGTTGATGGGACTTGAGGTTATTCTAGTTCCTGGTTTCCCATAGGCTTGTTTGTGGACCTATACAACTCAGATTATCTAACTGTTTGCCTAGCTTGTTTTATATGTGATCTAGGTTTAACAATTTCAATTTTAACCTCCTTAGGAACAGCAGTTCCTTCTGGCTTTTCTATATCAGGTTTAGTCACAACCTGATCCTCATCATCAAATTCCCAATCTTAAATTATGGGAGCATCTGAATTGCTATCATCTGACACCTTGTCCTCAGCAAGAGAGGTGTCACTAGCACTCTCAAAAGGCTCATTAGCTTCTACAGGTTTGTTTAAACAAACATTTTCTTTAGCCTTAGATCCATATTCTAATTTTGGCTCTTGAAACTCAGCTAAACCTGTATGTTCTAAGTCAATTCCTGGGGTGAAGGCACTCCTCTATGAGGAGGTGGACATGTATTGTATCCTAACCCGAACTTAGCTTTGTTAATTAGTTGACACTCTATGATCTTATTTACTCCCTTAAATGCAAACTCTAAAGTGTCTACACTTAATTGAATATTATCTTTTGCCTTTTTGATCTTGTCTAACTCAGCTCTAAGCATACTGATCTCAGCATTTTTATGAGTCAAATCTATTTTAAGTACAACTATATCTTCTGTAAAGACAGACTCATTTTTCTTGTATAACAAAATTTGTTCCTCTAAGACTGCTAAACCTCTTTTATGATTAGATAAATTATAGTCTGTTTGGTTTAACTTTATTCTCTGCTCATCATAATGCTTTTTCAGTTTTTCATATTCTTTAAGATCAGAACAAGATTTAGAACAATTTTTCACTGAGTGAATCTCTGAGTCAGAAAAAGCCATAAGTACCATCTCAGCTAGTGCTTCCTCCTCATCAGCCATGAAGCTCCAGTCATAACCCAGACCATCAATGGCAACCATAGCCTTTGATGATGGCTCAACTTCTTCCACTTCCTTCTGCTTGTTTCCAAAGCCCTTGCTCTTGTTATCCTGCTGTCTGGGTCTTCTACACTCTCTGGCAAAATGCCCCAACTTGTGACAGTTAAAGCACTCTACCTTTGATTTATCAAAACCAGCAGTATCATTACCACTGATAGTGATCTTTTTCCCAGTTCTTTGAAAGAATTTCTTTTCCCTCATGCTAAGAAGTGCAACCTGCTACTTTAGGTCCATCTCTTCCAAGTCATCTTCATCAATCTGCTCTAGATCTTCATGTGACAGCATAGACCCATTGGCTTGGCTGGTCAGGAATGCATAAAAAGTAGTATCACTAATGCCAGCAGTACTAGTAGATGAACTAGCAATACTAACACTAGGGTTAGCAGTACTAACTCCTGAAGCCACTTCCACTTCTTCTAGACTGGTGTTGCTGGGAGATGACACAAATGTCATGTTCCCAGAGCTTGAGCTTGAACTTCCTGTTTTCTTCACTTCCTGTTCAACAATCTTAAAATTTTTGTATAAATCATTGAGGCTCATTGGGTCAATTTTTGGTTTTTTCTTCCAGACCACCACATGAGTGTACCAATAAGCAGGCAAACTCCTTAAGAACTTGGAATTCAGGTCTTCTTGAGGGATCTCAACTCCTAGCACAGCCAGTTGGCTGACAATCTTCTGCAATCTGTTAAACATGTGATCAAGTGACTCATTGCTTGAAGCACTAAAGTCCTCAAAATTTTGCTTCAGCAAGGTCTTTTGGGTCTTTTTGGTGGCTTCATTACCAGCAAACCTAGTAGTGATTGCTTCAAACAAGGATTTGGCATCCTTGTATTTGCTGAATGTTAGGAGTTGATCATTGGGGATGGTCATCATCAACAAACTCCTAGCTTTAACATCATTCTTCTTTTACAGCTTTTCTTCTATAGTCACTGGAGAGGTATTCACAGTAGTCTTTGTTTGACCATCAACTGTTGTTTCAGTTGTTGATGGTTTGAAAGAGTTCCCATCTTCAATGATTTCCCAGAGTGCATAGTCCTGCACTTGGAAGTATTGCTCTATCCTAAGCCTCCACATCTCGAAATCATTCTGCTTAAGCATAGGCAACTTTGCAGCAGTGTTGGTCTGTGTTGTTTCCATGTACATCGTCTTTAAAGGAATAAAGAGTTCTTGAAAAGGATCTTCTACATCAAAGTATCAAAGAACCTGGCTCTGATACCACTTGAGAGGATCTGAAATACACTTAGAATGTGTTGAGCATACTTTGAGTTTATATAAACAAGTATGTGGAATCTACCAGTTGATACTTAGAAGATTGGTTAATGTAACAGTAATGGACAGTTTGTATGAACAATGTATAACTCCAAACGATTCAATATTATTAAATATAATACGAGTGATCTTTGCTTATCAATAGGGTTTACACAACCTTGTATCTTAACTAAAACTAATATCTAAACATCTAACCTAGGACCTCCTTTTATAGCACAAGGAGTCTTTTACAAGATAAGTATTGACCCGTATAATTCTAACTATATAAGATATATACATACAATCTTTTCTATACCTTTCCTTCTACACGTCATCAAGCAGTACTAATCTCCAGTCTTCATGCAATAGTATGATCTTCTATACTAGCAGTACTAACTCAACAGTTAGTGTTGTTAGTTGTTTCTTTAATAGTCTTCAACTTACACTGGCAGTACTAACTCCATTAGTACTGTTAGTGTTATATCTTTAGCAGTACTAATCCAAAATTAAGTCTTGAACATTTAATTCCTTACATATTTCATCAAACAAGGACTAATATACACTTAAATCTTGCGATATTGCCTTGTAAAATAAGAGTAATTTAAACCATATCAGACAACATTATCCTCGCGATTATGAACTGGAATAACAAGTTGCTATGGATCAGGTTGTAAATCGGCCATGCCAGGAACATCCGTAAGAGGACCCTTAAAACGAAGCAGATTCATGACGGCTTCCATACAAGCATCCTTGTGCGCTGCCAAAACAGCCAACAAAGGAAACTCAACATCACGAAGAGTTTGCAACGCAGACTAGTGATCCATTTTCGCCGAAGGAATATAAGCAACAACATCTGAAAGGCTAGTACCTGACTTACCATGCTCAATACCAGCTGCCAGTCCATCCAGCATCCCCTTCAGCATCGCACAGCTTAAAGCTCCCGCTATAGCCGCAAGGTATTCAGGAGAGTTTAGGCATTTAATGACAACGAGCGTCATGCCATATGTCATCAACCATCTTCGACTAGCTATAACGGTTAGTAGACGCGGATAGAATTCCCCGTCAAGATGCATGGCCATTGCCGAAAGATCAACATCTAGCTTGGCTAACTTGCCGACAACTTCATCAATCTGACCACCCTGAATCTTCTCAAACTGATCCTTTAAACCTCTGAGTGTAGCATTCAGTGCACGCACCTATGACAAAGAGGGACGCACAACAGATATATATAAAAAAAATAAAAAAAATAAAAAAAATAAAAATAAAATAAAAAAAGGAAGAGAAGGGGAAAACAACGTAAAGATGATCAAAAACTAGCAGGTACATACCTGACTCGTAAGAGTGTCATTCTGAGACTGTACGGTTGCAACTACAATGTTCAAACCTGCAAGCTCACGATCTTTCTCCTCAACGGAAGACTGAAGTTCGGTTACCTTCACATTCAGGAAGTCTCGTTCTTTCTCAAGCGTGAACTTTCAGAAGATTCTAAAGCAGAAACTCGGGCGCGTAGATGAATTGACTCTGCAGCTTTAGCTTCCACTAAGGACAATTTAGCCTTTAGCCCTGCAATTTCTTCCTCCCTGACTTTCAGCAAGTTAACTTGATCATCACATTGGCCGGATAATCTCCTCTTTTCCTTAATGCTAAACTCAACCCGCATCCATACCTCAGCTTTCAAAACTATTTGGTGGGCCGTGTATATATTAAATTCAGAAAATAATTAGTCATGGTCCATATCACGAAAGGATGCAAAAAAGCAAGGAGGAGCGAATTCGTCGATCATCTCGCGGCACTCTATGGAATTATCAAGTATAGAACCGTACGTTACGTTCCACTTTGGATCATAGGTCTCTCCCAGAAGGTCGGAATCCACATCAACAGTAGCACGAATACCCCCAATAAGAAAATCACTAACAGAAAGATCTAAAAACCACCAGCGTTCGGCCTGGAACTACTGGTGGACAAAGAAGCATCAAAAAACGGAGACTGATCAATAGTTTTCTCCTTATCCTTAGAAGGTACAACAATGGCAAAAGAGGCAGTAGCAGCAGCGGTCATGGTCACCACTGGAACATCAGACCTAACAAAAGAATTAACTTCAGCATCAGCGGCATTGGTACCAGACTAATGAGAAGAATCTGAAGAGATAACAAACCTCTCGGCAGGATGCACATTGCGGAGGTAAGGACCAATAATAGAATCTTGCTCTGGCATAATAGATATGGAGGAAGTAAAGACAGGCTGGGTTGACAAAGCCTTAACGCCAACCTCAGAATTTAGAATGCTGCCAGCCAATAACCTTTTGATGGGTCGGATACCAGTAAAAGGTTTGTCAGAAAGTCCGTGATCTTCCTTTACTTTTTTAGCAGGAGGAGAAGACTCACCGGCAAGAACAACTTCTTTTCTCTTCTTTTGTTGAGGCTCTACCGCAACATCCGCTGGCTCAACGTTCTCAACCACTATGGCTAGTTGAGGCTTAGCACCAAAACCACCCTGCCCTACACCCTCACCACCGCCAGCGGGATTAGATGAACCTGCATCCCCGTCATCATTGGATAATTCATCCACACCAGCACCAAGCTTATTATCCGCATGAACGGGTGCAAAAGAAGTAAGTGGAACAATTTGCTCAACAGTGCTTTCAGGGAGCTTAGTTTCACCTTCTTAATGCTTCCTTGCATCGACTTTCAGTTTGGAAGGATCCGGAACCTTGATAAGGACGGATAAGTCCATCGCTGCAAAACTAATCAAAAGTTTAGTTTAAAAAAAAAAAAAAAAAAAAAAAAAAAAAAAAAAAAAAAAAAAACTCGACAAAACACCAATCTTTTCAGAAAGATGCTCGTGTGTGGTTCGGCTTGGATTAGGTAAAACTCTATACAAGAATCAATAAGTGGTCTAAAAGAAAAATAGGGTTTATGATGAAGCGAAAAGTGTACCGCTTTTAAGGGGTCATTTAAGCCCTAAATCGTATTTATTTGATCAAATATTGCCCTAAATCGTTCCTTTTGTCATTTTAGGTACTTTTGAGGAGAAATCTGGAAAAGGAGACATTTTGGACGTTTTTGGAGCATAAAAGTGAAGAAAACGGCAAAGTCTCAAAAATCGGCTAAAAGTTACCTTTGACGGCGTCACAATTTACCCTGGACGGCGTCATGCCTTGGCAAGAAAAGTTGGACGTGAAATTTACTCATGATAAGCCAGTGAAAATAGCATGTGAATTCTGACGGCGTCACACTTTAACCTGATCAAGGGCGTCACGGCTTAAATCAAAAGGGGACGGCGTCACGTTCAAGGTTCGACGGCGTCAAGCCTTGATAAGCCAGAATGGATTTTTGAAGAGCTAAAGAGGGACGGCGTCAAGAAGGTCATCCGGGAACCCTAGAAGCGGCGAGGTGACGGCGTCACACTCCATAACGTGACGCCGTCAGATCCAAAAATCTATATATAGTTTTCTAATTTTTTGTCATTGGTGGAGAACTTAGTGTGTGGAATTTTGGGAGAAAACCCTAAGACGATTTTAGCTTCTTTTTCAAGGCTTTTTGCCTTGAGATCTTCCATGTTACATTGAAGATAAGTTATCAATTAATCATTCAATATGTCTATGTGTTGTTTGATTTTATCTTATTCTTGTCTTTTGATTAACATGTTAGGCTAAATTTATCTTGTGTTTGCTTAGATCTAATGAAACCTAGCTATTGATTATTGGTTATTAGTGTGTTATTAGTTGTATTGGATGATTGTTTATCTATGTTAGGCTTAGAAAACTGGCTAACTTCCTATTCGGTAACTTGCTTGAACGTCTTAAGAAACATGAACCAAATGCGTACTAAAGGTTTTTATGGTTTTATTTAATGCACAAGCGAATTCTAGTGATCCCATGTTAGGAGCTTCCTAGCCGGCTCGACATAGGAGTGAAGTAGGAGCTTGTAGAGTTGGGGAAGTAAGTACGCCACCCCACAAATGGTATCAAGGAATACACCCGTCATCCACGCGACTAATACACACTAATTAACCGGTAAAAGATAGTTAGGGAGTAAGGAAATCTAAGTAAACACATTTCTCTACACATAAGTTTCTCACAACATTTTATTTTCAGTTATTTATTTTATTTGCATTTGTAGTTATTTGGGTTAGTTGACTAGCAACTAATTCCGCCCACTCTTTCAAACCCGAGATTTTACTTGCTTTCATAAAAAATTATAAAAACACAAAAAGAATCTTCCTCAACCCTTAGACCTAATTAGAGTAGTCTTTCACACCTAACAAACACTATTCCCTGTGGAGAACGATCAATCCCCCGTACTTACCACTACACTATACTACATCGGTCAGGTACACTGCCTGGTGGGGTTGTAAGCCTCTTGAGATCCCTCGAGAGGTAAAACCTGTTGTAAGGTTACAAAACCACGCATCAAGTTTTTGGCGCCGCTGCCGGGGAATAGTTATTGTTTAGGTTGAAATTTTATTTCTATTAGGTCTACTCACTAAATTCCTTTCTAGTGAGATTTTTATTTTATTTTTCTAGGGTTTCTTTAGTCTATCTATTTTCTTCGTGTCTTTGTTCGTAACCATTACCATTCGACATCATGGAAGATGGTAATATCCTTAACCCCCACAACCCACCACCACAACAACCACCACCACCTCCTAGAGCCCGTACTTTAGGCGAGTATTCCCGTCCTAGCCACCATGGCTATCGAAACACCATTGAGCTCACTCAAGGAGCCAATATCACACCCTTGCGATCCGACACCATCCGGTTGGTGCAAAGCGGATGCGCATTCCATGGACTTCGTTCTGAAGATCCTAATCAACATCTCAAGGACTTTCTTAAAATCGTTGATTCTATAGACCTTGATGTTGCCACTCGAGAGACGACCCGACTGCGTCTCTTCCAATTCTCTCTGCGGGATCAAGCTAGTCAGTGGCTAGAACGTCAACCCGCAGGATCCATTACCACTTGGGATGATCTCACTACTCGTTTCCTTGCTCAGTTTTTCCCACCGGGAAGAACTACCAAGCTAAGGAATGATATCTTGATGTTCTCAAAAAATCAAGGCGAAACTCTATACGAGGCATGGACTCGATTCAAGGACTTACTCCAAAAAGTCCCCCACCATGGCATAGAACTTTGGCTCCAAGTCCAAATCTTCTATGACCATATCAATCTCTCCACGAGGCAAACCATTGACCAATCGGCCGGTGGCAAGCTACGTGATCTAAGTGCGGAACAATCATGGGCTCTCCTAGAGGATCTTGCTCTTTATGACAACGAAAGTTGGAGTGATCCCTGTGATTTGAATAAAACGGTCAAGGCAATATCTTTGCCTTCGAACAATTCAAGCACTTCCGACCGTAGGATCATAGAACTTGAAGACCAAGTCAAGTTTCTCATGAAATCCTACGAGGCTCCTAACCCTTCAAGCCAAGTGAACAAAATCACTTCTTCATGTGAATTATGTAGGTGGTCCCCACGACACTCGTGATTGCATGGAACTCCCCGAACAAGCTTTTGTTGACTACGCATCCTCGCGTACCGACGGAGCGGGAGACAAGTGGTACACTTTCAAACCCGAGCCAAACCATTACGGTGATACATACAACCCCTCATGGAAAAATCACCCGAACCTTAGGTGGAAACAAAACCAAAACACGCAACAAACCAATTCTTCCAACCCACCTAATCGTTTCCAATCAAGCGGTTCCAACTCGAACCGTACTTTCAACAACAATCCTTCCGGCAATGGTAGTACCAATAACTTTGAAGGATTAATGTCCCAATTTATGGCATCTCAAGAAGCTCGGATAGCTAGATTCGAGAACGAATTCAATCAACAACAAACGGAGATGACCAATAAAATTGACAACTTGTTGAAAGCTCTCCATAACCAAGTGTTATCACCTCCACATAAGGACGCTAGAAACACAAATAGCGGACCCCAAGTAAAAGACCCCTCTTCATCCAAACACGTCCACTTTGTCAACATTGTCACTATTAAACCAATTGATAGGAATGAGGATAATAGTGAACCTAAGGATGAGGATAAGAAAGTCGAGGTTGATAAGGAAGTTAGGACAAGTGAGATTGAAGAAGTAGATGATGATGAGGACTACTTCAATAGGTTACCCACTAAGGAAGAGCGCGCATATCATACAAACTTATTCGATGACCCCGAGACACCATACCTCCTAGGTAGACCAATCATTGAAATAGGCGACCCTTCTAATCTCAACATACCATGCAACATCGGACATTTGCATGTGTGGAAAGCCTACATCGACCTTAGATCACCCATAAACATCATGACTAGAGCCCACTACAACTTGATAATGAAGAATCAACTTGGGTATAGGATGTTCCCTGACAAGGGTTGGATGAGTAACTTCACGGGAAGAGTTAAGGGATTACCGGTTTATGTAGGAAACTTCACCTATGTCACCGACTTTGTAATTGTAGAAGATATCCGCCCAATAGTCGATGCATCCTTGACTCAAGTGGTTTTTGGAAAACCATTTGTTGAGGTCTCTAGAATGACTTATGAACCTTCCTTAGGGATAGTTAGATTTAAGGATGAGACCGATGAAGTAAGCTACCAAATGCCATATAAGATAGAACAATTCCAACACTTGTCAAATGTTGAGAAGGAGCTCAAGCAAGCGGTCTACTATAGGAATGATGAGGATAGAAGTAAAGGAGTAGACTATGTTATGGAAAGGATATTCGGTTTCTACAAGGATTGTTTGAAATTAGGACCGGAATATAAAACCGGGAAGGAGAATGGCCTAGGAACCGTGACCGATGATGGAGTCACGTAATGTACGTGACTTTGAGTCTAGCTACAAGACTCGTTAATAAAGAAAAGCGCTTCTTGGGAGGCAACCCAAGCTTTATTTGTTTTATTTGCTTTGTGTGTTTATTCGTTTGTTTGTTTGTTTTTATTTGTTTCCGTATGTGTGTTTAATTTTTATTAGTATTGATTCATGTTCAAAAGTAATTTGTGAAAATGCTTTATTTTGTTTTTAACTTCGTCTTAACTACATATAAAGGTATTTTGCAAAAGTTAAGTGTAAGGGAAATCTAAATCGGTTGATTAACACAAATGAACATGAATCGTAATAATATTAAATTAGCATACATATTAGTATTTGTTTGAGTTAAATGCTTGTATCGAGTCATAATGATGTTTTGCAGGATTTCCAGGAAGTAAGGTAAAGGTTTTTCCAGAAATTTTCCGGAAACTTAAAATGAAAATTTTTGTCAGGTCATTTCTGACGGCGTCAGGGTTTATAACCTGACGGCGTCAGATTTAATTTTCAGAAATTTTTGAAAGTTTTGTTTTTAAAAAGTTTTTATTAAAATCTCCAACTTATAATCTCCAGGAATCTGCAAAATTATCATTCCACAAGCATTATATCCTTATATATAGATTTTATCCCGCCGATGTTATGCAGGTTTTCGTGTTTGTTTTCTCAGGTTTAACAGGTTATTTTGGACAAGGAGATGTTTATGGAATCAAGCTTATGGCGATGCATTAGTCATGGAGCTTCAACATTACCTTGGAGGAAGATCTAACCGTGTAATTTCTACTATCCACCGAGCGAATCAGGGGAGTATTTGATTTCATTCTTTTACTTTATGCTTTTACATCTTGTTATTTGAACATTGGGGACAATGTTCATCTTAAGTGTAAGGGGGGGTAAAAGTACGATTTTAGAGAATACAATTGCGCTTGATTTTTGTTTGTTTAATAGTAGATGTGTAATAAAACTGAGAGAAATACCTGTTAAGGCAATTTTAGTGCCAAATTTAAAATTTTTTACAACATATAGGAGTGAAACTTTGGTCTTAATGAGCGTCTCACGGATAGGAGTTATATGACTAGCACAAAAACCGTACCACTAAAAAAATTTTCCACCCCAAATATGTGAGGTTCGCCCCTAGAATTGGTAGGAAAAGCATTTATGCTATGATGTGTGTACCGGTAGCACTTAGATTCTAGAACTTGCGTTAGGACCATTCCGAGGCCACAAGTGAGACTACATTCGTGTAGTTAGATTTACTACATGATAAGAGGCATTAGGATTAACCCATTGTTTTACACCTGTGTTTTTGTTATAATTACATTGGCTACATTGGTCAAGTAATTCTCCCACACCCTTTGCGTTGTACTCATTTTTAGTACACGATACCCCTAGTACACCCCTCAGAGCCTATCTTTTCGTTTCAACCTTTAAGCATTTTACTTAAAGGAAGAATTTGTTACACCCCACTTAAATGTACACCCAAATCGCCTTAGCCTACCTTGTATGCACTCATTTTTTGTGCATTATTGTTACAACATTTGTTTAAACCCAAGTTAATTATCTAGTTGATTACATGGTTGCTAAGTCGAGTCATATCCTTGTACATATTGTTTTGGGACGATTGGGACTCATGGGTAAAGTACTAGTGTAATGGAGTAATGGGGAAGAACATCATTTATTACCCCCATATGTGCTAAATGTTTTAAAAGTACTCCAAGTTTTTCAATTATCTTAATTCGAGTCATTAGATTAGTATTTGTTAAGTTATGTAAAAGTTCAAGTGTAAGGGGGATGCAATGCCCCTATGATGTATTATTTTGGATGGTAGGGCAAAAGTGTATGCAAAAAAAAAAAAAAAAAAAAAAAAAAAAAAAAAAAAAAAAAAAAAAAAAAAAATCGAAAAAATTAAGAAAAATACAAAAAAAAATGAGAAAAAGAAAAATAGAAAAAAAAACATACGGACTACCATCCCGTTTCATTTTATGTTTGTTTTATGTTTTTGTTTTTGTTTTTGTTATTTCATTTCTAGCTTAAGATCGAGTCTAGTCTTGGCTTAGCAACATTGTATAGTACATGTAATTGATCAAGATCTTTAACTCGCCACCAGTAAAATATCCCTTATCCAACAAAACCGTGTTTTCCTTTTCCCTACACCTAACGTTATAACCCATTTAAAAGCCCTCTTTGATAGTTTATCTTTGGTGCTTACGCCTAGTGGAGGAGGTTTTCGATCCTTTCCCAAGCCTATGGTAATCTATTTGCTATGACAGGTAGTGAGAGATATTATCCGTTTTCATTTATGAGATTTATTTTGATGACACTTGAGAGATGTGAGTATCTAAACACTACTTGTGAGGTGCTAGTTTGTAATCTCCGTGCTTATTATGATTGAAGTGGAACGATTATTTGTTGTAATTACTTTTATGTTAGCATTAAATGACCCCTAACTTGTATTTTGATTAGAATAAAAGCGCATTTGCTTGAGGACAAGCAAATCTCAAGTGTAAGGGTATTTGATGAAGCGAAAAGTGTACCGCTTTTAAGGGGTCATTTAAGCCCTAAATCGTATTTATTTGATCAAATATTCCCTAAATCGTTCCTTTTGTCATTTTAGGTACTTTTGAGGAGAAATCTGGAAAATGAGACATTTTGGACGTTTTTGGAGCATAAAAGTGAAGAAAACGGCAAAGTCTCAAAAATCGGCTAAAAGTTACCTTTGACGGCGTCACAATTTACCCTGGACGGCGTCATGCCTTGGCAAGAAAAGTTGGACGTGAAATTTACTCATGATAAGCCAGTGAAAATAGCATGTGAATTCTGACGGCGTCACGCTTTAACCTGATCAAGGGCGTCACGGCTTAAATCAAAAGGGGACGGCGTCACGTTCAAGGTTCGACGGCGTCAAGCCTTGATAAGCCAGAATGGATTTTTGAAGAGCTAAAGAGGGACGGCGTCAAGAAGGTCATCCGGGAACCCTAGAAGCGGCGAGGTGACGGCGTCACACTCCATAACGTGACGCCGTCAGATCCAAAAATCTATATATAGTTTTCTAATTTTTTGTCATTGGTGGAGAACTTAGTGTGTGGAATTTTGGGAGAAAACCCTAAGACGATTTTAGCTTCTTTTTCAAGGCTTTTTGCCTTGAAATTTTCCATGTTACATTGAAGATAAGTTATCAATTAATCATTCAATATGTCTATGTGTTGTTTGATTTTATCTTATTCTTGTCTTTTGATTAACATGTTAGGCTAAATTTATCTTGTGTTTGCTTAGATCTAATGAAACCTAGCTATTGATTATTGGTTATTAGTGTGTTATTAGTTGTATTGGATGATTGTTTATCTATGTTAGGCTTAAGAAAACTGGCTAACTTCCTATTCGGTAACTTGCTTGAACGTCTTAAGAAACATGAACCAAATGCGTACTAAAGGTTTTTATGGTTGTATTTAATGCACAAGCGAATTCTAGTGATCCCATGTTAGGAGCTTCCTAGCCGGCTCGACATAGGAGTGAAGTAGGAGCTTGTAGAGTTGGGGAAGTAAGTACGCCACCCCACAAATGGTATCAAGGAATACACCCGTCATCCACGCGACTAATACACACTAATTAACCGGTAAAAGATAGTTAGGGAGTAAGGAAATCTAAGTAAACACATTTCTCTACACATAAGTTTCTCACAACATTTTATTTTTAGTTATTTATTTTATTTGCATTTGTAGTTATTTGGGTTAGTTGACTAGCAACTAATTCCGCCCACTCTTTCAAACCCGAGATTTTACTTGCTTTCATAAAAAATTATAAAAACACAAAAAGAATCTTCCTCAACCCTTAGACCTAATTAGAGTAGTCTTTCACACCTAACGAACACTATTCCCTGTGGAGAACGATCAATCCCCCGTACTTACCACTACACTATACTACATCGGTCAGGTACACTGCCTGGTGGGGTTGTAAGCCTCTTGAGATCCCTCGAGAGGTAAAACCTGTTGTAAGGTTACAAAACCACGCATCAGTTTAACATCCGCAATAGTACCCATGATGGAAGCAAAGTATCGAGATCTAACCTGAAAACTCAGAAGTTTTTCGGAGAAAAACGCGACGGCTTACAAAAGCTTGAAGAAACCACAAATGGAAGAAAAATGAGAGAGAGGAAAAAGAAAATAGGAAAAAATAGAATAAGGCATTTATATCCATGATATATTTAATTCGGGATAAGAAAAGATGACGACACGCGGCAAGCACGACTCAGTCAACGGTGGGGATTGAGAGTAAAAGAGTAAGACAAAGGGTCCACTTGGTCAAATCAGTCAGAAGTTGAAAGGCCAAAAAATGATCCATATTCCCCACGAACTACTAAATACAAGGAAACATCATAGAAGAGTAGTCAACTATGGAGCGAAAACACAGTACAACCTTAGTCTAGTAACATTCACCGCACGCAATCAACAAGAACGCAAGCAATGAACACTAGACTGGGGGGACTTGACGGCGTATAATATAGATAGCAGGCCTATTGGGCCTGGACTATATTATACACAGTTGGGCCCCGGCCCAACACAACAGAATAGACAAACAAATACACCGGACGCCACCAAAGCCCGACAACAAGCAAGGTACGGTCCGGACATACAAACACGCACACAGGTCATCTAAGCAACGCTCCCGTACTACGCTTGCGGACCAGCCCATGGCCGCGGAGGATGATCTATATCCGCAATCATGATTAAGCAACGGACCCTTGCCCAAGGGTCCCACTCTGGCTACTAACAACAATAAGTGAAATACTAGGAAACCATAGTATTTAGCTCACCTATAAAAGGCAACTATTGGGAATTAAATTTGAGTTGATAATAAACAAAACATGAAAGATGAAAGAGACTTATGAAGACAAAGATGAAGGACCTAAAATGTATTATGTTAAAGTCTTTGTAACCCTAATCTCTATTATATAAAGAGATGGGGCGTGTATTTTAGAATACAGATGTTAGAGATGTAGCATCCAGGAAATGTGTGTGTGTCTAGGCGTTAAGTCTTTATGTAGACGCCTAGGTTAGAGTTTTGGTTAAGCCTCAAGGATATTTGATCCCTGTTAGAGTAGGTAACCGTGCTACACTTGATCACGTAGCATTGGGGTTGTTTGTGTTTGTTAGTAGTTGTTAGAGATGATGACAAAGAAACCTTGTATCAATAATAATGATAGTTTTGTTTATTCCGCTGCGTACTGTGTTTATTCATTATTATTGTTTAATCCCTTGCCTAAACGTTCCACGAAGTTGATTAATTTTAACTTCACAATTGGTATCAGAGCCAAGGGGCTCATGATCGTGGGATTATACAAGGTTTTGTTTGTCGAAGAACGAAGAAAAGAAGAAAATTCAAATCTGGCTATATTTTCGCAACTCACTGCAGAACTGTTTTCAAAGGACGATAACTCCTTCATAATCACGTAGCATTGGAGCTTTTGATTGAAAGATATAATTTTTTTAAGAATCTGCTGTAGAAAAGGAAGTAAGTCGATTTTTAGGGTTCTTATGGTTTCGGTTTTTCTGATTTCCTTATTCGTATGGATAATTCAACATGGAAGTCGGTTTAATACTGCTAATTCAGATGTCTCGCAATCAAGGAAGGCAGCTAGGGTTTTGTTAAACCCTAGAGTTGAATCTAAGAATGTATCGTCTGCACATCGATATGGGTATCATCTACATATGTGAATGAATCAGTTTATCAACTGATTATGAACCCTAATGCACCTCTTAATTTCTATGCTACTGAAACTCTGATCATTGAGGGTTGACGCAAGTGAGGGGAGGTAAAGGAGGTACGATAGAGCATAACCTTGACCTAATCTGTCAAGGAAGTTAATGGATATTGGAGTTATTGGTCGATGGATATTAGTTCCTGTCGCTGGTGTGTCGTGGTTTGTATATGGTTATGAGGTTACTGGTATTCGATATTTTTTTTTAGGAGTAACCTTACTGAAGCTACTGAAAATAAGAACGAGAATACATAATGTGATTGGGTGAGAATTGGTGTATGCATAATGTTATTGATAGTAGATCTATGTATGGAAGAAGGACTGAGGTTACTGGTAATATAAATTAACACTACTTCTATTGAGAGTACACCTTCTCATGGTTCGTACTTGATAAGGTTACTGATAAAACGAACAAGTCTACTCCTCATTATTACTTAGGTTACTGCTAACACTCCTCACGTTCTTGTTTTTTGGAATAAGGATACTTTTGTTCTTAACTGAAGTTACTGCTGCTTAAAGTAACCCTACTTCCTTCAAAATACATCTGCTCATTGGATTTTAAAACTGCTTGGTGAGTTAACATTGGTTTGGAACTTAATGTTGCTGCTTATTGATTCACTGGAATCAACACGTATTTTATTTCCAAGGAATACAATGGAAGCTGTATTCCCGGGTCGTTATCCACAACGAAGGAGTGAATGGAATTCGTGTTCTCGAATCGTGCAACGTGTTTGAATGGTGGAAAAGATGTGATTTTGGGTTTTTAATCTACAATAAGTGAACATAAATTAAAAACGACTAGAAAGGCAAGAAAAACAATAATCTAAAGTGCGCGTGATTAAAAAAGTAAAAGAAAAACTTAAAAACGCGATTATTAGAAAACGGGAACTACGAACGAACCTAAAAACGTCAAAATGATGAAATATTAACTCTACGGGAAAAAATCTATTTTTCCTACATCCTAAATGATAAAAGAAAATTTTACAAAAAAGAAATATAATTTTTTTGACTTTTTAATTATTTATTATGAATTAAAAACTAAATTAAACTAATAAAATGATTTAAAAATAGTAAACGACTTTGGAAAAATATGAAAAATTCTGAGTAAATCTAAAATTAAATTTTTAATCTAGGAAAAATAAAATCAGAAACTGATTGAACCCTAATAAGCAGTTTGCAAATAAGCTAAAAATAAGCTAAAAATTGCCAAAAATTATCAAAAGCTAGAAAACTGAAGAACATACTAATTAAAGCTTGAAACATCTGAATAAGACCAGATAAGCACAGGAAATAAGCCAATAATCAGATGTGCAGATGCAAAGATGAGAAAGAATCAAAATGGCTTATCAGCCTACTTCCAGCTGATCTATAAGCTAGGAAAGAGCTTTTCAGGGGAAACAAAAAGCAGAGTCTAAGACCTTACACTACTGACTACTTAAGAACTGAAAATGCCAAAAATTTAACCTCAATAGCTTATCCAATTGGACCCTAGATCAGATGATCAAAGAATCCAAAAACTGAGCAGGTTGAGATCAGGACTAGGGGGCAGATTTGCAGACAAGAAATAAGCTGTGAAATAAGCTACAATTTCAGAATAAAGCTAAAACATATAAAGATTAACTAGCAAGCTACTGATAAAAACAAAAATTAGAAGTTAAAACCTACTTAAGCTAGCAAAAAACTGATGTTGAAAAAGGCTGAAAATGCAAAAAATGAAGAAAATGTGCAGAGTCTGCTATATGCTAAGTGGACTGATTTTAGTAAATTTGGACTAAGGCCTAAAAGGGACTAAACACTACTGACTTATGGACTCAAATGAACATGAAGACACCTAAAATAAGGCTTCAAAACAGCTTATAGCAGAATAAGCTAATTTGATCAGAAAAGGTTCTAAGCTCTACACTACTAACTCACAAACCTACAAATCTCCAAAAGCAGGTAAACAGCTTATTCTAACAACTCCCATATGATGAATTAGGCAAGATTAAACTTAGAACTATGGCACATGAACAGTGAATATGGGTTTTTACCCGTTTGACCAATAAAGCCAAACACCCTATTAAAACTGATTCCACATTAAAGCAAACAAAAAGCATGGATTCTCATAAACAAATTAACTTTTAACTATCTTAAGACTTAAAAAACAAAAAGAAAAACCAAATAAGCACATGTAATAAGCTAATAATCAGAGTTGACCAAAGTTGACTATTTTTTACTTTTGTAAAATATTGAAATTAACACTGAATTAAGCAGTAGGAAACTAATAATAAGCTAACATGAAACTTATGTAAGCTAAATGGGAACAGAGCAAAGGCTTTGGAAATCTTAACAACTGATTCGAATTAACAACTGAATTAAACTTTGAACTTGAATTAAAACTGAAATGATACAAGGTTTGTTGAAATTAAACTTAACTGAAATGAAGGTTACATTTGACTGAAATTAACTGACAATAACACATAACTAAATTTAACTTAAAAATCTACACTACGAAGGTGGTCTAAAAGCAGTGACAAATCTTCTCTCTTGGTCTTCATTTCATTAAATACCAACCCCAAAAGTCTTCCCTGGGTCTTCTGACCATTTCCCAATCGTTGGATTGAACTAAGTCCATCTCAATCGTCCATTATGCTTTTTGGCGGGAAATGGGTAAGTGGGTTTTTAACCTTTCTGAACACGTGGGCGAGTAGGTACTGAGGTGATTAGCTAAGTGAGGAGGAGGGTGGAGTGTTGGCAGAGAAGGCATGGGGAGGGTTGGTTTTGTCAGGGGGAAGGTGGGATAAGTGGTATCCTGGTTTTAGCTTTTTTTTGCGGGTTTGTGGGATAGATGATGATGGTTTTGACTTATGGGTTTGACCGGGTTTTGGTTAAATACGGGGTGGGTTATTTGTGGATTTGGTGTTGTGCTTTTTGATGGAGTGGGCTTGGGTTGATAGGATTAGGATTAAAAATGGGATAATGGTTTAGGTTATTTATGGTTTAGGATAGAGTTTGGTTTAATAGTTTAGGGACCATATGTGTAAAATCCGAAAGTCCAGGGACCATTTATGCACATTCTGAAAAATATCTCCAAGGACCAATCTTGACCCTTTTGATATTTCTGAGGGTTGACTTTGACAATTTGAGCATAATCCCGGTCCAAACTCGTAATTTCCTTTCCCGGCTTCAGCTTTTCACGACTTTCCAATCTTGTGCTCGGTTTTGTCTGTTTTTGCCCTGTTTTCGATCCTTTTGTGCCTGAAACACATAAAAACACAAACCAAGGATATCTGCAGTATAATTTGGTATATTTGGTTGTTTTCAGTATTTTTATGGTCTAAAATGGGCATAAAATGATGAGTATTTACACACTCATCAATCCCCCACACTAAGCTATTGCTAGTCCCTAGCAATCCGATCATATAAAGTAATGAAAGGATCAAAAGAATACCAAGCATACCCCGTTTCGACTTTTTATTCAATGCAAGAAATTTAAACTAAAACAAAAATAGACAAAATGCTTGATTTCCAAAAATGGTATCATGGAACGGGATTCACACAAAATGGGTGTCTCCAGGGAATTGAAATCGTCATCCTCTTTTTATACTCCCAACTAAGCTTAAACTCAATGTGCAAACGTTCTTGTAAAATGCTAACACTACTTATACTAATAATCTATGTAAGCCGAGACTTAACTTTTCACTCCCATATTTATTAAAGTTTAGGTGACTGTGCTTATATTCAAAATTTTGATAACAAAAATCGACGTTTTTATAAAACTTTGACTAATACTAGCTGAAAGATAGATTTAAAATTCACAACAAGCAAGCTTCAAAATTTATTGCATTTTGCAATATCATTCCATTTTATTTCCTTTTTTTTTTTTTTTTCATTTTTTCATTTTTTCATTTTTTCATTTTTTTTTTCATACTGAACTTTGTGCAATATAAACTAACGGAGTTTCACGGGAACCAAGACCTTAAACCTTCCTGGAATTTAGGATCCAAGGGCCGTTACAATGGAGAGTTCCAAGACCTTAACGCCTTTCAGAATTAAGGGTCCAAGGGCCGGTGTAAGAGGGTAGCCAAGACCTAAACGCCTTCCGGAAATAAGGATCCAAGGGCCGATCTTGAACCTTAGCTTTTTAGCACATTTATTTATTACTTAACTTTTGCAACTATGACATATGCTTGTTCCGAAGTTTAAATAAATCTTTGAACTAGTATTTTTCAAAATCGTATGAAAAAATGATTTTGTGTGTTCAAATGTTTGAAAATAAGCACTAATTTATTCCGATTAGGAGCTTATGGGAGGAAAAGCCATAGATTACTTATATAAGCTCTAAAGAGAACCAACTACTCTACGCTTAGCATTTTCATTTGCACAAATCGTAAAACCTTAGTCTAATCGTTAAGGAAGCAGCTAGATCAACACTCTAGCAGAGTCGGGATTCCCCTTGTTCTAACCTAATCAAGACTAACACACTTTTATTGATGACATTATTATTATTATTATTTATATATGACAAAAATTTTAAAATTTTGGTCAAAAACGGGGGTACTAGGGAACTAGAGGGTACTTATGTGACAAAATTTGAGAGAATCCCCCCCCCCCCACACTTAGAATTGAATATTGCCCTCAATATTCAAAGTACCGGCTATTATGCCGACACTTAGAACGTAAAAAGGTAAGACTAATAGCCAAGTGTGTGAAAGAAATCTCTATTTTCACAAAAAGGATTAAAAAGATATCCCTAGATAATCGTTAGTAACAAGATCGGATATTGGGCGGCTGGATTGAAAACAGGCGCATCAATCATCACGATCTAAGGGAAACCTGCAAACAACACACAAAACAAAGCACAGCAGAGGAATCCCCCCACACTTAGTGTCAGAAAATAGAAAGAAGTCAGAAACATGGGTTGTCACCCATGAAATGCTAATGTTTTTGTTAACCGAGTCACTAGCTTGACTCGACCCCGAATTCATTTGTCCATGGGGGAGCAAGTGGAAGAGAAAATCTCCATCGGACTTTCATTAAAAATGTTTGGATAAACATTGAAGTTCTTGAAAGTTCCACTCCCATGAGATACACCCAGCTCAAAAGAATGATAAATGGAGATGCCGGGGTCAAAAACTTTGTCTTCACTCCCGAACAAGAGAAAGAGAGGACAAGCTACCTTATAAGCACAAAAAGGTAGAAAAACTCGAACGACATATGTGACGTCAATATAATGGCAATCCTCAGACGGAACTGTCACATCTGTCGGAGAAAGAATGTCTCTATGAATCACGGGATTGATATTTGAGGTCATATCATCAGGATTAGAAATAATAGAGTCCTTGACCTCATCGTTCTCTAACTCTTCAACAAAGAGAGGATTTACGTTGCTGGAAAAGTACTCGTCATCAAATTCAAAAAGAGTGTTTGAATAGACTTCGAGACTTTCATTTGGAACGTCCTCATCAGAAAGTGATTCATCATCACTAGAGGAAAAATCATCTTTGAAATTGAAAAGAGGGTTAGAAAAAGTCCCGGAAAAATCCTCTGAAGTATCAGGAGGATAATCATCATCAAAAGACCAATCACATTCACTGTCCGATATATCCTCAGACTCACTTAGGATTGGGATAAGGTTCTCAGCACTAGACTTTATGAATTCGTCCGATTCCTTTTCAGGAATAGTGCTAAGATGCTCATCCCCCATAATCAGAGAGTCCTCGGAGTCCATCGACTGTAGGATGGATGTGATTGCAATAGACTGAGGGAGTTGAGAAATAATATCACTCAAAGGAATAACACTCTCCTCGTCGTCCTCCTCATCATTATTGCTAGCATAAATGGCTTTTATACGTTCCATTTGCTCTTCTGCTAGCAATTCTGCAATACTCTTGTCTTCCTGCCTTTTCTGGACAGGTGTGATTGCAGCTGACGAATTCTCGTAATATTCCTTTATTTGAATAGTATCCTCATCATCTTCATCAAGAATGGAAGCCTTGAGAAATTTGGCACGCGTTTCCGCTGCTCGTTCTTCGGCTAGCAATTCTGCTATAGATTTTTCATGAATGATGGAATACTATGGGGGTTGGACATTGTCAAAACCGGGAGTATTAAACCAAGGATTAGGTTCTTGATTCCACGGTTGACATTCATAATCGTCATGAAGACCCCCATAATTTGCACAAGGAACATACGGAGCATTTTGAAACGATGTATCATTGAAATTTTGATAACATGGTTCTTGCTCAAATGAATTCTGAGGAAGGTGGCTGAAATCGTTTTGAAAATTTGAATAAGTGAATGTATTTTCGATTTCAGAAGTGCAACATATACAAAGTCCGTGAGTAAACCCACATTCCTTGCAAAAACACCGTTCACAAAGTGAATCACCTCCCGACGGATCTCCACAATTAAAGCAATTATGCTGATTGATTGGAGATGGCTGGGATTGTGGAGGGTATTCGGAAAAATTGGGCGGTTCATTGAAAGAATTTAGATTTGGATCATAAGCAAATGAATTCCTCGAACCGCAAAACAAACAACTTCCGTTCCGAATATCATTACCACATCGTTCGCACGTACACCAACGACACGGTAAACCGAAAAGCGGCTCTCCACAACCGACGCAAGGAATTAATGATTCCATCAGAATTAAACATACAGAGGATTAAGAAGATAGAATTAAATGTTTAGAGGGTGAGAGATAAAGAATAAAACGAATAAGAGGAATAATTAGAATATTTTTGGATTTTTAGAAACATTTTGAAAAACACAAAAGAAAAAGGAAAAATAAATTTTGAAAAGAAAATATTTTTGGGTTTTCATAAGAAAATATTTACGAAGAAAACGATAACTTCTCGAGAGAAGGGTCTTCAAAATACGCATCGAACAAACGAGAATCGAAATTTCGCTTCAACCTTCCCCGGCAGCGGCGCCAAAAATTGATTCGCTGGAATCAACACAAATTTTATTTCCAAGGAATACAATGGAAGCTGTATTCCCGGGTCGTTATCCACAACGAAGGCGTGAATGGAATTTGTGTTCTCGAATCGTGCAACGTGTTTGAATGATGGAAAAGATGTGATTTTGGGTTTTTAATCTACAATAAGTGAACATAAATTAAAAACGACTAGAAAGGCAAGAAAAACAATAATCTAAAGTGCGCGTGATTAAAAACGTAAAAGAAAAAATTAAAAACGCGATTATTAGAAAACGGGAACTACGAACGAACCTAAAAACGTCAAAATGATGAAATATTAACTCTACGGGAACAAATCTATTTTTCCTACATCCTAAATGATAAAAGAAAATTTACAAAAAAGAAATATATATTTTTTGACTATTTAATTATTTATTATGAATTAAAAACTAAATTAAACTAATAAAATGATTTAAAAATAGTAAACGACTTTGGAAAAATCTGAAAAATTCTGAGTAAATCTAAAATTAAATTCTTAATCTAGGAAAAATAAAATCAGAAACTGATTGAACCCTAATAAGCAGATTGGGACAATAAGCAGTTTGCAAATAAGCTAAAAATAAGCTAAAAATTATCAAAAGCTAGAAAACTGAAGAACATACTAATTAAAGCTTGAAACATCTGAATAAGACCAGATAAGCACAGGAAATAAGCCAATAATCAGCTGTGCAGATGCAAAGATGAGACAGAATCAAAATGGCTTATCAGCCTACTTCCAGCTGATCTATAAACTAGGAAAGAGCTTTTCAGGGGAAACAAAAAGCAGAGTCTAAGACCTTACACTACTGACTACTTAAGAACTGAAAGTGCCCAAAATTTAACCTCAATAGCTTATCCAATTGGACCCTAGATCAGATGATCAAAGAATCCAAAAACTGAGCAGGTTGAGATCAGGACTAAGGGGCAGATTTGCAGACAAGAAATAAGCTGTGAAATAAGCTACAATTTCATAATAAAGCTAAAACAGATAAAGATTAACTAGCAAGCTACTGATAAAAACAAAAATTATAAGTTAAAACCTACTTATGCTAGCTTAAAACTGATGTTGAAAAAGGCTGAAAATGCAAAAAATGAAGAAAATGTGGAGAGTCTCCTATATGCTAAGTGGACTGATTTTTGTGAATTTGGACTAAGGCCTAAAAGGGACTAAACACTACTGACTTATGGGCTCAAATGAACATGAAGACACCTAAAATAAGGCTTCAAAACAGCTTATAGCAGAATAAGCTAATTTGATCAGAAAAGGTGCTAAGCTCTACACTACTAACTCACAAACCTACAAATCTCCAAAAACAGGTAAACAGCTTATTCTAACAACTCCCATATGATGAATTAGGCAAGATTAAACTTAGAACTATGGCACATGAACAGTGAATATGGGTTTTTACCCGTTTGACCAATAAAGCCAAACACCCTATTAAAACTGATTCTACCTTAAAGCAAACAAAAAGCATGGATTCTCAGAAACAAATTAACTTTTAACTATCTTAAGACTTAAAAAACAAAAAGAAAAACCAAATAAGCACATGCAATAAGCTAATAATCAGAGTTGACCAAAGTTGACTATTTTTTACTTTTGGAAAATATTGAAATTAACACTGAATTAAGCAGTAGGAAACTAATAATAAGCTAACATGAAACTTATGTAAGCTAAATGGGAACAGAGCAAAGGCTTTGGAAATCTTAACAACTGAATTAAACTTTGAACTTGAATTAAAACTGAAATGATACAAGGTTTGTTGAAATTAAACTTAACTGAAATGAAGGTTACATTTGACTGAAATTAACTGACAATAACACTTAACTAAATTTAACTTAAAAATCTACACTACGAAGGTGGTCTAAAAGCAGTGACAAATCTTCTCTCTTGGTCTTCATTTCATTAAATACCAACCCCAAAAGTCTTCCCTGGGTCTTCTGACCATTTCCCAATCGTTGGATTGAACTAAGTCCATCTCAATCGTCCATTATGCTTTTTGGCGGGAAATGGGTAAGTAGGTTTTTAACCCTTCTGAACACGTGGGCGAGTAGGTACTGAGGTGATTAGCTAAGTGAGGAGGAGGGTGGAGTGTTGGCAGAGAAGGCATGGGGAGGGTTGGTTTTGTCAGGGGGAAGGTGGGATAAGTGGTATCCTGGTTTTAGCTTTTTTTTGCGGGTTTGTGGGATAGATGATGATGGTTTTGACTTATGGGTTTGACCGGGTTTTGGTTAAATACGGGGTGGGTTATTTGTGGATTTGGTGTTGGGCTTTTTAATGGAGTGGGCTTGGGTTGATAGGATTAGGATTAAAAATGGGATAATGGTTTAGGTTATTTATGGTTTAGGATGAGTTTGGTTTAATAGTTTAGGGACCATATGTGTAAAATCCAAAAGTCCAGGGACCATTTATGCACATTCTGAAAAATATCTCCAAGGACCAATCTTGACCCTTTTGATATTTCTGAGGGTTGAATTTGACAATTTGAGCATAATCCCAGTCCAAACTCGTAATTTCCTTTCCCAGCTTCAGCATTTCACGACTTTCCAATCTTGTGCTTGGTTTTGTCTGTTTTTGCCCTGTTTTCGATCCTTTTGTACCTGAAACACATAAAAACACAAACCAAGGATATCTGTAGTATAATTTGGTATATTTGGTTGTTTTCAGTATTTTTATGGTCTAAAATGGGCATAAAATGATGAGTATTTACACACTCATCACTTATAAAGGTTGGTCGATATGATCTTAATGTTGGTTACTTACTGTTGTCGTTAGTACTGCATGTTTGATTTTTAATGCTTCTATTGATAATTAGTACTGCTAGTCCGTGTTCCTTTTTACTGCCCATGATTCATGATTTGTACTGTTGACGTGGTTTATTTGTACTGCTCGTTCGAGTTTGTACTGCTAGTTTCATTTGTTTGTACGGCTGTAGTAAGAGCATGAGAGGGTAGGTTTGTACTACTCGTGGGTGGATATATACCAGTTTGTACTGCTGGTATTACGTGCTTTGTACTGCTAGTCTGTGTTCCTTTGTACTGCCCATGATTCACGATTCGTACTGTTGATGAGGTTTATTAGTACTGCTTGTTCGAGTTTGAATTGCTAGTTTCGTTGGTTTGTACTGCTGAGTGTCGCAAGTTTGTACTGCTCGCCTTATTTGTGAGTTTGTACTGCTTGCGATGAAGGTTCACAACTGCTGTTTAAAGCAAACCCTAATCCGCTATGTTAGATGAAGCAAGAAAGGGTTGCTGCTTGGAATTGTTGTTTGATCTTGGTTCGATATTTGATTCATTGGTTATTCGTTTCTACTGGTCGGTGTACCTGCATGATATTGCTTTGAATTATCCTACTGATTTGTTTGTCAAGTAATGCATGCTAACTGACGGTGCTTGCTTATTCTATTCCCATCATGCATGCATTATGAAGAGCTTGGTCGATGATCTTTTTATTCCTAGTCTCCATAATGGGTCGGTGTTCTTTAAATATTTCATGGCACATGCAGTTGGACGATGGAGACATACTTTTACTATATTGGTGTTGCATGTTAACTGCTGTCGTCGAATATTGCATGGTTGCTTTGATTCCAAAATACAATCATGGGTCGGTGGTATTTCTTTTGACCTATCATGGGATGGTGAATAATATAGCAGTACCTCATGGAATTCGATATTATTTATTTTGTGATACTTAGTGCTACTTGTGGAATCTTATGTTACTGGAATTGTTTTAATACTTCTCAAGAAGACAGTGGTAGCATGAGACTACACAAGGTGAGGGGAAGCACATGTATTTGATTTGGGACATGTTGGTTCCAACACACACACACGGGGAAGACACACACGCGAAGATATTTGATTTTTGGATTTGCTTTTCGGATTTTGGTTTCGGTTCTTAAAAGATTTATGGCTCGAATTTATTTGTTCTAATTGATTCGAAGATGATTATTTATTACTTATTTGACGATGAAGTGGAATTTTTCGAGTTTGTGTTCTTATCATATCTTAAAGTGGGTGTTACACTTTAAAGATAACTTGTTTGGGCGTTCAAGTGGTGACTACGAATTGACAAACACTTTAAGGAGTTACGTTATTGTGCTCAGTGTCTCATTGAAGATGAGTTTATTGTCAAAAGATTGCGGTATCCCATATACATCGGTTTGGGTATACATTCGAAGTCAGATTTAGTACAAGATCTAAGACACAAGGTTGGGTTATTCTACTTCAACATCAAATTGGTAATGGTTAGTTTTCTTCATCATTACATAAAGCTTACAGAATTGAAGATTCATCAAATGGTTAACATATGGGTTTCAGGGGAAGCTGAATGTTAAAATGATTAACCATTTATGTGCTACATCGAGGTGAAGGTTTTCACAATTGCTAGTTGGTATTTTTACTAATGGTTTAGGATTTTTCTATCTTGAGTTCATTTATAAAAGAAAGCGTTTTGTGGTTCGTTCATGGAGGGCAATTCAAGACATTGGAAGACTAGATTGGAAGTATGATACTAGTTCATGATTATGAAGATCAAAGATGCATACTTTTGTCCCCTAATTAATGATGACAAAAAGGGGAAGAATATTTACATTGAAGATTTGCAGCTTGAAGATCCTTGATGATATAGCATGGATTAAGGGGAAGTCGAGATCTTTCATACATTTTAACTTCAGAGGAAGTTCGTACTTAGTTTTTTCATTATCAACTAGGGGAAGACTGGTGGGAATTAAATTAGAGTTGATAATAGACAAAACATGAAAGATGAATGAGACTTATGAAGACAAAGATGAAGGACCTAAAATGTATTATGTTAAAGTCTTTGTAACCCTGATCTATTTTATATAAAGAGATGGGGCGTGTATTTTAGAATACAGATGTTAGAGATGTAACATCCAGGAAAGGTGTGTGTGTGTGTCTAGGCGTTAAGTCTTTATGTAGACACCTAGGTTAGGTTTTTGTGATAAGCCTCAAGAATCTTTGATCCCTGTTAGAGTAGGTAACCGTGCTACACTTGATCACGTAGCATTGGGGCTGTTCGTGTTTGTTAGTAGTTGTTAGAGATGATGACGAATAAACCTTGTATCAATAATAATGATAGTTTTGTTTATTCCGCTGCGTATCGTGTTTATTCATTATTATTGTTTAATCCCTTGCCTAAACGATCCACGAAGTTGATTAATTTTAAATTCACAGCAACTTTTCAACACATTTACGAGGTATGACTTTCTCACATATCCCAATACACACATATTCTCTGACAAACATGTTTACTTACTCTCACGCCGAAACTTAATTGTGGGGTCCGTCCCCACGGTAAGGCTAACGGTTTACTTTCACTTATGTAGGGAATCACTTCATTACTTGAATTAGTGCAGAATTCACTCATCAGCAGTCCATCAAGGACAGCTCAATACGCAAACTAAGCCAAATCCATACTCATCACACTTTTTGCACTAACAGCATCTTTTAATTATATTCTTTATACAAGTCAAATTTTTACTCAACATTCATTTTGTTCAACTTCTAACAGTTTACGAGAATTTATCATAGCATGTGGATGATCTTTTCCAATCTCTTGTACTTAATTAATCGAAGCCAAGTTTACTGCTCTGCGATAGTCAATCACCAACCCTTGTTAGCAAAAATGTGTGCGATTTCTTTTAGAAAGAAATAAAGAAAAAGATGGCAATGAAACACCAACTTGTTTTCGTTCAAATACGAATAATTATGTTAGGCATACATATGTGAATTGTATTCATTTGATTAGGTTTGGTTGTCTTTTCTCAAAGATATGTATACCTTCTGACTCACGAACAATTTTAGTCCACTAGTTTCATGTTCTAGTTATAGAGAAATCATTAAGTTAGAAACAATACGACGAGATTTTTTATATAGTCATAAATGTATCAATTATATCTGGTTCACAATTGTTCAGTTGGGTTTTCCTTAAACGTCTAACTTTTCCTAAAATTCAAGGCTGTTTACTTATTTTTATCATCAAAATAGGAAAGATAATACTCTTAAATCAAATAGGAAATAATTTTTAGTAAAATAGTTGATTAATTTTATAACATGAAAATTGTGTTTTTGAGAGCAAACATTGGAAGTATATGTCAAACTGTAATTTTTCTTATAATCAAAGGGGTGTGCAATAGATGCCATCGAACATGGCCTCTACTTAAAAAGGTCATATTTTTACTAGTTTTGCATATAAATATATATATTTAAACATATATGAGTCATATAATTCAAATTTATATACAATTTCTTTTTATTTTACAAGTGTAATAAATCCTTTTTATTGTTATTGCCTAGAGTGACCGAAAATTACGAGACACCCCGCCTATAATGATAATAAAGTTCTCATGTAAATACAAGAATAATGACTAAACGGGCAAACATGCATGTTGCAAACATTATGTCCGACCAACTTTATGTCATATACAGTAAATAACCTTTGGTACTCCAGTATTCGTTTGATTTATTAGGCTAGTCAAAGTGGTGGCTTGGGTCATCATCTGTCATATCAGCTTTCTTTTTTAAGTGATTAGACATGACCAATTTGCTACAGTGGTGAATGACTTTTTTTTTCTTTCTTTAATTCAAACATTTTAAACAAAAAACTTAAAATTTATTAAAAATAAAAACATTACATATATTATTCAATTAAACATTAAAAACATTACGTAAATTATTCAAATAACATTAAAAACATTACAAAAATTCTTCATCGTCGTCCTCATCGTCATCATCACTATCGTCTTCATCTTCATTCTTTTGATTGACTTGATTTCTACGATTTCTTTAAATGTGTTCGATCAAATCAAATTTTAAGTGTAGATGAGTTGATGAGTCCTGGAGCTCCTGAGTAACTACTAACGATTCTTCATGCGTTCTTAAGGGATCATGATCACGATGGCCCTCATCTTCGAACCATGTAAGACATATCGCCCGCTGCTTGTGTCGAATGATCATATTATGTAATATGATACATGTATATATAATATCTTGGAGATCCTTTTTATACAGCCCTTGAGCCGAAACTTTAAGCATTTTCCACTTCTTCTTCAACACACCAAAAGCCCGTTCCACATCTTTCCTTCCTGCTTCATGCGTCCTCTTGTACAATATTCTTTTTTCATCACCCGTGAGAGGATTTGAAATGGACTTAATAAGAACGGACCATTGTTGATATATCTCGTCAGTAAGATAATATCCCCTTTTATACTGTACATTGTTAGCCTCGAATTCAAGGTCTGGTGCTCTTCCAGATTTGATATCATTGAAAACAGGGGAACGATGTAAAACGTTTACGTCGTTATTCATAACGGAGACACCAAATAATGCATGCCAAATCCATAAATCTTGAGAGGCGACCGCTTCCAATAAAATGAATGGATGTGGTCCATGATCACCCCTAGCATATTGACCTCTCAAACCATTTGGGCAATTCTCCCACTCCCAACTTGTACAATCAATGCTTCCCACCATCCCAGGAAACCCATGCTTATGCTCTTGATGAGCATATAATCTTTCAAGATCAGTATACATGGACTTTCGCAAATACTTAGCACCATATAACTCCATGATAACATTGCAAAACTTACGGAGACATTCACGAGATGTTGTTGCAGCCACTACCAGATTCTCGTCAAGAGAATCAGGAATGGCCACGTATCCCAATTGATGAATGGCCACAGTACACTTGACCAATGGGCTAATACCAGGCATGCCCCTAAAATCAGGAGTTTATTGAAAATAAAGAGAATAATCGGTTACCTCCCAAACAATTTGTGTGAAAAGTTCTCAGCTCATTCTGAATCGCCGAGAGAATGTTCTTTCGTCGAACTACGGGTTTTCAGAGAAGTATGCCGCCACTAAACGATTATGAGCACCCGAATGATCCCTACGTATGTACCTTCGTGGAACTTTTGGCTGTGATGCTTGGTAAGCGTTCCAAGCAAACTTCGTAAACTCACTCATAACTTCATCATTGTTGGAAGACGAAGAACCAAAAAATAGCTCGTAAAACATAATTAAAAGAATGTGTTTGAAGGTATTGATAGAAATATTGTTTAAAATTGTGTGTTTAAAAGTGTGTTTGAGGTTGGTATTTATAAGGTTGTAAAGCGGTAAAGGTTTTTTTTTTTTTTTTTTTTTTTTTTTTTTAATATGAAACGGTAAGATTTTTTGAAATTATAGAGTGTATACTATTGGTCGAAATTGAGACCGATAGTTTTTTTTCTTGAACATCTTCCGATATTTGACCACCTAGCCACAATGGTCTCGACCGAATAAAATATCGGTCACATACACACCTCAACCGATATTTATCGGCCCACTGTGACTAGCCTTAGATACTTTAAAGGCCTTCATCTAGCTTGGCATTTTTCTAAGCCAATTTCTTTAAGGATTTCCTAAATATATCTATATTGATTTATGAAATTCCTTTAGATTGATTAACTTGTAAGATTAGGAAAAATGACATTTCGCCCATCATGCTCATCTCAAACCATTGAATTATTTGTTGTTCAATCTTTTTTCAAAAATTTGGTTTTGTAGAACCAAAAATAATATCATCAACGTATAGTTCTACTTGCATGATGTGCTTTCCCTTTTTGCGGAAAGATAGAATAGGATCCATGACACATTTTGTAAATTTGGACATGATCAAGAAATCTAACACTACTTCGTACCACGCTGGAGGTGCTTGTTTCAACTCATAAAGTGCTTTGTCGAGAAGGTATACATGATCTGAAAACTCTTTCATTGACGAATCCTTCTGGTTGTAACACAAACACTTCCTCTTTCAAGTGCCATTTAGAAAGGCGGTTTTGACGTCAATTTGATATATGGTAAATGATTTGTGAGCAACACAAGTGAGAAACATTCTAATAGTCTCAATCCTCGCCACGAAAATGATTTTGAAAAACTAATTCCTTCTTTTTGTCTATATCATTTGGCTACCAATCTTGCTTTGTTCCAAAGAACCTCCCCTTCTTCTTCAAGTTTATTATAGAAGATCCACTTAGTTCTAATGATAGTTTTGTTGGCGGGTCTTGGAACAAAGCGCCAAACTTTAAGACGTTCAAACTCATGTATTTCATCTAGCATTGCAGTCACCCAGTTTGAATCTTGTATAGCTTTTGAAGCTTTTGTAGGTTCAAGTTTACTGATGAAGGGAGAAAAGAAACACCATTCGGGGTTTGTTTTTCAAGTTTGAAAGGGTAAAGATGGATCACCAAAGACTTGTTCTATCAGGTATGCTTATGTCCAGCTCTTTTTGTGAGGAAACGGTCGGTAAAAGGTATGCATATTCGAAGGATCAACATATCTACTAGAAGATTGAGTGATTCACCATCTTCATTAGTAGAATCAGCAAATGGATTAAGAACGACTGATCTTCAGACACTGCATAGGTAGTGTTGGGTTTTAGAGATACTGTTGCTCATATAATTACAACTGCTCGTAGTTTACACATGAAATGCTCTAAGTCATTAATGTTGCTAGTTATGATGATTAAAGCTGCTTATGGAAGTTAAGACTGCTAGAGTACATTAAGACTGCTAACAGACTTCAAGGAAAAATACTCTAAGTAGTTAATGCTGCTAGAAGGAAAGTTAGTGCTGCTAGCTCAAAGTTACTACTGCTGAAGACTTAATGCTGCTAGAGTAAAGTGTTAAAACTGCTGAGTGTTTGTTAATACTGCTGGAGTATTAGAGTCGGTTTATGTTTATAGAATATCTTGTAATGAAAGTTTAGTAATAGATAAATATAGATAAGTTATTTATCTTGTATAGAAAGTCATTGTAAGCTGACTAGTACTCCTTAGTCTATAAAAGGAGGTCCTAGGGTATAGAGTTATATATATATATATATATATATATACACACGAATTTTTATATAGAACTTCAAGGTTGTAAACCCTAATACTTTTGAGTATTCGTATTATATCTATAATATTGAAGTGTTTAGTTTGATATACTTGTGTTCTTGTTTACTGTATAAAAAGTTCTTCTTAAGATCAAATACAAGATTCCGCATTGTGTTTGATAAACTTCAAGGCAGTTTCTATACTCAGTAGTTTTAGATTTATCTAAGATTACTAACCCTTACAAGCTAAGGAATTCGATCAAGTTCATAACTGGGATCAACAAGTGGTATCATAGCTTGTGATCTAGAAGTTGTGATCAAGAAAAACTTGTTTAGACTCAAGGCTGTTCTGATCTTACTGAAGACATGGATTCAGAATCAACACACATGATTACTGCATCAAAGGTACCAATCCTCAAGTCTGGTGAGTATGAGCTATGGAGAATGAGAATTGAGAGGTATATTCAGATGATTGACTACTCTATGTGAGAAGTTATTGAGAATGGTGATACCTTACTGTGACAAATGGTAATTTTCATATTTTAAGTTAATAATAAATATTTATTTATTATTTTTAAACCGAGCATTTCTATGCGTAACTGCATGTTTCTGAGCATTTCTGAACATTTTTTTTGGGAGTTGTCCGGCATATTGTAGCTTACAGTCACTGCTAAAAAAGTCTGTTTTTGTCAGTAAGCGTAAATTATTCTATTTCTGATAGTTACTGACAAGTTTTGTATTTAACTGAGAAGCTTTCTCGTATTTACTGAAAAGCAACCCCACACGCGAACCGACACTACAGTATATAATGGTAGCAGTCAAATAAATGCATTTTTAAGCAAATAATAATATTTTATTATTATTCTGATGAAAACGTCTATAAAAACTTTATTTTGCGTGTACGTGTCCAAAAAGGTCAAAACGGGACTTTACGGTAACATTTAAGCTCACACCGACACACGATACACCAACGAGGAACAAAATTTCTTTCCTTCCCCCCTTGGTGTCGTTTGCCGCCCAACTCCCCACAAGGAGACAAGAAAACTTATCCTAAATACCACTTGGTAGATTATGACACATAATGGTTTTGTTTTTATACCCTAAACACACCACCTAGCAAAACACACATATATTTTATCCTCAAAACCTTCCTATATCATTTTCTCTCTTCCAAAACTCACGACCAACAACAAAATTCAAGATCTATAAAAATCATTTGAAGTTTGAGCTAATCGGGTTGTACTTTCAAGTGTTTTGTGTTAATCGGAACGTATTGTGGGTAAATTTGGTGCAAATTGGAGTTTTTTTGGTCCCTATACCTCTCGACTTTTTCAAGCATTGTAAAGAAAATTCATAAACTCTTTCAATCTTGTCCATTACATGCTCTTATGATGTTTAAAAGTGTTACCAAGTGTTAAATGATGATGTTTTGTTAAATTGAAAAAGCTAAGGTTTGATATATGTTTATGTGTGCTCAACATTTTTGAAGTTTATACAAGTTAGGTTATTTCTTGCTTGTGTGGTAAATCTTGTTGCTTGTGGTACGAGTTTAATGATACAAATGTGATTAGTGTTAATTACGCGAGTTTAAAACGAAATATATTCTTATTTGTGTGTATATATAAATCGGCTAGCTTTTAACAAAAATAAAAATTGGGGTTTTGAAAAACATAAAGTTTTGGCTCTAGTGGTAAAATGGTGAAATTTATGCTTATTAGTTTATTTTAGATAGCTTATTGAAATAAGCACTAGCTTATTGGTTTCGGCTTATTTGTTTTGGGTTTAATTTGGTCTCGACATAAAATGGGCCGAGCCCAACAACTTTCGGCCTAGTTTGACTCTTTGATCGAATTGCTTATTTAAAGTGCTTATTAGCTTATTTAATACTTAACGCCAAATATAACGTAACTAAAAAAGGTTAATTAGTTTTCGAACTAAAAATGGACTATTGGGCCCATTATGGCCTACTCGGCCCAATAAATATTTCGGGTGACAAAAATGAGTTTTGGAATATTTTCGATCTTTTATAAATATTTTGACGTATTAAAACATTATATATCGATTAAAAATGCTTCGAAACCATTTTGACACTTATGGCCTAATTTGGCTACAAAATGGACTTTTCGGCCCAATTTCATGATCTTTTACTTTTATTGACTTTTTGGAATATTTTGACTAAACGTTAAATTTTATTTCGTGACTTATAATTATTTTGGTAATAAACGTTCGTTAATTAAAAACCTAACGAAATATATATTTTAGACCTAAATATATACTTACGGACTAGCTTTGCAAATATTGTTAACAAAAGGGACTATATGAATAAATTGAAACATTGGGAAAAAAATGTAAAAGTTGAATAAACGAAAGGGTCATGCCCGACTTTTCTTAAATTTCAACACTTAGAATATTTTCGGATAAAAACCGACTAAATGACGAAATATGCTATTTTATTATTAAAAATATTAATTTTTCCAAGTTAATATTTTTAAACTTCTTAAGAATATAAATATATGTTATATTTATACACTTACACTTTATTAATTTTTTCTAAATTAAATACTTATAAATTCCTTTTAAAATTATCATTGTATTATAAATAATTATAATATTTATAATATAATAATACCCCACTATCACAATTATCATATTAATTTTTCAATATCTATTTAATTAATTATAAGCCCTAATTAATTAAATGTTTAATTATTAAACCCTATTTAATATATATATGCGATAATATATATATATATAATATATATATATATATATATATATATATATATATATATATATATATATATATATATATGCGAATATATATATATATATATTGTTAAGATCGTTTAAAGCTCGAGGTTGTTTAGACCTCATCCAGGGATTACACAATAATAATGATAAGAACAATACGATGCACAGCGGAATAACAAAAGTATCATTATTATTGCTACAAGGTTTCTTCGTCATCATCTCTAACAACTACTAACAATACAAACGCTAGGCGTCCATTGTAGGAACTTGACGCCTAGACACACACACACCCCTTTACTTGGTGTTACATCTCTAACACCTGTGTATAATAATGAACGCCCCTATCCTCTTTATATAATAGAGGATTAGGGTTACAAAGGATATTTACTAAAAATATAAAGATCTTCTGCGTTTAATAAACTTTCATCCTTTATCTTATTAAGCCCTTCATCTTTCAGTTTTTGTCATCATCAACTCAAATATAATTCCCAACAATCTTCCCCTAATTGATCATGACAAAACTAATATGAAAGATAATCTTCCCCTTAATCCATGCTATATCATCAAGGATCTTCAAGCTGCAATCTTCTAAATATTCTTCCCCTTTTTGTCATCATCAATTAGGGGATAAAAGTAAGCAACTTTGATCTTCATAACCACAAACTAGTACCATACATCCAATTTAGTCTTTCAATGTCTTGAATCGCCCTCCATGAATGAACACCAAAACGCTTTATTTTATAAATGAACTCAAGACAGAAAAATCCCAAATCTTCATTAAAAATACCAACGAGCAATCACAAAAACCTTCACCTTGATGTAGCACATAAATGGTTAATCATTTTAACACTTAAGCTTCCCCTGAAACCCATATTTTAACCATTCGAATCTCCAATTCTGTAGGCTTTGTGTAATGAAGAAGAAAACTAACCATTACCAATTCGATGCTGAAGTAGAATAAACCAACCTTGTGTCCTATATCTTGTACTAAAACTGACTTCGAAAGTATACTTAACATATATAGAGATCGCAATCTCTTGAAAATAATCACTGAGCACAATAACGTAACTCCTTCAAGTGTTTGTCAATTCGTAGTCACCTGAACGAACGAACAAGTTACCTCCTGCAAAAAGGTATGATAAAACACAACCTTGAAAAATTTCACTTCATCGTCAAATAAGCAACGAATAATCCGCTTCACCAATAAGAATAAATTAAAACGAGCCTTTAAAACTTTAAGAACCGAAACCAAAAATCCAAAAATCAAATCTCTTGTGTGTGTGTTCTTCCTCGTGTGTGTGTGTTTTGGAACCAACCTGTTCCAAATCAATAATCAACAATATACGTTTCCCCTCAATTCATGTAATTTCACGTTGAGATGCGATCCCTTAAAAAAGGGATGCAAATTAAAAAGTCTAAAAAGTGTTTTCAACCACTCACAATGTGACATGTGTTCACCAACCATTCCCTCCTTTTTTTCTTATTAAATTTGGTTATGGGGCATTTTGGTCCTTTTAACCCCTTTTTTTATTCCACCCCAAAACTTTAAACGTAAATAACTTTCAAACGATAAACTTTTATGAAAAACCGATTTCACCATAATTTTTAAAAATATAATTCTCTTTAATTTGGTATGCATTATGATATATGAATCGCAACTTTTTTTTTTTCAACTTTTTAAGTAGGTGTTGATTTTCTTGAAATTTTATGCATTTTTAGCTCTAATTTTGCCTAGTTTAAAGGCCGAATTTTGCAAAACTTAAAACATGAAAGTTGTAGCTTTTTGGCCATTCTTTACCCATAAATTTTAATCACTCAAATCCGCTATAATATGAGTGAGATATTGCACGTTAAAGATTAACAATAACTGATGAACGTTATAAAAAATAACTGATGAACCAAAACACTTTGAAAAACAACCGACGCTAACTGATGAACCTAAACACTTTGAAACACAACCGAAGCTAACGGATGAACCTAAACACTTTGAAACACAACCGAAGCTAACTGATGAACCAAAATACTTTGAAAAACAACCGACGCTAACTGATGAACCTAAACACTTTGAAACACAACCGAAGCTAACTGATGAACCAAAACACTTTGAAAAACAACCGACGATAACTGATGAACCTAAACACTTTGAAAAACAATCGACGCTAACTGATGAACCTATAACTGATGAACCAATAATTGATGGACCAATAATTGATGAACCAAAAAAATAACATAACACATGACAATAATTGATGAACCAAAAACACAACACCAGGATAATAATTGATGAACCAAAAAAAATAACAGCACAATGACTGATGAACCAAAAAAATAACACAACACAATAATTGATGAACCTATAACTGATGAACCAATAATTGATGAACCTATAACTGATGAACCTATAACTGATGAACCTATAACGACACAATAACTGATGAACCAATAACTAATGAACCATTAACTAATGAACCTATAACTTATGAACCAATAATTGATGAACCAAAAAGACATAACACCAGGATAATAATTGATGAACCAAAAAAATAACAGCACAATAACTGATGAACCAAAAAAATAACACAACACAATAACTGATGAACCTATAACTGATGAACCTATAACTGATGAACCAATAACTGATGAACCTATAACTGATGAACCAATAACTGATGAACCTATAACTGATGAACCTATAACTTGACAACAACACAATAACTGATGAACCAATAACTGATGAACAAATAACTGATGAACCTATAACTGATGAACCAATAACTGATGAACATATAACTGATGAACCTATAACTGATGAACCTATAACAACACAATAACTGATGAACCAATAACTGATGAACCTATAACTGATGAACCTATAACAACACAATAACTGATGAACCAATAACTGATGAACCTATAACTGATGAACCAATAACTGATGAACCTATAACTGATGAACCTATAACAACACAATAACTGATGAACCAATAACTGATGAACCAATAAACTGATGAACCTATAACTGATGAACCTATAACTGATTTAACTAATGAATAACATCAAAGAAAATGCAAACAATAAATATTAATTACATCCAACAAATACACAAATTGACAATCATTTTAACACAAACAAATTTACTTCTAATCAGTCACAACTTGATACTAAATGAAAACATGACTTTGGGTCGAACACTTGAATATAAAGATATGACGACATAAAAGTCCATATGACTCAAAACGTTTGCACGAACACTGGTAAAAATCTTCAGCTGGTTTACACAAGACCTGAAAAAAAAAGGAAGTAGTACATACTGTGGCTGAGTACAAAAAACTGATGAACAAAAACTAATGAAAAAAACTGATTAAAAAAAACTGATGAAACAATACCAACAGAATATGGAACAGGTTCATAATCATTATCTGTAAAAAAAATTGATGAACTTAAAAAGATAATTTAATTACAAGTAACTGATGAACCAAAAAACACATACCACAGGCCAAATAATTGATGAATCAAAAAACAACACAGGACAATAATTGATGAACTTAAAACACATAACAGAGTACAAGTAACTGATGAACCAAAAAACAACACATAACACATGCCAAATAATTGATGAATCAAAAAACAACACATAACACAGCCAAATAACAGATGAAAAAACACATAACACAGGCCAAAAAATTAAACCATGATAATTGATGAACCTCATTCTAATCTATTCTAACAACACATAACACATAACACAGGGCAAATAATTAATGAACCTCATTCTAATCTATTCTAACAAGTTATTCTAATGAATCCGCAACCTACTAATTAAACCATGATAACAAGCAATAACTGATGAACCTCATACTAATCTATTCTAACAAGTTATTCTAATGAATCCGCAAGCTACTAATAAAACCATGATAACAAGCAATAACTGCTGAACCTCATTCTAATCTATTCTAACAAGTTATTCTATTGAATCCGCAACCTACTAACAAGTTATTCTAATGAATCCGCAAGCTACTAATGAATCTTTTGACCAACGCCTAAACATTTAACCACAAATTAGTCAATGTTCAACTTGACGAAATTCTGCTTGAATAATCAATACTTTTATTTTTAACAAAAATCCATTTTTCTTCCCAAGCATCTCTCATCTCATCTCTCTTAACAAAAATTCATTTTTCTCATTTTTATTTTTTAGCTCTTCATATAAAGATCTGTATTTATTTTATCTTTCAGCAAAAATCTGGTTGAAGCATTTCATCGAGCAGTTAGTGTGCATCTTTATATCTATCACATTTCAACAACAGATCTTCTATGTTTACCTGATTATTATGAAGTCGAAAAGTACAAAAAAAAAAAAAAGTTTTATTAGTTGGTACCTGATGGTGACGGCGTGATGACGGTGTTGCTGACGGCGTGAAGACGGTGATGGTGATGGAGACGGTGATGGTGACGGAGACGGTGATGCGTTAGATCTGATGATGATGATGATGATGATGATGGTATGAAAGGGGATGAGGAGATCGGGATGTGTTGTGTTAGATCTGATGATGATAGTGGTGGTTGGGAGGGTACTAGGAGAATAAACAAATGAAAGAAAAACCTGATAATAGAAAGAAAAAGAGGGAAGAAGGGGATATAGCGGGAAGGAGGAGAAATTACATAAGTATCCTTGAGGGGAAAAAGGAGGGGGGACACGTGGCAGCACCAAAATACTTTTTAGGCTTTGCAAATTTGTGCTACTTTGCAAATGATCCGGACACATTTCACGCTATCACAGACTGGATTAAAATCTCTTTCAAATTTGCATAAAATCACCAATAAGGGAACTGTTTACATGTTAATTAGAATAAGAATACATAAAGCTTGCATGAAACCTTCCATGTCGAGAAACTGTTACTAAATAACATCCTTGTCGACTTTGCATAGTACCGACCCATGATAGATAAGAGATCACCGTCCAATTACAAATACTTAAAACTCCATACGCCACCTTGCATGTAATAAGAATAAGCAATGCTTTTAGCTACTGCCATTAACTCTTGCACCATCCCATGAGAAGGCAAAATAAATCACACCGACCCATTATGAGAGTTTATAAATATAAAAGATTTCACCGTCCAAAAACTTCATAATACATGCATAAGTCGACAATCTAAAGCTGTATCATGCATATATACCACCAGCACAAATGAAAAACCAAAATATTTTCCTTGTCGATCCAGTAAACCATCGAAGCAGTACAAACATATCACGAGCATCATTAACATTTTAAGGCAGCAACACTAACAATCACAGCAGTAGAAACTTACATGGAGCAGCACTAAAAATCAACTAGCAGTATTAATAATCAATGAGCAGCTTTAACATATCATGGCAGCATTAACTGAGATAAACCGAGCAGCTCTAACCGAACAATATTAACTTGCTAGAACAAGCAGCATTAAACAAATAGAGTTAGGGTGTACATCCTCCATAACCTTCAACTTGTAAACCAATGCTAATTAAACTCATCAAGCCAATTGTAATGTAGGAGCAGCAGTTGAAACTTAAACAAACCAATATCCCTATTACTCGTAACCCTTTGCATAATATGCCCAACTATATCGACCTATAATCAAAATATATAGCTGCAACGTCCAGCTCCAATCATTATGTAAGTTTTCCATCGTCCCATGTTACTTGTACAATCTTTAAATATATAATCGATCCATGATAATAAGGAAACCAAATAAAAGATTTGACCAATTAGTGATAATAAAAATCATGAACACCGACCTATGATTATACTTGTTCGAGGTTTAATAATCAGATAATGATTGATTAATAACCAGCCCCACACATGATATTATCTTTCTTAGCAAAAGACAACATGTCTAATATTCCAAAAACCCTAAATCGTTTAAATTGAAAACCCTAAAACCTGAAAAATTTGACCAACCTTAACTGTTCTGCAGCAGATTTCGACGAGCTATATCTTCCAATCCAAAGCTCAGATCGAACATCCCTCCGGTGAGAATATACTTTGATATATAGAGAGCCTCCAGTAAAAATTTTAGCCCGATCCAACAGTTAACGAAGGAGATATCGTCATTCAAAAACAGCCCTGCAGTGAGTTACGAAAATTGAAAGTTATGAATTTTTTTTTGTTTTCTTCGATCTTCGACAAACAAAACCTTGTGAATCCCACGATCAAGAGTCCCTTGACTCTGATACCAATTGTAAAGATTGTTTAAAACTCGAGGTTGTTTAGACCTCATCTAGGGATTACACAATAATAATGATAAGAACAATACGATGCACAGCGGAATAACAAAAGTATCATTATTATTGCTACAAGGTTTCTTCGTCATCATCTCTAACAACTACTAACAATACAAACCCAAGGCATCCATTGTAGGAACTTGACGCTTAGACACAAACGCACACCTTTACTTGGTGTTACATCTCTAACACCTGTGTATAATAATGAACGCCCCTATCCTCTTTATATAATAGAGGATTAGGGTTACAAAGGATATTTACTAAAAATATAAAAGATCTTCTGCATTTAATAAACTTTCATCCTTTGTCTTCTTAAGCCCTTCATCTTTCATGTTTTGTCATCATCAAATCAAATATAATTCCCAACAATATATATATATATTTTATTACTTGTGTATTTTCCGACAACGAGTACTACGCACGGATGTTTCCATCGCACGTAATTTCACCGTACACTTTCAACATGAGCCATCTCTAAAGAGTTTTGTACGATAAACGACTTTTGAAATGTACCTTACCACACAGCAAGAAAGAAATACACGAGCACTTGACACACGTAAACCTTTCAAATGAGTTAAAACGTTTAAAACACGAATATTGCGCTAAGACTTACCATACTGGTCTAGGTCGCTTGTCAAAGCGGTTGCACTGTGTTATTTGTTGACTAGCAGATTGCTACTATTAATGTGAGTTTATAGCCCCATTTTTATACGAATTGTTTTAATAAACCTTGGGGTGAGAAACATGCAAAACTGTTTTCATGGACCAAATTGAAATTTGTTTTTACACACTAGTATACGGATAGCCTAAGTATGTTTGAATCCCATTGCGCCCACTATCATCAACCGTCAATTCCTGCTAGGAAGTGCGTATGATATAAATAGATCTATTGGGGGTGACTCCCCCGTTCGGTTGGCTTGGCAGGTCAACACGAACGTATACCATGTCGGAATTTTGCCGAGTGTCTGGGGATTAACACTCGCGGGGACCCTTGTTTGCTATGCCGGTTTGGCATATTGTTTGTCTAGTTTCGGTTGGATGAGCTTAGTGTTAGCATACAGTTAGAGTGTGTTTGCTGAATTATTTGCTATGCTCCATATATGCTTATTTATTTTAAACCTATGAACTCACCAGCGTTAGCTGACTTTTAGCATGTTTTTCTCAAGCGTTTGAGAATGTATTCGTTGAAGGCAGGGCATGGCATCGATCATAATTACTAGAAATGTTTTTGCACATGCGTTAAACTTTGATTTGGGACAGTCAAGTTAAATGGGCCTTGTTTTATTTAAATTGAACTTGATGTATGACATTTAACTTTGGAAATATAAACTATTTTTTTAAAACGGATTTTTAATCCGTTCTCTATATCTTTGTGTTGTGATTACCGATTTAGTAGCACCCAAACATGTATGCTTCCGCAAATCCAGATTTTGGGGGTGTTACACTTACCTACTGTGGAAACATCTGCTACTGGTGTTAAGACTTTTGTGCCCATTAAGTCTACTGAAGATAAGGCACAAAGAAGATTAGAAGTTAAAGCCAGAAGTACTCTCATGATAGGCATTCCTAATGAACATCAATTGACTTTTAATCCTATCAAGGATGCAAAGTCTCTATTAGCTGCTATTGAGAAAAGATTTGGAGGGAATGCTACTGCTAAGAAGACAAGGAAGAATCTTTTGAAGCAACAATATGAGAACTTTGCTGCTCCAAGTTCTAAGAACCTTGATCAGACCTTTGACAGACTTCAGAAACTTATTAGTCAACTAGCACTTGTGGAAGTATCAATCCCTCAAGAAGATATAAATCAGGGGTTTCTAAGAAGCTTGTCACCAGAATGGAACACACATACAGTGGTGTGAAGAAACAAGGCTGACCTTGATACAATGAGTTTAGATGATTTGTATAACAATCTAAAAGTGTATGAACCTGAAGTCAAAGGGTCATCTAGCTCATCCTCAAGCTCACAGAACTTAGCTTTTGTGTCCTCCTCCAATAACAGTTCTGGCAGTACTAATGAAGCAGTTAATACTGCTCATGGAGTTAGTACTGCTGGCACACAAGTTAATATTGTTGGGTCTGCAACCCTTGATAACTTGAGTGATGTTGTTATCTATGCTTTCCTAGCTGGTCAGTCTACTAGTCCTCAGATTATGCATGAAGATTTGGAACAGATTCATCCAGATGATCTTGAAGAGATGGACTTGAAGTGGCAGATGGCAATGTTGACAATGAGGGCAAGGAGATTTTTGAAGAATACTGGAAGGCAACTCAAAGTCAATGGTCAGGATAATATGGATTTTGATAAATCCGAGGTTGAATGCTACAACTGTCGCAGGAAGGGACACTTTGCAAGGGAATGCAGGGCACCAAAGAGCCAAGACTGCAAGAATGGTAAGAGCTCAAGGAAAGTTGTGTCTGAGGAACCTAAGAATTCTACAGCTTTGGTGTCTTGTGATGGTTTGGGTGGATATGACTGGAGTGATCAAGCAGCAAAAGTACCAAACTTTGCACTCATTGATTATTCTTCTTCTTCATCAAATTCTGACTCTGAGGTATCTAGTGATTCTGGTTGTTCTTAGAAATCTTGTTTAGATGCTGTTGAGGAACTTTAGTCTAGGAATGAAAAACTAATAGAAGATGTAAGGAAGCTAGAGTTAGATAATTTAGGCTATAAAGTAGGCTTAAAATCTGTTGAGCAAAGACTTGAATTTTTAAAACAGAATAATTCCGAGTATGTAGAGAAGACTAATGTTCTTGAAAGTAAGCTTTATGTTAAAGAAAATGTCATTAATGAACTTACTAAAAGGATAGAACATGCTCAAAAAGAAAAAGATGCAACTTATTAGGAAAAAGAAAAATATCAAGTAAAGGTAAATAAGATTGAGTTTGCATCAAATCTAGTGAATAAGACAATTGAGTGCCAACTAATGAGGAAAGGTAGTGGCCTAGGCTATAATGATGTTCCTCCTCCTATTAAAAGTGCGTTTGCACCTCCTTTGAAAGAATTGTCTTGTTTAGTTGAAGTTAATGATAAGCATATAGGTGAGAATAGTAAGTTTACTGGGGAGAAACCTAAGGTTGAAAAGAAATATCCTGATGCACCTATCATTGAAGATTGGGTGTCTAGTAATGATGAGGAACAGGTGAAGTCTACACCTAAGTTAGAAGGTAAAACAGTTAAACCTAGTGTTGAACAGGTTGAATTTGTCAAACCTAGTTTTAGTAAAAAGTTGTCTAGGAGAACTGTTGATTTCTTTGAGCAACCTAGGATGTATACTCACAGGCCAATCCAAAGCTCAGATTGAACATCCCTCCAGTGAGAATATACTTTGATATATAGAGAACCTCCAGTAAAAATTTCAGCCCGATCCAACAGTTAACGAAGGAGATATTGTCATTCAAAAACAGCCCTGCAGTGAGTTACGAAAATTGAAAGTTACGAATTTTTTTTTGTTTTCTTCGATCTTCGACAAACAAAACCTTGTGAATCCCACGATCACGAGCCCCTTGAATCTGATACCAATTGTAAAGATTGTTTAAAACTCGAGGTTGTTTAGACCTCATCTAGGGATTACACAATAATAATGATAAGAACAATACGATGCACAGCGGAATAACAAAAGTATCATTATTATTGCTACAAGGTTTCTTCGTCATCATCTCTAACAACTACTAACAATACAAACCCAAGGCATCCATTGTAGGAACTTGACGCTTAGACACAAACGCACACCTTTACTTGGTGTTACATCTCTAACACCTGTGTATAATAATGAACGCCCCTATCCTCTTTATATAATAGAGGATTAGGGTTACAAAGGATATTTACTAAAAATATAAAAGATCTTCTGCATTTAATAAACTTTCATCCTTTGTCTTCTTAAGCCCTTCATCTTTCATGTTTTGTCATCATCAAATCAAATATAATTCCCAACATATAATATATATATATTACTTGTGTATTTTCCGACAACGAGTACTACGCACGGATGTTTCCATCGCACGTAATTTCACCGTACACTTTCAACATGAGCCATCTCTAAAGAGTTTTGTACGATAAACGACTTTTGAAATGTACCTTACCACACAGCAAGAAAGAAATACACGAGCACTTGACACACGTAAACCTTTCAAATGAGTTAAAACGTTTAAAACACGAATATTGCGCTAAGACTTACCATACTGGTCTAGGTCGCTTGTCAAAGCGGTTGCACTGTGTTATTTGTTGACTAGCAGATTGCTACTATTAATGTGAGTTTATAGCCCCATTTTTATACGAATTGTTTTAATAAACCTTGGGGTGAGAAACATGCAAAACTGTTTTCATGGACCAAATTGAAATTTGTTTTTACACACTAGTATACGGATAGCCTAAGTATGTTTGAATCCCATTGCGCCCACTATCATCAACCGTCAATTCCTGCTAGGAAGTGCGTATGATATAAATAGATCTATTGGGGGTGACTCCCCCGTTCGGTTGGCTTGGCAGGTCAACACGAACGTATACCATGTCGGAATTTTGCCGAGTGTCTGGGGATTAACACTCGCGGGGACCCTTGTTTGCTATGCCGGTTTGGCATATTGTTTGTCTAGTTTCGGTTGGATGAGCTTAGTGTTAGCATACAGTTAGAGTGTGTTTGCTGAATTATTTGCTATGCTCCATATATGCTTATTTATTTTAAACCTATGAACTCACCAGCGTTAGCTGACTTTTAGCATGTTTTTCTCAAGCGTTTGAGAATGTATTCGTTGAAGGCAGGGCATGGCATCGATCATAATTACTAGAAATGTTTTTGCACATGCGTTAAACTTTGATTTGGGACAGTCAAGTTAAATGGGCCTTGTTTTATTTAAATTGAACTTGATGTATGACATTTAACTTTGGAAATATAAACTATTTTTTTAAAACGGATTTTTAATCCGTTCTCTATATCTTTGTGTTGTGATTACCGATTTAGTAGCACCCAAACATGTATGCTTCCGCAAATCCAGATTTTGGGGGTGTTACACTTACCTACTGTGGAAACATCTGCTACTGGTGTTAAGACTTTTGTGCCCATTAAGTCTACTGAAGATAAGGCACAAAGAAGATTAGAAGTTAAAGCCAGAAGTACTCTCATGATGGGCATTCCTAATGAACATCAATTGACTTTTAATCCTATCAAGGATGCAAAGTCTCTATTAGCTGCTATTGAGAAAAGATTTGGAGGGAATGCTACTGCTAAGAAGACAAGGAAGAATCTTTTGAAGCAACAATATGAGAACTTTGCTGCTCCAAGTTCTAAGAACCTTGATCAGACCTTTGACAGACTTCAGAAACTTATTAGTCAACTAGCACTTGTGGAAGTATCAATCCCTCAAGAAGATATAAATCAGGGGTTTCTAAGAAGCTTGTCACCAGAATGGAACACACATACAGTGGTGTGAAGAAACAAGGCTGACCTTGATACAATGAGTTTAGATGATTTGTATAACAATCTAAAAGTGTATGAACCTGAAGTCAAAGGGTCATCTAGCTCATCCTCAAGCTCACAGAACTTAGCTTTTGTGTCCTCCTCCAATAACAGTTCTGGCAGTACTAATGAAGCAGTTAATACTGCTCATGGAGTTAGTACTGCTGGCACACAAGTTAATATTGTTGGGTCTGCAACCCTTGATAACTTGAGTGATGTTGTTATCTATGCTTTCCTAGCTGGTCAGTCTACTAGTCCTCAGATTATGCATGAAGATTTGGAACAGATTCATCCAGATGATCTTGAAGAGATGGACTTGAAGTGGCAGATGGCAATGTTGACAATGAGGGCAAGGAGATTTTTGAAGAATACTGGAAGGCAACTCAAAGTCAATGGTCAGGAAGGGTCACTTTGCAAGGGAATGCAGGGCACCAAAGAGCCAAGACTGCAAGAATGGTAAGAGCTCAAGGAAAGTTGTGTCTGAGGAACCTAAGAATTCTACAGCTTTGGTGTCTTGTGATGGTTTGGGTGGATATGACTGGAGTGATCAAGCAGCAAAAGTACCAAACTTTGCACTCATTGATTATTCTTCTTCTTCATCAAATTCTGACTCTGAGGTATCTAGTGATTCTGGTTGTTCTTAGAAATCTTGTTTAGATGCTGTTGAGGAACTTTAGTCTAGGAATGAAAAACTAATAGAAGATGTAAGGAAGCTAGAGTTAGATAATTTAGGCTATAAAGTAGGCTTAAAATCTGTTGAGCAAAGACTTGAATTTTTAAAACAGAATAATTTCGAGTATGTAGAGAAGACTAATGTTCTTGAAAGTAAGCTTTATGTTAAAGAAAATGTCATTAATGAACTTACTAAAAGGATAGAACATGCTCAAAAAGAAAAAGATGCAACTTATTAGGAAAAAGAAAAATATCAAGTAAAGGTAAATAAGATTGAGTTTGCATCAAATCTAGTGAATAAGACAATTGAGTGCCAACTAATGAGGAAAGGTAGTGGCCTAGGCTATAATGATGTTCCTCCTCCTATTAAAAGTGCGTTTGCACCTCCTTTGAAAGAATTGTCTTGTTTAGTTGAAGTTAATGATAAGCATATAGGTGAGAATAGTAAGTCTACTGGGGAGAAACCTAAGGTTGAAAAGAAATATCCTGATGCACCTATCATTGAAGTTTGGGTGTCTAGTAATGATGAGGAACAGGTGAAGTCTACACCTAAGTTAGAAGGTAAAACAGTTAAACCTAGTGTTGAACAGGTTGAATTTGTCAAACCTAGTTTTAGTAAAAAGTTGTCTAGGAAAACTGTTGATTTCTTTGAGCAACCTAGGATGTATACTCACAGGCCAAGAGGTAACCAAAGAAATTGGAATAACATGATGTCACAAAGGTTGTGGAGTGACTTTGAGATGTTTAACAAGGCTTGTTATCACTATGGTAGTTTTGAGCATTTACAGGAAAATTATTTTTACTATCAAAAGCCTGTTTGGAACTATGCTAGGAGGGTGAATCATCAAAGTTTTTCTAAAAATATTCACCCACATACTAAAAGAAATATAGTTCCAAAAGCAGTTCAAATGAGATCTGGTTTAGTATCAGTTAAAACTGCCAAGCAAAATGTTTCTAAACCAGCAGTAGTAACTAATACTGATAGATCAATTAGTACTGCTAACTCAAAAGGAACAGTGAATGGTGCTAAATCCAGGTTAAAGTTTTTAAATACAACACATTCATTTGTAAAAAGGCCTATTCAAAAGAATACAACATTTAGTGCTGCTAAGGCAAAAGCAGTATTTATTACTGCTAAGTCAAAAGCAGTAACTGATACTGTTTTGAGAAATCATTTTTATGCTGTAAAGGCCTCAGCTTATTGGATCTAGAAACCAAAAGTTAAAGTTTTAGATCATGTTTCCAGAAGCAGCAATGCATGAATAGTTTTAAAGAAATACAATTACATTGATGCACAAGGCAGATCCAAGTCAGTAATGGCTTGGGTCCCCAAGAGAAACTGATTTTCTTACTTTATGTGCAAGGCAATCCACAGGTGGAATTTGAGGATGAAGGAGTTTTTGACAGTAGATGCTCTAGGCACATGACAGGGGACATGTTCTATCTTGAAGATTTTGAAGAAATTGATGGTGGATATGTTGCTTTTGGGAGTAATTCCAAAGGAGGGAAAATCACAGGCAAAGGTACAATTAGAATTGGTAAATTAGATTTTGAGAATGTGTACTTTGTAAAAGAGCTTAAGTTTAATCTTTTTAGTGTCTCACAAATGTGTGACAAAAAGAACAGTGTTCTTTTTACTAACACTGAATGCTTTGTCTTGTCTCCTGACTTTAAGTTGACTGATGAAAGTCATGTTTTACTTAAGGTTCCTAGAAAAGACAACATATACAGTGTTAATTTAAAGAACATGGTTCCCAAAAGAGGTTTGACTTGTCTCTTTGCAAAGGCCACATCTGATGAATCTAAGCTTTGGCATAGAAGGCTTGGACATTTAAATTTCAAAACAATGAATAAATTGGTTAAGGGAAATCTTGTAAGTGGGTTACCTTCAGAAGTTTTTGAAAATACTGAAATCTGTGTTGCTTGTTAGAAGGGAAAATAACACAGAGCTTCTTGTAAGACCAAAGCAGTGAACTCTATAAATCAGCCTTTACATATGTTGCACATGGATTTATTTGGACCAACATTTGTGAAAAGTATGATGAAATAGATGTATTGCCTAGTTGTCACAGATGATTATAGTAGGTTTACTTGGGTTTTCTTTTTAGCATCTAAGGATGAAACCAGTGGCATTCTTAAGGCTTTCATAACCAGGATAGAAAACCTAGTTAATCATAAGGTTAAAGTGATAAGATGTGACAATGGAACTGAGTTCAAGAACATGGATATGATCCAGTTTTGTGAGTTGAAAGGTATTGAGACACAGTATAGTGTAGCTAGAACTCCTCAATAATTGAGGCTGCTAGAACAATGTTAGCTGATTCTAAATTACCTACTACTTTTTGGGCTGAAGCAGTCAATACTGCTTGCTATGTGTAGAATAGAAGTAAAGTAGTTAAGCCTCACAACAAGACCCCTTATGAACTTTTACATGGTAGAAAACCATTGTTAGATTTCTTAAGACCATTTGGGTGTCCTGTTACTATCTTGAATACCATAGATCACTTAGCCAAGTTTGATGGCAAGGCTGATGAAGGTTTCTTTGTTGGATACTCAATGAATAGCAAAGCTTTTAGAGTGTTCAATAGTAGGACCAAAAATGTGGAAGAGAACTTGCATGTTCGGTTTAGTGAGAGTACACTTAATGTTGCAGGGAGTGAACCAAACTGACTGTTTGATATTGATTCACTAACCAAGACAATGAATTATGAGCCATTTGTTGCAGGTACACAATCTAATGAGTATGCAGGTACAAAAGCTAATACTAATGCAGGTACACAAACTGGGAAGGAGACTAAACCTGTAAAGAAGTACATTTTGCTACCCATATGGACTGCAGATCCACCTTTCTCAACCTAAGCGTCAAAGAGTTCACAAGAATATGACCTTGCTGAAGATCCAAAAGATGATAAAGAAGATGATGCAAAATCTTCTGATGATGATTTAGTGGTTAATGAAGGAAAGCAGACTGATGAACATGTAAAGGATGATGTATCAGATATTATTGCCAATGAAGAGAATAACACTAGCAGTATTAACTCTATTAATACTGCTAAGCCAAGTGTTAATGTTGTTGACAAGGAAGGCTTTGCTTTTGATGAGGATGAATATCTACATGATCCAAACGTGCCTCTATTGGAAGAAATATATCCTGATACTGATGATGATGTACTTGGTGCAGAGGCTGACTTAACCAATATGGAAGATGTAGTTCCTGTTAGTCCTATTCCAACTACAAGAATTCACATGGACCATCCTAAAGAACAAATCATTGGAGAGCCACAATCTGCTGTTCAAACAAGAAATATGACAAAAGGTTTAAAGGAACAAGGTTTCTTTGCTCGATCCTTTCATCAAAGAGACAGTCATAAAGACCTTCAAAACTGTTTGTTTGCTTGTTTTCTATCACAAGTAGAACCCAAGAATGCTCATAAAGCATTACAGGATCCAAGCTGGGCGGAGGCTATGCAAGAAGAGCTTCTACAATTCAAGCTTCAAGAAGTTTGGACTCTGGTAGATTTTCCTAATAGGAAGAGGGCAATTGGTACTAAGTGGGTTTTCAGATGCAAAAAGGATGAAAGAGGTATTGTGATTAGAAACAAGGCAAGGTTATTAGCTTAGGGATACACTCAAGAAGAAGTCATTGATTATGATGAAGTATTTGCTCCAGTTGCAAGAATTGAAGCTATAAGATTATTCTTGGCATATGCTTCTTACAAAGATCAAATGGATGTGAAGAGTGCTTTTCTATATGGGACAATTAATGAAGAAGTTTATGTTTCTCAACCACCTAGTTTTGAAGATCCTAATTTTCCTAACAAGGTTTACAAGGTGGAGAAAGCACTTTATGGTTTACATCAAGCTCCTAGAGCTTGGTATGACACATTGTCAAAATATCTGTTGAACAATGCTTTTAGTAGAGGGAAGATTGACAAGACTTTGTTTATCAGAAGGTACAAAGATGATATCTTGCTAGTTCAAGTTTATGTTGATGATATTATCTTTGGATCAACAAACAAGGTGTTATGTGTTGAATTTAAGAAGCTAATGCATGAAAGATTTCAGATGAGTTCTATGGGTGAACTCACATTCTTCTTAGGGTTACAAGTCAAGCAAACCAAGGATGGCATATTTATCAGTCAAGATAAGTATGTAGCTGAAATTTTGAAGAAGTTTGGGTTTAATGATGTGAAGCCTGCAAACACAAAAAGGGAAACTTCCAAGCCTCTCTTCAAAAATGATGATGGTAAAGAAGTTGATGTCCATTTATACAAATCAATGATTGGCTCATTGATGTATCTTACCGCTTCAGGACCTGACATTATGTTTGCACTGTGTGTCTGTGCCAGATATCAAGTTACACCAAAAGTTTCTCATCTTAATGCTATGAGGAGAATTTTTAGATACTTGAAAGGTCAACCCAAATTGGGCCTATGGTATCCAAAAGATTCACCTTTTGATTTGGTTGCATACACTGATAGTGATTATGCTGGAGCTAGTTTGGATAGAAAATCAACAACAGGAGGTTGTCAATTTCTAGGATACAGGTTGATTTCATGGCAGTGCAAGAAATAAACTGTGGTTGCAAATTCCACAACAGAAGCTTAGTATGTAGCTGCTTCAAGTTGCTGTGGACAAGTGCTCTGGATTCAGAATCAATTGCTGGATTATGGGTACAATTTTATGCATACAAAAATATATATTGATAATAGCAGTACTATGTACATTATAAGAAATCCTGTTTATCACTAAAAAACAAAACATATTAAGATAATTCATCATTTTATAAGAGATTGTTATGAAAAGAAGTTAATTCAAATTGTTAAAATTCATACTGATAATAATGTTGCAGATTTGCTCACAAAAGCTTTTGATGTGGGTAGATTTCAATTTTTGGTTGTCAGTATTGGAATGATTAATCTTTGAAAATTCTTATCTCTTTGTGATTTTGTAAAGTTTGTAAGGATCAGTACTGTTATTAGGTCAATAAATTGTTTCTACTGCTAAGTATACTTAGTGTTGCTAGTTTACTTAAAACTACTGTGTTAATGTTGCCAGTTATACTTAGTACTGCTAAGTATAATTGATGATTTGATTATTGTAAATTGTGTTATGTTTGTGGTTTTGTGTTTTTGGGACTAATCTTTTGCAGGATAAGCTGAGAAAAGTGCTGGAGTGCTGATTATTAAGCTGTTAGGAGTGGAAATTGAGTTCATGCTGCTAGGCATAAGTTAGTGCTGCTAAGCCTAAATTAGTGCTGCTAGGTTTCTGCTGCTATGTTTGAGAGTACAGGGTACTGTTTTAGAAATATGAACGATTAAGGGTTTATATCCTTCAATTATTCACACAAGTGTTTTTATCCGATCAAAACTCTCTCAAACATAAACCCTAACTCGTTTTTTCATAACATGATCGCATTTTTTCAAAACCCAGAGAAAGTGAAGGTTTTACTGAAATCATAGATTTTCTCAATGTTACTCATATTAAGTATGCATTAACAGTAAATCCTACCATATATATTTCCATCATCAAACAATTTTGGGATACTGCTAAGGTCAAAACTATTGATGAGGAAGTACAAATTCATGCCCTTGTGGATGGGCAGAATATTCTTATTACTGAGGCATTTGTTAGAGAAGTTCTTCATCTAGCAGATGTTAATGGAATTGAGAATCTTTCAAACTCTACAATTTTTGGAAACCTTGCACTGATGGGGCATGAAAGGCAAAGTAATTCTTTAAAATTTTCAAAAGGTGCCTTCTCTCCACAGTGGAAATTCTTAATACACACTATCTTATAGTGTCTTAGTCCAAAGACTACTGGTTGGAATGAGTTCAGTAGTAATATGGCTTCATCCATTATCTGCTTGGCTAAAAATCAAAGATTCAATTTTTCAAAATTAATTTTTGATAGTGTGGTTAAGGGCTTGGATAGTTCTTCAAACAATTATTACTTATATCCAAGGTTTTTGCAACTTCTTATGGATAAACAATTTACAAATAAAAAGGTTCATAACAAGGTTTATCCTGTGCTCTCTCTCACACTAAAAAGATTTTTCTAACATGAAGATGGAGGGAAAGGACTTTTCTGGCATAGTTACACCATTGTTTCAAACAATGTTGGAACTAGGTCAAATTCAGGGTGAAGGTTCAGCACTCCCAGCTGATACGCATCACACACCCACAATTTTACCATCTACATCTCACCCTCAAAAGACCTATACCCGTAGGTTCACCAAAAAGGGCACTCAGCTACCTCAGGCTAGTGCTAGTATGGATGCAGATGAGGCTGTGCATAAAGAGAGGGTTCACAGTTTAGAAAGGGCTACCACTACTGCTTCTAGCTTAGTAGCAGAGCAGGGCAGAGGTAACATAAGTAAGACCCAATCTAAGGAAACTTCTAATGAATCAAGTTTCCATGCAACCGATTCAGGTGAAGGTCCTAGCCAAACGGAAAACATGAGGGGCGTAGATGCTCAGGCTAGGACTGAGGCTATGCTTAACTGATGAACTCAAATAAGTATATTTTATTATCATCATTTATCCTATTTATTTGACTTGTTTTATTATATTTTATATGAGAATTGATACGTTAATGTTTACTTTTGTAATTCTCAGGTAAAAACAAGTATTATGTGAAACTTGGCCATTTTGGACTAATAATGGAGCAAAACAAGCAAGATGTTAAGAGTCTACTGAAATGTACAAGATCAAGATCATTCTGCTCCAGATACGCCGCAACATACTTCATACATACGGCGTATCACTATCAAGATTTCACAAGTTACAATCCAAGACTGCAAAGGACATGCGCCGTATAGAGAAATGGAGTTACGCCGCATCTTAAGGCGGTGTACGAATATTCCTGAATATATTAATCTTAGACCCCACGCGAAGTTAAGTCAATGCGCCGCATCTACTTATCCTATGCGCCGCATCTAACCCTCAGACAGAAACTATAAATACCCCAAAGTCAGACGAATTTTGTGTGCAAGATACCATACGTACGAGTACCAAACCAGAGACGAATTCAGACGTATTAGCAGCACAAGACACACCCTGAACGAAGATACAAGAGCTGTAAGAAGGTCCTGCATGTATTCAATTCATTAAGTAATTTTGTTTTATTGTATTAGTACACTTTAATTCATCAGGATTGATGGGCTGATGTCATGTGACTACGGAATATCATGCGCACCCCTTAAAATTGCTTTCCCATTAATTAAAGTTTATATGTTGATGTCTTTGGTGACTTTTATTAGTGCATTGATAACCTCTGTGTCTAGCTGAGCATTGCTTGGGTCGCCATGCCCCTTCCTCGCCTATTTATTCTATCGTTTCTAGGATAGTGGGATAGACATAAGTGATCATTAAGGGTTTACTCGCCGATAAGATTAGAGCCAACGAGAAAGGGTTAGTTATATACACTTCATATAAAACTAGCAATAAAACAAGTGACAAGCTACTTAATTATCAGGACAGGTCTTCTTATTGTCTCAAGTATCTATCTGTGTACGTGTGTGCTAATCGCTGATTCGTGCTCATTAGTTTAGTTTACTATTTAATCATAACCAAACCGTGCCAGTCTCTCAAGCTGAACCCCCTTGCGTTAGATTAGGTTATATAGCTAATTTAGGATATTAAAATACTGATTAGAATAACTAGATAATACGTTCCACTCTTAGTGATCGACACTCTACTTACCATTATATTCATACTGACCGGGTACACTGCTCGTTAAGTGTGTGTGTTATTGATAAGTCGGCTAAATATAAATTTAAAACTTGAGTAGGCATTAATACTGCTAAACCGCAACAACACGCGCACGCATCAAGTTATTGGCGCCGTTGCCGGAGAGTGAATTGTTATTATCTGTTAATTTGATTAGTATTTTAATTAGGTTTTTCTTTTTAGTTTTTTTTTTAGATTCTAATCACTAACCCGTTGTATATTAGATAGATTGCATTCATTGTATAATTTGCATATTTTCTGTTTTTGTGTGTTTTTATTTTCTGTAATTTTTGTTTCTTTTTGATTGTTCTTATTTTTATTTTTATTTTATGTATTTTTCTGCATTCTGCTATCGTTGTACTGTGCTAATACAAACGATACGGCGCATCTGTTTTCACAGATACGGCATATTGCGTTTAATTTTTATAAAATACAACGCTTTTAATAAATTCGAGTACGACGCATCTTTCCCCAAGATACGGCGTATTGTGTTTTTAATAAGAAATTTTTCTAAACTCTAACGCCATACGACGCATCTGTTTTAACAGATTCGACGTATTTTCTAATTAAATTAAAAACAGTTTTCGAATTATTAAACAGATACGACGCATCGATCTCTATCGATACGGCGCATCTTCTAAATAAAAAATCTTGTATTTTGAAACGTAACGAAAATACGGCGCATTAACTTTTGTTAATACGACGCATTTAATTTTAATTAATATAATCGATTTTTGATAATTTAAACTGGATACGGCGCATTCTAAAATTATAAGCGGCATATATGTTTTTAGAATAAAAGTCTGATTAAATTTTAACGTAATAAGATACGGCGTATCCAACTTCCTGGATACGGCGCATCGTTTGCAGATATCAGCCATTTTTATTCTTTATATTCGTTTCTGCATTCATTAATTCCTCTTCTAGCAAACAGATCCAACTGATGATTTTGCCTATGATGACAGGTTTTGCTATGGAAGATATGTCATTGAACGGATATCTTGCTAAGGAACTTATGAAAGATAAGCACAATGAAAAGTCCCGCACCAAAAAGCTGTTAATTCTGGAAATTGATGAGGAGTGTGATAACTATGAAGTTAGCTTGAGCAAGTTCCCAGCATTAAGCATTACTAAAAGCTCAGAATTGGAAAAGGAACTCTTGCTTTCGGATTCATTCGAAGGTTTCAATGCTATTACTTGCAACTTACCTACGATCGATGCTTTACTATCTCAAACCAACCTGCCCTGCTACTCAGTGGATGTTTTTGAAGATGTCAACTTCAATGTGCTCATGATTGATGCCGATTTATTCTCTTGGGAGACCCCTCTTGAAGCTACTTATAAGGAATTCAAACGCTTATGCAATATTGAAGATGGGATATTCTCTTATGATTTACTAATGAGCTACACTGAAGATGAATTGTTACTCTTATGGCCAATCATTGAATCTAAAGGATTAACTTGGACTACTATCGAAGAAAAAGATGGGAAATTCCAAATTGAATACATGAACTCAGCAAATGCAGTCAACAAATCAAGCAACAAAAGCTATGAAGTCCAACCTATACAAACTTCTTATATGCCTTATTCCGAACAGTATTGGGGATTAGATAAAAGCTATCTGGATAACGAAAGAATGTATGCTGAATCGGAGATATTATTTCATGGAAAGTTGGTAAGGTTGATGGATATCTCTTTAGAAGAGTGGCTTGAACTTAAATACGGCGATCCCAAATTTGCTCCTATGAATGAAGTCAAATGGATTGTGACCTCATGGTTGACACGAAGTTTTAAAGAACAATTTAATGAGTTCATGGAGATAAGATGGAACATGATTGGTAACACTAGCTTTGACGTTAACCACGATCCTAACAATGTTGATTTTTCAAATTGGTTAGCTAGTAAGTTCAATACCCATAAGAGCATGGACCGAGCTACTAAAGATGTGTTATGGGTATATTGGATGAGAGGGGAAGATGAGGAAGTAGAGAGCAACAATGGATCGTCAGATGACAATTCAACAATCAAGGAAGGCATTGAAGAATTATTCAGAATAGACATTGATCTGCTCAATTATGAGACTCCCTTGTGCGAACAGTTCAAAGAATTTAATTACCTTCTTTAAGTCGACGCTGATGTGCTAACTGGAGATCTACCGAGGTTCAAAACTTATGATGAGTTCAAAAACACCTGGTACTACGAATGGAATGACCAAATACCATGGGTTTGGGATAAACCATGGGAATTTGGGCATATTGATCACACTTGTAAACCTTTCCGCTTCAAGGATGGATTTAGTGAATGGCCAACCTGTGATTATAAGAATGATGGAACCTGTAATGGGGGAAGTATAATTGGAATGAAACGGGTTGGAAACAATGTATACTTTGAAGACGATGATTGGTATGAAAAAGTTGAAGACTGCCCACGTAGAGCAGAAGCTTTGCAAGAAAAAAGTAGAATCAACTACTTAAAAGAACTTAAGGGAGCATCGAACACTACTTTCTGGGAATGGGTGAATGGACAATTTGATGATTACACAAAGCTTAGTCGATGCTTACAATGGGAATTGAAAAAAGAGTGGGATGAGATTCAAGATAATTATCAAGCCATTAACATGGTTAATTGTGATCCCTACAATGATGACGATGAGTCACAAGAAGAAATAATTGATGAACTTGATGACTATTTATATAAGGGCCCTTATTCCAAGTTTGTTGATAAAGAAGAAGAAGAATTCATCGAGAGAAAGTGTCGACTACTTGGGATCCCTTATAGTGACCCACCCATGATAATTTCTGAAAAATTTAAAATCATCAAATACTCTTTGGGACCATATGAGGAATATGTTGCAACGAAGACCAAAGAATATATTAGATTAAGTCGAACGGAAGAAAATGTTGCGGAGCTATACGGTAACATCTTTCGGATGAAAGATGAAGGATGGCGCGTAACAAGAACTAAATAAGGAGCTGAACGTGAGTCTAACTTGAAGACTCTGGAATAAAGACAAGTGCTGACCGGGAGACAACCCGAAGAATTTTTACATTCTGTTTTGTGTCGAGTCCGTCAGACCTGCAGAAGATGCGGCGTATCTCCATCATAAGATGCGACGCATCACTTGCACTGGTCATATCTTATTTAATTTTCTGCATTTTTATTTTTAACTTTAAAACTTTCTGTCAGTTTATTTAATGCGGCGCATCCCTGGTTAAGGATGCGACGCATCTTTTATTCTGATTCGTATTTATTCCAGGCTCGATACGGCGTATCTTTTTCCATAAGATACGGCGTATCGACTGACCTGATAATTTACAATTTTAATTTTTTAAGTTTTATTTTTACTAACTACTAATGTATTATGCAAGTTTGAACCTTCTTAACTCAGGTGTGTTAAAGTCTGAATGGTATTATAGATTCCTGCATTTCTGTGGATACATCATCTATGAAGCTTAAACGTTCTACTCCACAAGAAAGTTGATTTTTGCTCTTATACGAATAATGGAGGATCATACCGAGCAAATCTCAGGGGAGTTTTTCTGTTCTAATTCTTTTATTTTCCAGTTTTTAACTTTTGACACAAACAACGAGGACATTGTTTAACTTAAGTGGGGGGATGGAGAATTAGAACACTTACTTGTCCTAAACTTTTTCAAAATATGCTTAAAATATACTTAATATGCTTAAATTTTAACATTTTTATAGCATGTTTTTGTTTAAAGTCTAAATTACATAGCTGCACACATAACATTATTTCCAAAAATTGTGAACTTATCAAAATTCACAAATCTATGAGTGTGCCGGTGACTTGTAAACTTTAGAACTTGGCTTATATACTATTCGAGACCACCATAATAAGTATTATCTATATAATTGGAATGACTTGTCTAAATTGGTAAATTTATAGGATTACACCCAAATAGCCTTTATATGTTATGTTATATTAACTAACTACACTGGTTAGTTAACCCCCGTATAAACCCTTTGTTACTCTCACTTTTAGAGTAAGATACCCCCTAGAAAAACACTCAGAGCCATTCCTTTCGTTTCTTACACCTTTGTTATAATGTTTCGATACACCCTTACACCTTAGCCTACCCTGTAGATTAAAATCCGTGGTTAATTGCTTTAGGCAAAGTGTGTTTCCTTACATTACCTGTGTTCGCGTGCGTAATTCATTATCTTTGGTTAGGTCGGGAAATTGCACAATGCAATTGGTATGAAAGTAAATATTGTATAACTTTGAGTTTATTTTTCGTGTGTTTACTACTTTCACTATTACAGTTATTTCTGAAAGTATGAAGAGTATGGAAAAATTATCCGGAAAAATAGTGATAGAAAAGTTGTGAAATTTTACACATATATGTTGATGTCAAAAAAAAAAAAAAAAAAAATCGAAAAAATAGAAAAGAAAAAGAAAAAGGAAAAGTTGGAAGTTTGTTTTAACCAACTTATGTAAAGTTTTGTATTAAGTGGGAGATATCACCACTAATTGTTGTTATATATTATATTTATGGATTGAATGGGAGTTGGCCGTTATGGGAACGCCAACTAGGATTATTCTTTGATTGAGATCTTGTTGAGTATAATTCGTGTCTACCAAAAGCGTGTGTTTCAAGTGTTAAAGCGTGAGTTATTCAATGATATGAGTCTTATTCATGGGATGGTTGGGAAAGTAATTTACCACGCTTAGGATTTTAATTTATCTGTTTTGTTTATTTTTCATTTTACACCAATTTGTATCCCAAATATTATCCATACCCTACATCATTCTTTATGCAAACCTTTGATTTATTGAGATTAGGGATTTGAGCAATCTTAAGTATCGTAGTCGTGGATTCGGCTATGTATTTATGATTTTGTCGCCCTTTTTGATATAATATTATTGGTAAAGATTATTTGGTCCTATCTTTAGCCCATTCGAGTTAAGGATTTGAGCAATTGCAAGTATCGTGGTCGTGGATTCGATCATGTATTTGTGATTTTGTCGCCTTTTCTGGAATGTGAGATCGATAGAGATTAAGAAGAATGATTAACCCTTAACCAACAAACCCTTTTTACCGCTTTAGACTTGTCATTCCTTGGCTTTAGTGGGGGAGATGCGTATACTTGCCAAGCTTATGATAGAATATTCGTCACGACTGGACAGTTAAATGATTAGATTTGCTTTTATCAAAATATTTTATTTTATTTCTAATTCGTTAAGTGTTTGGTTGTGCAATTATGACAAAACGAATACATCCTTAAATATAAAAATAAATCCTAATATCTTTTAGGATACATTTTCATAAGATTTATTCTAAGGTTTACTTAGGGACAAGTAAAGTTCAAGTGGGGGGATATTTGAAAAACTCAAATAAGTACATTTTATTATCATCATTTATCATATTTATTGGACTTGTTTTATTATATTTTATATGAGAATTGATACGTTAATGTTTACTTTTGTAATTCTCAGGTAAAAACAAGTATTATGTGAAACTTGGCCATTTTTGACTAATAATGGAGCAAAACAAGCAAGATGTTAAGAGTCTACTGAAATGTACAAGATCAAGATCATTCTGCACCAGATACGCCGCAACATACTTCTTACATACGGCGTATCACTATCAAGATTTCACAAGTTACAATCCAAGACTGCAAAGGACATGCGCCGCATAGAGAAATGGAGTTACGCCGCATCTTAAGGCGGTGTACGAATATTCCTGAATATATTAATCTTGGACCCCACGCGAAGTTAAGTCAATGCGCCGCATCTACTTATCCTATGCGCCGCATCTAACCCTCAGACAGAAACTATAAATACCCCAAAGTCAGACGAATTTTGTGTGCAAGATACCATACGTACGAGTACCAAACCAGAGACGAATTCAGACGTATTAGCAGCACAAGACACACCCTGAACGAAGATACAAGAGCTGTAAGAAGGTCCTGCATGTATTCAATTCATTAAGTAGTTTTGTTTTATTGTATTAGTACACTTTAATTCATCAGGATTGATGGGCTGATGTCATGTAACTACGGAATATCTTGCGCACCCCTTAAAATTGCTTTCCCATTAATTAAAGTTTATATGTTGATGTCTTTGGTGACTTTTATTAGTGCATTGATAACCTCTGTGTCTAGCTGAGCATTGCTTGGGTCGCCATGCCCCTTCCTCGCCTATTTATTCTATCGTTTCTAGGATAGTGGGATAGACATAAGTGATCATTAAGGGTTTACTCGCCGATAAGATTAGAGCCAACGAGAAAGGGTTAATTATATACACTTCATATAAAACTAGCAATAAAACAAGTGACAAGCTACTTAATTATCAGGACAGGTCTTCTTATTGTCTCAAGTATCTATCTGTGTACATGTGTGCTAATCGTTGATTCGTGCTCATTAGTTTAGTTTACTATTTAATCATAACCAAACCGTGCCAGTCTCTCAAGCTGAACCCCCTTGCGTTAGATTAGGTTGTATAGCTAACTTAGGATATTAAAATACTTATTAGAATAACTAGATAATACGTTCCACTCTTAGTGATCGACACTCTACTTACCATTATATTCATACTGACCGGGTACACTGCTCGTTAAGTGTGTGTGTTATTGATAAGTCGGCTAAATATAAATTTAAAACTTGAGTAGGCATTAATACTGCTAAACCGCAACGACACGCGCACACATCATTAACATTCCCAATGATGCACCACTGGGGAGTGGTAACACACTCCGAAGTGTTGAGGGTAGTATGGAACAAATAAATGAATTGATGGCTACTGTTACCAAATTGTCAGAACAGGATCTTGACCTTCAACAAACAGCTACTTCTCAATGTGATGAAATTAAAATGCTGAAGAGAAGAGTTAGGTTTCTAGAAGGGGTACAGAGGTCAAGAACCCACAAACTTAAAAGAATACAAAAGGTGGGTACAGTTCAAAGGGTGAAATCCTCTATTTCTAAAGATGTTCTCAAGGTGTTAAAAGAGAATGCTCCCAAACAGGAAGGAATGAGAGCATGGTTGTAGGGGAGAATACTGAATTTGATGCTGTTATGCGTGATGGTGATGAAAATGTTGCAGAAAAGTTGGTGAATGATGCAGAAAAAGTTAATGTTGCTGAAGTAGTTTCTACTACTATTGTTGAAGAAGTACTAGTTAGTGCTGCTAATGAAAATTTTAATGTTGCTGGTACAAAAAACAGTTTCTACTTCTAGTGTTGATTTGATGAATGATGAAACTGTTTCAGCACAAGCAATGATTGAGTTGAAGACATCAAAACCACCAGTAAAAGGAATTGTCATTCTTGAACCCATAGCAACAACAACAAAACAACCACAACCAACTGAGTACACTGGAAAGGGAAAGAGTGTACTTATTGAAGAACCACCTGTTAAACAAATGTCAAGAGTAACACAACTAAAGCAAGATGCAGAGGTTGCAGAAGCTTTAGCTGCATAATTTAAAGAAGAGAACAGGATTATTGCTGAACAAAGAAGGGCTGCAGCTGACAAAGAACCTCAAAAACTAGCATTGATCAATGAATGAGATGATGAAACAGTCCAATGTGATGCTGATTGGGAACTTGCTCAAAAACTTCAACATGAGAACATGAAACAGTCCAATGTGATGCTGGTTGCTAAAAGAGTTCTTTGAACAAAAGAGAAAATTTTATGTTGCAGAAAGATTAAAGGCTAAGATGTTGAAACCACCCACCAAAGCTCAAAGAAGAAAGTTTATGAGCAATTATCTCAAGAACATGAAGGGCTGGAAGCTAAATGTTCTAACTCACTTTGATGATGGCAAGATTCAAGAGATGTATGAAAATGCAAAAAGGGAGATTAGTGCATTTGAGCCTATGGAAAAAGAGATAATGGTGAAAGAGGTGCAAGGAAGCTCTAGTTCTAAAAGAGCAAGAGAAAAGTTGGTTAAGCAGGGTAGTAAGAAGCAGAAATCTGAACAAATTAAAGAGCAAGCAGAAACAGAGCAAAAGCAAGAGCAAGAGCCAAAGGAACAAGTTAATGAGCAGAAAGCTGATGTTGAAGATGACAATGATAAAGTACAAATGCAAGCACTTACAGAACTTGCATTAGTCAATGAAGATGAAGTTATGGATATCGTTCCTCTCAAGATCAAACTTCCCATAATTGCTTTTACTTCAGGAATACATGGTAAGACAGCATATTGGGATATTAAAAGAGCTGGTGGAAACTCTATGAGATTTATTAGTTTTCTACAGATGGTACATCATTTTGATAGAGAGGATATGGAAACTCTATGGAAGCTGTATAAAGATAAATTTGGTCTTAACAGGCCGGAACAAATATATGATAGAGTCATATGGGGATATTTGAAGGTGATGTTTGAACCACATCATGAAGATGAAGAGTGGAAAAGACTAAGACATAACATAGTTTTGTCTTGGAAGCTTTATCAGTCTTGTGGAGTTCATGTTTTAGATGTACATGGTCTGTCAATTTACATGCTTGTAGAGAAGGATTATCCTCTACAATATCAGAAGGACATTGTTCATCAAATGCTACATGGAAATAGAAGACTCCAACTTTAGTATCCTTATGATGAAACAGCATATCAGCTACTTAAAAAGATGGAAAGCATTCTCACACCCAAAGAAAAGAAACAAAATTAAGTGTTTGGAGGCATCCTTCTAGTTTTTGTTCAAGCTATGATTGAAACTTGATGATTTTAGGAGAAAATATCAAGTTTAGGGGAGGATTGTTGGGTTTTAGAGATACTGCTGCTCATGTAATTACAACTGCTCATAGTTTACACAGGAAATGCTCTAAGTCATTACTGCTGCTAGTTATGATGATTAAAGCTACTTACGGAAGTTAAGACAGCTAGAGTACATTAAGACCGCTGACAGACTTCAAGGAATAATACTCTAACTAGTTAATGTTGCTAGAAGGAAACTAAGTGCTGCTAGCTCTAAGTTACTACTTCTGAAGACTTAATGCTGCCATAGTAAAGTGTTAGTACTGCTGAGTGTTTGTTAGTACTACTGGAGTATTACAGTCGGTTTATGTTTATAGAATATCTTGTAATGAAAGTTTAGTAATAGATAAATATAGAAAAGATATTTATCTTGTATAGAAAGTCATTGTAAGCCGACTAGGACTCCTTAGTCTATAAAAGGAGGTCCAAAGGTATAGAGTTATATACATATACTGTAACAATTCGTATTTTCTGGGTCATTATTTAACCACTTTCTTTCACTTATTATTTAATTTCGCGGATATTGGCTTTTAAGAGTAACTTGTGAGGTTAGCTCGCGTACATCGTTAAATGAACAATTAACTGGAACCGACCCTAGACTGTGCTCAGTCTACATGTTTTAGACATTTTAATTTCACTTCATACATATTTCAAAAGTCATATTGTTATTTTTCCATTATTACGTAAACTTTGCACTTTTTACGTTTTCCGCGTTTTCGGCTCGCGTTTTAAGCTTTAACGACGTTATAACACTCCGGAAGGCTCGAGAAATACATAAAATACCAAATTTAGTCATTTTAAGCTAAATGAAATATTTTTATAAGTTTTAGACTTTTACATTACCCGGTTTTACGCTTTTCGCGTTTTTAAGACTTCGCGGTTTCAGTTTTATCATCTAATAACTAGTTTATGCACAAGACTTCACAAAATAAATAAAATCCCCTCCACTACCACAAAACCCACGAAATATTCACACACTTTTCCTCCTTTTGGACAAGTGTTCACTTATTTTTGCATATTCTGCTGACATAAATAATGCCTAAAAACATTATCAATATTTATTCATATCTCTATGTTTTGATGATCACAAAATGTAAAACTCATTAAAACATAAACTTATAAAATAAACAAGTACTTAGTTGTAAATATTCACTTCTACAACTAAAATCACTTAAGGTATGAATGAACTGTTGTTTTTGTATGCTTGGATTAGATGATGAGATATTAGATGAATTTAGAGAAGAAGATGAAGAAGATGGGAGCTTGTTGTTAGAGAGAGAGTGTAGACAAAAACAAAGAAAGATTAGATTAGAAAATGTGAGAAGCTCCACCCCTTCCCATGTGAGGGAAGGGTTTATATAGTTTCTAATATTGGTGCCCCTAGTGGGCTGTGGAGTGAGTTGACAGTGGGGAAAGCCCCGACCCAATCCACAAATATAAATACGACTAATACTATTGATACTAATACTAATATTACTACACTAATATAAATAAGCCTACGAGCTATGTAAATGCTAAATATATACTCGGGGTGACCGAACCTTCATATGAATATTTATATTCCTAACAATCTCCCCCTCAGGGAGGTCACCCCAGAAATAATAACTTGAATTCTAGCATTTTATCTTTTGATCTTGACTTCATAGCTTGTAGTCTTCGATTCTTCAAGTCTTGTATCTTTGTGCCTTTAGCAGTGATCTTTTGATGACCGTTCTTCTATCTTGGATGATCTTTGAGTATTCTTCGAATTTATCATCCAACATTTGTCTTTAAGTCATCTTTCGGTAGTATGTCTCCATGTGACGTGATAATCTTCGAGCCGACATGCTCACACTATTGGGTGTCATGATCTTCAGCATCAGAGTTTGCAGAAGCTGTGTTGAAGGTCTTTTGGTTGACCATGACTTTGTAGAATTACAATGATGATGTAGTGTGAACATGTGGTAGAGGATTGTGTTTGTTGTGTCGACATGCTCACACTTTTCTGAATCATGATCTTCAGCTTCAGAGTTGCGGAAGCAGTGTTGAAGGTCTTTTAGATTCTCATGATTCCTTTGATTATGTTGATGACAAAGTGTGAACATGTGATGATGGATTGGCATCTTTTCTGCAACCAGCTACAACAGCAACCAGCTACAGCATTCCACAACTACAATCACCAGAAGTTCCTGCATACGACAGTTAGCAACAAATCGACCGGTACTTACAGACTTGGACTTTGAGATTGTTAACAGCATAGTGTGAAAACTCTCTCTAATCCTTACCAAGACCGTTCCTAATCGAAAACCCACAGAGGGCTTTTTAAGATCGAACCGTAGCACATCAACGATTAGGTGAGTCGCTGGAGATCACTCCACGACTGTAGACCGTTTGAAACCACCGTGATCACTAAGCGTAATCCACAGGGAATTACCGAAGTGACCTGCTTTCAGCGCTGCTTGATGTTGACCCTGGCAGGAATTTCCATTCAATCATTGAGAATTACATGTGTAAATTCTCTCATAAATGTTCTGGCAGATTGCTAAGATCTGCGTTGGACTCATGAGTTTACACCTGGTGTCCTTAATGTTGAACAACCAGTGTAGAAATAGTTTGTGTCCCTAAGAGATCTTTTTATGCATCTTGTGGCTCTAGACTCTATTGTGCATTTTGATTTGGTGATCGGAGGCTGGAGAGGACTGCCACCTTTTCAATATCATCTAACTCGGAGTGAGAGAGACGATAGAAATGTATTGAACTCCGTGACAATTGAAACAAGAATCCTTTGAGGGACTTTGAGTGGCTAGGGAGGGTTGTGTAGCGTATCACTGGGTCCATGATACTTTTTCTTCAATGCCAGCAATCATCTAAGTGATTCAGACAGCATATGAATTGACCCGGTTTCTGCCTAAGTTGTAAGGAGGGCTTTTTTCTTTTCACCCTTTATCTTTACAATTCTTTTTCATTCTTTAACCCCTTCAGTGCTTACCGAGACTTCATAACTAGCACCTTGTTGGGTTTGTTCCAGTACTAGCTCCATCTCAGTCGGCACTTTTCTCTTATCCACTTTTCTCTTTTTTAATCATACCTAAGGACTTCTACACTAACTAGTGGATTGTCCCTGGGTAGATCCCTCCGGCTCTGGCGGGATCGTGGGAACTTGAGCCTAACCTAACCATCCTTATAACTCCATGCATTAATTAAAATGGTCGGTCTTTGGTATTCATCCACGATTGCCAAACCAAATCTTTGAAAAAATCTCTCAAAGTGTTCATGATTCTGAAACACATTTTTGCAAACACTTGAGAGTTTTATATTTTTCAAATGCTCCCCCTCAACATGTGCTCGCTTGATTGTTTTATAAATTTGCACATGTTAGGTAGAGCTTGCACTTTTTGAATTGATCCACTTTCAATGAACATGACCGATTCGAGACACGCTTACATCACTAGTTAGACTAGCTTGAAATTATTACCCAGCCTGGTCAAGTCCACAGAAAGTTTCTCGAAACGGTACACTCTACTCAGACACATCCTTTTCGAGACACGCTTACATCACTGGTTAGACCAGCTTGAAATTATTACCCGGCCAGGATATGTCCTTTCAATCAATGACAGTATATGTTTCGTCAATTCATTGGTGAAGTCTGAGTTACGCTCATATTAGATGCATGCCAAATCCTTTTTGTCAATTCGCTCCCCCTCAATATGTGCATCGATATACGAAAGAGTTTAGCACATATGGGAGAGCTTACACTTAAATCCAAAACATCACATTTTCATCAGGTTTCATATTTAAATCACATTCTCTCCCCCGATCAAAAATTTCAAACCTTTTGAGATTTGTGATCCCAATTGATTTAAATAATTAAAAAAACATGGGAGAAAATGTGGTCAGGTTTAACATGTTCTGATGATGAAACATACTTTGCTCCTCCTTAATCCAAGAGGGAGATTCACTGCTTATTTTGCACAAATTGATTTATTATGACACAAATGATATTGACCTTTTTGCGCAGATGAAGTAATCACCCGCTTTTCTGAGTGAGTCAGTGGTCAATATCGATTATCCATCCACCAACAAATCTTTCGCGAATGTAGTTGATCCCCACTTGGCGAGACCAAAATAGATGAATGGTGGTGGTGGTGGTGAAAGTGGTGTTGTTGTTTTTGTTGCCGACGTTGTTGTTGTGGTGAATTCTGAGCCAATCAATAGAGTTTGAACGTCTGATCAAATGGTTAGAATGGGAACTGGCACATTCATTTTGGCTATGGAATCTGCATAAGAATATCAACATAGATATACATACATACAGAAACACTATTCCTTAATAGCTACCCTTCAGCAGCTTGCCACATAATAATACCAAATTCATTTAGTCAAACCATAGTCAGGAATATGTCAAACTACTATCTAGCATGAAGAACAAATAGCGATCATGAACATGGCAAGTCACACACATTTCAATATTCAACTCAGGATCTTAGGAACATGATTCACGCATGATAACAATACACCTAAGCAAATCCTGATAGCATAAGCACAATATCAACAACACTTGAGCAGCAATCGACTACCATAAGTCAAACAACATTTGAAACTCATTCATTCAGATCATACAAATGTCATTGGGGCATTCAAGAACATCAAACTTAATGGGTTTTCTAACTTCTTTTAGGTTTTGAGTCTTAAAGTATATAGGGGATTAAACGAGGATTCCAAAGTAATACAAATGAACCTACTAGATATGTAAAGCTAGGAAACTATAAGCAAATTGCACATAATGTCCTAAACTTTCTATCAACCAGCACATTAGGCCATTTGATATAAAGTTTTAGCAAGATCCTCTACACCTAATACTCCATTAACTACAAAACCATTTCAAGCAAGTATGATTTAACCAATAAGTCCGTTTGATGATATAAAATTTGAATTCTCTCTCCCCCTCAATCGATGACCCGTATTCTAGTTAAATATTTGTAGTCGTTGATTGAGTGACAAATTTTATGCACAATCCAAGTATGAAAGAATTTCAAGCAACACAAAAAATCACCAAGTGTCTTACAAATAATTTTCAGAAGAATCACAGAATGAAAACTATTTGTATACAAAGAAGATTTCTCTTCTTTTTCAAGAAATGATGCACTGAAACGTACATCAAGTCGGAGAAACATGGATATAAAGTAATCCATGCCCAGGTGAACATCACCCAGTTGGAGGAACAACCGTCTTTTTGGCGACGTGCTTTCCCCATTTTGAAGTGCGGGTTGCTATCTGAAGTAATAGCAAGCCATTTAGACATGTTTTAACCATTCATTTTAACTTCTGCTCGAGCTTCATTTAAAGACCCGTGCCATTATTGAATGACATTTCTAAGTCCGTAAATGTTATCGATAAACAGAAGACATGCCTAGGTGAAACTATTTTTGGTCTTTTCTAATTTTTTTAATTTTTATGGTTTTTCTGATTTTACGTTTCTCTATTTACAATTAGCATGATTTTTTATATTTTTCTATTTACAGTTTGGTATAAGATATGTACAAAATATGTTACTCAGTTTAAGACGATGATGACATGAATACCGAAATGAGGATACGTTCAGCATGTGGTAGAAATCTGAAGTCAACATCTCTTAAACTTTCACCACCAAAGCTTTCAAGGCTCCAAAATAATCGTCTGAGCTCGAGCCTTCTCAATGTGAAGCTTTGATAGCTTCCCCCCAGACCAACAATCTTCCTTTTGAGCAGTTTCAAAGCTCTCTTTCAAGCTTACGAAAGGTAAGTGTACAGCGAAAACCGTAGCAAACCCCATTAAATATTGCTGCTCCTTTTAAGAATAACCGTCGAGATTCTTCGATCGGGGGATCCTCAAATAAATCAGCCACGAATCATCTCACGCTTGAATGATACTTCTCACATTTCTTCCCGCTGAAGTCTGAAGCAACGCATACCAACAGTATCCAGAGACCACTTCCCCCAAGTGATTGAAGAGATGCAGACAGTCTCGATATATAAAGCCCAAAAACCCGAAGTACACACTCAATCCCATTAATGAAGTCGACAAAGCATCATCAAGATCAATTAAGACCCGAAATCCCCTTATCTCCTTTCAGGAAATTGCCGATGAGAATTGTTACACCAAATTCAGCTAAGTCCTGAGTGTAAGCAATTTATCCCATATGTAGTCGACATGATAACACCAAGACAGTACCATAACAGCTACTGAGTACCGGATGTACACATTTTCTTCAGTAGGATACCGACTAACCATAGGAACCATCATACAATTGTGTACGTCTTTTATCATCAGAAACTGACATTCTCTTCCCACACGTAGTTGGAATGATACACCAGAAGGAACGACTTAGAACACTGATTTTCTCTGCGGTTATGACATTTGTCTTCCCGGAATAATCTTCAATTCAGAAGAGGTATAAAGCTCATCATGTGTACTCATTGTGCATTCAGATGTATGTCTCCTTCCCCCTTGCTGGTTTTGATACCTCAGAATCAGCAACACATTTTACGAACATATTCTTGAAATCTTGTGAGAAGAACAAATTAGGCTCAAGTAGATCAAGTGAGAATTAACCGCTGCCGAAACCGTCTCTGACTATCTTTATCAACCCTTAAGTAGGCTATTCGAAGTGATAACTAATGGAGCAAACCCGATATACCAAACTTGAACCTGAAGATAGAATTCCCCATTCTTGTGACTTACGCTTGCACCAATGTTGGAAGAACGGTGTAGAGAATTAGTGCTCCAAGCAAATCTCTAAGTACCCAATACCCAACCAAGGTATGAGACATTAACACCTCTTACGATTATCCACAACGTCATCGGCGTGTGTCATTGAGTACTACAACGTAACTCCTTTAAGTGATAGTTACCCCGACTGCTGGTAACTAGATAACCTAAGTCTTCAACTTAAATCTTAAGCACGAGCAAGTTATCATTGAAGGTCATGCATCCAACCAACCCCGACTTCAAGATAGAGTAAGATCACGCCTTTGAGAAAGTCAACTTCAACTCCAAATAAGTGATACCTGATCAATTCCGTAGTCACACTTAGATGCCCAACAAGTGATTGTTTGTTCACTCACTTGTTCACACTTCTCCCCCTCAAAAATTGCATATGAGGATGCCATTTTTGATTGAACAAGTGCATATGAGGTTGATCCACTGTTCACACTTTTCCCCCTCAAAAATTGCATTCGAAATCACATCTGATGGAAGTAGATCCACTTGATGTCTGAATGTGCATGGAGCAAGTATGAAGCCTTTAGATAAGAGTAGTCAGAAACAAGAATATTCGTATGACCATTTCTCAACTCTCAATCACCATGTAGTTTATTCACCCTTCTCCCCCTCAAAAATTGCATATGACGACCAACTGCCATTTTTGATAGACCAGGTGAATAAGAATATACTCCAATGTACGTTTATCCCCTTTGGTGACTGAATGAGCATTTGAAGAACATGAAGCTTGATGAGAATGGTCATAAATAAGAAGATTCCTCTTCTTCCGAAGATAAAGTGCACTCAAGCGTACGCCTTTCTTTTCTTTGATAAACGGGGCCTGAAGAGATGTCAGCAGACGCCATAATGATGATGAAGACCGAGGCCTAAACTGAAGTATTCAGACGTCATAGTCATTGAAGAACGAGGCCTGAACTGATTTGAACAGACGTCATTGTCGTTGATGTTCATCGAGCTTGAATTGTTTGAACCCCTTCATCATGAGATATCACTCTTTTCGAAACCCAAACTCTGAGTCTTTCCTTAATACGAAGGGACGATGTACCTGCACTTAAGTGAAGACTTCCTGCATTGACATTAAGAGTTTGTTTGAATTTATATGGGTTAGTGATATCAACATTTAAACCATTTGGGGTTTCACTGTCAACCTTGGTTCTGCACTCAGTGAACATGGATTCGCACTTAGTGAACATCTTTTGAATAGGCATCCATCTAAGACCAACAATCTTAAAAATTCTACCCGTTGGTATCCACCTAAGGCAAGATCTAGGAGTGACAAGTTTCTCATGTACAGTGGAAGTCTTGTTTAGAGAAGACCTTTGTCCTACAACAATCTGCCTACCAGGTTTCTGAGTATACCTCTTTGGTTCTACGGGCTTGTTGTAGTTTCTAGTCTTAGAGGTCTGAACCTTGGCACGATCATTCACTTTCTTCAGGAGTTTCGTTATACACTCATCATGCGTTCCATTAAAAACACATTTCTGACAAGTTGAACAAACTAAGTGTTTGGAGTCAGAGAAAGATCTAGGTTTCTTAGAGTGGTCAGCTATGGGAATCGCATTAGTTGGCACGCAACTACTCTTAAGAACAGGCAAATTCCTAGTCTTTTCATGTGTGTTTTTCTTAGCATCCTCTAGTTTATGATTCCGAACCCTGTTTTTACTTCTAACATGTTCCTTTAGTGTCACAGGTGACACATGTTTTGAAATAATCCTAGAAGAGCTAGATGCACTCATGTGATGTGGTTTTGCAACAGCATATTCCTTTTCACTAGGTCTAGACTGTGAAATGACTGGTTTTGACAAAACTTTTTCCGCATCAACTTGGGAGGCAAACCGTGTTTTTGAAACATTTGACCGTTCAGATCTAAACGCTGTCAGTTGTCTAACAACTGATTGGTTCCTAAGTGGTGGTTTCCCCAAGATTGATGGTTTTGCAAACTTAGTGTTCACATCATTTCCATTCAATTTTCTCAATTCGTTTTTCAACGATGCAATCGCAAAACCCTTTTCCTGAAGTTGAGCCTTGAATTCATCATTTTTGGCAATCAAAGAGGTAATTTGCTCCACATTCTTAGTTTTTGCTTCTTTGATTGTATCACACAGTTCATTGCAATGAGTTTTCAAAGTCTCATTTTCATTAAACAATTCAGTCACTTTATGTTCTAATTCTGCATTTTTTGTTGTAATGGCATCACTGTCATGTTTAGCACTAACTTCATTACACATATCACACATCTCAGCAATACGTTTTTTCAGGTTTTTGATCGTTAAGTTTTTAGCTTCTAGCTGAGCTTTCAAATCATTTATTATAAAGAATTCACGGAATTCAGGGAGTTCCGGATTTTTACATGGTAGTTTAGTTTGAAAACTTTCTTCCTTTTGTTGCATTGCAATTTCAAGAGAGATACAATGCTTTTCAAGCTGTAAAAATCTTTTTGAAAGTTCATTATAAACATCTTTTTCAACCATATCATTTGATTTGAAAAACTCAGCCGTAGGCAAAGCACTTGACGCATCATCATGTTCAGCATTCTGATCAATCTCTCCCCCCTTATGACTCATATTTGTTGAATCAGAGGTGATATTGCTATCAGTCTTTTCCATCAGATATGTGTCATAAGTAGGTTTACTTTGATCAGTATATTGATGTTCATTAGCAAGGACATTATGTTGAACAGTTAAATGTACCTCAGCAGATGGCTCTTGGTCATTTACTGATATGATATCCGCATCCACAACATGTGTGACATGAGTCACATAACTGCTTATACCGTCATGCTTGTCTGACTCTGTTCCATTTCCCACATGTTGAGCCCTTTCATCAATGAACCCCTTAACATTACTCATAAGTTGAAGTAATGTCCTTCTGAACACGCCAACCTCGATTCCAGTGTAATTAGCAAAACACTTTTCCGTCATTTGATTGTCATAATCATGATCCAAAGTGAATTGCGAATCAATGAACACTTGGAGTTGGTTGTTGATAACACAGAAAGCTGCTCTGGATATTGCTTCAGAAAATTCTTCTTTGTCCAGCTGTTGTTCAAGTTGATCCAAATATAGAGTCATTTTGACTGTGAAATCATGAACATCTTGACCAAAGAGTGTTGTGAAAGCCCGTGTGTAACCCATCACGTATTCAGGTTTTTCAAACAAAACCTTGAGATGTGAATGAAGTAATCGAAAACATTCAATGCAGCATTCCTTTGCATTAGGTGACATTAGTGACTGAAGCAACTCTTTCTCTTGTGAATTCGGGCACGAAGATTCCGCATTAGCATTATCAGAATCACACACGTTTACTTGTTGTCCAGAATTGGAAATCCTGTGTTTATCATACGTGTCATACAACTTGAGTACCTCAGATATGAAAGAATCTGAATTAGACATGATGTAAACGTGCACGGGATTTTGCAATTCTATGATTTAAACCGAGAAATAGATTCTTTCGCGGGATTTTACAAAAATCAAGTATGAACCGTGAGGTGATAATGATAATTTGAACTGTTGTTGGATTTTGGTTGAAAGGGTTTGAGTGAATTCAAATAACCACTGTATTTTTATCCAATACACTTGAAACAATCTAATAACTAGCACGGTAGTTATACTCAATGAACCCGAAAAATTTCACCCAAAATTAATTCACAGTTTCGGGTTAACAAAGCACGATCAAAAATATCGTCCAAAATTATATCACAAATGTTTATCACCAACAACAAATTCGTCCTTGCGAAGAATAACCCAACACCATTCAACAACAAAAACAATAACTACAACAAATCGTCCCTTGTGAAACGTCTCTAATTAACTTGCACAGCCCAAGTCAGCCCAATGACAATTTAATTATTCGGCCCAAGGTGAACCTAGAGCAAGCCCACACCAAAAACTAACCAACCCTAATTATCTGGTATTTAACACACCCAACCACACTTACATTAACCCTAATCCAACTTTAAGAAATACGCAGCCACACATTCTTAACTCAAATCAACAAAAAATCCGACCCTTTTTTCTCTTGTTTATCGGCTCAACCAAAACCCCAATATTATCCTTTTGATAATCCGAACATCAAAGCCTTCAACGGTTTTCAGCAACAGATGCTTAAGGGTCTTTGTCAAACGGTCACGGGTAAGTATTGGTCTTGTTTTTGTGTCACTTAGTTGAACAAAAGAGAGAATGTAACCTTATGGTTTTGTTATCTCTTTGATTTTCGTATATTACCAAGAACTATAGTTCTATAAAGGATCGATGATGGATTGTGACTTGTAAATCTTACACGATTTGAGAACAAGTTTTTAAATCTGAGACCCGATTCCTTTTCGTTGTTGTTGTTTGTTTTGATTACCCGAATAAAAGAGTGATGGACATGAGTTGTTTTTGTTCTTCTTTTACTTCTCGGATGGAGTGATCTCGGTGAGATCCGGTTGAGATGAAACAAGGGTATGAATTAGGTTAGATGTTAAGTTGATCTTGATTTAGAAATTTATTGTTGTAAATGAGTTTATCTTTTGAAAAGATTTGTTGTTGAATCTGATGATTTGTTGTGATTTGATATTGGACTTGTTTCTGTGATTTAATATGTATGTTGTTGAACTTCTGTGATTTATGGCTTGTTTGTGGACTGTTTTCACATCATCTTCTTTCTTCCATCTTCTATCGACAAATCACCATTATTTAGAAGAAATTTTGGCAGAGCTTAGTTTAGATTTGCTAATTAAAAAATCATTATTCGGTTAAACCGCCGCGTCACAAAAACCGCTAGTCACAAAACCGCCAGTCACTAATCTGCCAGCTGGTCAAACAGTCAAACCGCTGGAGCATCAAGCCAAACTAGTCACTTTCAACAAAGTTGTCTTTTACCCGTTTTGGTTAAGCTCCAAACTGCTATCCCAAGATTCACAAAACCGCTAGCAAGAAATAACACTAAGTTCAACCAAGAACACAAAGATTTTCGTGACCAACAAAAACACAAATCAGCCTCAAATCCAAAGTATTGTTCGAACACAAAGAACAAACAATTAAAGATGAGAAAATTAGAAAAGATCAGTCTCAAAGCGATAAGGAGATATAAATCCTTAACACTTGAACCATTAACCCCAAATGTACTGAGGTGGAAACAATGCAACAAGTGTTCAAACTGTTCAAGCCCAAGACACAACAATACTTGTAAGCTGTCGTGATATTCGAACAAACAAAGAAAAAATAGATAGCAAGAGACTTTCTTGAAACAGTTTTCTTGAACCAATTATCGAACCAAACAAACAAAGTAAAACTGAGAAAACAGAAGCCACTTTATGTTCTAAGCTGTTGCACTAACATCATTTTTGTTGCACTATTTAAGCCCAAACCTGAACTATTAGAGTAATCAGTTAAAGCCCAATACACACCACTGTTTGTAACCAGAAAATGATATTCGAACAAGACCAGAAAAAAAAACGTGAAACCTCAAATGGACTGTGAAATAAGCTTTTAAACCAAACTGAAAATGATGTATGAACTAAGACATAAAAGCCAGAATATAGAAACCACAATTCGAACAAAAAATAAAAAGCGTGAAACCACAATTCGAACAAGAAAAAATAAAAACGAGAAGATAGAAACCACGAATCCAAGCATACACAATCAATCGAACCTAACCATGGCTCTTGATACCAATTGTTGTTTTTGTATGCTTAGATTAGATGATGAGATATTAGATGAATTTAGAGAAGAAGATGAAGAAGATGGGAGCTTGTTGTTAGAGAGAGAGTGCAGACAAAAACAAAGAAAGATTAGATTAGAAAATGTGAGAAGCTCCACCCCTTCCCATGTGAGGGAAGGGTTTATATAGTTCCTAATATTGGTTCCCCTAGTGGGCTGTGGAGTGAGCTGACAGTGGGGAAAGCCCCGACCCACTCCACAAATATAAATACGACTAATACTATTGATACTAATACTAATATTACTACGCTAATATAAATAAGCCTACGAGCTATGTAAATGCTAAATAGATACTCGGGGTGACCGAACCTTCATATGAATATTTATATTCCTAACATGAACTAATGCTTAATGCATTATATGATCAAAGGAACATTTTCTTAATAACTAGATTTTTTATAAAATGTCAAAAACATTTTATATCTTTTAGAAAAACATTTTTGGTAATAAATAAAAAGGTTTAATTCATTATAAATTTATGAATTCAAATTTTTAACTAAAATCAGTAAAAATGTTCCAGAAAAACCTTTCCCACAAAAAGACAAAACTGGACAATGGTTGGCTTGGGCGGCCCCCTTAAAATTAAGGAGGCCGCCCCCCTATTTAAAGGGGCCGGCCACGCTCCAGTAGCTCCTAGCTGTCCAGTTTTTCTGCCTATAAATACCAGCCTTCCCCTGGATTTTTACTCACCCTTTTGCACTAAAACTTTTTGTTGTAGATCTCATTTCATATCTTCAAAAAAAAAAAAAAAAAAACCTTTGATCATGTAATCTTAAGCATTGGTTTCCAAGTGATCCAAGCTTCCACTATCCAAGTGCAAAAGAAGAATACTTCTATCAGTCAAGACTAGAAGTATTACAACTTAGTATCATCTTGTTACTCAAGTTGTTTGTTTTGTATATTTTGTAAATCATTCATTCATTTGTGTAAAGTGTGTATATAAGTTGTAAACATAAGTGATTAGGCTAGAGTAGTGTGTAAGTAGTGAAGAAGGTGGATAAGTAGTTGTGGAGTAAAGAAGTAGAGTAGAAGCCATGTAAAGTTGTGAAGTAGAGAAGTCTTGAAGCCGTTGTGAAGCCATAGCCTAGAAGTTGTGAAGCCGTAGCATAGAGGTTGTGTAGCGGTCGTGTTAAAGCCGTGAAGTCCTAGTCGTGAAGTCCTAGTGTTGAAGTCGTGAAGCCGTAGCATAGAGGTTGTGTAGCGGTCGTGTTGAAGCCATGAAGTCCTAGTCGTGAAGTCCTAGTGTTGAAGTCGTGAAGCCATAGCATAGAGGTTGTGTAGCGGTCGTGTTGAAGTCGTGAAGACATAGTGTTGAAGTCGTGAAGCCGCAGCATTGAGGTTGTGTAGCGGCCGTGTTGAAGTCGTGAAGAAGTCGTGAAGCCGTTGTGAAGTAGTCGTGAATAAGTTGTGAAGAAGTTGTGTTGTGAAGTTGTGAGATTGGTTCTAGCTACGATTAGAACTCGACATTTAGCTTTGTGTCGTTAAACCCGTGTAAGCCAAATTTGTGTACGGTTTTCTCCGCCATAAGGGAGCTTATTGAAGTTGTGAAGAAAACTCTCGAGCTTGGTGCTCGGGGAGTGGAGTAGGGCAAGGAAGGTGTCCTTGTAGCCGAACCACTATAAATCCCTCGTGTCTCGGTTAGATCTTTCCATCTCTTACTTACATCTTTATTTATATCGTCATTACTTTTATAACATATAGGCATATATAACTGTTAGTAATAATTAGAAGTTCACTTCACATATAGATCAAATTGAAACTCCATTCAAGAAACCAAAACTTTTACAATCAATTTAAAAGAATACATATATAACTAATAATAAGGTTCAAGTTTTATTTTTCATACAAAATTGAATCTAAGTGTTTTAAAAATAAACAAAGGTTTTCATAATAAAATTAAAAAGACATAAAACTATTCAACCCCCCCTTCTAGTTTTCCACAATTGGTATCAGGAGCCACGTCAATCAAGATCTTTAAAATATACAGTATTTTAAAACTTGAATCGATCTATGGAATCCGAAAAATATTTAGAAGGGGAATTTATGTAAACACCACCGTTATTTGAAAACTATACTTTTCTTGAATGGAAAAATAAATTTGAAAATTAGGTGAAATCAATTGATCTAGATCTTTGGCATGTCATTTCGATTGGTGATTTTCAACCAACAAAAACGGATTTTGAAAGTCAAACAAAACGGATTTTGAAACTCAAAATCCGTTTTTATAAAAAAAACAAAGAATAACAAAAATAATGAAGCTAAAATAATTATTTACAAAACCTTGCCGAAAGTTGAATATGAAAGATTATCTTTCAGTAAAACGGCAAATGATATTTGGAAAAATCTCTTAAACTTTCATCAAGAAAAATGTCAAGCCAAAGATGAGGATTTTGATCTTGTACATGAATTAGTTATCTTAGAAAATTTAATAGATAAACATTTAGATAAAATAGATACATGTGCTACTAGTTCAAATGTTGTTAATGAAGGTGTTAACGACGAAGACTACATGAATCAAATCCAAAGTGAACTCAATCCAAAATCTTGGAGTGACACATACGAAGGAGAATATCATCTTCCGACTCACCTATCATTCACACGTTGATCATCATCTGAGACATTACGAAGAAAAGTTAGGACGTGAGGTAAGTTCTCTTTTTAAATTTCATAAGTAATTACTTCATGCATATAATCTTATTAATGCCTTAGGATACGCTTAGTCTGATAGGTTGCTTTGCCTTTCACTTTAGTTATATTCGTTCTGTGGCTTAATGAACTAGAAACCCTTTAGTTAGCCCCCCTAAGTATTAGTAAACTAAGCAATCTTCATATTTGGTACTCTTCGATAGGTAAATTTAGGAACTTAATTTCTTCTAAAAAGAGATTGACTACTGGAGAATCTATTGACTAGAAACTCAATTTGACCTAACGGTTGAATTGCTTCTATGTGAGAAGTTGGGTGTGTGTAACCCGTAAAAACGGTCGTGTTTAGCCTGAATTGAGCACCACTAGTAATAGTCTCATACTCATTCTCCAACTTGAATACATTATTCTTCCTAAATATACCTAACGATAGTTTACTGTTATGAACTTTGCTTTTCACTAGAGCTTGTCATTCCTAGATTTATGTCATCTTGCATATATAAAATTTATAGATGTTTACTTGCTCCTATGTGATTTGTCTGCATGCCTTCGTAATTATTTGTTTAGTTGTTGAATGCATTGTCATTATAATAGCTTTTGTTTCTCTCTAACTACTCTGACATGATGTATTTTTGTATTTAGTCATAATACATGCTTAAATGCCATAGGATATGTAGAAAGAAGTAGCATGTGACAATAGACTTAACCAATACCCTTGAGCATGAGATATTTTATAAACCACTATTTTTAAACCTATAATTAATGGGACTGATGCGTGGTTTTGCAACCTTACAACAGGTTTTACCTCTCGAGGGATCTCAAGAGGCTTACAACCCCACCAGGCAGTGTACCTGACCGATGTAGTATAGTGTAGTGGTAAGTACGGGGGATTGATCGTTCTCCACAGGGAATAGTGTTCGTTAGGTATGAAAGGCTACTCTAATAGGTCTAAGGGTTGAGGAAGATTCTTTTTTATGTTTTTATATTTTTATGAAAGCAAGTAAAATCTCGGTTTTGAAGGAGTGGGCGGAATTAGTTGCTAGTCAACTAACCCAAATAACTACAAATGCAAATAAAATAAAATAACAAAAATGAAAATGTTGGTGAAAACTTAAGTGTAGAGAAATGTGTTCACTTAGATTTCCTTACTCCCTAACTATCTTTTACCGGTTGATTAGTGTGTATTAGTTGCGTGGATGACGGGTGTATTCCTTAATACCAATCGTGGGGTGGCGTACGTACTTCCCCAACTCTACAAGCTCCTACTTCACTCCTATGTCGAGCCGGCTAGGAAGCTCCTAACATGGGATCACTAGAATTCGCTTGTGCATTAAATACAACCATAAAAACCTTTAGTACGCATTTGGTTCATGTTTCTTAAGACGTTCAAGCAAGTTACCGAATAGGAAGTTAGCCAGTTTTCTTAAGCCTAACATAGATAAACAATCATCCAATACAACTAATAACACACTAATAACCAATAATCAATAGCTAAGTTTCATTAGATCTAAGCAAACACAAGATAAATCTAGCCTAACATGTTAAACAAAAGACAAGAACAAGATAGAATCAAACAACACATAGACATATTGAATGATTAATTGATAACTTATCTTTCAATGTAACATGGAAGATCTCAAGGCAAAAAGCTTTGAAAAAGATGCTAAAATCGTCTTAGAGTTTTCTCCCAAAAATTCCACACTAAGCTCTCCACTCTAATGACAAAGAATTGCAAAACTATATATAGATTATTACATCTGACGGCGTCACGTTATGGAGTGTGACGCCGTCACCTCGCCGCTTCTAGGGTTCCCGGATGGCCTTCTTGACGCCGTCCCTCTTTAGCTCTCCAAAATCCGTTCTGGCTTATCAAGGCTTGACGCCGTCAGAACTTGAATGTGACGCCGTCCCTCTTTGAATTAAGCCGTGACGCCCTTGATAAGGTTAAAGCGTGACGCCGTCAGAATTCACATGCAATTTTCACTGGCTTATCATGAGTAAATTTCACATCCACCTTTTCTTGCCAAGCCATGACGCCGTCCAGAGTAAAATCTGACGCCGTCAAAGGTAACTTTCAGCCGATTTTTGAGACTCTGTCGTTTTCTTCACTTTTATGCTCCAAAAACGTCCAAAATGCCTCCTTTTCCAGATTTCTCCTCAAAAGTACCTAAAATGACAAAAGGAACGATTTAGGGCAATATTTGATCAAATAAATACGATTTAGGGCTTAAATGACCCCTTAAAAGCGGTACACTTTTCGCTTCATCAAATACCCTTACACTTGAGATTTGCTTGTCCTCAAGCAAATGCGCTTTTATTCTAATCAAAATACAGGTTAGGGGTCATTTAATGCAAACATAAAAGTAATTACAACAAATAATCGTTCTACTTCAATCATAATAAGCACGGAGATTATAAACTAGCACCTCACAAGTAGTGTTTAGATACTCATATCTCTCAAGTGTCATCAAAATAAATCTCATAAATGAAAACGGATAATATCTCTCACTACCTGTCATAGCAAATAGATTACCATAGGCTTGGGCAAGGATCGAAAACCTCCTCCACTAGGCGTAAGCACCTAAGATAAACTATCAAAGAGGGCTTTTACATGGGTTATAACGTTAGGTGTAGGGAAAAGGAAAACACGGTTTTGTTGGATAAAGGATATTTTACTGGTGGCGAGTTAAAGATCTTGATTAATTACATGTACTATACAATGTTGCTAAGCCAAGACTCGACTCAATCTTAAGCTAGAAACAAAATAACAAAATAACAAAAACATAAAAAATAAACATAAAATGAAACGGGATGGTAGTCCGTATGTTTTTTCTACTTTTCTTTTTCTCATTTTTTTGTATTTTTCTTGATTTTTCGATTTTTTTTTTTTTTTTTTTTTTTTCATACACTCTTGCCCTACCATCCAAAATAATACATCATAGGGGCATTGCATTCCCCTTACACTTGAACTTTTACATAACTTTACAATTAACTATTCTAATGACTCGAATTAAGATAATTGAAAAACTTGGAGTACTTTTAAAATATTTAGCACATATGGGGGTAATAAATGATGTTCTTCCCCATTACTCCATTACACTAGTACTTTACCCATGAGTCCCAATCGTCCCAAAACAATATGTACAAGGATATGACTCGACTTAGCAACCATGTAATCAATTAGATAATTAACTTGGGTTTAAACAAATGTTGTAACAATAATGCACTAAAAACGAGTGCATACAAGGTAGGCTAAGGCGATTTGGGTGTACATTTTAGTGGGGTGTAACAAATTCTTCCTTTAAGTAAAATGCTTAAAGGTCGAAACGAAAAGATAGGCTCTGGGGGGTGCACTAGGGGTATCGTGTACTAAAAATGAGTACAACGCAAAGGGTGTGGGAGAATTACTTGACCAATGTTGCCAATGTAATTATAACAAAAACACAGGTGTAAAACAATGGGTTAATCCTAATGCCTCTTATCATGTAGTAAATCTAACTACACGAATGTAGTCTCACTTGTGGCCTCGGAATGGTCCTAACGCAAGTTCTAGAATCTAAGTGCTACCGGTACACACATCATAGCATAAATGCTTTTCCTACCAATTCTAGGGGCGAACCTCACATATTTGGGGGTGGAAAATTTTTTAGTGGTACGGTTTTTGTGCTAGTCATATAACTCCTATCCGTGAGACGCTCATTAAGATCAAAGTTTCACTCCTATATGTTGTAAAAAATTTTAAATTTGGCACTAAAATTACCTTAACAAGTATTTCTCTCAGTTTTATTACACATCTACTATTAAACAAATAAAAATCAAGCGCAATTGCATTCTCTTAATCGTGCTTTTACCCTCCCCTTACACTTAAGATGAACATTGTCCCCAATGTTCAAACAACAAGATGTAAAAGTAAATAAGGTAAAAGAATGAAATCAAATACTCCCCTGATTCGTTCGGTGGATAATGAAGTAACACGGTTAGATCTTCTTCCAAAGAGAATGTTGAAGCTCCATGACTAATGCATCGCCATAAGCTTGATTCAAAACATTTCCTTGTCCAAAATAACCTGTTAAACCTGAGAAAACAAACACGAAAACCTGCATAACATCGGCGGGATAAAATCTATATATAAGGATATAATGCTTGTGGAATGATAATTTTGCAGATTCCTGGAGATTATAAGTTGGAGATTTTAATAAAAACTTTTTATGAAAACAAAACTTTCAAAAATTTCTGAAAATTAAATCTGACGCCGTCAGGTTATAAACCCTGACGCCGTCAGAAATGACCTGACAAAAATTTTCATTTTAAGTTTCTGGAAAAACCTTTACCTTACTTCCTGGAAATCCTGCAAAACATCATTATGACTCGATACAAGCATTTGACTCAAACAAATACGAATATGTATGTTAATTTATTATTATTACGATTCATGTTCATTTGTGTTCTAATAAACCGATTTAGATTTCCCTTACACTTATCTTTTGCAAAATACCTTTATATGTAGTTAAGACGAAGTTAAAAACAAAATAAAGCATTTTCACAAATTAGTTTTGAACATGAATCAATAATAATAAAAATTAAACACACATACGGAAACAAATAAAAACAAACAAACAAACAAATAAACACACAAAGCAAATAAAGCTTGGGTTGCCTCCCAAGAAGCGCTTTTCTTTATTAACGAGTCTTGTAGCTAGACTCAAAGTCACTCTACCCTATATAAGTGAGCTCGTCATCGAGGACGTCTTTAGGGTTAAGCTTGGATTGAAGTTTCCTATTGGTCCGCTTAGTACGATATATCTTTTCAAACTTCTCTCCATCCGGGTCATACAATGTCATCTTAATATGCCATGACCCATCTCCATCTTTGGGTGGTTTGTCCCAACTCCACTTATGATCATCTTCCTCACAAGTCCACTTATTCATTCCTAGGTTAATTGGCAAAAATCCTAGGAACTCAATCATCCTTCTAAAAACTAGAGGGTCTTCAAATGGATCCAATTCGGTGTCCCTAGCCAAGAGTTGTTCTACCGTATGTGTTCGGTTCACAAAGTCCTCTTCTAGGTAAAATGGGCGTTGGGGTCCTATGAAGCCTCTATCTATCCAAGGTCCATATCTAGATGGTCTCCTATTCAACTCTAACCAATGGGGTGTCGGTTCATCACTAGTATCATAAGCATGTTTCTTCACATCATAGACTGACCAAGTATCTCCTTCTCCTACCGCTATCTTGGATTCCTTACAATCAATCATAGCACTAGCGGTCGCCAAAAATCCTCTACCTATCAACAAGGGGCATGTAGGGTCGCTAACCATATCAAGGACGTGGAAATCGGCTAAAATGGTTAGTTTTCCAATGTGCACTAACACGTCCTTAACTACTCCAACCGGGTAAGCAACACTCCCATCCGCTAAACCTATTATCACCTCGGTTTCTTCAAGTTTTCCTAGTTTTAGAGAGGTGTAGAGAGGTAACGGAAGTAGGTTAAGGCTTGATCCAAGATCGGCTAATGTGTCATAAGCCTCCGAATTACCGATCTTGCAAGGTAGAACGAATAAGCCCGGGTCATCTAACTTCTTAGGTAGTTTGTTTTGAACGAAGGCGGTCCCTTTTTCGCCTAACTTGAGCTTCTTCTCGTTCAACACATCAATAACCGGACTTTCAAGGTGGAGCTCCTTGAATTCTTCGTCCAGGTTTTGAGTGGGAGGTGTTTCAACTATGTTGTTGACCAATTTGGATGTCATAACTTCTTGGTCATTTGGAACGACTTGGTTTTGTTTGAAACACGTGCTCATGGAATTGACCGAATAATATTGTGGACAAGAACTAGGGGACGAAACCGATGAAATAGCGTTGACTTTTAGTTTCGGGTTCTTGACCGTGTTGCTAGGGAGTGCTCCCATTTCTCGGTCATTGAGGGCTTTCAACAAGGTGTCAATCTTATTGGTCATCTCGCTTTGTTTTTGTTTGAAATTGGCTTCAAACTTGGCTAAACGAGCTTCTTGAGATGCCATAAATTGAGACATCAATCCTTCAAAGTTATTGGTACTACCATTGCCGGAAGGATTGTTGTTGAAAGTACGGTTCGAGTTGGAACCGTTTGATTGGAAACGATTAGGTGGGTTGGAAGAATTGGGTTGTTGTGCGTTTTGGTTTTGTTTCCACCTAAGGTTCGGGTGATTTTTCCATGAAGGGTTGTATGTATCACCGTAATGGTTTGGCTCGGGTTTGAAAGTGTACCACTTGTCTCCCGCTCCGTCGGTACGCGAGGATGCGTAGTCCACAAAAGCTTGTTCGGGGAGTTCCATGCAATCACGAGTGTCGTGGGGACCACTACATAATTCACATGAAGAAGTGATTTTGTTCACTTGGCTTGAAAGTTTAGGAACCTCGTAGGATTTCATGAGAAACTTGACTTGGTCTTCAAGTTCTATGATCCTACGGTCGGAAGTGCTTGAATTGTTCGAAGGCAAAGATATTGCCTTGACCGTTTTATTCAAATCACGGGGATCACTCCAACTTTCGTTGTCATAAAGAGCAAGATCCTCTAGGAGAGCCCATGATTGTTCCGCACTTAGATCACGTAGCTTACCACCGGCCGATTGGTCAATGGTCAATGGTTTGCTGTGGAGCCAAAGTTCTATGCCATGGTGAGGGACTTTTTGGAGTAAGTCCTTGAATCGAGTCCATGCCTCGTAGAGAGTTTCGCCTTGACGTTGTTGGAACATCAAGATATCATTCCTTAGCTTGGTAGTTCTTCCCGGTGGGAAAAACTGAGCAAGGAAACGAGTGGTGAGATCATCCCAAGAGGTGATGGATCCTGCGGGTTGACGTTCTAGCCATTGACTAGCTTGGTCCCGCAGAGAGAATTGGAAGAGACGCAATCGGGTCGTCTCTCGAGTGGCAACATCAAGGTCTATAGAATCAACGATTTTGAGAAAGTCCTTGAGATGTTGATTAGGATCTTCAGAACGAAGTCCATGGAATGCGCATCCGCTTTGCACCAACCGGATGGTGTCGGATCGCAAGGGTGTGATATTGGCTCCTTGAGTGAGCTCAATGGTGTTTCGATAGCCATGGTGGCTAGGACGGGAATACTCTCCTAAAGTACGGGCTCTAGGAGGTGGTGGTTGTTGTGGTGGTGGGTTGTTGGGATTAAGGATATTACCATCTTCCATGATGTCGAATGGTATGGTTACGAACAAAGACACGAAGAAAATAGATAGACTAAAGAAAACCTAGAAAAAGAAAATAAAAATCTCACTAGAAGGGAATCTAGTGAGTAGACCTATAAAGTAAAAATTCAACCTAAACAATAACTATTCCCCGGCAGCGGCACCAAAAACTTGATGCGTGGTTTTGCAACCTTACAACAGGTTTTACCTCTCGAGGGATCTCAAGAGGCTTACAACCCCACCAGGCAGTGTACCTGACCGATGTAGTATAGTGTAGTGGTAAGTACGGGGGATTGATCGTTCTCCACAGGGAATAGTGTTCGTTAGGTATGAAAGGCTACTCTAATAGGTCTAAGGGTTGAGGAAGATTCTTTTTTATGTTTTTATATTTTTATGAAAGCAAGTAAAATCTCGGTTTTGAAGGAGTGGGCGGAATTAGTTGCTAGTCAACTAACCCAAATAACTACAAATGCAAATAAAATAAAATAACAAAAATGAAAATGTTGGTGAAAACTTAAGTGTAGAGAAATGTGTTCACTTAGATTTCCTTACTCCCTAACTATCTTTTACCGGTTGATTAGTGTGTATTAGTTGCGTGGATGACGGGTGTATTCCTTAATACCAATCGTGGGGTGGCGTACGTACTTCCCCAACTCTACAAGCTCCTACTTCACTCCTATGTCGAGCCGGCTAGGAAGCTCCTAACATGGGATCACTAGAATTCGCTTGTGCATTAAATACAACCATAAAAACCTTTAGTACGCATTTGGTTCATGTTTCTTAAGACGTTCAAGCAAGTTACCGAATAGGAAGTTAGCAAGTTTTCTTAAGCCTAACATAGATAAACAATCATCCAATACAACTAATAACACACTAATAACCAATAATCAATAGCTAAGTTTCATTAGATCTAAGCAAACACAAGATAAATCTAGCCTAACATGTTAAACAAAAGACAAGAACAAGATAGAATCAAACAACACATAGACATATTGAATGATTAATTGATAACTTATCTTTCAATGTAACATGAAAGATCTCAAGGCAAAAAGCCTTGAAAAAGATGCTAAAATCGTCTTAGGGTTTTCTCCAAAAAATTCCACACTAAGCTCTCCACTCTAATGACAAAGAATTGCAAAACTATATATAGATTTTTACATCTGACGGCGTCACGTTATGGAGTGTGACGCCGTCACCTCGCCGCTTCTAGGGTTCTCGGATGGCCTTCTTGACGCCGTCCCTCTTTAGCTCTCCAAAATCCGTTCTGGCTTATCAAGGCTTGACGCCGTCAGAACTTGAACGTGACGCCGTCCCTCTTTGAATTAAGCCGTGACGCCCTTGATCAGGTTAAAGCGTGACGCCGTCAGAATTCACATGCAATTTTCACTGGCTTATCATGAGTAAATTTCACATCCACCTTTTCTTGCCAAGCCATGACGCCGTCCAGAGTAAAGTCTGACGCCGTCAAAGGTAACTTTCAGCCGATTTTTGAGACTTTGTCGTTTTCTTCACTTTTATGCTCCAAAAACGTCCAAAATGCCTCCTTTTCCAGATTTCTCCTCAAAAGTACCTAAAATGACAAAAGGAATGATTTAGGGCAATATTTGATCAAATAAATACGATTTAGGGCTTAAATGACCCCTTAAAAGCGGTACACTTTTCGCTTCATCAGGGACTTATTTTTAAATTTGCAAAAACTTCACTTTTTGGAAAAATGATTTTTCAAAAGATTATGACACATTTCTATTTTATATGTTTCACCATCCTACCTTTCTTACAAACTTATGTCCATAATTACGTGTTTATCAAAACCAAAGATTGGAAAAATATGTTTTCTTTCCTCATAAAAACATTTTGAAATATAACCAAAACTATTTCATTAAAATATTTTTCACATCCACATAAAAACCCACTTTCAAACATTGTTGAATAATGCCAAAAACATTTCTTTAAATCATGCATGGTGATCTCATATCTGTCATCTATATTTATGTATGTGACATTTATAAGAGAACTAAATTTGAAAATAAACATAATTTATTCACTAAGACCTCACTTGGTACAAGTCTAGAAGTCCATGCTATCACAACTCTACATTCCCATGCACATAGATATTCATTAGGATTATTTAACTAGCTTATTAATCTTCCTAAATTTGATACTATGAATTACTTGGTGCTATGTAGTGTTTTCTTGTCTAACATATATATGTTACATGCTAAATGAGTTGTTTGCATGCTAGATAATAATGTCTAATGAATATGCTTAGCATACATAAGTTATTAACTCCTAAATTACCTCAAAAGAAGTTGGACTTGCTTGAAACTAAACCCAAAAACACAACCCTTTCAACAATTTTCTGCCAAAAACCCATTTCCAGTAACCTGGAAATCAGCAGATGGGCGGCCCCCTTAATTCATTAGGCGGCCCCCTTAATATTTAAGGGGACCGGCCCCTTAATTAAGGGGACCGGCCATCTGATGGTCGAAGGTGCTGCTCCCTTTTTCTATTTTTTAGCCCATTTTATACTATAATTCCCAAAATTCACAAACACATTTTGTCACAAACCACCCACCAAAATTTACCTTCCACAATCATATCATCACCTTCCACTCAACACTTGAAGTTCATTGAAGAACTCAAGGAAGCCCATGAGCTTAATGCTCTCCTTGCTTTGCACCTTGCTCAAAGCAACTTAAACCCATCACCATCCATCTCACCATCATTACCAGCATCACACACATCACTTGAGTCAAATTGAGAAACATGTCAACAATTGTCCTTGTTGCATCTTTCTCCAAAATCAAACCATCGCCTTAAATGAGCGTCTCACTTGGATTGAGTATCTTCTCACTAGATCTAATCCAACACCACCAATTGAACAACATCAAAACCCTCATTCAACATGGTCAAGTCCAAGCTCTCTACCTCCAATTCCTCCATCAACACTCTCTCCAACATCCATACACCCAAACTTACAACCCCATTAATCCAACATTTTTACCCCCTCTTTACCATCATCCATCCAAAATAATTCAAGTTTTTCATGTCTCAAGCAAGTCAAATGGATCTCTTAGGCAATTTAAAATTTTCTACTTATTGTATGCTATAAGCAAAATATGTGTTGTATCAATAATTATGTTTTTAACATAATTATTTTCAACTAATGAATGCTTTATTTCTTGTCTTTAATATATGATTGTTATGTTATTTCTTGTATACTCAATATCATGATATATATACATGCTTGATGATTACTAACATGCTTATTCCATAATATGTTTTAAATGTATGCATGCGTATTTAACATGTTTATGCCACTATTTAATAATTCTTGATGTACATGATTCAAATGGAGCTTGCTGCAAAAACTCCCTAAAAATGACCCTTTTCTGAAAAAATTTCAAAGTTGGTCGCCTGGGAAAACACCAGATGGGCGGCCCCCTTAATTCCCTAGGCGGTCCCCTTAATTTTAAGAGGGCCGGCCTACAATTAAGGGGACCGGCCATCTGGGCAGTAAAATTTACTGTTTTCTTTTGCATCTTGCGACCCCTTTTTTCTAGCCCCAGCTACCATTTCTCTTAAAGGAAGAACTGGTATTGGAATTTTACCACAAAACCTCCAAACCTTACCTAAATCAACCATCACCTCCATCAAACACCCATTTTCATTCACCATGCTATCACTAAAATCATCTCTAAGACACCAAAACTCCATCACCACCACCTTAATGTTCATCCCCAAGTGCACCAAATGCACCATCAAAAACACCCTCCACTCATGGCACATCATCTTCATCCATACCTTCCACTTCATCCATCAATAACTACATCAACTCACACCTATCATCACCACCATCAAGAGCATCAACTCCACCTCCTACTCAAGAACCTCCATTCACCCAACTTGTCATTTCCATATCACCAATAACACCTCTTGATGCTCATTTCTCATCATCACCAATACCACCACCATGCTTTCCCATCCCTTGGGCTTTACTTGAAGCCCATGGAGACAATTGCCTTTGTTGCATCCACAACCGAGCCATCATCTTTAGTCTTAGAGATGAGATACACTACATGTTTTCATCCCTTGAACACATGCTTAACAACCAACCTCCACCACAACCTCCACCATTTTCACCCACTACACCAACACCACCTTCATTCTCACCAAATTAAGCATATGCAATGCTTAATCAAAAATAATTTTTCAAACCATTTTGTGTGCAAGCCCCATGGAAGATCATGTACTCCTAGAATGATTATGTAGATTGCATTACTTACTAGCTAATGTAGGATTGAATATAATCTTGGATGATTGTGTATTGATACACAACATTTTTAATGAATGTCTTTATATGCATGCTTATTTTTGCTATATATATGCTTGTGCTTCTAATATTTTTCTTGCAAGTATTCCATATATTGATTCCTTGGTGCCCTCAAACGAGGGGAAGCACACATCAAGGGGGAGTTCTCGTTCCGACAAATTTTGTCTCTAAAACTTGTCGGCTCAACCTTTTTGATGCTTCAAAAAGGGGGAGAAGTGAATATAAACTCACTAAATACTTGTCCAAAAATAACTTTTTGGATTTAATGAGTTTTAGTTTTGTAATCATCAAAAAGGGGGAGATTGTTGACATAAATAATGCCTAAAAACATTATCAATATTTATTCATATCTCTATGTTTTGATAATCGCAAAATGTAAAACTCATTAAAACATAAACTTATAAAATAAACAAGTACTTAGTTGTAAATATTCACTTCTACAACTAAAATCACTTAAGGTATGAATGAACTAATGCTTAATGCATTATATGATCAAAGGAAAATTTTCTTAATAACTAGATTTTTTATAAAATGTCAAAAACATTTTATATCTTTTGGAAAAACATTTTTGGTAATAAATAAAAAGGTTTAATTCATTATAAATTTATGAATTCAAAATTTAACCAAAATCAGTAAAAATGTTCCAGAAAAACCTTCCCCACAAAAAAACAAAACTGGGCAACGGTTGGCTTGGGCGGCCCCCTTAATTTTGCTAGTCGGCCCCCTTAAAATTAAGGGGACCGCCCCCCTATTTAAGGGGGCCGGCCACGCTCCAGTAGCTCCCAGCTGTCTAGTTTTTCTGCCAATAAATACCAGCCTTCCCCTGGATTTTTACTCACCCTTTTGCAATAAAACTTTCTGTTGTAGATCTCATTTCATATCTTCAAAAAAAAAAACCTTTGATCATGTAATCTTAAGCATTGGTTTCCAAGTTATCCAAGCTTCCACTATCCAAGTGCAAAAGAAGAATACTTCTATCAATCAAGACTAGAAGTATTACAACTTAGTATCATCTTGTTACTCAAGTTGTTTGTTTTGTATATTTTGTAAATCATTCATTCATTTGTGTAAAGTGTGTATATAAGTTGTAAACATAAGTGATTAGGCTAGAGTAATGTGTAAGTAGTGAAGAAGGTGGATAAGTAGTTATGGAGTAAAGAAGTAGAGTAGAAGCCGTGTAAAGTTGTGAAGTAGAGAAGTCTTGAAGCCGTTGTGAAGCCATAGCCTAGAAGTTGTGAAGTCGTAGCATAGAGGTTGTGTAGCGGTCGTGTTAAAGCCGTGAAGTCCTAGTCATGAAGTCCTAGTGTTGAAGTCGTGAAGCCATAGCATAGAGGTTGTGTAGCGGTCATGTTGAAGCCGTGAAGTCCTAGTCGTAAAGTCCTAGTGTTGAAGTCGTGAAGCCGTAGCATAGAGGTTGTGTAGCGGTCGTGTTGAAGTCGTGAAGTCTTAGTCGTGAAGACATAGAGTTGAAGTCGTGAAGCCGCAGCATAGAGGTTGTGTAGCGGTCGTGTTGAAGTCGTGAAGAAGTCATGAAGCAGTCGTGAAGCCGTTGTGAAGTAGTCGTGAGTAAGTTGTGAAGAAGTTGTGTTGTGAAGTTGTGAGATTGGTTCTAGCTACGATTAGAACTCGACATTTAGCTTTGTTTCGTTAAACCCGTGTAACCCAAAGTTGTGTACGGTTTTCTCCGCCATAAGGGAGCTTATTGAAGTTGTGAAGAAAACTCTCGAGCTTGGTGCTCGGGGAGTGGAGTAGGGCAAGGAAGGTGTCCTTGTAGCCGAACCACTATAAATCCCTCGTGTCTCGGTTAGATCTTTCCGTCTCTTACTTACATCTTTATTTATATCGTCATTACTTTTATAACATATAGGCATATATAACTGTTAGTAATAATTAGAAGTTGACTTCACATATAGATCAAATTGAAACTCCATTCAAGAAACCAAAACTTTTACAATCAATTTAAAAGAATACATATATAACTAATAATAAGGTTCAAGTTTTATTTTTCATACAAAATTGAATCTAAGTGTTTTAAAAATAAACAAAGGTTTTCATAATAAAATTAAAAAGACATAAAACTATTCAACCCCCCCTTCTAGTTTTCCACAATTGGTATCAAGAGCCACGTCAATCAAGATCTTTAAAATATACAGTATTTTAAAACTTGAATCGATCTATGGAATCCGAAAAATATTTAGAAGGGGAATTTATGTAAACACCACCGTTATTTGAAAACTATACTTTTCTTGAATGGAAAAATAAATTTGAAAATTAGGTGAAATCAATTGATCTAGATCTTTGGCATGTCATTTCGATTTGGTGATTTTCAACCAACAAAAACGGATTTTGAAAGTCAAACAAAAACGGATTTTGAAACTCAAAATCCGTTTTTACAAAAAAAAAACAAAGAATAACAAAAATAATGAAGCTAAAATAATTATTTACAAAACCTTGCCGAAAGTTGAATATGAAAGATTATCTTTTTGTAAAACGGCAAATGATATTTGGAAAAATCTCTTAAACTTTCATCAAGAAAAATGTCAAGCCAAAGATGAGGATTTTGATCTTGTACATGAATTAGTTATCTTAGAAAATTTAATAGATAAACATTTAGATAAAATAGATACATGTGCTACTAGTTCAAATGTTGTTAATGAAGGTGTTAACGACGAAGACTACATGAATCAACTCCAAAGTGAACTCAATCCAAAATCATGGAGTGACACAGACGAAGGAGAATATCATCATCCGACTCACCTATCATTCACACGTTGATAATCATCTGAGAAATTACAAAGAATAGTTAGGACTTGAGGTAAGTTCTCTTTTTAAATTTCATAAGTAATTACTTCATGCATATAATCTTATTAATGCCTTAGGATACGCTTAGTCTGATAGGTTCATTTGCCTTTACACTTTAGTTATATTTGTTCTGTGGCTTAATGAACTGGAAACCCTTTAGTTAGCCCCCCTAAGTATTAGTAAACCAAGCAATCTTCATATTTGGTACTCTTCGATAGGTAAATTTAGGAACTTAATTTCTTCTAAAAAGAGAATGACTACTGGAGAATCTATTGACTAGAAACTCAATTTGACCTAACGGTTGAATTGCTTCTATGTGAGAAGTTGGGTGTGTGTAACCCGTAAAAATGGTCGTGTTTAGCCTGAATTGAGCACCACTAGTAATAGTCTCATACTCATTCTCCAACTTGAATACATTATTCTTCCTAAATATACCTAACGATAGTTTACTGTTATGAACTTTGCTTTTCACTAGAGCTTTTCATTCCTAGATTTATGTCATCTTGCATATATAAAATTTCTAGATGTTTACTTGCCCCTATGTGATTTGACTGCATGCCATCGTAATTATTTCTTTAGTTGTTGAATACATTGTCATTATAATAGCTTTTGTTTCTCTCTAACTACTCTGACATGATGTATTTTTGTATTTAGTCATAATACATGCTTAAATGCCATAGGATATGTAGAAAGAGGTAGCATGTGACAATAGACTTAACCAATACCCTTGAGCATGAGATATTTTATAAACCACTATTTTTAAACCTATAATTAATGGGACTTATTTTTAAATTTGCAAAAACTTCACTTTTTGGAAAAATGATTTTTCAAAAGATTATGACACATTTCTATTTTACATGTTTCACCATCCTACCTTTCTTCCAAACTTGTGTCCATAATTACGTGTTTATCAAAACCAAAGATTGGAAAAATATGTTTTCTTTCCTCATAAAAACATTTTGAAATATAACCAAAACTATTTCATTAAAATATTTTTCACATCCACATAAAAACCCACTTTCAAACATTGTTGAATAATGCCAAAAACATTTCTTTAAATCATGCATGGTGATCTCATATCTGTCATCTATATTTATATATGTGACATTTATAAGAGAACTAAATTTGAAAATAAACATAATTTATTCACTAAGACCTCACTTGGTACAAGTCTAGAAGTCCATGCTATCACAACTCTACATTCCCATGCACATAGATATTAATTAGGATTATTTAACTAGCTTATTAATCTTCCTAAATTTGATACTATGAATTACTTGGTGCTATGTAGTGTTTTCTTGTCTAACATATATATGTTACATGCTAAATGAGTTGTTTGCATGCTAGATAATAATGTCTAATGAATATGCTTAGCATACATAAGTTATTAACTCCTAAATTACCTCAAAAGAAGTTGGACTTGCTTGAAACTAAACCCAAAAACACAACCCTTTCAACAATTTTCTGCCAAAAATCCATTTCCAGTAACCTGGAAATCAGCAGATGGGCGGCCCCCTTAATTCATTAGGCGGCCCCCTTAATATTTAAGGGGACCGGCCCCTTAATTAAGGGGACCGGCCATCTGATGGTCGAAGGTGCTGCTCCCTTTTTCTATTTTTTAGCCCATTTTATCCTATACTTCCCAAAATTCACAAACACATTTTGTCACAAACCACCCACCAAAATTTACCTTCCACAATCATATCATCACCTTCCACTCAACACTTGAAGTTCATTGAAGAACTCAAGGAAGCCCATGAGCTTAATGCTCTCCTTGCTTTGCACCTTGCTCAAAGCAACTTAAACCCATCACCATCCATCTCACCATCATTACCATCATCACCACATCACTTGAGTCAAATTGAGAAACATGTCAACAATTGTCCTTGTTGCATCTTTCTCCAAAATCAAACCATCGCCTTAAATGAGCGTCTCACTTGGATTGAGTATCTTCTCACTAGATCTAATCCAACACCACCAATTGAACAACATCAAAACCCTCATTCAACATGGTCAAGTCCAAGCTTTCCACCTCCAATTCCTCCATCAACACTCTCTCCAACATCCATACACCCAAACTTACAACCCCATTAATCCAACATTTTTACCCCCTCTTTACCATCATCCATCCAAAATAATTCAAGTTTTTCATGTCTCAAGCTAGTCAAATGGATCTCTTAGGCAATTTAAAATTTTCTACTTATTGTATGCTATAAGCAAAATATGTGTTGTATCAATAATTATGTTTTTAACATAATTATTTTCAACTAATGAATGCTTTATTTCTTGTCTTTAATATATGATTGTTATGTTTAATGCTCGTATACTCAATATCATGATATATATACATGCTTGATGATTACTAACATGCTTATTCCATAATATGTTTTAAATGTATGCATGCATATTTAACATGTTTATGCCACTATTTAATAATTCTTGATGTACATGATTCAAATGGAGCTTTCTGCAAAAACTCCCTAAAAATGACCCTTTTCTGAAAAAATTTCAAAGTTGGTCGCCTGGGAAAACACCAGATGGGCGGCCCCCTTAATTCCCTAGGCGGTCCCCTTAATTTTAAGAGGGCCGGCCTACAATTAAGGGGACCGGCCATCTGGGCAGTAAAATTTACTGTTTTCTTTTGCATCTTGCGACCCCTTTTATCTAGCCCCAGCTACCATTTCTCTTAAAGGACGAACTGGTATTGGAATTTTACCACAAAACCTCCAAACCTTACCTAAATCAACCATCACCTCCATCAAACACCCATTTTCATTCACCATGCTATCACTAAAATCATCTCTAAGACACCAAAACTCCATCACCACCACCTTAATGTTCATCCCCAAGTGCACCAAATGCACCATCAAAAACACCCTCCACTCATGGCACATCATCTTCATCCATACCTTCCACTTCATCCATCAATAACTACATCAACTCACACCTATCATCACCACCATCAAGAGCATCAACTCCACCTCCTACTCAAGAACCTCCATTCACCCAACTTGTCATTTCCATATCACCAATAACACCTCTTGATGCTCATTTCTCATCATCACCAATACCACCACCATGCTTTCCCATCCCTTGGGCTTTACTTGAAGCCCATGGAGACAATTGCCTTTGTTGCATCCACAACCGAACCATCATCTTTGGTCTTAGAGATGAGATACTGTTGGGTCATGATAAACCCAAGAATACGTAAAACATGATTTGGACACAAATTAACTAAGTGTTTAACTTAAACCGAGAAAAATTCAAGTCACTGAGAGAACATCCTCTCAGTGAGTCATCTTCAAGATGCTTAAGACGAATTCAAGAAGAAGGATTCACTTCTCAGGAAGGCGGTACTCCCTGAGTCGGACTTAAGCCAAATAAGAAGATGATGGTTCAGTGAGTATTGGACAAAAACTCACTGAACCCCAGTCTCCTCAATAACAAAGTGATTGAAGACTGAGGAACCAACGCCTGAAGAAAAGGCGGGAACAATTGGGAAAAGATCTGAGAAGATAATAGTGTAAGCCCAACACTCTTCTCTTGTCAGATCCAACCTTCCCTATTGCGGCTATAAGTCATGGAGTGTCAGCCAACAACTCCCAAAGTCTTATTAGCCTTTTTCCTATTGGTTCTTGGAAATGACAATTACTATTTGTAATTGTCAGACACGTAACCTCAACAACTTGTATTATATTTAATCACTTATACTTAGATTACTTGTGTATAAATAGATCAGATGTGAGAGAAGTTAAAGTGTGCTTTGTATATTTAAAGTCTTGAACTTTTGCAAAGGAACTTCTCTCCTACAAAGAGTATACAACTCACTGAGATAGCTCAGTGGGTATATTGTTACCACTCAAGCAAAACTTGAGTTTCGATAGGAGATACCCCATACCCTTGTCTATTCAATCCCAAGTGTTTGTTCCGCAAAACACTTGGGTATAGATTCTTGGAATTATTTCTAATAAGAATTTAAACGTTGAAAAATATTGTTGTTTTTATACTCACGTTTTATAACTGTTAGAATTAATCCTAAACATTGTATTAGTCATATCACCAATTAGATTAACTTTCTAGTTAACTCTAATAGTGTAAAGGGACCAATAAGTGGTATCAGAGCCTCTGGTTTATAAAATCTTTTAAACTAACCAAGAGTGCTCTAGGTTTTTAAAAACCAAGATCCTACTATGGCTGATATCAATGTACCCCAGCTTGTCGATAAAAAGGGTGGCAGCTACTCAGCTGTTGCACCCAGACTTGAAGCTGGGAAATTTACCAAATGGAAGAAGCGTATGATTTGCTATCTTACTGGTATGGAACCCTACTACATCACCTGTATCAGGGATGGCCCATTTGTCCCAAAGACTGCCACAGGGCTAAACAAGCCTGAGCCCCAATGGAGCATTAATGAGAGGAGGGTGGTCAATCAAGACCAACGCCTGAAAAGCATCCTTATATCATGTCTTCCTGACGATATAATGGAATCAGTCATCAACTGTCTTACAGCCAAGCAAACTTGGGATGACTTGGTAAACAGCTTTGAGGGTCCCTCAGATACCAAGAAAAATAGGGTCATGGACCTTAAACTTAAGTATAATACTTTCAGGGCTAAAGACTCTGAAAGTCTCTCACAGACCTACACCAGATACAAAACTTTGATAAATGAATTATCAAATGATGGTGTTGTACTGACCAAACATGAGACAAATGTTGGCTTTGTCAACAGTCTCCCTGAGAAGTGGCTCAACTTCTCACAAGGCCTGAGGAATGCTAATCACATTCAGAAACTTGAGCTCCCTGAAATTTATGGGAAGTTTGTCTATGAAGACAACTTGATCTCAAGGAGATACCCTGACTCAAAAGCTTTTGAGTCCAAAAAGGCCTTAACCTCCACACCCATATCAACTGCTTTCTATTCTAATGGTGTTGTGCAGGATACTCAAGAGGATTCTGAAGATGAAATTGATGAAAGGACTGATGAGGAATACCTGAATGACCAGAACTTGGAATTCCAAGAGAGGGCACTCCTTGCTAGTTCAAAACGTTTCATCAAAAGAAATCAGTCCAACTTTACAAAATCAAAAGCAAATGAGACCACTGAATGCTTTAAATGTGGTAAAAAGGGTCATTTTGCTAGGGACTGTTATTCTAAAACTATCTCAGAACCCTCTTACAAATTTTCAGGAACTAGCAAGTTTCAACCTAAAATGTTTCAGTCCACCCAACAATACCAAAACAAGGGTCAAAAGGATTTTGAAACAAAATATAGGAATATCAAAGCTAAACTTGCACTTCTTGAAACTAACCCCATATTGTCTCAGGCTGCTCAAACATCTAAACCTATTCAGAAAAAGAACAAGGTTTTAATAGCTGAAGCATATGATTGGGATGATGAAGAGGTTTCCTCAGATGAGGAAATAAGAGTTAGTGCACTGATGGCACTTTCAGAAGAGGATCAGGTGGCTGTGGGAAAAGGCCATGCTAGAAATGGAGAGTGGGTCAACATCACCATGAAAAAGGTAAATACTTTACTTTCTATGGATGATGATTCTGATTGGAAGTCTTACATGAATTACATTTGTGTTGATTTAAAGTTTGTTGAAGAACAAAGGCTTAACTTGCTTTCAAAATTTAACAATATTGTGTCAGAATTGAACAAATGTAGAGATGAACTACTTGTACTTAAGCAAGCCAAACTAGAAACAATAACTCTACAAATTCAGAACACTGAGATTTTGAAACAAAACCAAGTCCTTCAAACTGAACTTAACAAAGAAAAGGCTATCATTCAAAGCTGGACCAAGAAGAACCCTAAGGTTTTTGACACTGTGGGATTAATCTCTCAGAAAACCATTGGTATTGACCCTCTTATGGTTGATCCAACTGTGTGTCAAAATGAAATGAACTTTGTTCCAGCTGGCATATCTTTTGAGCAAGAATTACTTCCCAAGTCAAATGACTGGATTGTCAGGGACAACCCAGTCAGTAAGTTACCAAACTTTGAGACTGGAAAGATCTTGCTTCCTGAAAGTCAGGCTTTGAAAAATATGCTAGGACTCACTGAAAAACTCAGTAAGCTTGAACTCACTGAACCACTCACTGAGTCCTTGGATGAGTCTGAATCAGAATCATACCCTCCACTTCCTCCACTGAATACCCTTCAGGGTGCTACACCTAACTTAGGCCTCCCACCTATGGTCTTCTCACCGCACTCTCCAAAGGAGAGATCAGGAAGGGGAACAACCATCCTGAAGAGAGCAAACCTTGATGTCTCAGTAAATACTGATGACTCATCAACTTCAGTCCCTTCTGAAGTATCAACCCAAAGCCCTGACTCAAAATTTGATCAGTTGGCTGAAATGGTCAGGAAGCTAGGAGAGAAGATTGCATCTTCTGAGAAATCCTCTCAATCCAAGAAGGAACAAAAACCAACTACCTCAAAGACCAAACCCAAACCCACAAAACCCCTGAAAAGATGTGAGCTATGCAACTATACAAATCATCTCACTGATGATTGCTATAGAGTCCTTTATTGCATGATTTGCAAAAAAGAAGATCACAGGACTTCTGATCATAAACAATGCTCAGTCATGTCAAACTTTTCAGGACTTAAGGCTCAGTGCCTGAACTACCCTTCTGATTCTAAGCAGAAACAGAAGCAAAAGGCCAAGCCTTTTCCACCCTGCCCTTTGTGTGGATTCAATGACCACCACCCTGAGGATTGTCAATATGACAAACATTGTGAATCTAGTGGAAGTTCCACTCAGAAATCCTCAGGAAAAGAGAAGGTCATTCAGTCAAGAAGAGGAATGAAACAATCCTCTCAGACTACTGAGGCTACCTCAACCAAATGCAAAACATGTGGTAGCTCAGTCCACTCAACCTCTGACCATGAATCAATTAATACTTTCATAAAGACCTACAATACCAAACCCTCCATGAAATGGAGTCCTAGAAAGAACTGACCTAGTTTACTATTTGTGCAGAAGCATGCCAGGGATCCTGTTTGGCATCTAGATAGTGGATGTTCAAGGAGCATGACTGGTGTTAAGGAGTGTCTGCACAAATATGTGGAAGAATCAGGACCCAAAGTGATATTTGCTGATAATTCATCATGTCTCACTGAAGGTTATGGTTCGGTAAACTGCAATGGTATTGTCTTTACTAGGATAGCATATGTAAATGGTCTTAAGTATAATCTGATCAGTGTCAGTCAACTATGTGATGCAAAATACATAGTTCAGTTTGATGATAAGCAAGGAACCATCTTCAATGCAAATAAGGAAATTGTCCTCATTGCACCAAGAAGACAAGATGTTTATGTTTTAGACATGTCCAGTCTAACTCAGGATGGAACTTGTCTCTTTGCTAAAGCCACTGATACACTCAACTGGCTTTGGCATAAGAGACTTACCCACCTGAACTTTAAGAACATAAACAATCTTGTAAAACAAAACAAGGTCCTTGGCTTACCATCTCTTGTGTTTTCTAAGGATAAACCATGCTCAGCTTGTGAAAAAGGTAAACATCACAGAGCATCCTTTAAAACAAAAACCAACTTTTCCATCAGGAACTGCCTACATCTTCTCCATATGGATCTATTTGGACCTGTCAGTCCAAGGTCTATTAACCATGAGAAGTACACTCTGGTCATAGTGGATGAATACTCTAGATACACCTGGGTATTCTTCCTGATAAAAAAGAGTCAGGCAGCTGAAACAATCATGTCCTTTGTCAGGAACATTGAAAATCAAAATGACATTAATGTCAAACAAATTAGAACTGACAATGGGAGTGAGTTCAAAAATAGTGAACTTGAATGTTTTTGTGATGAGAAAGGTATTTCCCAAAACTTTTCCTCTCCATACACACCTGAACAAAATGGTGTTGCTGAAAGGAAAAACAGAACACTTATTGAAGCTGCTAGGACAATGCTATGTGGATCAGTCCTTTCCAACCATTTTTGGACTGATGCAGTCAAAACTGCCTGTTATACACAAAATAGATCCATAATTGTCAAGAGACATGGGAAAACCCCATATGAGTTATTCAAAGGAAGAATCCTTGACATCAGCTACTTTCATGTCTTTGGGTGTCCAGTGTTTATTCATAATCACAAGGATCACCTAGGGAAATTTGATGCAAAAGCTGATGATGGATACTTCCTGGGATACTCACTTGTCTCAAAAGCCTTCAAAGTGTTCAACACAAGGAGACAGCAGACTGAGGAAACATTTCATGTTACCTTTGATGAGAGCACTGATGCTATCAGGTTCTCAACTGCCTTAGTAGAAGAGATAGGAATTAATGATTCTTCAAGATATCCTCCTGATGAATATCTGTCTGAAAACAATTCTTCTACTCAGTATCAAGATGATGCTAATCTCTCCTATAACATAATCCCCCACAACCTACCTAACCCAACCATCACTGAGTTTGTTGAGGCACATACACACACTGATGACATCAATCAGCCTGCTCAAAATACTCAAGATCCAAACAATCTCAGTGATCTGATAGACACTCAAGATCCTGTCAATGATCATGTGTCTACTCCAGAACCAAACCCTCTACCCAATCAGGCCTCCACAAGTTCAAATCAGTATCCAGGACCTCAAGAAAGTTGGACTAGGTCTCAGGACATTGAACTTGTCAATATTATTGGAGAGCCTACTGAAGGCATGCTCACCAGGAGCATGGCTGCTAGTCTAAGAGCAGCCTCATCCAATGAATGCCTATTTGTGGACTTCATTTCCACAATTGAACCCAAAAGTGTTAAAGAAGCACTTAAACATCCAAGTTGGGTTCAGGCCATGCATGATGAACTGGAACAATTTGACATAAACAAGGTAATGACCTTGGTCAAATGTCCTGAGAATGTCTCAGTCATTGGCATGAAATGGGTATTCGAAAACAAAACTGATGAAAATGGCATAGTCATTAAAAACAAAGCCAGACTTGTAGCCAAAGGCTTTAATCAACAAGAAGGCATTGACTATGAGGAAACATTTGCACCAGTAGCAAGGATGGAAGCCATCAGGATCTTCCTTGCTTTTGCTACATACATGAACTTCAAGGTGTACCAAATGGATGTTAAAAGTGCATTCTTAAATGGTTCACTGAAAGAAGAAGTTTATGTTGAGCAACCTCCTGGATTTGAAAGCCATGAGTCTCCTAATCATGTCTATAAGCTTAACAAAGCCCTTTATGGACTGAAGCAAGCTCCCAGGGCATGGTATAAGACTCTCTCAGCCTTCTTAATCCAAAACAAATTTGTCAGAGGCAAGATAGACAACACATTGTTTATCTATAAGACAAATAATGATGTCATACTAGTACAAGTGTATGTTGATGACATCATCTTTGGCTCAACAAGTTTCAAACTTTGCAAACAATTTGAAAAACTAATGGCAAAGAAGTTCGAAATGAGCATGATGGGAGAACTGACATACTTCCTTGGTCTTCAGGTCAAGCAGACGGATAGAGGAACCACTATCAGTCAAGAGAAGTATGTAAAGAATCTACTGAAGAAGTATGATCTCAGTAACTGTGCCTCAGTCAAAACTCCCATGGTTCCCCCAAACAACCTTGGTCCTGATCTAACTGGTAAACCAGTAAATCAAACTCTCTTTAGAGGAATGATAGGATCACTGATGTATCTACTTGCATCAAGGCCTGATATCCAATTCTCAGTATGTCTATGTGCCAGATATCAATCTGACCCAAGAGAATCTCATGTCACTGCTGTAAAAAGGATATTCAGGTACCTGAAGGGCACTCCTAACCTTGGATTATACTATCCAAAGTGCTCAGGACTTGATCTCAAAGGATACTCAGACTCTGACTATGCTGGATGCAACATGGACAGAAAAAGTACCTCAGGCTCTTGCCAAATACTTGGTGGGAAATTAGTCTGTTGGAGTGCCAAGAAGCAACAATCAGTTGCCTTGTCCTCAGCTGAGGCTGAATATGTTGCAGCAGCTAGTTGTTGTGCAAATGTACTCTGGATGAAAAGTCAACTCAGTGACTATGGAATTCAGTACAAGATGGTACCCATCTTTTGTGACAACACAAGTGCAATTGCAATCTCAAACAACCCTGTTCTTCATCAGAGAAAAAAACACATTGATATCAGATATCACTTCATCAGGGACCATGTCATGAATGGTGACATTGAATTACACTTCATTCCTACTGAATATCAGTTAGCGGATATCTTCACCAAACCCTTGGATGAACCAACTTTCACAAGACTGAAAGCTGAATTAGGAATGTTGGATATAGAGAATTAGTCCACTGACTGATTCCTACCAACTGAAGTGTAAATTCTTAAAATCTTAGGTCCCTGACTCAATGTGTACGTCAGTGAATTAATATCACTGAATCCTCAACCTCAGGAACTAAACCCAAGTTCCTAAGGTTTATGAACTAAACCCAAGTTCATGAATCCTTTTTGCTCAGGAATCTTTCCATATTCCTGAATCATCAGTGACTAGTCCCAAGTCCCTGAAATACCTTCAATGAATGAATAATCATTCAGGACCCTGAAAAGGACATTAAATACTGACTTAAATGCTCTAAGTATCTAGTTAGTAAATGTCCGAGGTTGGTAACTGAACTCATATTTAATTCAAGAATATTTGTTCTTTTATCCTTTCTGGCATACACCCAATGGGCCCCCACTTCCCAACTTGGCATTCAATGCCCTCTCACACAAAACACTGTATGATGATGGAAACTCTGCAACTTCTCCTTTTGCAGAAACTACTTAACTGTTCACTCTGCCAATTGAGAAAAAAGAGGAAAAGTGGAGTGGTGGCATTTAATGCGGATCTCAACCATTTTATTCAAAATAACTTCCAATAATTATATTTTGATTAAATAAGATCACTCAAATGCCAAAAATACCCCCATCTCCACTATCCTATAAATACCCATCCAAAAGAATACACACACACGTTTTTTAGAAATTTATAAGCAAACTCTGCCCTTTTTATTTCTCAAACAAATTGTGTGTGTGTTCTTAGCATTAAGAAATATCCGACCATTTTCCGACCTAAACCCGATCATAAAATGGCTTCCTCTAATGCTATCACCACCGCCCCGAATGTGAACTTCATAATGGAGGGCGTGGACCTGACCAAAAACAATGTGGTTGGAAATTTCCATTACCCGCAGCAATATGCGGGTTACAAGGATGTAGTTAAGTATTTACAAAACTGCTTCCTTGCCACAGCCTTTACAACCACCCCTGAAGTCATCTATAATGACTATCTCAGGGAGTTTTGGTGTACCGCAACGGCTACTAGCCCTAAGGACACCAAAGAGTCCATCATCACTTTCACTGTGATGAATGGAACCAGGACTCTCTCCCTGAACTACAAGACCTTCATCATGGCCACTGGTCTTAACTTTGTTGAGAACTTTGAGGCTAACCCTACTGATCAGGAAATAAAAGCGGAAATGCTTTTCCTAGGGCCTCATGATGTTAGGCGTCCTGGCGAGTCTCCTGAAGCCTTGTTGGCAAAGGCTCCAATAGTGAAGACATGGTTTCACCCTGTCTGGAGACTTATGATGACATTCATCATTCAGGTACTCGGAGGAAACAAATCCTCCACTGAGCAGTTGAACTCATCACAACAATTGATGATGTTCAGTCTCTTGGAGGGTAGAAAAATAGATATCGGAGGAATAATCTTCCGAGACCTCGTGTCAAAGCTCTCAGGGAAACATAGGCAAAGACACATGTCTTATCCTAGGTTCATTTCCTGTGTGCTTCAGGATCTTCTTGGTCCTGACTACTTAAGGTCTGACGATGAAGGTACAAAACCTGACATCTTGCATAAGACCAACTTTAGTAGTGACATTACTGAGGTACAACCGGTCGCCCTGACCACTTACATGTTAATGGTGATTCAGGGTGAAAATGTATGCTCACCAGTTCCTTCACCAACCAAGAAGGTGAAGAAGAAGAAAAGGAAAGGGGGACAATCCAGTAAGGTGGTTAGACCTAAACCACTCGTCACTGAGACTGTTGCCTCAGGCACCAAGAAAGTTGTTGTGACCTTGACTTCTAAGACTCCCATACAAGAGACCACATTGGCCACAAAACAAACGCCACTGGAGGGTGCTGAGCAATCATCCTCAGTATCCTCGGGCAAACCCTTTCCTAATGTCCCTTCTGACAAAAACAAGTCAGAAGGGTTAGGAGCATCCACCCACTCACATCCTAATGAAGGCACTGATAAATCACAATCAGAGCCTGAGGGAGTTCAGGGTTCTATATCCTCGGTGGAGCAGTACTACTCCACTGAGAAGGGGACCCATACCCACTCACATCCTGCTAACGTCCCTGAGCAATCACACTCAGGGTCTCAGGGAGTTCAGGACCCTAAATCCCCAAAAGGACAGACCAATCCTGATGGGAAGGGGGTCCATACATCTTCACAAGGAGTGCCTCATGATTCCACTGAAAAACACCCATCAGTGGATGAAGGCGCTCAGGGGGACAAAGACTCGGAGGGATTTAAACCACCCGCCGATACGGAACCCAAACCCACCTCAGGCATTTTTGTTCTCTCAGGAACTGATTCTAAAAGTCAGGCTGGGCAAACCCCCCCCCCCCCCCAGTTATTATGACTAGTCAGGCTGGTCAAACCCCACCAATTATTATGACAAAAGAATCAGGACCTGGCCACAACGAAGGTGAGCCCTCTTCTGAGGGGGAGCCGGATTTACTGAAGGCTCCTTCTCTGGCTGATTATAAAAATTTGTTGGCTGATGAGTCAGAGGAGGAAATTGATTTTGGTGATGATGAGATCCCTGATGCTGAGGAGGAAATGGAAACACAAGTAAGCCCTCCTCAGCCCTCTGAGAAACAACATTCCTCACCTCATCCTGAGGATCAACCACCCAGTTCTCCATCAACCTCATCATCATCATCAGGTGCTTCAACCACTCCCAAGTGGTTGCAAAAGTATGACGATGCTCATCCGGCTTCTGAAAGACAAATGGCAAAAGTCCTTCGCAAAGCCAACGAAGGTCTTTACAACTCTGTTGCGGATGAGCTATGGGATAAGCACACTGAAGTGGCATCCTCCTATGCTGACTTCAGGGCTTCTGTGGAAGAATCTCAGGCAAAGATTCTTCAGGCCGCCACCCTCACTGATAAACAACTTGGCGACCTGAACAAATCTGTAGATGACATAGCCACTGGACAGCATCAGGAACTGTCCAACATCCTCAAGGCTATAGAATCAGTACAAGAACATCTTGCAGATGATCCCACTTTTGTCACCAGATTGGATGCATACTTGGCCTCTCAGGCTAACACCTCCACCAGCATAACTGAGCTTCTAAAGCTCCTTCAGGGGTAGATCTTCAAGGATTAAGGACACAGCAAGAGTCCATTTATCAGGCTGTTAATGCATCCAAGGAGCACCTGATCAAAATCTCCTCAGCCTTTGAGCAGCTCTCAACAACACATAATGAGCTGGTCAAACACTACACCACCCAAGTAACTGAACTCACCACCCACCAGAGGGAAATGGCTACCGAATTAAGTGTCGTGAAGAATGAGACTTCTGAAACAAAATCTATGGTCTCCAACATCTTATCCATTCTTCAGGCCTCTCATACTCCTCCACCTCCTCAGTCAGCAGGTGTCTCCACTGAAGCTCCGCCATCTGCTGAGGGGGAGAAAATTGATGATCCTCCAATCCCTGATCCCAATTCTGCTTTAGTAACTGTCCCTGAGACATCCACCAGTCAACCTCCTCCCATTGACAAAGGGAAGAAAATCATGGTGATTGAAACAAACCCTCCTCCTGAATCACTCTTAGTCAAGGCTTCTTCTGAAAGACGTGCAGATCCTGATGCACCATTCTATGTTGATTTAGAGGATGGGAGAAGGGTCTATGGGACTCCTGATCAACTTGCTGAAATTTTACACCAAGAAGAGCTCAGGAAGGAAAGAGAAAAAGAGCTGGTACTCAACAGGTCTGAAATTTCTAAGGTTGCCAAAGAAGTAATCAAGGAGTCTGAGCAGAAGTACATCAAAGGGGATGAGTTTCTCAAGCTTCAGGCCGAAATCCTTAAGGAACACAACAAACAAGCCAAACTTAAGGAAGAAAAGAGGCAGAGGATTTATGAGAGGTATGTATGGCACATGACCAATACCAAAGGTGAAGGCAAAATAACTGACATCACCATTCACCCCACCAGACCTCTGAGCTTAACAATCCATAGAGGTCCAAGAAAGTCTGAACATCTTCCAACTGTCAAATTCTCAGACTATGGGTTAAGAGAATGGGATATGATGATGCCTATCCTAAGGAAGAAAACCGCAAGCAAGAATGCCCCAATCATCATCAAGTCACTGAGTGCTAAGTATGAGGAACTTGCAAGAGTGGCAAAGAGTCTGGGCATTAACCATGATGAGGCACTTGCTTCTCAGGGACTAACTATCCCTGAGTTTACTCAGAAGGTTGGGAAGAAAAGGAAAGTTGTAGCTATGGAGCCTGAACAATATATAGCTGCACTTCACTACAAAAGAGTTCCTCCTCAGGGAGTCAAATTCCGTCCCAACCTGGTCATTAAGGAACCTGAGTATGGCATCTTCTTTGTGGATGAATTTGGTCAGGAAGCCTTTCAAAGAGTCTCTGACATCGACAAAGTAGAAACAACAACACTCCTTGCTTACAAACTGATGGCGCTTAATATCAGGAGACCTGAAAATGAGGAGTTTGTAAAGTTGATGGATCAGTTGATGAAAGAACGACCTGATAAAGAGGTGTTGATGTCAAATAAGGCGAAACTTGAACTCATGGGTCTTGTTGAGGAACCTTGAGTATTTTGTACTTAGAATAATAGGACTTGTAATGATATGAATAAATTTGATGAATGTTTTGTTATATCAGTATCCTTATTTATTTTCTAGTACATTCGGTATGAGCAGAAGACTTTAGCTCACTCATACTGATCAAAACACTTAGGAATAATTTATATCCAAATAGGGGGAGATTGTTGGGTCATGATAAACCCAAGAATACGTAAAACATGATTTGGACACAAATTAACTAAGTGTTTAACTTAAACCGAGAACAATTCAAGTCACTGAGAGAACAGCCTCTCAGTGAGTCATCTTCAAGATGCTTAAGACGAATTCAAGAAGAAGGATTCACTTCTCAGGAAGGCGGTACTCCCTGAGTCGGACTTAAGCCAAAGAAGAAGATGATGGTTCAATGAGTATTGGACAAAAACTCACTGAACCCCAGTCTCCTCAATAACAAAGTGATTGAAGACTGAGGAACCAACGCCTGAAGAATAGGCGGGAACAATTGGGAAAAGATCTGAGAAGATAATAGTGTAAGCCCAACACTCTTCTCTTGTCAGATCCAACCTTCCCTATTGCGGCTATAAGTCATGGAGTGTCAGCCAACAACTCCCAAAGTCTTATTAGCCTTTTTCCTATTGGTTCTTGGAAATGACAATTACTATTTGTAATTGTCAGACACGCAACCTCAACAACTTGTATTATATTTAATCACTTATACTTAGATTACTTGTGTATAAATAGATCAGATGTGAGAGAAGTTAAAGTGTGCTTTGTATATTTAAAGTCTTGAACTTTTGCAAAGGAACTTCTCTCCTACAAAGAGTATACAACTCACTAAGATAGCTCAGTGGGTATATTGTTACCACTCAAGCAAAACTTGAGTTTCGATAGGAGACACCCCATACCCTTGTCTATTCAATCCCAAGTGTTTGTTCCGCAAAACACTTGGGTATAGATTCTTGGAATTATTTCTAATTAGAATTTAAACGTTGAAAAATATTGTTGTTTTTATACTCACGTTTTATAACTGTTAGAATTAATCCTAAACATTGTATTAGTCATATCACCAATTAGATTAACTTTCTAGTTAACTCTAATAGTGTAAAGGGACCAACAGATACACTACATGTTTTCATCCCTTGAACACATGCTTAACAACCAACCTCCACCACAACCTCCACCATTTTCACCTACTACACCAACACCACCTTCATGCTCACCAAATTAAGCATATGCAATGCTTAATCAAAAATAATTTTTCAAACCATTTTGTGTGCAAGCCCCATGGAAGATCATGTACTCCTAGAATGATTATGTAGATTGCATTACTTACTAGCTAATGTAGGATTGAATATAATCTTGGATGGTTGTGTATTGATACACAACATTTTTAATGAATGTCTTTATATGCATGCTTATTTTTGCTATATATATGCTTGTGCTTCTAATATTTTTCTTGCAAGTATTCCATATATCGATTCCTTGGTGCCCTCAAACGAGGGGGAGCACACATCAAGGGGGAGTTCTCGTTCCGACAAATTTTGTCTCTAAAACTTGTCGGCTCAACCTTTTTGATGCTACAAAAAGGGGGAGAAGTGAATATAAACTCACTAAATACTTGTCCAAAAATAACTTTTTGGATTTAATGAGTTTTAGTTTTGTAATCATTAAAAAGGGGGAGATTGTTGACATAAATAATGCCTAAAAACATTATCAATATTTATTCATATCTCTATGTTTTGATGATCACAAAATGTAAAACTCATAAAAGCATAAACTTATAAAATAAACAACTACTTAGTTGTAAATATTCACTTCTACAACTAAAATCACTTAAGGTATGAATGAACTAATGCTTAATGCATTATATGATCAAAGGAACATTTTCTTAATAACTAGATTTTTTATAAAATGTCAAAAACATTTTATATCTTTTAGAAAAACATTTTTGGCAATAAGTAAAAAGGTTTAATTCATTATAAATTTATGAATTCAAAATTTAACCAAAATCAGTAAAAATGTTTCAGAAAAACCTACCCTACAAAAAGACAAAACTGGGCAACGGTTGGCTTGGGCGGCCCCCTTAAAATTAAGGGGACCGCCCCCTATTTAAGGGGGCCGGCCACGCTCCAGTAGCTCCCAGCTGTCCAGTTTTTCTGCCTATAAATACCAGCCTTCCCTGATTTTTACTCACCCTTTTGCACTAAAACTTTCTGTTGTAGATCTCATTTCATATCTTCAAAAAAAAAAACCTTTGATCATGTAATCTTAAGCATTGGTTTCCAAGTGATCCAAGCTTCCACTATCCAAGTGCAAAAGAAGAATACTTCTATCAATCAAGACTAGAAGTATTACAACTTAGTATCATCTTGTTACTCAAGTTGTTTGTTTTGTATATTTTGTAAATCATTCATTCATTTGTGTAAAGTGTGTATATAAGTTGTAAACATAAGTGATTAGGCTAGAGTAGTGTGTAAGTAGTGAAGAAGGTGGATAAGTAGTTATGGAGTAAAGTAGTAGAGTAGAAGCCGTGTAAAGTTGTGAAGTAGAGAAGTCTTGAAGCCATTGTGAAGCCATAGCCTAGAAGTTGTGAAGCCGTAGCATAGAGGTTGTGTAGCGGTCGTGTTAAAGCCGTGAAGTCCTAGTCGTGAAGTCCTAGTGTTGAAGTCGTGAAGCCGTAGCATAGAGGTTGTGTAGCGGTCGTGTTGAAGCCGTGAAGTCCTAGTCGTGAAGTCCTAGTGTTGAAGTCGTGAAGCCATAGTATAGAGGTTGTGTAGCGGTCGTGTTGAAGTCGTGAAGTCTTAGACGTGAAGACATAGTATTGAAGTCGTGAAGCCGCAGCATAGAGGTTGTGTAGCGGTCGTGTTGAAGTCGTGAAGCAGTCGTGAAGCCGTTGTGAAGTAGTCGTGAATAAGTTGTAAAGAAGTTGTGTTGTGAAGTTGTGAGATTGGTTCTAGCTACGATTAGAACTCGACATTTAGCTTTGTGTCGTTAAACCCGTGGAAGCCAAAGTTGTGTACGGTTTTCTCCGCCATAAGGGAGCTTATTGAAGTTGTGAAGAAAACTCTCGAGCTTGGTGCTCGGGAAGTGGAGTAGGGCAAGGAAGGTGTCCTTGTAGCCGAACCACTATAAATCTCTCGTGTCTCGGTTAGATCTTTCCATCTATTACTTACATCTTTATTTATATCGTCATTACTTTTGTAACACCCCAACCCGACAAGGGCCAAGATGTCACAAATACATGGTTTCATATCAGATACAAGCATTCAAGAAATAAAATAGCGGAAGCCTTAACATTAAAATTCAAAGGAAAAATAAGTCAACACGACTTATATCAAGTGCAAGACAGAAATAACGAAGTACAAAACAGAATCCAAATGCCCAACAATGGCATAACAGAATTAATATCCAATGGTCACACTAGAATGGCAAGGTCTAAACTTCACACAAGTTGCTCTCATCCCAAAGCCAAACCCAGCTTCCTAGCTTAAATACCTGCCGCAGGAAAAGAAAATGCGGCTGAGCTACAAGAGCTCAGTGAACAGATATAACGGGAACAAAGCAGTAGTAATGGAATAATAAGGTAAGAGAAATAATACCAGGTGTAACAAGAGTCAGGAAGGAATACAAAAGAGTTATGCAGACATACCAGGAACTAAGAATGGTTACAATGGTAAAAGTAAATGAAACCAGAACCCACCACAATCCAAAGTTAACCAAGTCAAGTCCAATGTCAGGTCAAGTATCAGGTCAAGTAACAGGTCATAAGGTTACAAGGTTTCAGGAGAACAGAAATCCTCTACGAGCCCAAACATATCACATCAAATCAAATCATATATCAGGGTGTATGGAGGGGTGACCTCAGCATACCAGGAACAGGGTGAGGGGATACCTCCAGGGGTTGGAGTTGCAAGCTCCCAGGGGTTGTGAAAGACGTGTATCACACACACTCGTCAGTCACCAGGTATAACAGGAAATATAACAAATCAGGACAGGTCTAGGATGCATCCATGCGCCCCCGCAGGCCACAGGGTCTTCCTCTACATAACAAATCAAATCAGGTCGGGACGGTGTAACCAAATCACTAGGGCTACACACTAGTCATGCCGGTGGTGCATCACAGACATGGACATGAAACCCTCATGCCTAGTGGATGGCTCGTAGTCTCAAACTGTGGGTCAAGGTCAAGTATCAAGTTTCGGGTGTCAAGTGTCAAGTCTCAGGTATCAAATGTCAGGTATCATATCAGTGTTCATATCAGGGTTCAAGACAGGAGATAAATGCAGGAGTTCATTATCAGGAGGTCCATATTAGAAAGGTCAAATACTGGAAGGTTCATAATAGTTTATTATAAGAATCCTTTTTACATGGTTTTAATAAAATGATCGTTAGAACAGTTTCATAATAAAAGTCTTTTAAGGAAGTGTTCAAAACCTCTTCATATACAACTAAAAAGTAGTTATAAAATCCTATGAACCTTCAAGTACCCAAGGTCTTAATTATTCAGGTTACCCGTGGTGAACAAGTCATGCCAAGTATCGTAGCAGGGTTCAAGTCAAAGGTTCAAGTCAAATGGTTCATATCAAGTGTACCAAGGTTCAAGTTCAGGTTTTTGACAAGGTTCAAGACAAAGGTTAAAGCAAAGGTCCAAATCTATGGTTCACAATACAAGGGGAAACATAACAATGAATCAGGAATCAGAAATGAGACGAAGGCTCTTTACAAGAAAAGCAGAATATTTGTACCTTATTCAAATAGCAAGCACAAAAAAAAGAGTAGCTGACAGGGATCAAGATCACTCCCTCCTTGAACCTAAAGGAGTAGAAGACAGAAATACGAAAGGGGTTCAGTTATCTTCCCATTATAAGTAACTTCTATTTTTAGTAACTTTCTATTTTTAGCAGGTTTCCATAATTAGTAAGTTACCACATTTAGCAGGATTCAAGTGATATAATTCAAGTTAAGTCTTTAATGAAGGCTTATTATGGACGTAATATTCATTTTAACAAGTTACACAAGTTCAGGGTTAGTTATGACAAGTTTTTCATAGTTCAGGGTTATAATTGTAAATTTACCAAAGATGAGGGTTTAAAATGAAAATATCACCATTAACTCATTCTAACTCTCAAGTTATCCAGAATTACATCTTTAGTCCTTTAGATTTCATAATTTACATTTTATACCCTTGGAATTACATAAGTTACATTTTAAACCTTATGGCATTTATAATTACACATTCAACCCTTAAATTCCAAAATTTACACAATGTACACTTATTTTAACATGTTATATGAATGTACCCTTAAATATTCATAATTTACACATCAAGTCCCTCAAGTTACCAAGGTTACATATTAAGCCCTTTAATTTACCATTTCAACCTTTAATTATTAATAATTACGTATTAAGCCATTAAATTACCAAAATTACACATAACCCCCTGAATATAATTTATTACTCAATTCGACCCTAACTTTCCAGAAATTACATATTTAGTCCCTCATTTTATTTATTTTCAAATCAACACAAATATTACAATTAAATCATTATCTCGCCAAAATTACAAATAAGATCCTCATGTTATAATTTTTACATATTCTCCCAGGTCCATAAAATATTACAAAAATATCCCACAAGTTTTAATAATTACAAAACACCCCCTTGACTAATTATTTTCAAATCGGTAACCATAAAATCATATCAAAATCAAACCCTAACAATCCCAATCATTATGAAATAATTTTATCATCATTAGGTCACCTTTATTTCCAGATTTCATCCACTATAAACCCTAGGTCGATCGGTTTAATAATTTTTCCACAATTCCTCCTTTTTATTTCCAAAATCCGATTATAACAATAATTCCAAAACCCACGATTTAAGCTTGAAAAATTCAAAGGACTATTTTTATGATGTTATATGATGATTATAGAAGCCACGAAAATTAATAACCTGGTCCAGAAAAATAGCATACATGATTTATAGATTTAATTCGATTTTAAGGTTTATAACACATAATTTTCTATACGATTAATATATAGTGCATGGCTTGTTTTTATCATTTTTCCCACATTGTATATGATTAGAAGAGTGTTAGAAAAATACCAGAAAAATTATAGATCGAGGGATTCACACGTTGTGATTTTCTTTGGTTCGGATTCAATATTTTCGACTCTAAAAATTGCCACGCCTAAACGAACGACCCCAGGACCTTGTAGCTATTTTTCCCACCTCCTTTGCACCACCAAGAACTCCAGAAAAATACCTCCTTGCCTCAGAAAATTCGGATGTGGTGTGTGGGATTTTTGAGAGTGGCGGCTAATAGTTTTAGGGTTTAATGGGAGAGAAAATATTATGGATTGATATAAATTTGTTATGACCGAGTAAATGGGGGAGGATTGAGCCAAATAACCGGCCTTCATAATGGCCCAAATCAATTTACCATTTTTATTTAATTTTTCCTTAATTACTTTTATGTTATAAATGTTTTTAAATAATAAAGATTGTATATTTATTTATATAATTCGGCCCAAGTGGTATTTAAGTGAATTAATACACTTTTGTACTTTGTAAAAATAATTAGAGCTTGCCTCAAAATTATCTCGCTTGATTTGTAGTTCGTTTCCAGATATTCGGGATTAATTCAGAAATTTAATTAAGCTTTAATTAAATTTTAAAGTTTTCAGGGGCATTTTGGTAATTTTGCATGTTTTAGATTTTCGGGTTTTACAACTCTTCCCCTCTAACAGAAAATTTTGTCCTCGAAATTTGCAAGGACATAGAAATGAAAGAGAACGGAAAACAAAACAAGGACATACCAGACGCCTTATCTGCCTGGTCACGAGAAAGCGAGAAAACACGACCGGTGGTAGGAGTAGGAGAAGGAGGGCCAAGATATTTCTCAAGTGGTTCCGGGTTCCGCCTAGGACAATCTTTCAACTTATGCTCCCTCGAACCACACCTAAAACAAGCTCCAGAAGTCGTACGACAAAATCCCGTATGGTTCTTCCCACACTGAGGACAACTAGCTGATCCCTGACTGTCGCTGCGCCCCCGACGATCGCTATCCTGCCTAGAAGTTGACCTTGAATCCCGACCTCGCTGATCATGACTACGATCCGCCCGATCTCGTGGTTCCAAACCCCTACTAGATTGCCCCTTCCGCTCATAATTCTGGTCCCGATGACTCTTATAATCCCTACTCTGGTCCTGCTGACTCTGCCCCCTAGAATGCACTCGATTACCGTCCCTATCCCGCTTATTAGAATCCCCATTTGCATGTAACAACTCAATGTTGCGGGCAGCATCCGCAACAGCAGCCACATCCTCGTGCTCAAAGTTCACTATACGATCTAATACCCATGTCTTCAACGCCCACTTAAAATGACGTGCCTGACGATGCGCATCCCCAGCAACCTCTGGCCCGACAAAGCTGGCCAACCGTAAGAACCTCTGCATAAACTCATCTGACGACTCCCGATCTCCCTGACGAATCGTCCCATACTCCCTCTCATACTTCTGCTGCTCCGATAATGGAATATACTGCCTATAGAACAACTCAATGAAATCCGCCCAAGAACAGGTCTCAGCATACTCATCCCCCTTAGCTTGAACAAGAGCAGTCCACCAATTAAGAGCGTCACCTTCTAGCTTAAATGTGGCCAATCGAGTTTTAAACTCGTCAGCACATCCGAGAACCCTGAACAACTTTTCGACATGGGTGATCCAGTCCTCTGCCTCATGGGGAGTGGCAGCGGACTTGAACGAGAGAGGCTTGAGCTTGTTGAACCTCTCGATCCACACATGAATGCCAACAGGTGGGTTAACAACAGGTGGAGCACCACCACCAACACCACCACTACTAGAAGATCCAGCACCATTGCGGATGTTGTTGGTGACCTCGGTCACCACCTGAGCAGAAAGGTTAGGGAGGACGTTTTTCAAAGCCTCAGCAATCATGGCCTCGAAATTTGGAGCATCATATTCGTTAAAGCGCGTGTTCACCATCTGAACGATCACAAAAAGGATTAGCAACTCAGGTAGAATATGACAGAGCAGATCAAGAATCTATGACAGAGCAAAACAGGAAAAGAGAGTGCGCGAAAGGAAACCTAATGTCTACCCAATCCTCACAGGTCAATGGCCTAAGCATAAGGGTTTCAGAAGCCTATGCTCTGATACCATAAATTGTAACACCCCAACCCGACAAGGGCCAAGATGTCACAAATACATGGTTTCATATCAGATACAAGCATTCAAGAAATAAAATAGCGGAAGCCTTAACATTAAAATTCAAAGGAAAAATAAGTCAACACGACTTATATCAAGTGCAAGACAGAAATAACGAAGTACAAAACAGAATCCAAATGCCCAACAATGGCATAACAGAATTAATATCCAATGGTCACACTAGAATGGCAAGGTCTAAACTTCACACAAGTTGCTCTCATCCCAAAGCCAAACCCAGCTTCCTAGCTTAAATACCTGCCGCAGGAAAAGAAAATGCGGCTGAGCTACGAGAGCTCAGTGAACAGATATAACGGGAACAAAGCAGTAGTAATGGAATAATAAGGTAAAAGAAATAATACCAGGTGTAACAAGAGTCAGGAAGGAATACAAAAGAGTTATGCAGACATACCAGGAACTAAGAATGGTTACAATGGTAAAAGTAAATGAAACCAGAACCCACCACAATCCAAAGTTAACCAAGTCAAGTCCAATGTCAGGTCAAGTATCAGGTCAAGTAACAGGTCATAAGGTTACAAGGTTTCAGGAGAACAGAAATCCTCTACGAGCCCAAACATATCACATCAAATCAAATCATATATCAGGGTGTATGGAGGGGTGACCTCAGCATACCAGGAACAGGGTGAGGGGATACCTCCAGGGGTTGGAGTTGCAAGCTCCCAGGGGATATGAAAGACGTGTATCGCATACACTCGTCAGTCACCAGGTATAACAGGAAATATAACAAATCAGGACAGGTCTAGGATGCATCCATGCGCCCCCGCAGGCCACAGGGTCTTCCTCTACATAACAAATCAAATCAGGTCGGGGACGGTGTAACCAAATCACTAGGGCTACACACTAGTCATGCCGGTGGTGCATCACAGACATGGACATGAAACCCCCATGCCTAGTGGATGGCTCGTAGTCTCAAACTGTGGGTCAAGGTCAAGTATCAAGTTTCGGGTGTCAAGTGTCAAGTCTCAGGTATCAAATGTCAGGTATCATATCAGGGTTCATATCAGGGTTCAAGACAGGAGATAAATGCAGGAGTTCATTATCAGGAGGTCCATATTAGAAAGGTCAAATACTGGAAGGTTCATAATAGTTTATTATAAGAATCCTTTTTACATGGTTTTAATAAAATGATCGTTAGAACAGTTCATAATAAAAGTATTTTAAGGAAGTGTTCAAAACCTCTTCATATACAACTAAAAAGTAGTTATAAAATCCTATGAACCTTCAAGTACCCAAGGTCTTAATTATTCAGGTTACCCGTGGTGAACAAGTCATGCCAAGTATCGTAGCAGGGTTCAATTCAAAGGTTCAAGTCAAATGGTTCATATCAAGTGTACCAAGGTTCAAGTTCAGGTTTTTGACAAGGTTCAAGACAAAGGTTAAAGCAAAGGTCCAAATCTATGGTTCACAATACAAGGGGAAACATAACAATGAATCAGGAATCAGAAATGAGACGAAGGCTCTTTACAAGAAGAGCAGAATATCTGTACCTTATTCAAATAGCAAGCACAAACAAAAGAGTAGCTGACAGGGATCAAGATCACTCCCTCCTTGAACCTAAAGGAGTAGAAGACAGAAATACGAAAGGGGTTCAGTTATCTTCCCATTATAAGTAACTTCTATTTTTAGTAACTTTCTATTTTTAGCAGGTTTCCTTAATTAGTAAGTTACCACATTTAGCAGGATTCAAGTGATATAATTCAAGTTAAGTCTTTAATGAAGGCTTATTATGGACGTAATATTCATTTTAACAAGTTACACAAGTTCAGGGTTAGTTATGACAAGTTTTTCATAGTTCAGGGTTATAATTGTAAATTTACCAAAGATGAGGGTTTAAAATGAAAATATCACCATTAACTCATTCTAACTCTCAAGTTATCCAGAATTACATCTTTAGTCCTTTAGATTTCATAATTTACATTTTATACCCTTGGAATTACATAAGTTACATTTTAAACCTTATGGCATTTATAATTACACATTCAACCCTTAATTCCCAAAATTTACACAATGTACACTTATTTTAACATGTTATACGAATGTACCCTTAAATATTATTAATTTACACATCAAGTCCCTCAAGTTACCAAGGTTACATATTAAGCCCTTTAATTTACCATTTCAACCTTTAATTATTAATAATTACGTATTAAGCCATTAAATTACCAAAATTACACATAACCCCCTGAATATAATTTATTACTCAATTCGACCCTAACTTTCCAGAAATTACATATTTAGTCCCTCATTTTATTTATTTTCAAATCAACACAAATATTACAATTAAATCATTATCTCGCCAAAATTACAAATAAGATCCTCATGTTATAATTTTTACATATTCTCCCAGGTCCATAAAATATTACAAAAATATCCCACAAGTTTTAATAATTACAAAACACCCCCTTGAATAATTATTTTCAAATCGGTAACCATAAAATCATATCAAAATCAAACCCTAACAATCCCAATCATTATGAAATAATTTTATCATCATTAGGTCACCTTTATTTCCAGATTACATCCACTATAAACCCTAGGTCAATCGGTTAAATAATTTTTCCACAATTCCTCCTTTTTATTTCCAAAATCCGATTATAACAATAATTCCAAAACCCACGATTTAAGCTTGAAAAATTCAAAGGACTATTTTTATGATGTTATATGATGATTATAGAAGCCACGAAAATTAATAACCTGGTCCAGAAAAATAGCATACATGATTTATAGATTTAATTCGATTTTAGGGTTTATAACACATAATTTTCTATACGATTAATATATAGTGCATGGCTTGTTTTTATCATTTTTCCCATGTTGTATATGATTAGAAGAGTGTTATAAAAATACCAGAAAAATTATAGATCGAGGGATTCACACGTTGTGATTTTATTTGGTTCGGATTCAATGTTTTCGACTCTAAAAATTACCACGCCTAAACGAACGACCCCAGGACCTTGTAGCTATTTTTCCCACCTCATTTGAACCACCAAGAACTCTAGAAAAATACCTCCTTGCCTCAGAAAATTCGGATGTGGTGTGTGGGATTTTTGAGAGTGGCGGCTAATAGTTTTAGGGTTTAATGGGAGAGAAAATATTATGGATTGATATAAATTTGTTATTACCAAGTAAATGGGGGAGGATTGAGCCAAATAACCGGCCTTCATAATGGCCCAAATCAATTTACCATTTTTATTTAATTTTTCCTTAATTACTTTTATGTTATAAATGTTTTTAAATAATAAAGATTGTATATTTATTTATATAATTCGGCCCAAGTGGTATTTAAGTGAATTAATACACTTTTGTACTTTGTAAAAATAATTAGAGCTTGCCTAAAAATTATCTCGCTTGATTTGTAGTTCGTTTCCAGATATTCGGGATTAATTCAGAAATTTAATTAAGCTTTAATTAAATTTTAAAGTTTTCAGGGGCATTTTGGTAATTTTGCATGTTTTAGATTTTCGGGTTTTACAACTTTTATAATATATAGGCATATATAACTGTTAGTAATAATTAGAAGTTGACTTCACATATAGATCAAATTGAAACTCCATTCAAGAAACCAAAACTTTTACAATCAATTCAAAAGTATACATATTTAACTAATAATAAGGTTCAAGTTTTATTTTTCATACAAAATTGAATCTAAGTGTTTTAAAAATAAACAAATGTTTTCATAATAAAATTAAAAAGACATAAAACTATTCAACCCCCCCTTCTAGTTTTCCACATATTCATCCACCTTATAACACCAACTCAACCATTTCTACCTAGTTTATATCACCAACTCCATTTTTGCTCTCCCTCTCTCTATATGAACGACCAAAACAGCCTCGAACACCCTTGGTCTTTAATTTTTACTTGATCTTGTTCATCTCCAATCAAAGATAAAGTGTTCTTGTTGGTTTCTTGATATTGGTAAGTTCCCCAAACTCATTTTCTTCTCATTCTTATGTTTTTATAGATTTTTCTAGATCTAAGCTAAACAACTCTTGCATGTATGTTTGAGAGATCTTGATTCAAGTTTTCATAGGAATATAGGATTTAGATAGATAGTTAGGCTTGATTTGGTTAATAGATGCAAGAGTTTGATGGATTTATATGAGTTTTGAATAGTTATTAATGATTTTTCCATATGTTTTGTTTATAAAACTGAAGTTAATCTTCAAAATAATCTTTTAACTCCTGGACTTATAGATTTATTTAATGAATAAAAAGGGGAGTTATGATTGTTCTTGGACATGCATGGGTATTAGACACAATAATTATACATAAAGTAGCAATTTTGATTGGTCCATAACCTGTCCCAAATTTTATGCAAAAAAATTGATTCACCATTTCGTCCTCATTAGGTTTTAAGCTAAAATAAAAATATTGAGAGTTAGCCTCAGGTCTTAGGATCATTTCCCCTAAAACATTACATCTTAATTCATCCCGATGATTTTTGGAGAAAATCTACACTAAAACTTTTCCAGGATTGCATGTCAGATTTGATAGGCCATTTACTCTAAGATGTTGCAAAGAACCCTAGGTTGGTAAAAACATGAAAGTTTGAGCTAAGACATGTAGAAAACTTTTCCCACTAGCCTTGTGTCCATTAGACCTGTAGATAAAAAGATACACTCATTTTACTAAACTTAATTGGATGCTGGAAGTAACTGCATAGAGATACAGGGGTAAATTAGTAATTTCACCCATGTTCTGAAGTTCTCAGCTAAGTGAGGCCTTGATTTTCATATTATACAGAGTCATACCTTTCCAACTATATAAAGTTCATAATTTTATCCTTTACGGTTTAGAAATGGCGGCCCGTTTAGTACGGTATTTTTACTAAAATCCAATCAGCTTTGTATTCAAACTTGTATAGGCACATATAAACACCATTTTTGACCCATGACTTGTTATAAAACTTTCCAACAAACTTATATTATGGCTAAATAAATATAAGATACCAAATAAAACCTGAGTATAAGGGTTACTTAATATTTCCCCGAGTTTAAGACGTATTATATTTTCTATATAGGTCCTTAGTGGTTTTCGCGGTTTTTCCGTTGTACTTATATTCCGATCACCATCACTACTTCGTTACTGGTGAGTAGTCACAACCCCTCTTTTACTATTTTTCACTATATTTTTGGGGTGGAATGCATGATTTATACTTGAACTAAATTGATTATTATTTTATGAACACTATTATTCGAACCCTTTGACTTGATTTTGAACCCTTGGACTATTTTGAACTTGTATGACTTGGTTTGAACCCTTTAACTTATTTTGAACTCTTTTGACTTGTCTTGACCTTATAACTTGTTTTGAACTCTTGAACTTGACTTGAACTTTTGAACTTGACTTTAACTCTTGAACCTAATTATGAACATATGACTTGTTTTGAACTTAATGTGTCGTACGCACTAAATATAAAGTCTCCCTATGTGAACGGGCAATACAAAGTCTCCCTATGTGAACGGAGCAGCAATACAAAGTCTCCCCTGTCTACGGAGCAACAAAATAAAGTCTCCCCTGTCGACGGAGCGTTCTTGATTTATTATATACATGGTGCTTTTAATGTGAACTTGTTAACCATATGTGCTTGACTATAAAATGTACATTCTTCTATGCAATGGTTTGTGAAAACACAGGTTACAAGTCTTGTATGGGCGGGACATGTAACTGAGTGGTTTGACATTATCTTTGCCTTCTGGATTTTTCTCAAAGACTTTGGACTTACTTTTATTATGGAAATGTATGTGAACTCGTATGTTACAAGTCTTGTATGGGCGGGACTTGTAACAGGATGAGTTGACAGGATGTTTGCCATGAAGACTTTCCCTAAAGATAAAGATTTTCTTATTATATAAAACTTGTGTACTCACCAACTATTTTCATAGTTGACCCATTTTCTCATGCATTTCAGGTGATCGTCAGTAAGCGTTTTTATGAAGGCATTTGCATAAAGGGTCTTCACATGTCATCTTTGCTTTCATTAAGTTGTCAAGAAAATATCTTTCAAGAATTCAAACTTATTTTTAATTGCCGATGTCGGTCAAAACAATGTTGTAATGTTGTACTATTTGACTTAATTAATGATGGCATGTTCTATTATCTTGTACTTGTGCCTTTACTCGTTACATCCCATGTTTCCGCTTTAGCGGGGTGTTACATATACACACGACTTTTTATATATAACTTCAAGGTTTTAATCCCTAATACTTTTGAGTATTCATATTATATCAATAATATTGAAGTGTTTAGTTTGATATACTTGTGTTCTTGTTTACCGTATACAAAGTTCTTCTTAAGATCAAATACAAGATTCCACATTGTGTTTGATAAACTTCAAGGCAGTTTCTATACTTAGTTGTTTTAGATTTATCTAAGATTATTAACCCTTACAAGCTAAGGAATTCGATCAAGTTCATAACTGGGATCAACAGGTAGGTTGTTCATCAGCATTTGTTTCGGTTTAAGTTATGCTTGGGCTGACATTCTGTGTGGGTGAGATTCATTTGTTGTTGTTGGTGAAGGTGTTTCGTCTTGTACTTCTTCAAAAGTTGTTGTAGATGTTTTCGACAAAGAAGGTAAATCTCTTGAGTTTTAGTAGCAATGGAATTCGGATAATATACCTTGTTTTTACTTCCACAAAACATTTCATCATAGAAATTCTCAAACAGGTTTTCCAAGTCACTTTTTGAAGGTTGTTCTTCAAGTACTGTTGATAACTTCTTTATTTGAAGTTTGGGTTCTGAACTGATATATTCAGAAGTCATTTCAATAATTTCATCAAAATCGACCTGAATAGTTTCTATGATCTTCTTAGTATGATGGTTGTAGATGTTGTATCCATCGACATCACATTTTTGTCTCAACCTATACAAGTCGTCACAATCGTTGACCAAATAACACAAACAACTAAAAACATGAAGATACTTGAGATTGGGTTATCTTTATGGATCAGTTCGTATGGGGTCTTTACAAAACGACGATGGATTAGGGAATGATTTTGAGTGCAACTTCACCCAATGTACAATTCTTTGTTTCAGTAACACCATTTTGTTGAGGAGTGTATGGTTATGACATCTGATGTGTAATACCAAGTGAGTCATAAGTAGAATCTTATTTGTGAACTATTGTTCCATTGTCTATACGAATAATTCTGACTGGAAGTTGTAATAACACTAGGATCTTTCTGATGAAATACTGATAATTTCAGCAGTTTCATCATTTGAATGGAGAAAATGAACACATGTACATTGCAAGTAATCATTGACAATAACGAGCACATATCATTTCCCATTAATACTTTTAACACATATTTTTCCACATAAATCCATATGAAGCATGCACAAAGAAGAGACTAAACTTTGTACGGGCTTTGAATTTAGTGACTTTTTACGTATTTTTTCGAGTTCACAAGCTGAACATAGATGTTCCATTTTTTATTCATGTCGGGAAGACCGAAGACAAGTTTCTTTTTCACAAGGTGGTTGATGGTGAGGAAATCTAAGTGTGATACATGACGATGGCATAACCAAGCCTATGTTGAAGTTGTTGTTGCCATGAGACAAACGAGAATTCTCAACAGATTGTGTCCCAGTGCAACATAATATACTCTCTTGACTGTGATGTTGCCATAGATTAAGTCAGCATACCCAAGAATCAACGCGTAATCATCATTGCCAAAACAAACAGTTCCAAGAAACTTTTCCACGAAATTATTTAGAAGAGCACAATTTCAATTCATATGCTTAGAGCATCCCGAATCGAGGTAACATAGACATATTTTGACAATCTGCAATATTATGACAAAATATAGAATTCAACCGGAGTTGGGTACCCATGTTTCAATGGGTCCCTTTTCGTTAGTAGTCCTAGAATCACCAACTACTTTAGGATCCATTTTTAAACAGGGTCTGATAACTTTGGAATCCACATAAGGTATGTTCTAGGAGTTTCTGACAATTCATTCTTATGTTGATTAGCATTCATTCTGGGCTTCGACTTATTTTGGGCATTTCTACGTTTTCACACAAAATCAACATTATAAGGCACAATTTTCTTAGAAAATGATTCATTAAACAAAGAACAATCATTAGAAACATGCATTCCACACAAAGTACACACAGATTTATCAAAATGATTAACAACACAAGATTCATTATTACAAAACATTTTGTCTTTATGCATAAAGCGTTTCTTTACATGTTTTGATTGATGAGAATCTAAATTCCTAGGGTGTTCTTCTATCAAAGTGCGAGAGTGAGATGCTTTAGTCTTCTGAGGAGGGATCTTATCTTCTAATATTTAAACACTACGTGACATATCTAAATATGTAGAAGAAGACACATTAGAATCAGTTGGTGTACCAACTTTAATCATGTAATGCACGTTAAACAACAGATATACTAGCAGAAACAGGTAATTTAAACATTCCAGGTGAAAGCAAATTCAGGTTTCTCATAATATTCTGATTGTTCTCATATGTCTCAGATTCATATTAAAGAATTTGTTTTAAATAGTAATTAGAATCTTTAACAACTATTTTGTTTTGGTAAGACTCTCCGTTTAAAACATTTATGTCAGAACAAGTTGAAATCATCTTACGCACAAATTGACACATTTCATGCGACTCAGAATCCTTTTCAATTGGCTATTCATTCAAAAAATTTATATTTGCATTGAGTTGCTTAATGGCAAAATTACTTCAAGATATCTCTTTTCAATAGCATCATACGATTGTACATAGAAAATCGAATTACACTTTTCTGACTCAAGTTGTCGAACTTTATCTGCCACTTTTTGTTCAAACAAAATGTATGCAGTCTCAAGTTTTTCAAAATATGTTTCAAATTTGGCAGTCCGATTGGTAAGTTCAACTTTGACATTATTGTAATGATGATTTTCTCTTTCAACATCTGACTTAAAAGAACATTTTCAAATTCCAAAGAAGTATTGACTTGTTAAATCTATTCTTTGTCATTTTCAAAAGTTTTGAGTGAAGTGATTTCAAGATCCCTCTCTTTAATCATAGCAAAGTATTTGGATTCAAGATTTTGAAATCTATCAATCTTTTTTTCAAGAGAGTTGATATACGCTAAGTCCTCTTTCATTTCAAAAACTAATTTTCTTTCAAAATAGATCATTCGAGCACGTATATTATTTACACATGGTTCAAATTATGTTTTAGAATATTTCTAGCCTCAGTTTTAATCTTGTTTTCCAGAGAAGCACGATTCAAAGCTTCATTAGTTGTTATTTCTAAACGTGCATTCAAAAAAAGTATTACCAATTTGACTTTTTTTGCTTTGCCAAGAGGTTATTCCTCAGACTGAGATTAATGTTCCAAATGATTTTGAAAATGAGATTTTTTACATCCAAAAGAACTCTTTGAAACATCATAAACATTTTGAACTTCCCTAAAACCATAGCTTGGATTTAACTTTCTATAAGACACAAATTCAATTTGAGCTTTTTCCGTTTTTGAACGATTGACATCCTCAATTTGAGTAGTTTCCTCAAAATTAAACATATTACCATTATAACCTTTATTTCACATGCAATCCTTGTCCGAAAAACCAGGTTTAGCTTTTTAAACTTTCATTAAGAACTTTGGATTCTTATACCCTAAACCCTTATTCCCATCATAAAATTTAGCGGGTGGGGGTATGATCAAGTGGACCATTTGAAGAGTATGACCGGTTTTTCGAAGAATGTCTTCTAGTGCACTTATCTTTTTCAAAAACTCTGATTTTTCATCTTAAAGTTTTGACACTTCGTTTTCATGTTTCAGTTTGACTTTTTCGATATCTGTAATTGTCTTTTGAAGGATTGACATTTAAAAATTTAAACTAGAAATTTTCTTTTCTTGAACTTGAAACTTTTTGTAGTATTTAAGATCTTGATCTTCAAGTTTATTGTTACAATTTTGTTTGCGATCTTTAGAAAGTGTATAACCAATATATAATTCAACTTTTGTTGGATTTTGAGTTGAATCATATAGGAACCCATTACTATCAAGATCAGGCACATATAGGATGTAGTTTGCACGAAAACTAGAGAGAAAATATGTAGAGAGAAGGCGGAACAAGTGTGTGATGTATTAGATTGTTATGAAGTCCCACACCCTCTCCACACTTGGAGAGGCTTTATATAGCTGGTAGGGGTGAAAATGAGCCGAGCCAAGCCCGAGCCTGCCAAAGCTCGAGCTCGGCTAGTTTATATTTATAAAGCTCGAGCTCGGGCTCAAGCTTATTTCGAGCCGCATATTTTGAGCTCGAGCTCGGTTCGTGAATATTATCACAAGCTCGAGCTAGGCTCGGGCTAGACTAATTTATATGATGTTTTAAAGAAAACAAAGTTCAAATGGAGCTCGGCTCGTTAATTACATAAGGCTCGAGCTCGTTTACTACTTTTAAGCTCGTTTATACGTACAGCCAATATATATACATATATATTTTTAGGGCTCGCTTAGGCTCGCGAGACTACTCGAGCTTTTTGCATAGAGCTCGGGCTCGAGCTCGATTATTAAATAAGCCCAAACATAGGCTCGAGCTCGGGCTCGAGATCATTTAGGATCGGCATGTTCGAGCTTTTTACCGATTTGATCCTGAGCTTTTCACGAGTGGCTCGGCTCATTTCCACCCCTAATAGCTGGTATGTTACACATATGGGCCACCAGGGGCCTTGTCTCATAGGCATGTGTTAGTTACTAACTAGTGTATATATTACAAGTCTATTACATAAGTAAGATCGCTACTTTCAATCATAACAATCTCCCCTAAGGGGTGTGATCGGTGTATTTTACATACCCATCATAGCATGTTAATTACGCATTGTTGCATTTTTATTCATTGTTATACATGTACTTTGAGAGTGTTTTGTGTTTATGTAGATAATATGTAAAATAGAGCTAAAATGGCGAATTTGTGAGCTAATGTGATATACGAAGTGTTTGGATTGTACTTGAAGTAAATGTGGACGATTAAGAACCAAAATGGAAATATAAATACAAGCGTGATATTGCTACATTGTTTGTATCATAACTTCTTCGTCCGAGCTCCGTTTTAGGTGATTCAAAAGGTCACGGAAAGAGAAAAAAGAGATATTTATATTTATGTGATAAAATACCCAAAAATCTGGAGTTAGCTCATGAGTTTATCTGCTGGAAAAGACAGCTCGTGGTTTGGCTTATTATTTAAGAACTAGACGAGTACCCGTGCATAACAACGGAATTTTATAGCAGCAGATAGTTTTGGTGATAAAAAAAAGTTTATGGGTTATAAACGAAAAATAATAAAACTTTGAGGATTTGGGGATTAAACATAATTTTTTGAAACCCTGTTCGACCCGGGTGGTTCAACCGGTTGAACCGTTCCGGAAAAAAAAATGGGTCGCTTTAAACCGGGTCAACCCTATGGGTTGGGTCGAAAAAACGGGTCAAATTAAACCGGGTCAACCCGCCGGGTTTGAAGCGTCCCAGGTCAACCCGGTTTTTGATGTGTATTAATAGTTGAAATTGCTCCTAATTAATTGTTCCAACATTTCATTTTTAATTTTTTAAACATTTCACTTTTCTTGACTTTTCACTTTTCACTTTGACTATTTTTATTTTATAGATAATATAGATTGGGCTCAAATCTATTAAATAAAAAATAAATAAAAAAATAAAATAAAAAAGCCTAATGGATTTTTTTGGCTACTGTTGGTTGGACGCAGCAACAAAAAGAAAAGAAATCCCAAAGCCATATATTGTTTGCGTGTCGATGGAGTGCGCAGGAAGAAAAAAAAATACGGAGCGGATATTAGGGAAAAAAGGGTCCCATCTCACATATATACAACCGACACTTCTACATTCAGCCATCATCTTTTTATATTACACTCGACAGAAGAAAGAAAAGTGGACCCCATTCGGCAAATACATCGTTCGATTCATTCATAAAGAAAATAAGACAGCCAACATTTAATTCATTCGAGAGGCAAAAATTTCAGCCGCCATTTTTTGGTGATTTCATTCGAAGGATAATGAAGATATATTATTATTTTGTGTCTCGACGATCGTGCAATAAAATAAAGACGATGTTTATCAACGTGATGTGCGGTTAAACTTTTTTTTAATCTCTTCCGGTAAAAAATATTTGGTTTGATCATGGTTACGGATTTTCTTTTGTTTGCCAAATATTAATTCATATAATTTTAATGCATATTATTTATTTGATTTTAATGTTTTAATATAATTATTTGATTGAAGGGTTGCAAGACATTTTATTGAGAGTCAACGATTCGTACCGAGCCTAATTAGTATAGGGGTTAAGACGGTCGTATGGTAAACATAATTTGTACCCATAATTGTTCAGTTGAGTAATTAAAAAAATTAATTGATAGGATTATTGTAAGACATGTTATTGTTAGTCAACGAATTGTGCCGGGTCCAACTAGTTTAAGAATTAAGACGATTCGTGTTGTAAACATAACTTGTGCCCAAAATTGTCCCTTTCAATTAATACAACTATGACTGTGGTTGGAAAACAAACATTAGTAATAATCCGTAACTTAGTCATACCATTATATCCGGAGCCGGGAGGAATTGCTTTTTACTCAACTGTTTACGAATCTTATTTTTATTTGCTTCTTTAATTTTTATTTATTTTTTACTTTTTATTGCTTATTCGCTTTCTAGTTAATTAGTAGTTTTATTATTAAGTTTTAAACAAACCAAAACTTTTATTGATCAGTGATCACCCTAAAACTTAAATTAAAACCACATACTCCTCGTGGATACGATATCTAGCATAAGGTAATTAGGTTTATTTTTTATCGGTACAACGACATCGATCAGGGTGATCTTACAATTCATCATCATATTGTGGACAATCTCTAAAGAAAGCACCTCTAAGCATTTCTCTTCCACTAACAAACCCTTCAATTTCTTTAGATGCTTGGGAAATCTGATTCGCTTCTCTACAACATCCTTTATCTTTCCAAGTTCAACTATGTGAGATGATAACATAGGTTAGTTCATATGTAGATGTCTATTCTCTATCAGCATACTTTCAATCCTGTAGAATTCACGCTTCAAAGTGCTTGTACAGAACTTGTGAATCTCATCAGCTGCCATAAAATGTTTTTGCCCCATGCTATTGAGATAAACTACTCCTTCCTTTGGTTTTGTGATCAGCGTGTATGGCACTTTGTCTTCAATATTTGGGATTGTCATCAACGGTTTTGTGAGGTTTAGTTGGTACTGATAGCTTTCGAATGTCAAGCTGGAAGTTATTGACCCTTTCTTCTATGACCCGATTTCTAATTATTCGTACAAGGGGTATTAGGAAGTCCATACGAAGCTTGAGTGTCCACTCATAATGAAATTGCTTTCTCTTTACTTACAACTCTTCAAGATTGTTCATGTTCATATTCACAAAATTAGCTTCTGTATACGTGTATGGATTATCGTCTTCTCCCAGCACAGTGATCTTTTCCACATACTTGTACCCATACTTCTCTTCAAGCTCAATACCAAAGAGTTCTTTAATTCTGAACTCTGAGTAGACATCTTTCTTTGAACACCCAGTGAGGTGTTTCAACAAGTAATAACCTCTCTGTAGAAAACTAGAAGGGGGGTTGAATAGTTTTTACCGATTTAAATTTAGTTTATAAATCTTTTAGATTGATAGTATGTGAAATATTTGGATGTTGAGATATAGATAATGCAAGTTAGTATGAAAAGAAATAAATACGAGAATAGTAAAGAGAGAAAAGGATAGAAGCGTGACACAATGATTTATAGTGGTTCGGCTACAAGGACACCTTTCTTACCCTACCCTACTCTACTCCCTGAGTACCCAACTCGAGAATTCTTAAGCACTATGTCAACAATCTCCTTCAACCAGTGGAGAAACCTCACAACGTCGCTCACACTTTTTCCGGTACTAAGCTAAATACCGGGTCCTTTACACGGAAGAACCAATCCAATACAACTACACAACTACTTTATGAATACAAAAGGATGTATCAACAATAAGAAACAACTCAGTGGTCTTGAGGTGATGAAGAAGCCGAGCAAACTCTTCTCTTGAAGAATGGATGACTCGTATGCAAGAAATGTGATCTCGTCTTGTAAGAAGAACCTTGAGAAACACAAGAGAAAGAAAGCTACAAAAATGATCTTTTAGATATGAGGTTAGAGAGATATAAGAATGAGAGAAGAGATATGTTAGGATGGGGTGAGAAACAAAGGAGAAATGGATCACTATTTATAGAGTAAACTGTCTACTTTATAGCCAGTTCCGCCGGATCCCTTACCAGAGGGATCCGGCTAGTGTAATCCAAGGGATCCGGCAAATGGGTCGGTCCAATCCGGATTTTGGGTTACAATTCCAGGTTTTGGGTTATGGGTCATGTGATGTCATGCATTATGTAATAGACATTTTGGGTTATGGGTTATGGACTTTGGGTCATGGGTCATGAACTTTGGGTCACGGGTCATGGATTTTACCCATTGTAATGTCTTGCATGATGCAATGAGCATGGGCCATGGGTCATGGGTCATGGGTCATGGGTTATGGGTTTTGGATTTTACCCAACCCATTTACTTACATTTCTATTATTACAAACAAATACATAACTAAATAAATGTAAGTAGTAAAAATAAATGTTGTAACATGTAATCTTTAGATTTGTACTTGATATAATTTTATGTTGTTATCAACAAAAGTTAAAGAGATCGAGAAATATAAATAAACATTTTTGAAAGAACTTTCTTATTTCTTTTGCCCTATACTTTGCTACAAATGTCGGATGTTCTTCAAGATCATCCTCGTTGAAGTCAATAGCATTTAGTTGTTGGTCAATGGAGAGCTTAACAGGTCCAACATACATCAAATAAACATTTCATCACAAAAAGACAAAAATAGAAGCGTATGCCTTGGACGGCTCCCTTAAATAGGTACGGTTCCCTTAAATATAAGGGAACCGTGGGACCATCCAGACATAACGGTCAGATTTTTGCTGCCTATAAATAGTGGCTTATTTTTCACATAAAACTCACCTTTTGCACATAGTTTTCTCTGTTTATTTCCAGTCTTATAATCTCTCATTTCTTTGATCATTAAGCTTGTTTAAGTTTGTTTAAAGTGATCCAATCATCCATCTGTTCAAGTACAAGTGAAAAACACATGTAATCGTCAAGATACAAAGTGTTGAAGAGTAGTTAGTGCATTCATAAAGTTTATTGTATTTTTGTAGTATATTGTTGTACATCAAGTTCATAACCTCTAATCTTGTTTAGTTGATAGACCGGGTTAGTATTTTAGTCCTGCAAATACATGAGTGGTCAGGTTAGTATTTTAGTCCTGAAAATACGTGTGTAAGTGAGATTAGTTCTAGCTTGATTAGAACTCGACATTTAGCTTAGTGACGGAAATTTGTGTAAGCGATATTGTACGTTTTTCTCCGACTGAAGGGAGCTTGTTGACATATTGAAGTAAACTCTCTAGTTTGGTACTCGGGGAGTGGAGTAGGGCGAAGAGTAGCTTCGTTAATGAACCACTATAAATCTTCGTGTTGTGGTTTGATCTTTCAAACTCTTTACTATTGTCTTGCACTTTATATTTGGTAATTATTATTGTTTGTTATCTTGAGTTTATTTATATTGTGTTCATATTTTGTTTGCTTGATCTCACATAAAATTGGATCTATAAGTTTTTGAAAGTATAATTTTAAAACGCTAAAAACGTCAAACTATTCAACCCCCTTCTAGTTTTCCACAGGCTCCATCTCTACTTTCCCCAACTTATCTCTATCTTACTAGCATGACCATTACCAACCCACACTCTCATACACTCCTATAACTTGTTTCTTCTACAACACACTTCCCTCTCACAATCACCAATAAATTTAAATTTGAAATTAAAATTACAACTCTCATACAACTCATCTGATGACGTATAGTCCGTATTCGGGTCACGAACCCGACCCATACTCCAGTCCATCACGAATGGACTTAAGCCCATCACGAATGGGCTATCACGATAGCGGTTTGGGCTTGCGATGGCCCAAGCCCAATGTTATTTATGGTTTTGATAGTATATCTTCTATTTATGGGATATATATCAATGAACCGCCCTACGCGGGATAGACCGAAGATTGGGGAACACGAAACCAATAAGGATTTCGTGTCCATATATAGAGGGCACCTCAGCCCTCACAAAGGTACGACTTACAAACCCTAACTCTTCTACAAACCCTAAAAACCGATTACTTACTCTCACGCCGGAGGATAATCGTGGGAGACAATCCCACGATAAGCCTAACGGTGTCTTTTTGTTTTCTTAGTGCGCAGGTCTCAAGCATTAAGATCTGATTGGTACGGAATCAAGGAACGCCCAACTTTTGTATCAACAAGTGGCGCCATCCGTGGGACCCTACACTAAGAACTTTGCTAAGAACTAGAATGACGAAGCACGGAAATCAGCGGACTCCGCATGCGAAGAAAACGCATGACGACCTACTAGGGAAGAAACAGCAAACTGATGCGGCCTCTAAGCAGGCCTCTGGGACAACCAGTGCGCCCAGAAGCTTAGGGTCGTACTCAGATCTGCTCTTTACTCCAATAGAACCGCTCACTATGACTACCAATGCTACTACAACAAGTACTAGCGCGGTAGACCTACAGCGCACTCCTCTCACCATGCCAGAAGTAAACTTCACTGAGCCACCCAATGCGCCTATCCGAAACAAGGATCTCGTTGTGGAGACAGATTCCCTCGCGCTAGAAGGAGTTACGCCTGAACTGGCGCCAAGTGATTTCGTATCTCAAAACTATGAAGCCTTGGCTGCGCTCATGCGAGAGGAGGCAAAAAAGAGGTCAAGCCAAAGTCTGCACGCCAGGCTCAACTTCGACCCTGAGTATGAGGCATCCCCACCGCGCTACCGAAAGGAAAGACTCGAGAGGGATAGCCGCAAGCACCCAGTGTTTACCAGGATTGGAAGGAAGGTTGTGGATGATGAAGCAGCCGAATTTCAGCATCTGGAGGAGCATGAAGATGGGGAACGGCGCGCCAATGTCCACACTAGGCTTGGCAGTCGCAGGGTTCATGATAGGCTTGGGCGACGGTGCTCCCCAAGTGAAAGCCCTTCAAGCTCTGATTCCGAGGATAGTCGGCGCAAGAGCCGTAGAGGAGCAAGCTCAGATTCCGATGATAGTCGGCGCAAGCATCACAAAAGAGTAAGCTCATCCTCAAGTGACTCCTCGGACAACGAGGACAAAGAAACTGGACACTGGAAATCAAGGAGAAAATACCGCGACCAAGAAGACGAAGACATGTCTCGTCCCTGGCGCCGCCAAAAAGTGGATGCGTTTACTCGGCGCATCAGCGATTTTTCTGAAAATAAGAAAAGGCGCATGCCTGCTAATGTCAAAACATACGATGGGACAGGTGATCCTGATGATCACCTAAAAATTTTTGAATCAGCAGCCACTATCGAAAATTGGCCACAACCTGTGTGGTGCCATATGTTTAACTCTACATTGCTAGGGAATGCGCGCAATTGGTTCAGTAAGCTTCCACGCAGAAGCATCGGTGGGTTTGAAGAGTTGCGAAAGGCGTCTCGTTTAAACTTTACTCAAAGGAAGAAGTGCGCCAAAAACCCTGTCGAGCTCGCTAGGGTAAAACAGCGACAAGGGGAATCCACAAGCGCTTTCATGGAGCGCTATAAGGACGAATGCATGCAAGTCAAGGCGTGCCCAGAAATACTAAAAATATCGGGGTTTATGAACGCAATAAATAACCCAGATCTGATAAAAAAGTTAAACGATAGGGTTCCCCAAACCTTTGACGAACTCATGAAGCGCACGAGGTCCTTCGTCCAAGGAGAAGCAGCCGATGCGGATAGCAAGAGAGGCTACTCGAACCATAGGTCACAAGAAGAGCCAAGGAGACAATCCAACGACCAGAGTGGCAATCGTAACAAAAGCTATCGCAACCAAGGGGGCGGACGGGGAAACGACAAGTACACCCCATTAACAAAAACTCCAAAGGAAATATTTGCGACGGAAGGGGCGAACTTTCCAAGACCCCCACCTATGCGCACCCCTGAAGATCGGCGCGTAGGGAACGGATACTGCGAGTATCATGCACAGAAGGGCCATACCACTAATGAGTGTGTCCAATTACGCCAACTAATTGAGAAACTAGTGAAAGAAGGCAGATTGGACCACCTCGTTAAAAATATTAAGGATGGGAATGACAAGCAGAGAACCAGAGGTAAGAAAGAAGCGCCTAAAGAAAAAGCTGATACTATCTACATGATACAATCATGGCAGCGAAAGACTAGGCAAAAGGTGAGCCAGAAATTCTCTCATGGAAGCGAAATCTCTTTCCCCACCTTGGCCGCGGACAACGCAGTGGCAGAACCACTCACCACTGAAATAAATGCGGGGGGCACGACATCCACCGCATGTATGTTGATGGAGGCGCATCAGCGGATATAATGTATGAACATTGTTTCAAAAGATTGCGCCCTGAGATACAAAGACAGTTAAGTCCAGCCACGACTGCGCTTACTGGCTTTACAGGAGAAAAGATATGGCCTATGGGGCAACTGCGCCTACTAGTCGCTGTTGGTAGTAAGGAACACTCCGCGACAGCCTGGATGAATTTTATGGTGATCAGATCTCCTTCATCATACAATGGCATTATTGGAAGACCAGGAATCTCGGCAATACGCGCAGTACCTTCCACAGCGCATGGGATGCTCAAATTCCCAGTAGAAGGTGGCATTGTCACCATCTACAATAGCGCCGCACCGCCTCAAGAATGTAACACGATTACATGCGAAACAACGAATACCCCAGAACAGAGCGCAGCTAAAGTATCAAACCTAAAGGTTGCGATTCACCCTGAATACCCGGAGCAAGAAGTATCGATTGGGGGATCGTTGTCTGACAAAGGAAGAGCGGCCGTGTGCGCACTCTTGCAGAGGAATTTGGATATCTTCGCATGGGAACCAAAGCACATGACTGGTGTGCCACGCTCGATTGCAGAACACAAGTTACAAATCCGACATGATATTCCCCAGTAAGGCAGAAAAAGCGCGGCCAGGCTCCAGAGCGCGCAAAAGCCATACTGGAAGAAGTACACAAACTTGTGGACGCTGGCATCATGCGAGAAGTCTATTACCACGATTGGCTCTCCAACCCAGTAATGGTCAAAAAGAGCGATGGCAGTTGGCGGATGTGCGTAGACTTCACTGATCTTAATAAAGCATGTCCACAGGATTGCTACCCACTACCAGAAATAGACTGGAAGGTGGAATCACTATGCGGGTATCCTTTTAAATGTTTCTTAGATGCATACAAAGGGTACCACCAAATCCAAATGGCTAAGGAAGACGAGGAAAAAACAGCTTTCCACACAAGCCAAGGCGTTTTTTGTTATACAAAGATGCCTTTTGGCCTGAAGAATGCGGGCGCCACCTACCAGCGACTGGTAGATAATGCGTTTGAGAAGCAAGTGGGGCGCAACCTAGAGGTCTATGTGGATGACCTTGTCATAAAAAGCCATACTGAAGATGAAGTAGTGCGCGACATTGAAGAAACATTCACAACACTACGAAAGATCAACATGAAGTTGAATCCTAAGAAATGCACTTTTGGCGCTACAGAAGGCATGTTCCTAGGATATTTGATAGAACCAGATGGCATTAAGCCATGCCCGAAAAAAATAGAGGCTGTCATCCAACTTCCTTCACCGCGCACGTTGAAGGAAGTTCAATCTCTAAATGGAAAGCTAGCCGGTTTGAACAGATTCCTGTCCAAATCAGCGGATAAGTCACTTCCTTTATTTAAAACACTCAAGAAGTGTACAAAGAAGGGAGACTTTCGTTGGACTGCGGAAGCGAAAGAAGCTTTCACACAACTTAAGCAACATATAGCAGCTCTTCCTAAGCTAGTTGCACCATGACTAGGGGATGAGTTAATCGTCTACCTATCCGCGACCCATGGAGCGATCAGCGCAGTACTACTGACGGATAGGAATTCCGTACAAACACCGGTGTATTTTGTGAGCAAAGCACTCAAGAAGACAGAGATTAACTACAGTCCAATGGAGAAGTTGGTCTTGGCATTAGTATTTGCTGCCAAAAGACTGCGCAGATACTTTCAAGCGCACCCAATAGCAGTGATTACCGACCAACCCATCAAACAAGTTATCTCTAAACCTGACGCATCGGGACGATTACAAAAATGGAGTGTGCTACTAGGCGAGTATAACATCTCTTACAGACCACGCACTGCGGTCAAAGGGCAAATACTAGCAGACTTCATCATCGAAAAACCAGATACCGATGACACACCCCCACCGAGCATGGTAGAATTACAAGAACCATAGGTCTTGTTCACAGATGGATCTTCATGCGTGGATGGATCGGGTGCTGGCCTTATCCTCACTAATCCAGAAGGAATGGAATTCACTTACGCACTGCATTTTGAATTCACAGCCACGAACAACGAGGCAGAATATGAAGCCCTAATTGCTGGATTACGCATTACAAATCGAATGGGTGTACGTAACCTAGAAGCAAATGTGGACTCCCGATTGGTAGCCAATCATGTGTTGGGCGAATATGTGGCTAAAGAGCATAACATGGTCCAATACCTCGACAAGACTAAATCGCTAATACAAGGCTTTGACAGGTTTACCATTAAGCAAATCCCTAGAGGTGAAAATAAGAAAGCGGATGCGCTGAGCAAGATTGCATCTACTAGCTTCGCGCACCTGTCAAAACAAGTTCTAGTGGAGATCCTAAAGAACAAATCCATCTCGGAGATGGAGATATCCACGGTAATAGAGGAAAAGAATCCTACGTGGATGAACCCTATTATCGAATTCATAAGCAAGGGCAAATTGTCCGATGAGCAGAAGGACGCTCGACGGATCCGGCGCATAGCGCAGAGGTTCGAACTTAGAGATGGTATCCTATATCGGCGCTCATTCTTACAACCATGGCTTCGGTGCGTTAGACCTCTTCAGGCATATTACGTACTCCGAGAGATCCACGCTAGTTCATGCAGTATGCATTCAGGACCACGGTCAGTCGTAGCACGAGCATTGCGCTCAGGATACTATTGGCCTACTATGCACCGTGATGCGCGTGAGGTGATAAAGAAATGCAACGACTGCCAAGTTCATAGACCCATCCCGCGCAGACCACAACAAGAGCTAACACCTATCACTTCTCCATGGCCATTCCATAAGTGGGGTATTGACATCGCAGGTCCCTTCCCTGTCGCAGCGGGAGGACTTAAATTCCTTATTGTTGCAATAGACTACTTCACTAAATGGATTGAAGCGAAGGCAGTAGCGACAATCACAGGTAATCAAGTAAAACTCTTTGTTTGGGAAAATATTGTATGCCGCTTTGGATTACCTGGGGAGATTGTTTCGGACAACGGAAAACAATTCCGTGATAACCCGTTCAAAGATTGGTGCGCAGAGTTACATATCACACAACACTTCGCGTCAGTAAAACACCCACAAACCAATGGTTTAGTTGAGCGCGCAAATCGCAGTCTAGGCGAAGGAATTAAAGCGCGCCTGGACAAACACAAAGGAAGATGGGTGGACGAATTGTCGCATGTCTTATGGGCGCACCGCACGACAATCAAGGTTAGCAATGGAGACACTCCTTTTTCCCTTGTCTACGGGACAGAAGCTGTTATACCAGCTGAAATTGGGATGCCAACTATCCGCACCGCGGAAGTTAATGTCGCGACCAATGACGACGAGCGACGAATAGACTTGGATCTGTTGGAAGAAAGGCGTGAGCGCGCAGCTATACGTGAGGCAAAAACCAAGTCAAAGATGAAGGGATACTACGATGCTAAAGTTCGAAGCACCTCATTCAGACCAGGCGACTTTGTGTACCGCGCTAATGATGCAAGCCACGCAGAAGATACAGGTAAACTTGGACCAAAGTGGGAAGGACCCTATGAGGTCACTGAAGCACTAGGACAAGGCGCGTACAAGCTGCGTGACATGGATGGCCGTGAACTACAACGCACATGGAATATCTGCAATCTCAAGAGATGCTATCTTTAGGAAAGGTTACGACCCAATACATGGACACCTACGCACTTTAGTAAGTGCTCAATAAACATCCGTGTATTTACATTTTTGTTTCATTTAGACAAATGTTTCCTTTTTCTTTTTACAAAAACTTGCAAGTATTAATAAAATGTTGCGGTTTCTAGCTAACTCCGCAACACACTTTACTTTATTGTCTACATATTATTTATGTCTCAATATAGTTTGTTATATTATCTTTTGCCTACACGGCGTGCATGCACTAATTAAAAACCCACGATGGTAAAAGGATGAGTAAACCTAATAAATGACTCGTTGAGTAAGAGGGTTGCAAACCCATCAACACCGGATCACGCATCCTTGTTAAACACCTTATTCTCAAGACGTTGGAGTAAGTTCCATGCGTATCCCACGACGGATACACATCAATGCACACTGTGCGTGTTTAACAAATAAGGAGTTAAGACAATTAACCCCTTGGAATGGTATTAGTAGCACGCCGCAATCCATACACTTGTGCACCCCACGATGGATACACAACAACTTGTAAATTTCATACACAGTTATGTTATATACAATCATGTCATACACGACTATGTCATAAATTTCATATACGATTATGATATGAATGATTACAAATCCTTGTAACTTTCTTTAAATGTGTTTATACAAGCGGTTTGATTCTTAGACATCTTTCACGCAAAGAAAAACAACTAAGTACAAACGTTATAACCACAGTCAAGTTTGACACAATATGCATACAATTGTATTTTTCAAAATCAACGCTTCATTATGGATAACAAGTTCATCAAAAGTACACATCCAACAAGCATATGTACAACAAAAAGTGGACATACTACAAAATACCACTACATCAAAACTACCAAGACATGCTACGAGTACGCCTGAGCCCTGAGCTACCCGCTTGGCGCGGCACACAACCAACATCCTTAAGTCTCTGTAATAGCTCAGCATCCTTGGGTGCTACCGTTGGCACGCTAACCGGTATCCCATCAGATCTGGGAATGTGAGCCGCACCAAGACCACACAGGATGGCTTTCCCCTTCTGACCCTTCTTCTTGGCAAGTCTCATCTCATGATCTTCTAAGGATTTCTTCAATGGAATTTCTCTCTCAAGGGCAAAAGGGTTGAGGATGTCACGAGGGCGAGCAAAAATAGGCACATGTAGCTGCGATACATCTGGCTTCAGAAAGTAGTCAACCTGCTCCTCAGCGTCTTCAGTTGAGTGCCTAGCCAAAGTCAAACCCTGCATGATCACGCTTATGGGGTAATCCTGGTCACGCTCCAGCTGCGCAATATGAGGAAGCTCAAAAAGTTTTAACCTCTCCATAGCAGAAACAAGCTCACCATAAGCATTCTCATTATACCCAGGCACTTCGGAGGGAGGCATCGCCAAAACCTTGGCCGCACACAGTTCCTCTACTGCTTCCGCCTTACCACGCGCTAGGGCACATTGAACCACATTCCCAAAGGACTCCTTAACGTCTCGAGACTCCAGCTTGGTCATAGCAGCAAGACGCAAGCCATGGCTAACAAGCCACCTGCGCTCAGCAATTGTTGACACCAAATGTGGATACAACTCCTCATCATATTCAATGCTGAGCTTGCGCAGCTTGCTCTCCTGATTCTCCAGCAGACCCTCCACAGCCTTGCGGAATTCATCCAAGTCAGACATAAGTTTCCCCTTATTCAGCTCCATATATCTCAAGGCCCAAAGGCATGAGGCCTTGTACTCTTTTGCTCCAGTGCGCTCTTTATCCAGTTCGGCCATGAGCGACATCTTCTCATCAGCAATCTTCTGGTCATACAAAGCAGATGCCCTCAATTCAGCCTGCGCATCAGCCAACTGCGCCTTTAGAAGGTCAATCTCCTTATCCTTCTGCGTAACCAGGCTGCCCTCACCACCATACTCAGCCTGTAGCCGCACAACCAATGAAGCCTGGTGCGCAGCAGCCAATGCCAACTCCTCAAGAAGGCTATTTCTTGGCGCATCTCTAGCAGATTTTTCCTCATCCACTGGACTCCCAGGCCCAAACTCACCAACATATCCAGAATCAGTCTTAGGTGGCGAATTCTCAACATGCGCATCATCATCAACAGCAGTCTCAGCCCTACACGCAAATAACAAAGTTACTCTATAATACTAATAGCGGATTAAAGGACTGAAGATCTAAAGACACAAATACTTACTTGGGGGGAGGAGTTTTATGCGATGACGCATCCTTTTCAGTGGGTCGCTCGACAAAAATAGCAGGGCGCTTACTTGATGTCCCTGCGCCATCATCACCAGACGACCTCTTGCGCTTCCGCACCAGGCCTTCCTCTTCAGACTCATCCATAGCACTTCCCGACGAGTCTATATGTAACAACTCAACAGGGATCTACGACTCAGCAGATGGAAAGCTACGCAGAGGAGTAGCCATAGTGACACCTGCGGGGACCTCCCCTATCTCCTCTATCTCCTCTGTCTCCTCCTGCGCGATCACCATCGTGCGCCCTGCAGTAGCCTGAAGCAATGGCTGCTCCCCATCTCTCAATGGGCGCACCCCTACGATCACCTTCGTGGGCTTCGCCAAGCGAACAACATCAAACAAATCCATCTCTGCACAACAAAGCAACAAACAAATAGAAAATGTGTTAGAAAAGCTACAAAGGGAAGAATGCTTACAACTACTAAGTGAAGAGGAAGGAAGAGACAAGCACCCACCCCGGCTATTTTCGTCCAAAAATGTTGGCACCTCTTCCGGACTACCAAAGTAGTTGCGACTGATGCCCATGTGCACCAAAAACTCTTCTGGATACGGTTCAATCGGTATGCGATTGGTGTTTATCGTATCCGCATCCGCTACGTTATACAATCCGGGGTCTGGGCACTCATCTCTCGGTAACGATTCTTGAGTATAGAACTCAAATATCCAGGGAAAAAATGCACTATCAATCCAGAAAATTTTATCCCTCCATACCCTCAGTGCGTCTAATTTCTTCGTATAACACTGCAGAGATCCTGCGCGCTTAGCAAAAGATACCCACCCGTTTGGCCACGACGTGTGGTAAAACGCGCGGAATAGATGGACTGTGGGTTCAATCGCCAACAGGCGACAATTTACCTCAAAATTGGTAACTTTCGCCGCACCTATACAGTGCAGTTGTGAGATATGCAAGCAATAATGGTTTAAGATATCGCACAAAAACAGGGAAATGGGAACACGCTGGTTCGCAAATTCGAAGAAGCGCGTATAAACCCCCACCTTCCCTTGCGGGAAATTCGCTATTGACGCATTTGCGGCCGGAACTACCGGATGCAATGCGAGAGGGATGTAATAATCTGAGGTGAACTGACGAAGTTCATCCTCAGATATTTCAGAATTAATATCGGACAATTGAAGAACCATGATTAACCTTCAATAATTATTATAAGCGCACGCGCTATTACCTTCGTTCTTGTTGATTTTTTGCTTGGAGGTTTAACAATGGCGGAAAAGGATGCTTTTTACTGTGATAACCACAGTGAAATGACGGCTCAAGTTTATATAGGGTTACACATATTCGTGGATGAACGACATGTGTACCCCACTTGTTCTAATCGGATGGTTGGGAACCCAAAAGGTAAAGCACTTTTTCACCCACCCTCACGATTTTCGAAGAAGATACTTGGACTAGGTTAACTTGCTAATTTTGGCGGGAAATACTTGGAGCTTCCCCGCTACGCATCGACGAACATTTTTTAGCTACAATTATTTAGTCTAGCGTCCGCAATTTCGCATTGCGCACACTAGACTGGGGGGACATGATGACGTATAGTCCGTATTCGGGTCACGAACCCGACCCATACTCCAGTCCATCACGAATGGACTTAAGCCCATCACGAATGGGCTATCACGATAGCGGTTTGGGCTTGCGATGGCCCAAGCCCAATGTTATTTATGGTTTTGATAGTATATCTTCTATTTATGGGATATATATCAATGAACCGCCCTACGCGGGATAGACCGAAGATTGGGGAACACGAAACCAATAAGGATTTCGTGTCCATATATAGAGGGCACCTCAGCCCTCACAAAGGTACGACTGACAAACCCTAACTCTTCTACAAACCCTAAAAACCGATTACTTACTCTCACGCCGGAGGATAATCGTGGGAGACAATCCCACGATAAGCCTAACGGTGTCTTTTTGTTTTCTTAGTGCGCAGGTCTCAAGCATTAAGATCTGATTGGTACGGAATCAAGGAATGCCCAACTTTTGTATCAACATCATCTATGACACTTTTTCTTACACACTCACTCACACACTCTTACCCTTCTTCTCCAAGTTTGAGTTTGCGAACTCACATCTTTCACACACATTCTTACACATTCACTTAGACACTCAATCCTCCCACATCATACAACTCATCTCTCTAAGAACTAGTTTTTGAATTTGAAATTTAAATTTCAAATTTTGGAGGTAAGGTAATAACCAACCATTGGGGAACACACCAAGTTATTACCCAACACACAATGTTCAATGGTTCTTTCTTTTCTCTTCCATATTGGACTAAAACCCCTAACTATCTAGTTACCACTTCACAAATGCTTTTAAATACCATAACCTTGGTTAATTCAGTTGGTTGACCTTATCTCACTTTGAGTGTTTGAATGGTATTAGAATGGTCAAAGGTGAAGTGCAATAGGGGGTTTAACAAGAAATGAGTACAAATAAACAAGATCGAGAAAATTCCCGGGAGTGGCCGACGCACTGGGTGATGCACCAGCACATGCCCAACGCACCAGTTACGTCTGAGGTTTTCTTGGTTTTGTCTATAAATACTCACCTCTTGTCTTTTACATTCTCACCTATTGCCAAACATTCTTTCCTCCTATTTTCTTTTCTCTCTGCCCTCTAAGTATACTATCTTATTGTGTTCTAAATTCTCGTCTATCATCTATTGAAAGAACACTTCATTTGTAAGAGAGATTCACGAGAACCTAATTCACTCTTGTGAATTATGTCGAGGGTCTTATTTTCTATACCCTTTCTATTAGAATCGAGTCTCAAGGATAGGTTAAGTTATTCTAAAAAAAACACTTATAAATCATTTGAAGTCTTATTCGAGTTGTGGATAAGCAAGGGTGTAATCAAGTGTTGTATCTTGGTGATCAAGCCTAGATCGGGGAAGGTCTAGTTCGGGTTTGATACTTCTGGTTTGGATGGTTTTATGGTCTTTGTGGTCTTAGTGGAAAGTTGAATCACAAGATTCTTGTGGGTAGTTTTCGAGGGCTGAATACCATTGGACTAGCTCTTTTTAGTGAGCGCTGATCCTAGTGCATATCGATGAAGTAAAGTTGTAACAGTTTGTAGTCCACCATAAGGATTATACTTAGTGAATAGTATCGGTGTCGTGGCTTTGTGTAACTCCCCCAAAATCATAATATTCGCGGAAGCATACAGTTTGGGTGCTACTGGATTGAAATCACAACACAAGATATAGGGAACGGATTAAAAATCCGTTTTAAAATATATTACATAAGTTAAGTCATATAACATTACATAAAATCCATTTTGATGAAAATGAAGCCCATTTAAATTAAAAAGGTCCAGTTGTCAGAGTAAACACATTAAAAACATTTCCATCATTTATTGTGACCGACGCCATGCACTGCACCCAGCTAAACGCACCTCAGTTTTCTGAGAAAAACATGCTAAAAGTCAGCTAACGCTGGTGAGTTCATAGGTTTAAATAAATAGCACATATGGACCAATAGCAATATCATAAAAACAATTCAGCAGATACACACTATCCGTTATGCAAACACTAAGCCTCATCCTACCGATGCTAAGACAATGTAGCACGACTAGCGTTAGCAAAATAAATAAGGGTGCCCGCGAGTGTTAATCCCCAGACACTCGGCCAAAAACCCGACTTGGTATACGTTCGCCTTGGCTATGCCGAGCCAATCGAATGGGGACGTCACTCCCAATAGATCTATTTATAACAAACGGCTTCCCAAACAGGAATTAACGGCAGATGATAGTGGGCACAAAATGGGATTCAGCAAACTTAGGTTTCTGCATACTAGTGTGATCTCAAAAGCAAATTCATTTCTGGTCCATGAAAACAGTTTTGCATGTTTCTCACCCCAAGCTTATAAAACAAAAATCGTATAAAATATGGGGCTATAAACTCACCTTTCAAATACAGCAATTCAGCAAATAAATCAAATAATGCAACCGCGCCGACCAGCACCTAAATCAGTACGGTAAGTCTTAGCAAAACGTTCGTGTCTCATGTGACTTTATTTTATTTGAAAAGTTTTACGTTTGACCTGTGCTCGTGTATTTCTTGCTTGCTGTGTGGTAAAATATATTTCGAAACGATTTATTATTATAACTCTTGGGGGTAGCTCATGGTGAAAGTGCATGGTGGGAATACGTAACGGAACATCCGTGCTAGTATTCGCGATTTAAATGTACAAGTGTTATATATATATATATATATATATATATATATAATATATATATATATATATATATATATATATATATATATATTTACTCATACTTTATATATATATATATATATATATATATTATAAGTTAATTTCTTATATATTTAATTAATGGAGATTAATTAAATAAGTTTTGAAGAATGGTTAATAGGATATAGTTAGTGAAAAATTATTATATTTAAAAACATCGTTTATTATTTTTGTTGCAACTTTTATTATAAGAAAACAAGTTTTGTTAAGTAATTCCATAAAGTTTACTTAAGTTAAGTATTTTCACAAAAACATTCTAAGTGTTGGTTTTTTAGAAAATTTGGGCATGACCCATTCGTTTATACAACGTTTCCATTTATCTCACGTGTTGCAACTTTTACTCAAACATTTCACTAATTAGTTTCGAGTGCAAAAATACTTTTGTGATATATATATATCAAGTGCCGTGAATATTTTTGTAGTTATATTATTCGTTATCTTCACTTTTAAGTATTAACATTAGGTTTCGACGTAAAGTCAATATTTTGTCAAAAAGTCAACAAAAGTCAATCTCAATGTTTATTTGGTAAAAATGTCAATTTTTACCCTTTCGGAGACTAAACGTCTCAAAACAAGTCCAAAAATAGTTATCGTTATATTTATCGCTTTGTTAACTATTATTAACTTCGGCGAGTCGGAAAATATTCCAAAAATCAAATTTATCATTATTATGGCTCATTGGGCCGAAACTTCTCAAATAAGCCCAATTCCCATTTTTAACCCAAAACACATTTTTAGTTATAACTTATATATCGTCGCGTTATTAAAAATCATTTTACTCGTTCAATACGTCTGTTTGGTCAAAAAGTCAAACTTTCAAAAATACTTATGGGCTTCGGCCCAACAGTAACTTAGTGGGCTTTTTGGCCCAAAAATCAATTTGGTCCAATTTGTTATTATTAGTTACTTATTAGTGATTATTAGTTACCAAATACACTTTTTACTTATCAAATAATTTCTAATAACTAAGTTACTTAGTCAAAAAGTCAAACATGACTATTTCATGGTCTAGTCGACCCATATTAATTACCTCAACTTATTTTCACCCTTTTTACTTGTTATTTTTAGTAACTTATAACTCATTAATTAAGCTAATCCAAATAAGCACTTCACTATATTTTTCCACCATTTCACCACTTGAGCTAAAATTTTATGTTTTTCAAAACCCCAATAATCTCATATTTTTATATATAGCCGATCCATGTATAACCTCTAAAAACCAACATAGTGCTTAAATTAGTGTAAAAACCATAACTAATGTTTGTATTATAAATAAGCATTATATGTAACAATATTTACCACACAAGCAAGAAATCTATAAACTAACTCATAAACTTTCAAAAATGTCGAGCATAGCATATACAAGATCAAACCCTAGCTTTAATCATATTATCAAAACATACACATTTAACACTTTTAAACATCACTATACACCAAATGAACAAGAGATTAACAAATTTAGAAAAGTTTTGTGAATCCTTACAATGGTTTAATGTTGTACGTGTGATAGGAGACCAAAGAATACCCAACACTTCATAATTTTACCCAAATCAAGCTCCAAATTACCCAAAAACCTTATGTAAACCCTTGATGATCTTGATCTTGTAGTGAAATTTTTTGTAAAATGATATTATGTGTGTGTATGTTGGCGTCTAAATGAGGCAATAATAAAGGGATGATCACTTTTATTTTGAGTAACATTAAGTGATAAGGTCATGGAAATCTAAAAGCATATTACTATATTAAGAAAAATCTAGATTACATTAAAGATAATGTATTAATTTTGTCCCATGTGACTTTGTGAGGGTATAGGCCAGTTATGGCTTATTAGAGAAAAGAAAATTTAGTTTTTATCCCGCTTTGGTGTATCGTGTGTCGGTTTGAGTTTAAATGTTACCGTAAAGTCCCGGTTTGACCTTTTTGGACCTGATAACGTAAAATAAAGTTTTTAACCATGTTTTCGTTAGAAATATAATAAAATACCATTACTGACTCAAAAACATATTTATTTGACTATTACCATGTGTACTGTGCTGTCGGTACGCGCGTGCGGTTGTTTTTCAGAAAAATGTGAGAAAGCTCTCAATTAATTTTAATACTTGTTAGTAACTATCAGAAATGTGATAATTTAACTTTACTGACAAAAATATACTTTTTCTGCAGTGACTGTAAGCTACAGTATGCGAAACGGCTCTCAAAAATGCTTAAAAATACTCAGAAACATGCAAATGCGCATAGAAATGCTTAGCTTAAAAATAATTAATACTCATATAATATTAATTAACAACGTGAAAATTACCATTGGTCACAGTCTCCCCATCTAATCGGGAAATCCGTCCCGGATTTCAATTTACGTTACTCGTCGGCTTTGAAAAGAGATGAGGGTATTTTCGCTTGATTTCATCCTCTCGCTCCCAAGTGTATTCGGGGCCTCTGCGAGAGTTCCATCGGACCTTCACAATTGGGATACGACTCTGCTTTAGTCATTTCACTTCCCGGTCCATGATTTCAATCGGTTCGCTTTTCATCCAAAGGAATAACGGCGTTTTCATCCGATAAGCACTTTTTCAAATTACTGACATGAAAAACGTTATGCACAGCACTGAGCTCTGATGGCAGTTCGAGTCGGTAGGCTACCGGCCTGATCTTTTCAAGAATTTCGAAAGGTCCAATATAGCGAGGGTTCAACTTACCACGCTTGCCAAATCTGATCACGCCTTTCCATGGCGAGACCTTCAACATTACTTTATCTCCCACTTGAAACTCAAGGGGTTTCCGCCTCTTATCGGCGTAACTCTTTTGACGGTCACGAGCCGCCTGCATTCGGCTCTTGATCTGTACAATCTTTTCAGTAGTCTCATGGACTAGTTCTGGCCCGGTAAGTTGGCTTTCTCCAACTTCTGCCCAACAAATTGACGATCTGCACTTACGTCCATAAAGTGCTTCATACGGTGCCGCTTTAATACAGGTGTGATAGCTGTTGTTATAGGAAAATTCGACTAAAGGCAAATGCCTATCCCAGCCGTTCCCGAAATCAATCACACAGGCTCTTAGCATGTCTTCTAATGTCTGAATGGTCCTTTCACTCTGACCATCCGTTTGAGGGTGATATGCTGTACTCATATCGAGTTTGGTTCCTAAAGCATCCTGAAGCGACTTCCAAAAATTAGACGTGAATCGACTGTCTCGATCAGAGATAATAGAAACAGGCACACCATGCCTTGCAACAATTTCCTTAACATATAAACGTGCGAGTTTATCCATGCTGATTTTCTCTTTTATAGGGAGGAAATGCGCTGATTTAGTGAGTCGGTCCACGATTACCCAAATCGTGTCGTAACCACTCGATGTCTTAGGCAACTTCGTTATAAAATCCATAGTGATACGTTCCCATTTCCATTCCGGAATCTCAGGTTGAACAAGCAGACCGGACGGTCTCTGGTGTTCAGCCTTGACCTTCGAGCACGTTAAGCACTTGCTGACGTATTCAGCTATATAGGCCTTCATGTTTGGCCACCAATACAACTTCTTCAGGTCTAAATACATCTTGTCAGATCCTGGGTGAATGGAGTACTTGGACTTATGGGATTCGTGCATAATGAAATCACGAATTCCTCCACACAGTGGAATCCAATACCTGTCTCCATAACGCAAAATCCCATCGGATCTTCTTACTAACCCGTTCTCAAGTTCTGGCATTCTGTGAATCCTCTCACTAGGTCGGTTTTCATCTTTGAGTGCCTCATCCTGAGCCTCAAGAATCTTTGCTGGAAGCGGCGAATTGATTGTCATCCCTAATGATCTGACCCTAAGAGGTTTGATTCGCTCCTTTCTGCTAAGGGCATCGGCAACAACATTTGCCTTGCCTGGGTGATAACGGATCTCACAATCATAGTCACTAAGCAACTCCAGCCATCGGTGCTGTCTCATGTTCAGCTCCTTCTGGTTCAATATATGCTGTAGACTCTTGTGATCGGTATACACTACGCACTTAGTTCCATAAAGGTAGTGTCTCCAAATCCTCAGTGCAAACACGACTGATCATAATTCTAGGTCATGGGTTGTGTAGTTTTTCTCATGTGTTTTCAGCTGTCAAGAAGCGTATGCTATTACCTTCTCTCTTTGCATCAATACGGCTCCCAAACCTTTGTGTGATGCGTCACAATACACAACAAAATCTTCGCTACACTCGGGGAAAGCTAAAATAGGCGCACTACACAATCTTTCCTTAAGGAGTTGAAAAGCTTCTTCCTCCTTATCTCCCCAGTCATATTTCACATTCTTTTAGGTCAATTTCGTCAACGGTTTAGCTATCTTAGAGAAACCTTCTATAAATCTTCTGTAATAGCCGGCAAGTCCTAAAAATTGTCGGATTTCCGTCGGCGTTGTGGGCGTTGCCCAATCCTTGATGGCCTCAATCTTAGCAGGATCTACGTGAATCCCTTGCTTATCTATCACGTGACCAAGAAACTGAACGGTCGATATCCAAAATTCACACTTCAAAAACTTAGCATATAGTTCTTCCTTTTTCAATAGTTCCAGAATTAGCTTGAGATGTTCCTCATGCTCTTGCTCATTCTTGGAATATATCAGGATATCGTTAATGAACACTATCACGAATTTATCCAAATACGGCTTACACATACGATTCATGAGATCCATGAATACTGTTGGTGCATTTGTCAAACCGAATGGCATAACTTGGAATTCGTAATGGCCATATCGGGTTCGGAATGCGGTCTTCGGGATATCCTCTTCCCGGACCCTAAGTTGGTGATAACCTGATCTCAAGTCTATCTTAGAATAAACCGATGATCCTTGCAACTGATCGAATAAATCGTCTATCCTCGGGAGTGGGTATCTATTCTTAATGGTTAGCTTATTCAGTTCCCGATAGTCAATACACATCCTGAAGGATCCATCCTTTTTCTTAACAAACAAAACAGGAGCTCCCCAAGGCAATGAACTCGGTCTAATGAAACCTTTTCCAGATAATTCAGCTAATTGATCTGACAATTCTTGTAATTCCATAGGTGCTAAACGATATGGTGCTCGCGCTACGGGTGCGGCTCCTGGCACTAAAGCGATTTGCAATTCGATTTGTCTGGCCGGTGGAAGTCCCGGTAAGTCTTCTGGAAAGACTTCTGGAAAATCCCTTACGATTGGCACATCTTCCAACCTTTTCTCTCCAGGTTCCTTTTCTTTCTTTTCAGTGACATGAGCTAAAAAGAGATAACATCCCTTCTCGATGTACTTCTGCACCTTCGTACACGAGATGATGCTCAATCTTGACGAACGCGCACGATCAGAGAGGTCGCCTTCAATGATAAGAACTTCATTCCCATAGGGTACTCTGACGATCTTCTCATCACAGATGATGACGGCATGATATTTTGATAGCCAATCCATCCCTATGATGACGTCGAAGCTACCCAATTCTACCGGCATTAAGTCGATATTGAATGGACGGTTCAACAAGTTTAGAGTGCAACCCCTTATGATGGTACCTACTCTTTCTAGGTTTCCGTTTGCTAATTCTACGTCAAAGGCATTATCTAAGGTGGTCGGGGCTATATTGAGCAAAGGGCTAAAAGCGGTCGATACAAAACTTCTATCTGCTCCCGTATTGAAAAGTACTGAAGTATAGCGATTATTTAAAAGAAACGTACCCGTCACCACGTTCGGGTCGTCCTGTGCTTCCCTTCTGCCTACGGCATAAACTCTTCCACGAGCTCTTCCTTCATTGCCCTGATTTTGATTGTTAATCATTGCCACTTGGTTCCCTGGTCTACCACCGTTTCCTTGATTTCGGGGCTTATTGCACTCATTCCGATAATGACCCTTTTCACCACACCCAAAGCAGGTGACATCCGCCTTACGATTGTAGGGTGGTGCTGCTTGTGCGGTGGCTAATGGTCTTGCCCTACAGTTCTTTGCCAAGTGACCTATCTTTTGGCAATTGTTACACTTCACAGTGCACTGTCCCCTGTGATGTAACTTACAGCGGTTACAAAAAGGCGTATTCTTATCGTAACCCTTCTTGTCTCCTGAACCAACTGCATAAACCTTGCCTCCATTTTGCTTTTTGTTCTGAGAGCTGTTGTTGTTACCCTTGGAGTGATCTTCCCACTTCCTTTTGTGGTCAGTACTCTTCTCTGGAATATCCTCCAGTTCCTGATCCATTAACTTGTTTGCTGTCTCCATGGTCTCATAAAGATCTACAGCCCTCGAGGTAATCACATCACCTCTTATAGATTTCGGTAAACCACCAATATACCTCTCAATCAATCTGGCTTCAGTCCGGACCATCTCTGGACATAGCAAAGCCAACTCCTGAAATCTCTGGTTGTAAGCAGCGATGTTGTTGTTTTGCACCTTCAAATTCCAAAACTCAATTTCTAACTTCTTAATCACATTTCGTGGGCAATACTTCCTAATCACTAGTTCCTTAAAATCTTCCCAAAGCATAGCATAAGCAACATCCATATTAGCCGATTTCATGTAGTTGTTCCACCAGGTCAAAGCGGAATCCATGGAAATGAATGATGCAAACTTGACTCTGTCATCCTCATGACATCCACTGATACGAAACACGGTTTCGAGCTTCTCAATCCATCTAGTCAAACCAAGGGCTCCCTCTGTTCCTCCAAATCCTCCAACCATGATTTTTCGGAACTCAAAGTAAGTACAACCTCGGCTGTTGGTCATTGACCTAGATGTTCCGGTGTTGGTGGTCGAATTGGTCACAGCTGCAAGAGCGGCTGCCACACGATCAGCAACTAGTTGATCCAGTGTTGCTTGATTCACCACTGGGGTAGTAGCTGCGGCCCTGGTTGGTGCGACATCCTCAGCTGTCTAGTCTTGTGCGGCTCTGGTCGGGGCGACATCCTCAGCAGTTATTCCCCTCACTGACCTTGTCTGAACCGGTGTGTTAGCGGGTCGTCCTCGTGTGACTCTGGTCGGGGCAACAGGCTCAGTAGTTCTTCCCCTTACTGACCTTGTCTGAATAGGTGTGTTAACAGTTTGTCCTCGTGTGACTCTGGTTGACTTTCGTTTTGGTGCCATTTATCTGCATCACAAAAGATGGCGATAAATGAGATTTTTGGTTATAGGAAAATAAATCATACCGATATGTGGATAGCGAAAACAAATACAAGAATAAAGTCAACCACAGAGGAAAACGAATAATCGGATAGGAAGACTAAGCTTGTTATATATATATCAAAAGATAAAGGTTCACAAAATTACAAGCTCGTCAATAGTTAGTTCTAAGATACTACCGAAATACTAATAGTCCTAGGAATACACATCATCTACTACTACCACATCTAGTGGTCGATCCTAGCAATGCGTAGCTCCTCAAATGCTCGGGTCAATCCTCCAATAGTGGTCTCTAGCTGGGCTACCCGGTCTCTAAGCTCTTGGTTCTCCCTCATCACTGATCCAATGGTATGCTCAGCAGTCGAAATCCTCTGCCACTACATACGGTCAACGCCTCTGGCTCGTCTCATCATACCCAATATCCTACTCTGGCCTCTACCTAAACCAATGGCCCTAAAATCCAATCCTCTAAGCTCCCTGCCATGTAACCTCTCTAGAGCATCCAATCTAGCTCTCAACCCAATCATCACTTTACGGTCAGAATACAACTCCTCAAATAAAACACAAGCTGCCTGATCAATAGTCCCAATCCGCCTCTCCACAGTCTGTATACGCTTAGACTGCTCCAATCTCCCAAGCTGATTTGAATGCACATCAAGTAGGTTCGCCTGGTTCGTCAGCAGAACCCAGATCTGATCCATCTCAGTAAGCTCCTCATGATCTGCTAATGGAGAAGCCACTGGTGATGGGAGTGGGGTAGGCATCGGAGATGGTGGTATAAAAGAAGGAGATGACGGTGTGTACTCTGGGCTAGCTGCACGTACACCCGTGCTAACATCACAAGCAATGTCCAACCACTGACTATCATCCAAACCCTGAAAATGTGCATCTCTCGAGCTCTGTCCAACCTCCAACAATCCCTGAACATTCTCCATGATGCCCTTGCCATCCCTCGGCATCATGCCCTGATCTATATCCATAGGAGTATCCCTATCCCTATCATCCTCTAAACCCATAGGAATGTGCTCAACAGCAACAGTAGGAGTAGGCTCATCCTGAACCTGCTCTGGATCCTCTACTGGATCCTCGTCCTCATCCGAATAGGTCTCCACTGACCTCCTACGTCTCTGACTAGGTGGGGAATAGTCTGGAGATGGTACAGGTAACTGAGGTGGTGAGTCAGCAGGAGTATCCTCAAAATCCGATCTGACCCTCTTCCTAGGTGGTAAAACTGGGAAATCTGAGAGTCGCTGGTAAGGTCCAGAATATACCGACATGCGAGTAGTGCATCGGTGAACAGGTGGGGTATCAAGATCATGCTGAGTAAAGGTGTACAACTAAGCTAGTGATGAACGGTGTGCTATGGTAGATCTGTGCAAATACGGTGAGGTGGATACCGAAGTGGTGTGTACAGGCTGAACTGGAATGGATGGCTGAGCAGCAGCACGAATAACCTCCATCAGTGGGTCATCCATGAACGGAACTGGCTGCTGTGTCTGAGAAGTGAATCCAGCAGTATCTACCTCAGAGTGTGTGCCGAATGGGAGAGACATGGTCTGTGACAAATATAGTGCGACACGTATAAGTATATAGAAATTACTTATATCATATATGCTTAGTATAACGCTCAAATAGCATGTCAAAATAGTAAATCAAATAGAGCAAATAACACTCAAATCAAATAAGCAGCATTTGTTGTTTATTGGCAGGCATAGTAAGCTAAACTGGCAGGCATCCAGCGGTCATGATGGAAAGTTTTTCAAAATCGGTTATAGTTTGAGGTTTTTATAAACCACGTTATCTATAACCTAGGCTCTGAATACCAATCTGTAACACCCCCAAAATCATAATATTCGCAGAAGCATACAGTTTGGGTGCTACTGGATTGAAATCACAACACAAGATATAGGGAACGGATTAAAAATCTGTTTTAAAATATATTACATAAGTTAAGTCATGTAACATTACATAAAATCCTTTTTGATGAAAATGAAGCCCATTTAAATTAAAAAGGTCCAGTTGTCAGAGTAAACGCATTAAAAACATTTCCATCATTTATTGTGACCGACGCCATGCACTGCACCCGGATAAACGCACCTCAGTTTTCTGAGAAAAACATGCTAAAAGTCAGCTAACGCTGGTGAGTTCATAGGTTTAAATAAATAGCACATATGGACCAATAGCAATATCATAAAAACAATTCAGCAGATACACACTATCCGTTATGCAAACACTAAGCCTCATCCTACCGATACTAAGACAATGCAGCACGACTAGCGTTAGCAAAATAAATAAGGGTGCCCGCGAGTGTTAATCCCCAAACACTCGGCCAAAAACCCGACTTGGTATACGTTCGCCTTGGCTATGCCGAGCCAATCGAACGGGGACGTCACTCCCAATAGATCTATTTATAACAAACGGCTTCCCAAACAGGAATTAACGGCAGATGATAGTGGGCACAAAATGGGATTCAACAAACTTAGGTTTCTGCATACTAGTGTGATCTCAAAAGCAAATTCATTTCTGGTCCATGAAAACAGTTTTGCATGTTTCTCACCCCAAGCTTATAAAACAAAAATCGTATAAAATATGGGGCTATAAACTCACCTTTCAAATACAGCAATTCAGCAAATAAATCAAATAATGCAACCGTGCCAACCAGCACCTAAATCAGTACGGTAAGTCTTAGCAAAACGTTCGTGTCTCATGTGTTTTTATTTTATTTGAAAAGTTTTACGTTTGACATGTGCTCGTGTATTTCTTGCTTGCTGTGTGGTAAAATATATTTCGAAACGATTTATTATTGTAACTCTTGGGGGTAGCTCATGGTGAAAGTGCATGGTGGGAATACGTAACGGAACATCCGTGCTAGTATTCGCGATTTAAATGTACAAGTGTTATATATATATATATATTTACTCATACCTTTATATATATATAATATATATATATATATATATATATATATATATATATATATATATATATATATTATAAGTTAATTTCTCATATATTTAATTAATGGAGATTAATTAAATAAGTTTTGAAGAATGGTTAATAGGATATAGTTAGTGAAAAATTATTATATTTAAAAACATCGTTTATTATTTTTGTTGCAACTTTTATTATAAGAAAACAAGTTTTGTTAAGTAATTCCATAAAGTTTACTTAAGTTAAGTATTTTCACAAAAACATTCTAAGTGTTGGTTTTTTAGAAAATTTGGGCATGACCCATTCGTTTATACAACGTTTCCATTTATCTCACGTGTTGCAACTTTTACTCAAACATTTCACTAATTAGTTTCGAGTGCAAAAATACTTTTGTGATATATATATATCAAGTGCCGTGAATATTTTTGTAGTTATATTATTCGTTATCTTCACTTTTAAGTATTAACATTAGGTTTCGACGTAAAGTCAATATTTTGTCAAAAAATCAACAAAAGTCAATCTCAATGTTTATTTAGTAAAAATGTCAATTTTTACCCTTTCGGAGACTAAACGTCTCAAAACAAGTCCAAAAATAGTTATCGTTATATTTATCGCTTTGTTAACTATTATTAACTTCGGCGAGTCGGAAAATATTCCAAAAATTAAATTTATCATTTTTATGGCTCATTGGGCCGAAACTTCTCAAATAAGCCCAATTCCCATTTTTAACCCAAAACACATTTTTAGTTATAACGTATATATCGTCGCGTTACTAAAAATCATTTTACTCGTTCAATACGTCCGTTTGGTCAAAAAGTCAAACTTTCAAAAATACTTATGGGCTTCGGCCGAACAGTAACTTAGTGGGCTTTTTGGCCCAAAAATCCATTTGGTCCAATTTGTTATTATTAGTTACTTATTAGTGATTATTAGTTACCAAATACACTTTTTACTTATCAAATAATTTCTAATAACTAAGTTACTTAGTCAAAAAGTCAAACATGACTATTTCATGGTCTAGTCGACCCATATTAATTACCTCAACTTATTTTCACCCTTTTTACTTGTTATTTTTAGTAACTTATAACTCATTAATTAAGCTAATCCAAATAAGCACTTCACTATATTTTTTCACCATTTCACCACTTGAGCCAAAATTTTATGTTTTTCAAAACCCCAATAATCTCATATTTTTATATATAGCCGATCCATGTATAACCTCTAAAAACAAACATAGTGCTTAAATTAATGTAAAAACCATAACTAATGTTTGTATTATCAAATAAGCACTATATGTAACAATATTTACCACACAAGCAAGAAATCTATAAACTAACTCATAAACTTTCAAAAATGTCGAGCATAGCATATACAAGATCAAACCCTAGCTTTAATCATATTATCAAAACATACACATTTAACACTTTTAAACATCACTATACACCAAATGAACAAGAGATTAACAAATTTAGAAAAGTTTTGTGAATCCTTACAATGGTTTAATGTTGTACGTGTGATAGGAGACCAAAGAACACCCAACATTTCACTAATTTTACCCAAATGAAGCTCCAAATTACCCAAAAACCTTATGTAAACTCTTGATGATCTTGATCTTGTAGTGAAATTTTTTGTAAAATGATATTATGTGTGTGTATGTTGGTGTCTAAATGAGGCAATATGTAACACCCCAACCCGGCAAGGGTAGAAGTATCACATTATGGTGACAATTCAAAGCATACATACATAATACACAGCGGAAGTCTTAAACAAATGCATTAAAGAAGTCAAGCCAACACGGCTTAAGCCAAATACATAAGTTCCAAATGATGATAAATAATTCAAAGGAAAACCAATAATGAAACGAAACCAAGTCTAAACAAATGTCATGAAACATAAGGGTGATAACTAAGGTAAACTCCATCTAAGCTCTACTCTCATCCCATAGCAAATCCCAGCTCCTAGCTTAGATACCTGCCGCAGGAAAAGGAAATGCGGCTGAGCTTAAAAAGCCCAGTGAACAGATATATAACAAATGGAAACGAAAGCAAATGAAACGAACATGATATAATATGGTGCATTGGGATATCATAAGGTATAAGCAAAGGATACAAGGTAAGAAATGAAAGTGTAGGTCAGAAATCCACCACGAGCCCAAACAAATCAAATAGTAACCATAGAGAGGAGTCCTCTCAAATATATGTGAAGGACGTGTATTGCACACAGCATCAATCACCAAATCAAATCAAATAATAATCATGATATATCCCTCGAAACAAATCAAATCTAGGATGCATCCATACGCCCCCCAAACAAATAATCCTGGCCAATATAAATAATAAAGCGCGCATGTAGTAGCAAATGGGGACGGTGTGTAACATCACTCAAAACACACTAGAGTCATGCCATTGGTGCATCAATGACATGGCCATGTTACCTTCATGGCTAGGAAACAAATTTTGGCTCGGGTATCAAACTGAAGGGTCAAAGGTCCAAATCATTACAAAGGTTCAAATAGTCTAAGTCATCAAATCAATATCAAAATCCAAATATCAAAGGTTCAAAATGAATCAAATGAACAAATCAAAGTGTAGGGAGCATAGCAATGGCTTAGGAAACCCTAATACGAATCAAATAAAAAGAAACGAAGGCACCTTAATAAGAAGGGCAGAATATCTATACCTTATTGCAAAGCAAACAAAGACCAAAAGATAGCAAATACAGGAATGGATCAGGACCTCTCCTTCTTCACACCTAAAGGAGTAGAAGAGAATTACAATAGGTTTTAACTGCCTTTCCATTTTAAGTAACTTTCTATTTTTAGCAGGTTTCCAAATTTAGTAAGTTTCCGTTTTTAGAAAGTTTCCTTATTTAGTAAGTTTCCAAAATTAGAAAGATTAAGGCATTATAAATTAGGTTAAGTCATTATTTAATAATATTATGGAAATAGGGTACATTTTAGCAAGTTATAAAAGTTTAGGGTTAATTATAACAACTTTCCATATTTTAGGGTTTTAAATGTAATTATACCAATGATGAAGGTTTAAAATGAAAATATCACAAGTCGCTCATTTTAATTCTTAAGTTATCCAGAATTACACAATTAGCCCTTTAGATTTCACAATTTACAATATATACCCCTTTAATTACATAAATTACACTTTAAGCCTTATGACATTTATAATTACACATCAAACCCTTAGTTTTCCAATTTTACACCATATACCCTTCATTTAATAATTAGTACGAACACACCCTTAATTTTACATGAATTACAAACAAGTCCCTTAAGTTACTTAGTTTACAAATTACACCCTTTAATTTACAATTTCAATCCTTAAATATTAATAATTACACATTAGGCCATTAAATCCCCAAAATTACACATTACACCCTTATTATAATTTATTATTCGAACCAACCTTGATTTTCCAGAATTTAAATTTTTAGTCCCCTTATTTTAATTAATTACAAATCGAAATAATATAATTAAGTATTTACCAAATAAACCCTCTAATTACCAATTTAACACAAAATACCCCTCTAGAATATTTTATACATTTTTCCCCAGATCTAGACCACCTTACAAAAATATCCCATAAGTTTGAATAATTACAAAACACACCCTTAACTATTTATTTTCAATCGTAATTACTTTTTATTATCAAAACTAAACCCTAATTATCCCCATCATCATGTAATCATTACAACATTATTAAAAAGCATTAAAAGTCCAGATCTAACCATATAAACCCTAATTCGAATAGTTTTTAAGGTTTTTCATATTTTCCCTTATTTTCCAATAAATCTGATAACTCTAAATAATTTGAAAACAATGATTTAAGCTTCAACAATTCAAAAGACCATTTTTATGATGTTATATGATACATATAGAACCCACGAAAAATATATAAAAGGCTCAGAAAAATCGCATGAATTATATATAATGTATTTACGTTTTTAGGGTTCATAATACATAAATTATCATACGCTCAATATATCATGCATGGTTCGGATCTATCATTTTATATACGTTATAAATGATGTGTAAAGTGCCATAAAAATACCAGGAGGATTTTAGAATGAAAGAACAAGTCGTTGTGATTTTGTGTTACACAGTTCAAAGCTTTCGACACCAATAATAACCACGATCAAACGACCGACCCAGGAACCTTGTAGATATTTTTCACAGACCATATACAACATAAGGAACATAAGAAAAATGCTAAATGAATTTTAGGATGATCGAAACAATTATGGGAGATTTATACCTCTCGGGCGAAATATACGACACAAACAAATGTCTAGCGAACAAACCAAAGCCTCCACCACGCCAAGACCAATTTTCCTAGCCTCCTTGGATGTTGCAAAACACCAGAAAAATACCCCACGAGCTCCAGAAATTCGGATGAAGGCGCAAAGGATTTTTGTGTGTGTTTAGTTTCTATCGGTAGGTTTTAATTAGGGTTTGATTGGTTTGTTATAATAAAATGGAATTGTACCGAGATAGGGGGGAAATGGGCTGGCAATTCACGGATAAATCATAACCCAAATCAATTTGTATTATTTCCTTAATTTACTTAGCTTTTAAATGTTTTAGTTTTATTTATAAAGTTTAAATAATATAAACAATATGCATAATATAATTTTCGGTCCAATAGTGTGTAGAACTAATTTTTGGTACTTCACAAAATGTCAAATGTGGTCGTGGAAATAATTTTACTTCATATCTTAATCATCTCCCGAAGTTTGGAATTCATTAGGTACTTTATAAGCTTATTAATCAAAGTTTAAGATTGTAGGGGCATTTTGGTCTTTTAACATGTTTTAACATTTTTGGGTATTACAACTTCATCCCCTCTAAAAGAAAATTTTCGTCCCTGAAATTTGCAAAGAAGTAGAAATGAGATGAAACGGAAAGCAAAACAAAGACATACCAGATCAGAATACAAAATGAAGATAACTAGCTCATATCGATTCCTCAGTTTCCCAGGTAGCCTCGCGCTCTGGGTGATTCTTCCAAAGAACCTTTACGAATGGAATGACTTTATTTCTCATGACCCGCTCTTGCCGGTCCAAAATAGCCTCCGGCTCTTCGGACAAAGACATGTCCGGCTGAATCTGATCAAGTGGGTAAGATACCACATGCAACGGATGATAATTGTATCCCCTCATAAGAGATACATGGAAAACATTATGAACATACGATAACTGAGGCGGAAGAGCCAAATGGTAGGAAACCTCTCCAATACGATCGAGAATCTCAAAAGGTCCGATGAATCGAGGACTAAGCTTGCCCTTGATCCCAAAACGTTTTACCCCACGAAACGGCGAAACTTTAAGGAACACACGGTCACCAACACGAAACTCCAAGTCGCGACGATGCTTATCAGCATAACTCTTCTGACGAGCACGAGCCTCCTTCAATTTTTCCCTAGCAACATCCACCTTCTCGTTGGTGATCTGAACTAACTCGGGACCCTCAATAATACGCTCACCTACCTCGTTCCAACAAACCGGAGCTCTGCACTTCCTACCATACAACATCTCAAAAGGAGCCATACGAATACTCGCGTGCCAACTGTTGTTATACGCAAACTCCACTAAACATAAATACTCGTCCCAACTCCCAGTCCACTCTAAAGCACACGCCCTCAACATGTCCTCCAAAGTCTGGATGGTCCTCTCTGACTGACCATCTGTCTGCGGATGAAAAGCCGTGCTAAACTTAAGACGTGCACCCCAAGCATTATGCAACCCTTTCCAAAAACGAGAAGTAAACCGTGGATCTCTATCTGAGACAATAGCTGACGGCATACCATGAAGTCTAACGATCTCCTGCTGAAAGATCTCCGCCAATTTACTAATACCATAGGTCATACGGATCGGTAAGAAATGAGCAGATTTAGTTAGCCGATCAACGACTACCCAGATCGCATCATGTCTTCTATGAGTCAAAGGCAACCCCGATATGAAATCCATAGAAATCTCCTCCCTCTTCCATGTCGGAATCTCTAACGGCTGCAACAAACCACTAGCCCTCTGATGCTCGATCTTGACTTGCTGACAAGTCATACACTTAGACACGAAAGAAGCCACATCATGCTTCATTCCACTCCACCAGAAATGCTGCTTAAGGTCCCTATACATCTTGGTGGAACCAGGATGAATAGTGAACGGGGAACTATGAGCCTCCGATAGAATAGCCTCGCGAAGTTCGGAATCATTAGGAACACAAAGCCGATCTTCAAACCATACCACACCAAAATCGTCTACCGTGAACTCTATCTGCTTACCCTCCTCAACATTCTGAACCACAGACCAAAGTTCGCCATCCTCCTTCTGAGCTTCCTTAATCTGTAGGATGAGATTGGACTCAACCTTAAGGCTAGCTCAATATCCGTCACAACCCCGAATACAAAACTCAACATCAAGAATCTCCAAGTCATTAAGAATCCGAGGCTCAAAGTTAAGACTCGCTATCATGCCGGACTTCCGACTAAGAGCATCAGCCACTACATTGGCTTTACCCGGATGATACTGAATGTTAGTGTCGTAATCCTTCAGAAGTTCTAACCACCGTCTCTGCCTCATATTAAGCTCTTTCTGAGTGAAGATATACTTGAGGCTCTTGTGATCAGTGAAGATATCACACGACTCACCATACAAATAATGCCGCCAGATTTTTAATGCGAAAACAACAGTAGCCAACTCTAAATCATGAGTCGGATAGTTCTCCTCATAAGGTTTCAATTGCCTCGAAGCATAGGCAATAACTTTTCCATGCTGCATAAGGACACAACCCAAACCCTTCTTTGACGCGTCGCTATAGATCTGATAACCACCCGAACCAGATGGAAGAGTCAAAATAGGCGCGGATACCAAACGCTTCTTCAGTTCCTCAAAACTATTCTCCCGTTCCTCAGTCCAAACAAACTTCTCCCCTTTCCTCATCAGTTGCGTTAATGGCCAAGCCAAACGCGAGAATCCCTCAACAAACCGTCTATAATAGCCAGCAAGCCCCAGAAAACTCCTCACTTCGGTCACAGTGGTAGGTCTCGGCCACTTGGTGATAGCCTCAACCTTTGATGGATCCATGGTGATACCATCAGCAGATACAATGTGACCAAGGAAAGCAACTTGGCTCAACCAAAACTCGCACTTAGAAAATTTGGCATACAATTTCTGCTACCTAAGAATCTCCAAAACAATCCGAAGATGCTGCTCATGCTCCTCTTCAGATTTCGAATAAACAAGGATGTCGTCAATGAAAAAAATAACAAACTTATCGAGATACTCGCGGAATACTCGGTTCATAAGGTCCATAAAAACAGCAGGAGCGTTGGTCAAACCGAAAGGCATAACCAGAAATTCATAGTGACCATAACGAGTGCGAAAGGCAGTTTTGGGAACATCCTGCTCCCTCACCCGAAGCTGGTGATAACCTGGCCTCAAATCAATTTTTGACAAATGCTTCGCCCCTTGCAACTGGTCAAACAAATCGTCAATGCGCGGAAGGGGATAACGGTTACGGATCGTGATACGGTTAAGCTCACGATAATCAATACAGAGACGCATGCTTCCATCCTTCTTCTTTACGAACAAAACATGCGCACCCCATGGAGAAACACTAGGTCGAATGAAACCATTCTCCAATAGTTCCTGTAACTGCTCTTTCAACTCTTTTAATTCAATGGGCGCCATACGATAAGGAGCTTTGGAGATAGGTTCGGCACCTGGAATAAGATCAATGCCAAACTCGACTTCCCTAGCAGGAGGAATGCCAGGAAGCTCATCGGGAAACACATCGGCAAAATCACACACAATAGGGAGGCTATCAATGCTCGGAGTATCCAAAGAGGTATCTTTAATGGATGCCAGAAAACCAAGGCAACCATGCGAAATCAAAGTTCTGGCTTTCATAGCCGAGATGATCTTAACTGACTTAAGAGGTTGCGAACCATGATAGACAAAGTCAGGATGATGAATATTGCCAAAGATCACATTCTTGGCATGACAGTCGATGGTAGCCTTATGAGTAGCCAACCAATCCATGCCCAAGATCACGTCAAAATCAATCATATCAATGGGAAGCAAATTTGCGGGACGAACACAATCATCAAAACGTATGGGACAGTTCACAAATTCATGCTCAATGATTACTTGGGTTTTCATGGGTGTAGATATGGATATAAGGTTAATTAACGGTGTTGGAGTTACATTAAGTTTCTTTGCAAATGAAGTAGATATTATGGAATGTGTGGCACCGGTATCAAATAATACAAAGACAGCATGATCACCAATGTAAAGAAAACCGGTAATGGTACCTGATGTGCTTGCCGCCTTGTCACGAGTAGTAGTATAAACCCGACCCATAGTGGGAGCTGGCCTAGCCGGGTTTGCCGGTGCAATATGCCTCCCCTGAGGACAGTCCTTCACCTTATGAGAAAGAGACCCGCACGTGAAACAACCACCAATGGCCTTGTGACAAACCCCCGGATGAGGCTTTCCACAAGTGGAACATAGCCGTTTGGTCATAGCCGTTTTTTAAATATAGCCATTGAGAATTTTTTGGCACTTACTTCGCTTATTGGTTTCTGAAAAGTGGATAATACTTATCTTTTCTTTAATTAAAAGATTTCTTCACGATAAGGAAAGGATTTATTAAGTCGGTCAAATCGAAACCCTAAGCATTATCTTTTCATTCTCAATTGGTTTTACCAAACTCACTTTCACTCATTAACGACCATAACCCAGCACTCTAATCAACTTTCTTGCTCATTATGGCTAATTTGGAATTTTGCGACAAGCACAACATGGTTGCATTCTTGGAGAAAACAGAGGGAAGTGATGGCTTTCATCAGATAGTAGATTTCCTTAATTCTAGGCACATCAAGTATGCTCTTACTATGAATTCTACTATTTCTGTCTCTCAGATCAAACAGTTTTGGCAGACTGCTACTGCCAATACACTTGAAAATGGAGACATAGAGTTATTTGCAATAATGGATGGCAAAACCATAACTCTTACTGAATCATTTGTTAGGAGACATCTCAAAGTAACACCCCAACCCGGCAAGGGTAAAGATGTCACGTTAATGGTTTCATATCAGATCAAACAAAGCATACTTCAATAGTAATACAATAAATTTCAAAGGTTACAAATGAAATACTAACATTACAAGGTCAGGAATGAATCAAAACTAAATACTAAGTCTGCAAATACAATCCTTCTAATGACTTCTACTTCAGAATAACTGTCAAGGTCTTCTAAGTCCAAAAGTCTCTTCACTTATACCCAAACCCGTCATCCTGCTTATAACCTGCCGCACACGAAAAGAAAACGTGCGGCTGAGCTTAAAAAGCCCAGTGAACAGATATAACGATAATAAACAGAAATAGAGAACAGTGCAGAATAACAGAAACAAAGGTCAAACAGATGTAATATGGTTTAAGGGATAAGTCAAAGAATAAGTACAAGGGAAAAGGAAAGGGATAGTCATCCACCACGAGCCCAGAAACAGATCATATCATATCGTAACCATAATCTTCAAATCATATAGAGGGGAGACCTCTCAGATAATCAGATAATATGAGGGGTGTCCTCATCCTTCAAATGGAGTAGCTAGCTCCCAGGGTGTGAAAGGCATGTATTGCACACAGTACCAGTCACCAGAACAGAAATCATATCATATATAGTTAAATCCACTAAACAGAACAGATCTAGGATGCATCCATACGCCCCTACCCAATCACATGCAGACCAAATCAAAGGGACGGTGTAACCAAATCACTAGGGCTACACACTAGTCATGCCAGTGGTGCATCACAGACACGGCCATGTTACCTTCATGGCTAGGGTCACAAATTTTGGCTCGGGTATCAAACTAAGAGTCATGTGTCAAATCAAATCAGAAGGTCATATCCAAAGGTCCAATACAGATAGTTCATAACAGATGGTTCATGTCAAATCATTTCAGAAATAGTATCAACGGTCCACATCAGAGTTTATCAGATCAAGGTTCATATTCAATAATCAAGTCATGGTTCAGATCAAAAGTCCGTTTCAGAAGTTTCTATCAAAGTCCATTTTAAACAATCCTTTAATTCAAGATTTTCATAAAACGATCCTTTAAAGTGGTTTTCATAAACATAATCTTTCAAAACGGTTTTTATAAAGATAGTCTTCAAAATATAGTTTTCATAAAAATTAGTAACATTTTATATAAAAGTAGTTTCGCATCATTTATAAACCTCTTTTTAAAATGGTTTTTCTCAAAACATTTCCATGGTATAATTAAAAAGGTTTTCATAACATAGATTCATAACAGAGGTCATATCAAATGGGATCAACAGAGAAGGTTCAAGCAAAGGGAATCATAGCAATGGCATCAGTTCAGAAACTAACGGATCAGAAAATGAAAGAGATCATGAGAAACCTTATAAGAAAGGTCAGAATATCTGTACCTTAAAAGCAATCAACGCTTACTCAAATCGAAACGACTTACTCCATCTTTAGATTATCTACATTAATTAGGGAAACAATTAATACCTAGCATCTATGAATACGACCAATGATACGTACGTTATGGTTGTAAATATTGTTTACTTATATGTGTTATAGTCACATGATCGATATATGCTTATAATTATAAGATAGTTTATAGCGTAGACTTTTGTAGAATTAATATTAACTACGATGGGTTCATTTACTTACAAAAATAATAGCATGCTCATTATAAGATTATAGGCTTATAAATGTAGATAATATTTAAGGTCTCATTTCATAAATCACACTTATAAGTTAATGAGATCAAGTTTAAAATGACAAAAGAATAATACTTTGTAAAGTAATAATAAAATAGCTTCAAAGTCTTTTAGTTAGCGCATTCAAATGTTAACGTTTCAAAATGGCAATTATGCACCATGTTCGACTTCGAAATGCTATTATTAATATCATGGTATTATATATCTAATGACCAATTGTTGATTAGTGCATGCTTTTACTTTAAAAAAAATCATGCATGCACTGCTATCCTTACACATGTTTAATCACAAATCAACCTTAACTTTGATTTAAAAAGTATATGCATGCACTGCTATCCTTACACATGTTTAATCACAAATCAACCTTAACTTTGATTTAAAAAGTATATGCATATGTTTTTCATGATCAACTTTAGCAAATATACAAAATAATAGCCTTTATACTTTCATGTTCCAAATATAGTTAACCTGTTATAACCCACAATCCCTTATTAAATAAAGATTTAGGATTAGGATTCATATCATTTAACATATAACCTTAAATTGATTACTGCATGCCTCGTATTATGGTTACAATTTTAAAGATTCATGATACTGAAACAAGGGTCCCTTTGAATAGAAAGAAGGAAAGCACTCCATGTGTTCTATTTGTCACCTTAGGTGATATATTAATAATCAAAACAAGTTCCAAAAACAGATTCACGCGCTCATCATTTTGTTGTTGTTCCCTGCTTCGCATAGCAATTTAAGGCCATATATAAACATACGTATATTCCGTTATTTCATGCGACATAACCATTTCATTTGTGTGCTATATTTTAGTGGGTTAGAGTTTAGTTTCCAGGTTTTAAAGTATATATGCTTTATGTGTATGAGTGTCGAGAAGAACAAGATCAAGGACAGTGATACCTTTGGACGATTTAGAGGAGAGAAACAATAACCAACAGACCCAACACAGAACCTGTTTCGCACCTAAACACAGCCACCCTTCGACCCTGATGAGACCACGATCAAACCACCTTGTTTAGCCCTTTTTAGCCTCCTTCGAACCCAGTACAGAATCACGATCAAATACCCCCCTTTGTTTGGCTTTTCACACCTCTAAAGAACCACCTCGCGTCACTCGAAAGACTTCCAAGGTAGGCAGCCGATTTGCTTTTTGTTTGCTAGGGTTCTTAAGTGTGTTTTTATGTGTGTGCAGGTCGGTCATAATAAGGAGAGGGTAAGCGAATTTTTGGGCTGGAATGTTGGCCGAGTTTTATAGTAGGTCGTGTATAGTTTTAATAGGAATAAATGAATTTGTTATTTTATTTATGGATTGACCGAGCAATAAGGGGGAAATTGACTAAGAATCAGCCCAACATAAAGACCAACTCAACACATTCAATTTTGCACTTAAATTTCTTAATTTACTTGTAATTATATGATTTTAAACAAATTTACTATAACATAATAACTAAATAAATCTTTTCGGTCCAAACTTGTGTTTTATGTGCTCATGGTAACTTTTGGTACATTACAAAATGTTTACTTCATATCTTGATCATTACCAGAAGTTTGGGATTTGTTTGGCTCTTTATAAGCATATTAATTCAAATTTAAGATCGTAGGGGCATTTTGGTCTTTTTGCATGTTTAAAATTTAGGGTTTTACAACTCTTTCCCCCTAAAAAAAAAATTTTCGTCCTCGAAAATTGAAGTCGTAAAGCTAAACGAAGTCGTAGCAAATCGCAAAAGATCGTCACAAACGTTTTCGTGCCGGGGAGGTTCTTTCAGAAAGGATCTTCGGATCACATAATTCTCATGACTCGAATCAACGAAGGGAGTTCAAAGTTTCTCAGAAGGGAACTACTTACGTTATTGCTGACCAAAAGACCCTGTAACCAAGTGGATGACAGGAAAGTCTTCAGGAAAGCTCATATGGAACACGAACAAAATTTCAGATCAAATTAATTGTATCCACAACCGAGAGCTCTTCAAGGGGTTTAAGATTCATAACTGAGGTCAACAGAATGCAAGACGAGAGTCCAAACTCATTCAGATATTTAATGAACGAAGGCAAAGTATACGCATAGGTAGAATAAACCTAAAGTCTCACTAATCACAGATAATCCATCGGGAATCAAGTTCTAAACTTCTTAGGTACTTCCCAAGATATCCTATGGCCACAATGAGGGCACGTTATATGATGTAAGTATTATCACGTTAATAATACCAGCACCACATAAATATGCCTTCATGATGATCATACTTTATCTCGAGTCGTAAGCAAAACAATCTATCTTCATCCACCTAGTACTTCTACAGTCTCAGAGGTCAACAAAAACAAATGTCATAATCAAGAGGGAAAGCCAAACTACTCGCCATGGAGATTCTCAAAATACCCAAGAGGCATCGAAATGATTAACAAAGATCAGATGTCAGAGTCGGAATCTGAAGGTAAGGATCAATAGTGTTAGGAATTTACTATGCAATTCTTAATGCTTTCAAGATTCATTTAGGTTTCAAAACTTAGGTGGTGCAAGGCAATAGCTTCCAATTTCCAAGAGGGATCTCAAGAGGCTTAAACCAAGAGTAGGGTACGAATCAAAGTGATGCGGAAGCAATGATACCTAAACAAATGCCTTATAGTCTACCCATTCTTCACCGGTCAGAACTTAAGCTCCTATAGGGAAATCCTAAAGCAAATTTTCAAAGGTTGTCTTACGAGCACCTACAGGGAAAGCTTAGTGGTCCTAACTTACACAGGTCAAGGGTAAATGTATTACGAGTCGTAGCCTGTATTCTCTGATACCATAATTGTAACACCCCAACCCGGCAAGGGTAAAGATGTCACGTTAATGGTTTCATATCAGATCAAACAAAGCATACTTCAATAGTAATACAATAAATTTCAAAGGTTACAAATGAAATACTAACATTACAAGGTCAGGAATGAATCAAAACTAAATACTAAGTCTGCAAATACAATCCTTCTAATGACTTCTACTTCAGAATAACTGTCAAGGTCTTCTAAGTCCAAAAGTCTCTTCACTTATACCCAAACCCGTCATCCTGCTTATAACCTGCCGCACACGAAAAGAAAACGTGCGGCTGAGCTTAAAAAGCCCAGTGAACAGATATAACGATAATAAACAGAAATAGAGAACAGTGCAGAATAACAGAAACAAAGGTCAAACAGATGTAATATGGTTTAAGGGATAAGTCAAAGAATAAGTACAAGGGAAAAGGAAAGGGATAGTAATCCACCACGAGCCCAGAAACAGATCATATCATATCGTAACCATAATCTTCAAATCATATAGAGGGGAGACCTCTCAGATAATCAGATAATATGAGGGGTGTCCTCATCCTTCAAATGGAGTAGCTAGCTCCCAGGGGTGTGAAAGGCATGTATTGCACACAGTACCAGTCACCAGAACAGAAATCATATCATATATAGTTAAATCCACTAAACAGAACAGATCTAGGATGCATCCATACGCCCCTACCCAATCACATGCAGACCAAATCAAAGGGACGGTGTAACCAAATCACTAGGGCTACACACTAGTCATGCCAGTGGTGCATCACAGACACGGCCATGTTACCTTCATGGCTAGGGTCACAAATTTTGGCTCGGGTATCAAACTAAGAGTCATGTGTCAAATCAAATCCGAAGGTCATATCCAAAGGTCCAATACAGATAGTTCATAACAGATGGTTCATGTCAAATCATTTCAGAAATAGTATCAACGGTCCACATCAGAGTTTATCAGATCAAGGTTCATATTCAATAATCAAGTCATGGTTCAGATCAAAAGTCCGTTTCAGAAGTTTCTATCAAAGTCCATTTTAAACAATCCTTTAATTCAAGATTTTCATAAAACGATCCTTTAAAGTGGTTTTCATAAACATAATCTTTCAAAACGGTTTTTATAAAGATAGTCTTCAAAATATAGTTTTCATAAAAATTAGTAACATTTTATATAAAAGTAGTTTCGCATCATTTATAAACCTCTTTTTAAAATGGTTTTTCTCAAAACATTTCCATGGTATAATTAAAAAGGTTTTCATAACATAGATTCATAACAGAGGTCATATCAAATGGGATCAACAGAGAAGGTTCAAGCAAAGGGAATCATAGCAATGGCATCAGTTCAGAAACTAACGGATCAGAAAATGAAAGAGATCATGAGAAACCTTATAAGAAAGGTCAGAATATCTGTACCTTAAAAGCAATCAACGCTTACTCAAATCGAAACGACTTACTCCATCTTTAGATTATCTACATTAATTAGGGAAACAATTAATACCTAGCATCTATGAATACGACCAATGATACGTACGTTATGGTTGTAAATATTGTTTACTTATATGTGTTATAGTCACATGATCGATATATGCTTATAATTATAAGATAGTTTATAGCGTAGACTTTTGTAGAATTAATATTAACTACGATGGGTTCATTTACTTACAAAAATAATAGCATGCTCATTATAAGATTATAGGCTTATAAATGTAGATAATATTTAAGGTCTCATTTCATAAATCACACTTATAAGTTAATGAGATCAAGTTTAAAATGACAAAAGAATAATACTTTGTAAAGTAATAATAAAATAGCTTCAAAGTCTTTTAGTTAGCGCATTCAAATGTTAACGTTTCAAAATGGCAATTACGCACCATGTTCGACTTCGAAATGCTATTATTAATATCATGGTATTATATATCTAATGACCAATTGTTGATTAGTGCATGCTTTTACTTTAAAAAAAATCATGCATGCACTGCTATCCTTACACATGTTTAATCACAAATCAACCTTAACTTTGATTTAAAAAGTATATGCATGCACTGCTATCCTTACACATGTTTAATCACAAATCAACCTTAACTTTGATTTAAAAAGTATATGCATATGTTTTTCATGATCAACTTTAGCAAATATACAAAATAATAGCCTTTATACTTTCATGTTCCAAATATAGTTAACCTGTTATAACCCACAATCCCTTATTAAATAAAGATTTAGGATTAGGATTCATATCATTTAACATATAACCTTAAATTGATTACTGCATGCCTCGTATTATGGTTACAATTTTAAAGATTCATGATACTGAAACAAGGGTCCCTTTGAATAGAAAGAAGGAAAGCACTCCATGTGTTCTATTTGTCACCTTAGGTGATATATTAATAATCAAAACAAGTTCCAAAAACAGATTCACGCGCTCATCATTTTGTTGTTGTTCCCTGCTTCGCATAGCAATTTAAGGCCATATATAAACATACGTATATTCCGTTATTTCATGCGACATAACCATTTCATTTGTGTGCTATATTTTAGTGGGTTAGAGTTTAGTTTCCAGGTTTTAAAGTATATATGCTTTATGTGTATGAGTGTCGAGAAGAACAAGATCAAGGACAGTGATACCTTTGGACGATTTAGAGGAGAGAAACAATAACCAACAGACCCAACACAGAACCTGTTTCGCACCTAAACACAGCCACCCTTCGACCCTGATGAGACCACGATCAAACCACCTTGTTTAGCCCTTTTTAGCCTCCTTCGAACCCAGTACAGAATCACGATCAAATACCCCCCCTTTGTTTGGCTTTTCACACCTCTAAAGAACCACCTCGCGTCACTCGAAAGACTTCCAAGGTAGGCAGCCGATTTGCTTTTTGTTTGCTAGGGTTCTTAAGTGTGTTTTTATGTGTGTGCAGGTCGGTCATAATAAGGAGAGGGTAAGCGAATTTTTGGGCTGGAATGTTGGCCGAGTTTTATAGTAGGTCGTGTATAGTTTTAATAGGAATAAATGAATTTGTTATTTTATTTATGGATTGACCGAGCAATAAGGGGGAAATTGACTAAGAATCAGCCCAACATAAAGACCAACTCAACACATTTAATTTTGCACTTAAATTTCTTAATTTACTTGTAATTATATGATTTTAAACAAACTTAATATAACATAATAACTAAATAAATCTTTTCGGTCCAAACTTGTGTTTTATGTGCTCATGGTAACTTTTGGTACATTACAAAATGTTTACTTCATATCTTGATCATTACCAGAAGTTTGGGATTTGTTTGGCTCTTTATAAGCTTATTAATTCAAATTTAAGATCGTAGGGGCATTTTGGTCTTTTTGCATGTTTAAAATTTAGGGTTTGTTAGGATACATCAAACTAATAGATGATGATGGTATTAGTTACTTGCCAAACACTGAAATTTTTGAAACTCTATCCAGGATGGGGTGTGTATCCAATTCTGATAAACTCACTTTTCAAAAAGGACACTTTGCCCCTCAATGGAGATTTTTCATACATACCTTCTTACACTGTTTGAGTTCTAAGAAAACCTCTTGGGAGCAATTCAGTAGCAATATTGCAACTGCTCTAATTTGCTTAGCCACAAGCAGGACTTTTAATTTTCCTTAACTGATTTTTGATGGTATGGTAAAAAATGTGGATAGCAAATAAAAGTTTTTAATCTATCCAAGGTTTCTTCAACTATTTTTGAACAAGAATAAAAATCTACTTCTGTCCCACAAAACAGTTTACAAAACTCCTAGCCTAACATGAGAATGGCTTCTATGGGGTATAATGGGATAGAAGTACCACTATTTGATACTATGTTTGTTCAAACTCAAAATATTCAGGGTGAAGGATCAAATATCCCAGTTGAGTCCCAACACACACCCATAAGTGCTCCATCTTCGTCACAACCATCAATCACACACACCTATAGGAGAAGAAACAGATAGGAATCTGTGGTACCTCAGCCCAGATCTCCTCCTAAAACAAATGTAGCAGATGAGGTTGTCCCTAACAGTATGGTGAGGGCTACCACTATTTTTTTTGGCTTAGAAGCTGGGCAGGTTAGTGGTAACATCAGTAAGACCCTACCCATGGCAACATCTACAGTATCACGTTCTCATGAACTTGGTGCAGGTGATGGACTCCCTAGCCACATGGATACTATGGGGGAAATGCCCCATGATTCACCTCTCCCAAGCGGTCACACACTTGGAAGTGATGAGGGCAGAGTGACACTTCATGAATTGATGGACATTTGTACCAATCTAACAAATAGGGTTACTGGCTTGGAGGCAGAGTTGAAAGAGACAAAGAAACTCTATGGTGCTGCCTACACAAAACTCATTCTAAAGGTGAAGAAATTGCAGCACAAAGTCAGGTCCCTTAAGGCTAAGAGAAAGAAAAATATTATAGAGTCCTCAAGTTCAGAAAAAGAAGAAGAAGAAGAAGAAGATGATGATGATGATGATGATGATGATGATGATGATGATGATGATGATGATGATGATGATGATGATGATGATGATGATGATGGTGATTTGGATGATTCTTCCAAACAGGGGAGGAAGATTGTAGTTATTCTAGATCAAGACCCAAATATTTCCTTGGCACATGATGATGCTGAGACTCATGGGAGGCAGGTTGATCAAGATATGGGTGGTGACCAACATGATGAAGTTGAAGAGGTTAGTACTGCTGATGTAGCAGTTAGTACTGCTAGTGCTGCAGACAAAGGTAAAGGAATTATGCAAGAGTCTGAGCCACCAAAGAAGATCAAGAAGAGAGTTCAAGTGCAGTTAAGTCTTGATGAGGAACTAGCTCAGAGAATGCATGAAGAAGAACAAGATAAGTTAGATGAAGAACAAAGGATTGCTAGGTTTCTGGTTGAATAGAAGCTCAGAAGTGAAGAAGAAGAGAGGTTAGCAAGAACAAGCTGATGCACTGTTAGCTCAGCAATTGTATGAACAAGACAGAGCAGCTATTCCTGATCAAGAAAGAGAAAATGCTCTCAACGATTTGCTTGAGATGATAAAGAAGAATCAGAGTAAAAAGATGGCTGTTGCAAGAAAACCTCCAACTCAAGCACAGATGATGAGATACATGAAGGAGTACTTGAAGAACCAAGATCATTGGACTGCCAGTCAACTAAAAGGCAGACCATTTGATGAAATTGAAGGATTATACTTCAATGCTTACAAGAATATACAAGATTTCATCCCTATGGATACTGAAGAAGAAACCAGAAGTACAAAGAGGGCTGGAATTTAATTAGAGTCAGAGTCTTCTAAAAGACAAAAAATTGATGAAGACTTACCTATAGCAGAAGAAGAAGAAGAGGATGAGTTAACTGATGAACAGTTAAAACAGATGATGATTTTTGTCCCAGAAGAAGGCATGAATGTAGAAACTCTACAGGCCAAGTATCCAATCATTGACTGGGAAATTTATACTGATGACATAGGAAAGCTTTGTAAGATCATCAGAGTTGGAAATCATTCAGAGGTCTACCAACACTTTGATGATATGCTCAAAGCATTTGATAGAGATGATTTGGTGAAACTATGGGATATAGTCCAAGAAAGATTCAGTTCAACAGATCCTACAGATGATAAAGACAAGATGTTATGGGTAGAGCTGAAGAGGATCTTTGAGCCTGATGAAGGTGATAAGATATGGAAGTTTCAGACTGGTAATCAAGGGCTAACATGGAATCTGTATAATTCATGTGCAGTTCACCATGTGTCAACAAAAGTTGGAACTGATATCTACATGCTGGTAGAAAAGGACTATCCCTTATCAGTTGGAACATTCACTTTGATGCTAAGTGCAAAACTCTTGGTAGATGAAGATACTGAAATGGCAAAGGAACTGCTGAGAAAGATATTTATGCAGGCTGAAGGTTTCAGAAGGTGAAGTGTTTGGAAGAATCCTCTCAAGGTAAATGGTTTAAATTTAAGAAACTTGATGATTTGAAGGTAAATCACAAGTTTAGGGGAGGATTGTTGGGAATTAAATGATCAAGCACTTTGTACTACCAAGCTAAACAGTTGGAACTACTGAAGAATATAACTAACAGTACTAACTGAGTTAGTACTGCCGGTTATAATATTGGTACTGCTGGTAGAAACTTAGTACTGCTGAAGACTGCTGATGAAGAAGGTATTGCCAGAGATGAAGACGCGTAATGTGATATGTATAGAAGATATTTAGTGTATATCTTATATGTTTAGAAATATACGAATATTGTATATTAATAGTTATCTTATAAAGGACTCCTTGTGCCTATAAAAGGAGGTCCTAGGTTAAGATCTCTCACACATCTCTAGAATACGTTTTGTTAGTGCAAATATTACGATATTTAAACTAAACGGTTTCTTCGGTTTTAATAATGACAAACATATAACTTGTAATACATAACGTAAAATGTGCAAGTTACTTGTAAACACAAAACATCAATGCATACTTACATCAACACCTCCCGACATCTCAAGTATGCTTCAACGAAGTTGTAGATTTCCATCCCGACATAAATCACTCAAGGTATGGACAAACAAATCTACTACTTGACAAATGATCAAAGGATTTTATTTTTCTAAACTTCACATTTTTAATGTGACAAAACATTTTTTCAAAAATATATTTCACAAATTATTTTTGAATTAAAAAGAAATGTTTTATTTTGAAAAATATGTTTGAAAATCCCGACAGTCAAATTTCCCCCCAAAACAGATCCTAACATCCCCAAATAAACCTTCCCCACTAAAGACAAACGAAGGAGCGTCCACGGTTCCTTTAAATAGGGAAGGCTCCACTAAATTTAGTGGAGCCGTCGGGTATTTAGTGGAGCCGTGGGTCTGTAACGGTCAGATTTTCCCTTGCCTATAAATAGTGGACCATTCCACACTTCTAACTTGATTTTTCCAGTCCTTTTTCTCTGGTCTAATCCCTCCTCACTTAGATGACTTTCTTTGATCATTTGGAGAGTCTTAGTTTGTTTAAGAGTGATCCAATCCTCCATTCAAGTGATCCTCTTCATTCCTCTTGATTAGCAAGAGAAGAACATAAAGTATCCAAGTAGATACAAGGTGTTGTCATCCCTCTTGATTAGCAAGAGAAGAACACAAAGTATCCAAGTAGATACAAAGTGTTGTCATCCCTCTTGATTAGCAAGAGAAGAACACAAGTATCCAAGTAGATACAAAGTGTTATCATTCCTCTTCATTTGCAAGAGAAGAACTCAAAGTATCCATGAAGATACAAGAGTTGTAGTTGTTAGGTCTTGTAACATTGGTTACACTCTTGATTGTATCATAGCATACATCAAGATTATTTTTCTTTTGTGAGAGAGTGAGTCAAGATCATTGTGATCTTAAGAGATAGTGAAGATCTCTTGAAGCCATTGGGCTTGTGTGATTGATCATGTGGATCAAGGGTAGATCGGGTAGATCGTGGTAGATTGGTGCTAGCTAAGATTAGCACTCGACATCTAGCTTAGTGTCGAAAATAGGATAAGCGACGTGTAAGGTGTAGATCGGGTAGATCGTGGTAGATTGGTGCTAGCTAAGATTAGCACTCGACATCTAGCTTAGTGACGGAAAACAAGTTAAGCGACGTGTACGGTTTTCTCCGCCTGAAGGGAGTTTGTTGATTAGTGAAGTAACTCTCGAGTTGGGTACTCGGGGAGTGGAGTAGGGCGATGAGGAGCTTCGTGACTGAACCACTATAAATCACCGTGTCCGGTTTGCGCCTTCTTACTTATCTTTTTACTTTCATTTCATTCTTTATCGCTTTATATTTGCATTGCGTTTTTGCTTGTGTGGCTAGTTGCTTATTTTATGTTGATTATCTATGTGTCGTGGTTTGATTGTGTATATGTTGTAGTTTACTATATTCATCTCTTGATGCTATATGATCATAGTTGACACTTTTCATATCACATCACGCTTGATTGGGAGTTTGATACAAAAGTTTTAAGTTTTAAATGGAAACGTATTCAACCCCCTTTACGGTTTCCACAATTGGTACCAGAGCCACGTCGCTCAAATTTTTAAAACAAATGGTTTTCAAAATTGAGTACGATCCATGTATCAAATTTCCTATGTATGTGATGAAATATGATAAGTAATTAGTTGTCTAATACTTACAAGTTTTGTTGTTAAGTATACTTTGTCATACTAGCTTGAAGGTTTTCTCAAACCAATAAAAGAATAGAGTCTTAAGTGTCTGGTCATGTTCTCCGTCGAGTCGCCGCACTAAAACTGTAAACTAAATCAGAAAAGAGAACACGGTACCACTAAATATAGGATGGTACCATTATATTTAACGGTACCGTGGGTTATTTAATGGTACCGTGCCTCTGTCTGTCAGTTTTCAGTATTGAGTCATTTCCAGAAATTCTTATAAAATCAACCATAAGTTCGTAGAAGTTGTGTCACTCATCATTTCAAACGAAGCTGATTCTACTTTCATTTTAGAAATATTTTTTTTGAATTAGTTCTAAATGAAAGTATGTTAAAGTCCTTGATTTTCAACTAAAGGTCTTCTGGTCATGCAGTTTGCGTAAATTTTTGGTCAAACTGAAAAAGGGCGATTCAACCTTTAAACCTTGACATGTTTTCAAAGTGCTCAGCAAAAATTTTTTTGAAATGGGGAGGAAACCAATTCATTGTCAAATAAAATCAAGCTTAGTATACATTGTTATACCTAATACACAAAATGACGATAAGTATTTTTGTGTGTTAAGCTTAATTGCTATTTGCTTATTATAGTTTTTCGGTTTATGCATTTATAAGGCTCATGGTAAATCACTTGCACTATATTAAGTAATTAGTTTGCATTGCATATAGGCATCAACCATTTGTCTTGCATTTGTTGCAAGTTCTTAAAATGGTTTAGTAACTTTCTTAGGAATAGAAACTAAGTTGGTAGATCATGTGTGTCGAAAGATATTGTCTTACACAATTATTTTTCCAAAGGTTTAAGTGTAAAAAGTATATCACCCCAAAACACTTAACACTTTCATAAAATCCATAACATGATCTTTAAAACATTACATCATTTTGTCTTGTTTGACCATGGGTTGTCTAAACAAGATAAAAGGTCATTTTAATACATTAGTATTTAAGTAAAAGAAAATGTATTAAACTTGCATTGATTTAACACACATACAAAATGTTTTAAACATTTAGTATTTTACGTATGTGGCATAAAAATGGTTAAGATAATTATTTTTATACTAATGAGGTGTCGAAAAACTAAGAGTATTATACTTAATAATATAAATAGTTTTTCTCAAATAAAAATAAATGACAATATCAAAGTAGTAACTTAATTTGTCATTAACCTCACACATACAACTAGTGTTTGAATAAATGGAACACACTCCTTAAATTTTTATTTTCTTTTTAAAAAGGAGTGATCGTGAGGGTCAAGAAAGATCTCGAGTACATATCAATTCATTATTCAAATTATGATTGATATCATCATCGAATCTAATTGACAAGTTGTCGAGTGTGGACATGAAATTGGAGTCATTATTTGTTTAGCTTCAAGATAACATCAAATCATGATGAAACATATTTTCTTGAATCTACATACTCAATCACACTCGATTATTATGAAAATAATGACATCCTCTCAAGACGAAAATTATATGCATCGGATCATAACTCACACTTGTGTTGAAGATGCCATATTGAGTTTTCTTGTCCAATGGTTGTGTTCCAAACATTAAACTAATATGTTTAAAAGATGCATAAAATACACAACCAAGTAAGATTGACAACTTGGATGTTTCATCCGAAATATACAAGTAATTTACATTGCAATGCAATAAGTAAATGTGTCATTTCCGAAAAACCAAACACGAGCAAACAAACAACATATATAAACTTTGCTCATGAACGACTCAACACTCAAAGTCACATGTCTAGTAAAAGGGTCACACATAATATGTTATTAACTATTATGTAAGTCATCAATCTTTGAGAATATCACATGTATTTCTCTTATCAAAAGATTGACAAAAGATAACTTATATCTTATGCATCTTATTTTCTTTGTAACATAAATGGTTATGCTACAAGAGAATACATTGCATCTTGTTAACAAATATAGGACATTAGAGTTAAATAATAACCTAATAAGACATGTGTCATTGCATAAGCAAGTAAAATTTGTCATACACTAAAATACTTGTTTCACAAAACATTCGTAAGAGTGATAAGTTTCCTCTTAGAAAAGCATATTTGTTGAAATATAAAATATGTCTCATTTTTAATATAATGCTCACAAGATCTATTGAGATATGTAACCTTCACTAGATTCTTTCTCAAGATATGCAATGGATCATTCTTGAAACACACACGATGTAGTAGGTTCTACATTGTATCACATTTGAGTGTCTCTTGGTTCTAGGAAACCAAATCATGTTAAAATAACATGTAACAACTCAAAAAACAAAGATGATGTCCAAGAGATCATAAAATACACCATCTTCATCAAATAACCTCTAAATCTCAAATACGAAATTAAAAACATTTCGCTTGCTTTTGTTAGGAGTTGTGTAAGACATGTCATTCTCTTAACCAACTTTCAAAGTATAGTTAATTGAGTCATATTAGGCCATGTATAAGCAAAACAAGATAACATCATCTTTGCTATACTTCGATAGGCAAATATAGAAATTTGAATTCTTCTAACATGAGAATGACTACTGGAGAACCTATCGCACTAGAAATTCAATTTGACCTAATGGTTGGATTGCTTCCAGGAGAGAAGTTGGGTTCGTGTATAACCCGTAAAAATGGTCATGTTTAGCCTTAATTGAGCACCACTAGTGATAGTCTCATACTCATTCTCTAACTTGAAAATTTTTCATTCCTACATTTGACTAGAGATAGTTTACATCGGTGAACTTTATCTCCCATTAGGATGTCATCTTAAACAAGTAGTAATTAGGATCTGCCTTAGCAAACCTAGAGTGCTTGCATCCTACATACCTGTTTCAAAATGATAACATGTTCTCATAAGACATGATTAAATGTCTTCATGATCTTAAATGCTAAATGATTATCATGTTTTGCATGATGGTTGCATTTATTCCTTATGTGCATTTTACATGATTTGCTTGTAAAGTTTGCACCTACACTATGCTCTTTTGACACATTAGAAATTAGGTATGCCCATCACTATGAACCCTTAGAAGTCATAGAGTCATACTCTAGTGTCAAAACCTATAAGTTAGAGTAGTCACGAAGTTGTCTTAATTCCCTAGTCATCACTTCGCCTTCTTCCAAGTATACACCCTTTTGTCATGGGAAGGTTTGATACAAACCTAGTAGAACTCGGAGTAGGATTGACAACTTAAATATTTCATCCGAAATATTCAAGTAAGCTTAACTTGCGATCGCAATTGTTAAATGTCATATCCGAAACATCATACTCAAGCCTTTTAACAACATATGTTAAAACGCTCATCCCAAAGCTAAAAGCTAACATCAACCCTCGGGTGACAAAGGACTCACGAGTTGCTATTTAAGTGATTAGTAGTTCCTTTCATCCTCGTGTGATTATACACGTCTTAAGATCCCAAACCCTGCTGTGAATCAGCACCATAGGCTTAGGTTTACATCTTTCAAAACCCCATGAAACACTCATGTGAGAAGCACATCAAAATCCGTAAATCAACCAAACCTCTCAACCGAGAATCCCCTAACCATCTTCGTCTAGGTCTAGGAATGATGGAACATTTTCCATAAATCTTATGACAATTTAAATATTTCACTAGAAATATTAAAGTCATCCCTCGTACCCCTCTTATGACTATTTAATTATTTCAATGGAAATATTAAGTCATCTTTCACATTGCTCTAATGACTACCTATGTATTTCCTCGGAAATATAAAAGTCATCTCTTCTCGTCCAGTACCGTTCAAAGAATTTATTAGGTATAAATTCTTTCCTCGTGTCGAAGTGTCTCACTAAATCAGCGAGATTTATTCGTGAAATCCTCTTAAATTCCAATGACAACTTAAATATTTCATCCGAAATATTTAAAGTATATTTAATTTGCGAAATGCAATTAAATGTCATTTCTCGCTCTCGATCAACGTTCACCTAATCCCGCTGGATTCATTCATAAAGAAATTTATTCGGTATAAATTCTTTTAATCTAAGGTCCAGAAAAATCACAACATATGTGAAATTTCTTTGTCAGAAATCTAATTCTGGGTCAAAACTGACCTCAGCAGGTCACAGTACCCTTAAATAGGGGACTGTACCGCTAAATTTAACGGTACCGTCGGACCGTTGTCTGCTAAGACAGTTTATTCTCACTGTTTCAAAAACATTATCGAAACCCAATCGATGTAGTCTTGAACCAGAACCGTATCCTACCAGAACAGATTGTATCTATATTCTGATTCCTAAGCCTTCTTCCCTTTCACTTCCGCATGGTACTAAACACTACCAATGCTTCCGCATCCCACTCATCTTCCACACACTTCAAACGAAGAACCATTAGGATACGTTGAGATAACCCTCCTTCATCAACATAGATAACCCTATAACCTTATCACCTACCTCACAACCCTGAAGATTTTATCTTCTTAACCCTTAGGATATCTCCAAGTAATCACATGCCTTATCATATAAATATTCTATGAATATTCAAAATGATTGAGAAGAGCTACGTGACTTCAAAGGTGAAGTTTATCGTATGCTATCCACCACTTGTCATGACGTTACTAAGCTAATCGCTTCCGTCAACGTTTGTTTTCCTCTTTATCTTTTACATCTTGTCCGGATGGTCATAGATTAAGGGGGAGCGAAAACACATTCATATAGCCTTTCACCAAACACTCTCAAGAACACATTAATGAGGTTCTTATTCCCTAGGAAACTTCCCTTTAGCTGCCCAGAACTAGGCTGCACAGGAAAATTCGTGACTTCCAGGTCACGGTACCGTTAAATAGGCCATGGTACCGTTAAATTTAACGGTACCGTGTGGTATTTAGTGGTACCGTGCCTATGTTTGACGAATTTTCACTGTTCCCTCCTGATCCCTGCATCCCTAACCTCAAACCTGCAAAATTTTGCAAACTCACACACACCCTAAGATTTCCTCACTACACTATAGGACACCATCACCAACTTTAGTTTGAATCCCACAACCCTTGCCTATATAAGGCCTCACTACTGCAAGCTTATCTTGCATCTCATCTTCAAACCTCACATTAACATCTTTCATCATCACACTCAAACCTTTTAGCTACACTTCACTCTTGACAGTGATAGTTAGTCTAAGTACCTTCAACCCATAGATCATCACACTCAAACCTTATAACCTTCAACTCATTACACTCAAACCTTACAGCTACTCCTCACTTTGGATAAGTGACAGTTAGCTCAACAACCCTCAATCCTCACAAACACACGAAACCCTTCATGCACCAAATTATCCCTAACACACAACTAGGATCATCAAACCTAGAAACCTAAAACTTCATTACCTTAACCCCGTTAGAGATATCCACCAACAATCCTTTTAGGATCACATGCACCTTTTCCTTTTCCCTTTTGAAATATATCATGCATCTCATTGTCAGTGCAAACGATATATTAACCTAAACCATCCTTTCCCACCTTTCCTCAAAGGGCAAAACCAACATCTCCAACCACATCATCATCATCCTCCACCTTTAGGATTCCTACACCCTTACCTCCACCAAGTCCACCACAACCTTTAGCTATCACACTAACCCTATCACCATCAAACCTCTCTGGACTTGGCACTAACACATCATCCTTATCACCATCACCACAACCACTAATGGGTCATCCATTATTTATCCCCTACAACAACATAACCCAAGTTGTCCTGTTGTCACCACAACCAACACTCTTCCACCTTATGGAATCATTTAGGTATAACCTCTATCGAGTCTACTTTATGGCACGACTTGTCATAATAGTAATCATTTAGAGTATGTCTTATCAACAAACTATCCTTAACATCAATCATCTTAGGTAGATGATTATGTTGTTCAAAAGGTTTGTTAGAACTTTCCTTCCCAATGACAACTTGGAAGAAGTCATTTAGTGCGTCAGTCAATGAACGAATCTCGTTCTTGATTAGCGTGATTGAGTGAACAATTACACCTTAGGTTTTCGGTCGGGTTGTGACACTTACGTGTTAACATAGTTTAACCCTTGCATGTCTTGCTATGTGTATTTGATCCATGGATCCGCTAGATACTAAGGTAAATAAACAAGGGGATTAAGTCACCATAGGGGAGCATTGAGCTAGGGGGAGCTCGGGAGTATTTGAATACATAGCATGGAGTCGTCTTCACAAGTGGTGATAGAAGGCTTCACTAGGATGATGCAAACTCGCCTTTCTGGGGAGAAAGGAATGTAGTTCAATAAGGGGGAGTAGGGAGCGCTCAAGACAACTACCTTTTTGATTCGACAAAAGGGGGAGAAGGGGAGTGTAAACAGGTAACTTTTACATTTTACTATGTGTTACGGTTTACATATTTGTCATCATCAAAAAGGGGGAGATTGTTAGTGCAAATATTACGATATTTAAACTAAACGGTTTCTTCGGTTTTAATAATGACAAACATGTAACTTGTAATACATAACGTAAAATGTGCAAGTTACTTGTAAACACAAAACATCAATGCATACTTACATCAACACCTCCCGACGTCTCAAGTATGCTTCAACGAAGTCGTAGATTTCCATCCCGACATAAATCACTCAAGGTATGGACAAACAAATCTACTACTTGACAAATGATCAAAGGATTTTATTTTTCTAAACTTCACATTTTTAATGTGACAAAAAAAAATTTTCAAAAATATATTTCACAAATTATTTTTGAATTAAAAAGAAATGTTTTATTTTGAAAAATATGTTTGAAAATCCCAACAGTCAAATTTCCCCCCAAAACAGCTCCTAACATCCCCAAATAAACCTTCCCCACTAAAGACAACGAAGGAGCGTCCACGGTTCCTTTAAATAGGGACGACTCCACTAAATTTAGTGGAGCCGTCGGGTATTTAGTGGAGCCGTGGGTCAGTAACGGTCAGATTTTCCCTTGCCTATAAATAGTGGACCATTCCACACTTCCAACTTGATTTTTCCCGTCCTTTTTCTCTGGTCTAATCCCTCCTCACTTAGATGACTTTCTTTGATCATTTGGAGAGTCTTAGTTTGTTTAAGAGTGATCCAATCCTCCATTCAAGTGATCCTCTTCATTCCTCTTGATTAGCAAGAGAAGAACACAAAGTATCCAAGTAGATACAAGGTGTTGTCATCCCTCTTGATTAGCAAGAGAAGAACACGAAGTATCCAAGTAGATACAAAGTGTTGTCATCCCTCTTGATTAGCAAGAGAAGAACACAAGTATCCAAGTAGATACAAAGTGTTATCATTCCTCTTCATTTGCAAGAGAAGAACTCAAAGTATCCATGAAGATACAAGAGTTGTAGTTGTTAGGTCTTGTAACATTGGTTACACTCTTGATTGTATCATAGCATACATCAAGATTATTTTTCTTTTGTGAGTGAGTGAGTCAAGATCATTGTGATCTTAAGAGATAGTGAAGATCTCTTGAAGCCATTGGGCTTGTGTGATTGATCATGTGGATCAAGGGTAGATCGTGGTAGATTGGTGCTAGCTAAGATTAGCACTCGACATCTAGCTTAGTGTCGGAAATAGGATAAGCGACGTGTAAGGTGTAGATCGGGTAGATCATGGTAGATTGGTGCTAGCTAAGATTAGCACTCGACATCTAGCTTAGTGTCGGAAAACAAGTTAAGCGACGTGTACGGTTTTCTCCGCCTGAAGGGAGTTTGTTGATTAGTGAAGTAACTCTCGAGTTGGGTACTCGGGGAGTGGAGTAGGGCGAAGAGGAGCTTCGTGACCGAACCACTATAAATCACCGTGTCCGGTTTGCGCCTTCTTACTTATCTCTTTACTTTCATTTCATTCTTTATCGCTTTATATTTGCATTGCGTTTTTGCTTGTGTGGCTAGTTGCTTATGTTATGTTGATTATCTATGTGTCGTGGTTTGATTGTGTATATGTTGTAGTTTACTATATTCATCTCTTGATGCTATATGATCATAGTTGACACTTTTCATATCACATCACACTTGATTGGGAGTTTGATACAAAAGTTTTAAGTTTTAAATGGAAACGTATTCACCCCCCTCTACGGTTTCCACACGTTTTGTTAAACTTCAAGGTTGTAAACCCTAGTACTAAGCAAGAGTACTCGTATTATTGAGATAATAATATTGAAGTGTTTTGGTGAATTATTCTTGTTCATATAAGACAGTTTACTGTTTCATTGTTTGCTGTTATATTATAATTCTTCTAAGTATTGGAGAGTAGATTCCACATACTCTTTGATATCGTTCAAAGTTTCTAATACAAGCTCGAGTGTTTGGGATCAACAACCTTAAATTAATTTATATATTTCTTCTTTTTAGCTCATTCCGATTATTCTCATTGACAATTCTTGAGTACTTAAGATAAGTATCTTTTAAACGCTCATCAAGGAGTGACTTAAACTTCTAATAGTGATATAGAATTGTTGCTTGTCGTGATTGAATTCTTACTTCTGATTTTGCATCTGACGTTCCAAAGCTTTCCACCTTTCATTAGCTATTTTGAAACTATCAATAGTAGTGTGAATCTCATCTGACAAACTCTGCATTAGCACATTCCTTGCTTGTCTGACACCTTTGTACTTAGCAACTTCTATAGGACTCCTATCTTCTTCTACTTGTATTCTTATTCCTGCTGCAACTGGTGGATCTGCATTCTCATCAACAACAACATTTATAATTTTATGTTCATAAGGACCATGAAGAATAGAGTTCTTGACGTTTTTCCTATTATCTTTGTCTTCAACATGAGTGAAAAATCTTTCTTTCCATTGAGCATAGTTACCATGGTACAACATACGAGGCCTATTGTCTGAACCTGGTGTAAGAGCATCTTTTGAAATAGACATCTTAACGTACACTTTTGAAACTGAATCTTTCGTATGGAGTAGAATCTCATATCAAATAACTCATAACTTTAAACAACATAATGTATCTCGTTAAACAGTAGTATCTCTGTAAATAACAACTGGGGAAAACAAATGATCTCGGGAAACTAGTAACTCTGGACTAAGTATCTCAAAGAACAAGTGCTATTGTATCTCGATACAAATAGTAAGTCGAGTTAACAATCTAATTCAGATCAATACTAACTCGGGGCTATAGTATCTGTATCTCAGAACAATGTATCTCGGTACAATAGTTCTAATGATCTCGGGATAATATTATCTCATATCAAAACAGTAACCCATAAATAAAACGTAACGTAATAGTAACTCAGGTTGACTAGTCAAACATATAAAACACGGAAGTGAAATACCAAGAACAGTAGCCACTATACTAAATAATAACTTAACTACACTAACTTTAACGGAACATTAACTAACAGAATGATACCAAGTTCAATACAAACCATCCACTAACGAGGTAAAAACTAACTATGTATGAGTACAGTAGTTACCTATTTTAACGGAACAGTAGCTACCAAGTTGAGTTTCTCCGAGATAATTCATACGGAATTCCTACCTTTCTCATAACTTTTCGATCTTTAAACAATCAAAACCACAATGTTATGATTCACCAAGCTATTCCAATCCAATACAAACTTAAATATATCCAATAGGAAGCTTTCTAACAAAAAAGAACCATCTTTTTACGTTAAAAACCCATAGTTTCACATTAAGCATTTACGAACAAAATAAGTGAATATCTCGATCAGGAACTCTATGAATCAATAAAAATGTGTAATAAGCTATGATTATCTACACACAAACTCTGATACCATTTGTTAGTCTCATATTTATCATAAGTTATCCGTGTATTTGTTTGATGTAATCGCGTATAATCTAGAGAGAAAAATGAGAGAAATGGTGTACACATGAGAAAAAACGAACTTGTATTAATCAAAGTGTTACATTAGATAGTGAGTCTAGTGGGGGTATTTATACACCACATATACAAAGTATAAGGGTGTGTTTGTATTATTAAAATGTTCTGAGTCTAAATTTGACTACCACATCTTACTGTTAAGAGGTGGCTAGAAAGTTTGAATCTTAATTAAATAATATTGTTTGTTTTTTTTTATAATTATCTGAATGATTTTAATAATTGTCCTTTTTTTAAAGTATATATTAAACCACAACAATGCAATGAATAAATAGCTTGTATAAACATGAAACAAAACATTTTTATAAATTTAACACAATAATAAGTCATTAAAAAAATAATATTAACACATATACTAAATTTAGCATCAAATTCAGCCCAAAAAGTTAATCCCACTCACACCAGTGAAAAACTCGGCCAACTTAACTTGCTATAACCATAAACCATTGGACCCCAAAGTGTTGCCCAATTAAACCTGTAGAATATATAACTATTTTATCTCATTTCATTTTACACCTATGCCTTAACGCACCTCCTTTCAATGGTTAACACACCGTGTTAAACCTTAACACACCATTAACTCACCTTAACGCACCTCCTTTTAATGGTTAACACACCGTGTTAAACCTTAACACACCAAAAATGCATACTTTAACTCGACGTTAAAGGGTTAACGCACGTGCATTAACGCACCCTTAACGCACCTCCTTTCAATGGTTAACGCACCTTAACGCGGTGAAAGTTAAAGTTTAATGCACTTGGTGCGTTAATCATTGAATATGCTCTTATAAGGACAAGCGTTAATAAACTAGTTTACTTAAAAAAAGAAAAAGAAATGGTGATGTTATCCTAACACCCCCTGTAGGGGGTGTTTCAATAATTAGATGTTGTCGCCGCTTGTTATGTTGATTTTACGAATTGTACAATTTGACCAAAATAAAAGAGCCCCACATAGTAGGTGTGTACCCCTAAGAGCACCTCCAACGGTTGGTTTTTGGTGGTTCAAACCAACCCAAAAATCAACCAAACCATTGGAGGCTTGGTTCAAACCAAGCTTGGTTTGATTTTTCAAACCACCAAAAACGGGCCCCACCATGGTTCAAACCACCAAAAACCACTCCAATGGTTGGTTTTTGGTTGGTTTTTGAAATTGAAAATTAATGTTTAAGTGTTGTGGCTGGTTTTTGGTTGGTGTATTTTTGGAGTATAAAATGTGGTTTTTAAGAAAACTGATGTTGCAGTGATGTGACTGGTTTGAATCAGAAACTGTTGGAGATGGTCTAACACAAGCCAGAAGAAAACCAAGCGTAGAAACCAAATTCATTGACTTTTAATTTAATGGGCTCAATCGCTCCACGTCATCAGTTTCAAATATCTAATGTGGGCCCTATGTCGGCAGCTCAAGTAGCTGGAAACACTATCGCAAATCTTATTTACGGCCATTATTGATCCACGTGTCACCAGTTACCACCAGTAATTTGATTTCCTAAAATTAATAACATCTAGTTGGCGAAGATATAGATATATCATTTCTGCGCCACAAGGAAAAAAAAAAAAAAAAATCCAAATAATCAAAAAATCTTCTAGAAAAAAATAAAAATAAATTGTCAGATTACAAGTAATAAATTATGGTGGAGAACACTGATTGTGGTGGTACCAAGTCTATTCCGTCAGGGTGGACCGCGGTCGCAAAACCCTGCGACTCGTGCAAGTCCACCTCAGCTATACTATTTTGTCGTACGGACAAACTTCACTTGTGTATAGCGTGTGACGTGAAAACACACGGTCACACAAAACACGAGCGTGTTTGGATGTGTGAAGTTTGTGAACAGTCAGCAGCGTCTGTCACATGCAAGGCAGACGTTGCTGCACTGTGTGTCACATGTGATAGAGACATCCACTCCGTGAACCCGCTCGCACGTAGACACGAGCGGGTTCCCGTTGTTCCGTTTTATGATGCAGCTGAAGATGTAGTGAGGCATGCTAATCTAACATCTGAAATTTTGACTCAACCAATAGTATGTGACGTCACGTGTGATGTCACGAATAGTATGCATGTTCAATATCCTTTGGATGTTCCTCAAGTGATGGTAAAGTCCGCTGATCTATTTTCGGATCGTTTATTTGATTTTGGCTTCGCGATTCCGTCACATGTTTTATTTGAAACAACAACGGGTCCAGTTATGACGATTCCACCTCTAGGGCCACCGATACAAACTGTTGATTATAAACCAGTGGCAACTCGAACTCCTTACATGATGGATTACACGAGTTCTACTACGAACCAATCGTATTGCCTTAGTGTAAACATTTTAATCCAGATGGCATTATATTATTCTATATGTTTTTTAGTGACAAACTCACACACGTCTACTTTAATTTACACATTTGTGTCAAGCAAGACTTGAATCCGCAATGTTTTTTATACATTAGACTAAAAGTAAACATTTCAGGTATCTTCTACTTCAATCGATGAGGGTACAGAATCAGAACATAGCTCGATAGTAGACGTATACTATCCATTAGTACTACCCACCATCAATGATGAAAAGAAGTTTTCCGCGGCAGATAGAGAGGCTAGAGTTTTGAGGTACAGGGAGAAAAGGAAGAACAGAAAGTATGACAAGAAGATTCGATATGCTTCACGAAAAGCATACGCAGAGACCAGGCCGAGGATCAGAGGCCGGTTTGTGAAGCAAACGGAGTCAACGGCGGAGTGTGATGTGGATCCGTGCTTGTTCACAGCCGTATGTGGTGGTGAGGTGGAGTATGGTGTTGTTCCACCTTTTTGACCACATGTTTATGTTGTATTATTGGTGTAAAAAGTCTACTAATTGGGGCTGTATTTATTTGTTATATTTAGCTTCCAATCAGATAAGAAACCACCTAAGTGTTTCGTAATCTAGTTTTCCGACTCAAATGTATTTACTTTAACGGAATAAACCAAGTTTTGTATTTACAGTGCTTCTTACTTGTCTCATGGTTGTTTATCCTGAAAAATCAAATTAACAGTAAATGTTTGATTTTCGTTGTTAGAACCGCTAATTATGCGAGAAAAGTTCATTTAAGCACATTTATTTTGTTGCATATTGAGGACTAATGTCCACCATCTAAATCGTTTTCTAGTTTAGTTTAGATATTATATATGTTCATTATTCCATATTCAACATCATCGTATAGAATCAATATTAGTTAAATAAACGTTAGTAGTATTCAACATGGAGTTCAGATTATAACAGAAGCTCAGAATAGTCGGATAGTTATAGAATTGGCACAGTCCAGTTAGTTCACGCTAGAGTGATATGACATTTGTTTCAGCATAGACAGAAATACCATATAGATATGGTTCTGGAAATAGCATAGTTCAGTTGTTAGTAGCCTCAAAATACTACAGTTTTAGTCTAATTTCAGTCACACATATTGTGTGGAGTACCCGTGCTCCATGTACTTTAGACATCTTGTATGGAGTACTATGACATCCTGTGTCGAGTACTAAGACATCTTGTGTTGAGTACCATTCATTATTTAACACTCATGACATCCTTCGTGGAGTACCTGTGCTTGTATAGCACTTTAGACATCTTGTGTGGAGTACGGTATTTTATGCATTCATGTCAAGTATATAAATAGAACCAGGATTGCATCTGTGCAAGAGGGCGAAGACTCAGCGTTAGTTTTAATCCTAGTTTATTAATTCAGTTAGTTTTCAGTATCAAGTTCAGTCCAGAATTAGTATTAGTTCAGTTCATAAGTAGAAATCTAGAAAAGGGCCCAATTAGAAATTGGTCACATAACATACATAAATTAGTATATTCATCTTATGTTATATTTCTGTATACTCACTAAGTCCTATGACTTACCGTTGTTAGTTATTCCTTTTTGTAGGTTGAAGATAAAGAATTGGAGCCCAAGGTTAAAGAGGGGTATATAAAGGGAACCGTAATGCTCATGAGGAATTTAGGTGATGAGCATCTCAACCTTACTCTCGTACTAGCTTGTTTACGCCCCAAAGTTATTGTATTTTAAAAATTTATAAGTCAAGAACTTGTGTCTTAAATTATATATTTTAGAAATGAGTTGTTGTTAGTTTTGAATTTATAAAGGGGTGTTTGGTATAAGCCTCGTTTTTTTAGAAAACACGCTTCTGCAAGTCGAACAAGTATATTTAGTGTTTTGTAATGATATTTAGTGTGAATAAAGCTTGTTTCTAAAATTTTAAGTTTGGCGATAAGTGTAAGCATGTTTTTGGGAAAAACTTCAAAGCTAAAAATGTTGCAAACCAGGGACTTCTGGTCGCCGGTCAGGCCCAGTTGGCTGTCAGTTACAGCCTATGGCTGCCGGTCAAACCCCATTTGACTGCCGGCTAGAGTGGGTTCAGCAGACTAGTTTTCAAAAAAAATTAATTTCGCTAATTTTGGGCGTTTCAAATTGTATAAAGGATGATGAAAATCGGCTTCATGCATGATTTATCCTTTTATATATAAAGGACATTTAGTGTGTAGATAAACCATTATGGGATGATCAACGACCTAAAGGAGTGCCAAGTGTTAATCATTAGCCAAACTCGGATGACACACGAAAATGGATTTGCTCTGATGTTAATAATACAAAATATTTGTGAGGTACACGGTGGTGGACGATTTGTTAGTCGCATTTCGTCTACACCCACTACCGCATGACAAGTTGTAGTACAATAACGGTCGGAGTAATAGCCGTCACATTTTGTATGCCTGAAAATCATTCATACTCGGAGACATTTATTGAGACATTTCTTGCAAGGAAGTCTTCCTTACATTGAAGATTGCATGTCTTGAGAGCTTAATTATGTGTTGCGCTTATATATCGATAAGTTTGATAATGGGCCTTTTGTATATTTGGGCCCAGATGTACATACACCATCAGTAAGTAAACGGGTTCGAGCTTAGTGTGCGTAACAAGCCATGCTTGAGTCAGGCTTTATTTTGTTTATACTCTTCATGAAATAAGTTAGGTCCAAGCTTGTGAATTTATCAAGTGAGTTAGAGCTAATAATATAAGGTTTGGAATGACCTCGAGATTTATAATTGTAAATGATCCGAATCGAGCTTTAGGAGGCTTGTACTCGGGCTCGGCTTGTTATCCACCGAGTCATTAATCTTATACACATTAGCAGTAGCGTGTGATGTTGGTTCACTTAAGAAGCTGTTAACCTCAAGAATAAATACAGGTGGTTTCAAAATGTGTAACAAGTTGTTAACCAGCATAATGTTAACGTATGGTGTAAGCACTCGAAAGGTATCAATTTCGATACTATGTTTTATTTTTATTTTTGTATTACCTCTACAATCTATACTACTTATAAATAGTATATTTATTTTCTTTAAATTTGAATCTTGAAACTTAAATTAATATAGTTTGCCTTAATTACCTTTAACTACTTCTTAAACTTGACAACTTAAATTACTGTATATTTTCTTAATCAATTCTAAACTTGAGAACTTTTCAAAAATAAACACTATATTAATTTAAAAAAAAAAAAAAAAAAAAAAAAAGTTTTTCGTCAAATGTCGAACTAAAATCACGATTTCGCAAGTTTAATTCTTTGCCACTATACACCATCGTTTTGTTCGGTTATACGTCTAGTTTAAACAACATATAAAGTTAGTTTAAGAAGACCAAATAGACAAATAGCCTTAATGGTAAGCATAGTTCAAAGAATCGCTTGGTCAAGTTTGAGCCTTTGGCTGCAAGTTTTTTCTCTTATTTTCAACCCTATTTTAATGTGATTTGTTGCGTAAATTAATTTCGAACTTTTTTTTATTGCTCAATGAGCAAGTGAAATGTATTTAATCATCATTTACAATTTTCAATTTATAAAGTACATGATATTTAACGAAATAGGAATTTTATGAAATTGTGACACGTTAAATGTCGCCGAGGTTGCTTGTTCTTTAACATTTCTCGTTATATACATAAGATTGGAATTGAAGTATACATAAATGAGTTTACGTTAACTAATAAAATAAATGCTTTTGCAATTTATGTCTATAAGTCAATGATATACTACTATATATTAAAGTTTATATGTAACATCACTTTTGTTTGGGTTAAAAAATAAAGTTCGGTTAAAGGTCTTTAACCAGCGTAAGGGAGCTCTTGGCAACACATATGACAACAGTTAAAGACGTTGGATTGGAGAAAATGACTATTAAGACTAGTTTGTATACAAAAACCCAATTTCTCTAATACAAAACATAGAAACTTGTCTTCTCTAGAGAAACCGTTGTCTTTGACTGTGTAGAGAGACAGGTTTTACCCGAACAAACTGGTTTCTATGTAAATTATATCATAGAGTCATAAAAATCAGTTTTTATGTTTATGATGCCAATTAATATTTCCTATATGAACCGATTATTTTATATCCAGTCCCTACTAAGGAGTTTCATAGTTTTTTTTTTTTTTTTTTGTTGGCAGTAGTAGTAGTTTTTTTCATAGGTTTTTTTTTTTTTTTTTTTTTGCAGTAGTAGTAGTGTTGTTCCTCTTTACACAGTTATAATTAACTACAAAATTAAGCTAACCATGTTCCATGGAATAATGATGTAATGAATAACTTGTTAATAAGTAAAACGTAAAAGATTAAAGACAAGAGTTTTTCAACGTTTAAATTCTTATTAGAAGTTAATCAAAGGATCTATACCCAAGTGTTTGCGGAATAACACTTGGGATTGAAATGACAAGTGTGGTAATCTACTCTCTAAACTTAAGCTAAGCTTAAGTACAACTATGCTAACCAACTGAGCTATCTTAGGGACTTAGTTGTATTTGGAGGAGTAGAAAGGGTTTATGAATGCTTAGCATTAATTGTACAAACTTGTCAACATTTCTACTCCTACTTATAATCCTATTTATACACAAATGTAATACAACCGGTATTGTTGGTCCCTTTACACGCTTAGAGTTAACTAGAGAGTTAATCTATTTGTGTTAATGACTAATACAATGTTATGATTAATTCCAACAGTTATAAAACGTGAATATAAAAACTCAAGGTAATTTTCAACGTTTAAATTCTTATTAGAAATGAATCAAAGAATCTATACCCAAGTGTTTTGCGGAATAAACACTTGGGATTGAATAGACAAGGTATGGTGGTGTCTCTATCTAAACTCAAGTTTTGCTTGAGTGGTAACAATGCGACCTCACTGAGCAATCTCAGGGATGCGTTACTCTTTGTAGGAGAGAAGTTATTTTGCAAAAGTCTAAGCTTTAATTGTACAAAACACACTCAACTTCTCTCATTCTCAATCTATTTATACACAAGTAATCTGAGTAAAAGTAATTAAAATATTACAAGTTGTTGAGCAAGCGTGTCTGACAATTACAACAGTAATTGTCATTTCCAAGAACCAATAGAAATGGCTTATTAAGTCTTTAGAAGTGGTTGGTCTGACACTCCAAGACTTTAAGCCGTCTTAGGAAGGATTTCTTCCTGACAAGATAAGATTTGATCTTATCTTAAATCCTTCCTAGATATTTCTGCCTTTCTTCTCAGGCACTTAGTTCTTCAGGACACGCTTCTCAGTTTATCATTCATAATTACTTCATTGTTGTTGAGGAGACTGGGGTTCAGTGAGTTCTTGTCCAAAACTCACTGAACCATCATCTTCTTCTTTGGCTTAAGTGCTACTTCAGGGAGTACCGCCTTCCTGTGTAGTGAATCCTTCTATTTGAATTCGCCTTAAGCATCCTGAAGATGACTCACTGAGAGGCTGTTCTCTCAGTGACTTGAATTGTTCTCGGTTTAAGTTAACACTTAGTTAATTTGTGTCCAAATCATGTTTTAAGTATTCTTGGGTTTTTCATGACCCAACAATCTCCCCCTATTTGGATATAAATTATTCCTAAGTGTTTTGATCAGTTATGAGTGAGCTAATGACTTCTACTCATACTGAATGTACTAGAATGTAAATAAGGACACTGAAATAATAAAAACATCATCTTATTGATATCATTACAAGTCCTAACAAACTAAGTACAAAAAGGGTAGTGGGGGTATTCAGGCAGATCATCAGTTCAACTTAATACCAAGGGCTTCAAGCTTGGGCTTCTTTGACTGCAACTCTTGTTGGTCAGGAAGCTCATTGATTTTCCTTTTCAGATCTTGACAAAACTTCACATTTTCAGGACTCTTGAGTGGAGAGGCCATCATTAGAAAACCAAGCATTGCTTTAATCCCTGACAAGTCGATGTCACTCCACCTTTGGAAGGCTTTGTCTCCGAACTCATCAATGAAGAACAACCCTTTTTCAGGTTGTTCAATGACCATATTGTTCCTGAAAGGAACACCTTCAGGGAGAGCCCTATTGCAGTCAAGACCAGGAATCTTGATCTCAGGCTCAGCTTCAATCTTCTTTCTTTTTCTTGAAGAAGACTGAGAGGGAGCTGGTTGTGCTGAATCAGGAAGAAGAGATGGAGTGCCAAGTTCCTGAGGTGCTGCTGCCAATCTTTCGTACCTCAGACTCAAAGACTTCATCAGATTAGGGACCACAACATTTGATTTCTTTGCTATTAATGGACCCAACTCATCCAATTCTGTGATCCCGAAGTCAGCGAATCTAAAAGGTTTATGAACATCAAAGTTTCTCATGTCAGCACCTCTGTAGACAGTAACAACAGCAGGATTGGTGTTTCGATGAATATGAACATCAGTGATTGGTTCTGGCTTCAACCTGTCAGTCATATACCACTGATATTTCTTAATCCTCTTATGCCTGATCTCTTCAGCCCTTTTATTCCTTTCATCTCTTTTCTTCCTGAGAGTGATCATCTCCTCAGACTGAGCTTTCACAAAGGTCATACCACCCTCTCTTCCTGAGAGATCCTTAGCCTCAAGACTAATTTTCTCAGCCTCTTCATGAACAACCTTAATTATAGCAGGCTTGCTCAGCTTCTTTTCCTCCTTTAGCTTCTTCTTTGCTTCCTCTTCCTCAAGATAAGCACTGAGTTCATCAGCTGTGAAGTGGTGAAGAACTCCATCAATATCATATGGGATCCTGGGTGGTGATTCAGGATCCTTTGCTACCGTGATTGGTGCAGGTTGAGGCTCAGGTTCAGTGAGGATGCCTTTGCCTTTATCTTGATGGGTGGTAGAAGCTTCAGGAATCTCCTCCTCAGTGTGAGAAGGAGGAGATGGAGGTTGTTGGCTTGTTGAAACTTCAGGGACTCCAGTGTCTTTCTCCCCCTCAACTGTTGCTTGAGCCATGGTGATAGCAAGAGTTGGAGTCACTGGAGCAGCAGGACCCTTGAAAGCCTGATAGATCTCAGTCATCATAGATTTGATGTCCGAGGTGTCTTGCTGAAGAGTTGAGATCTTATCCGCAAGAGATGCCTGAGAAGCTTCTATGCCTGAAATCCTTGACCCAAGAGACCATGCCAAGGATGTTGAAGATTGTGCCCAAGTACCCAGATGTTTTTCTTGAAGACCCAAAGAAGTCCTGATTGAGTCCAATGAAGAGTTAAGACCCTGGATATTAGAATCCTTCAGTAAGCTGAGAAGATCACTGAATTCAACTGATTGCTTCTGGTAAGTCTCAGCAGCCTGAAGGACCTTCTTGTTGAGTTTCGGGTCATCCATGACAGCTGTTTGAGTAGTTCCAAGGCTTTTGGTGATGCCTTCAAGAGCAAGATTGGACTTCCTGAGATGAAGATCAATAGCTGTCAGGGAGTGATTGGTGTCAGAATGCATTTCGTTCACATCATCATGATAACTTTCAACATCTGCCTTGAGGTTGGCATAGTGAACAGCTGCCTCAGTGTGATGATCGAACATCTCTTCAGAGAGACCAGTGTAAAGAGCTTTATTGGTCTTGAGCAGGAACTTGACCAATTTTCTTTCAGTGAGGGGAAGAGAGTCATCATACTTTTTGAGGATGTCCCCAGTATCAGAAGAATCAGAAGTTTGAGAACCTGACTCTTCACTTTGGCGTGGAGATGACTGATGTGATTGTTCAGGTTGTTCGGGTTGTACATCAGTTTCCATATCCTCACCTGCCTCAAAAATTTCCTCTTCACTCACTTCCCTGAGCTCTTCATCAGACTTAATAAAGGCCTGAAAGTCCCCCATGGACTCAATACCCAAAAATTCAACCGGCTCCTCTTTATAAAAAGACTCGCCTTTGGTTTGGTCAGGTCCTGACCCCGTTGTCATAATAACTGAGTGGGTTTGCTCAACCTGACTAGCCATAATAACTGGGGTAACACCAGCCTGGCTTTTGGGGGCAGTTCCTGAGAGGATTGGACCGCCTGAGGGGTTTATGGGTTCCGTATCAGCGGGTTGTTTCTTTCCCTCTGAGTCTTTGTCCCCCTTAGTACCTTCAACCACTGATGGGTGTTTTTCAGTGGTATCACTAGGTACTGATTGTGTAAGTTGGTGGACCCCCTTCCCATCAGGATTATACTGTCCTTTTGGGGATTTAGGGTCCTTTTCTCCCTGAGATCCTGAGGGTGATTGCTCAGGAACGTTAACGGGATGTGAATGTTTGTGGGTCCCCTTCTCAGTAAGGTAGTGCTGCCTTACCAAGGATTTAGAACCCTTTCCTCCCTAGGGAACTGATTGTTTTTTGACAGTTCCTTCATCGGGATGTGAGGGGGTGTGGGTCCTCTTCTCAGTAGGGTGGTGCTGCCCTACCGAGGATTCAGGAGCCTTTCCTCCCTTGGGCACTGATTGTGATTTATCAGTACCTTCATCGGGATGTGAGGGGGGGGGGGGGATGCTTCCTGATCCCTCTGACTTGTTTATGTCAGTTAAACCATGTGGAAAGGGTGTGCCCGAGGTCACTGAGGATGATTGCTCAGTGACCTCCGTTGGCCTTTGTTTTGAGGTCAAGATGGTCTCAAAAATGGGTGTCTCAGAGGTCTCGGCCTTTTTCAATCTCTTTTTAAGGTTTAGTTGGTTTTGAGGATCAGTCTCAGTGGCGAGTGGCTTGGGTCTAACCACCTGGCTGGACTGACCCTTCTTTGTCTTCTTCACCTTTTTGGTCGGTGAAGGAACTGGTGAGATAGCGTCATTACCCTGAATGACTGATTGCATGTATTCAGTCAGGGCAATATGTGTAACGTCACTGATGCTACTAGTGAAGTTTGACTTGTGCAGGACGTCAGGCTTCATACATTCTGCATCAGGCCTCACGTAGTCAGAACCAAGTAGGTCCTGAAGCACACAGGAAACAAATCTAGGGTAGGACATATGCCTTTGCCTATGTTTTCCTGAGAGCTTAGCAACAAGGTCTCGGAAGATTATTCCTCCGATGTCAATTTTTGTACCCTCAAGGAGACTGAACATCATCAATTGTTGTGATGAGTTCAATTGTTCCGTAGAGGATTTATTTCCACCCAGGACCTGAATGACAAATGTCATCAGTATCCTCCAGATAGGATGGAACCATGTTTTGACTACTGGAGCCTTCTCCAATAAGCCTCCCGCAGACGTTGTAGGACGTCTCAGATCATGGGGTGCTAGAAAGATCAGTTCATTCTTTATGTCCTGATCAGTAGGGTTGGGTGCAAACGCTTCAGTAAAGTCAAGGCCTGTGGCTTTGATGAAGGTTGAGTAGTCAAAGGAGAGGGTTCTGCTCCCATTCATCACCGTGAAGGTGATGATTGACTCTTTGGTGTCTTTGGGGCTGGTAGCCACAGCCGTGCACCAGAATTCCTTCAAATAGTCATGGTAGATGACTGAGGGGGTGTGGGTGAAAGCCTTTGCAAGAAAACAATTACGAAGAAATTTCATAACGTTCTTGTAGGCTGGGTAGCTTTGTGGATAAGAGAAATTTCCTACCACATTGTTCTTTGTTAGGTCAACGTCCCCAGTGAGGAATTTCACATAAGGGGCGTATGCTATAGCTCTAGAAGAAGCCATTGTGGGTAAGTCTGGGTTTGACTAAGGTTTCTGGGTTTCTAAAGCTTAAGAATACACACAATTTGTTTTTGAGAATTAAAATGGCAGAGTTTTGCTTAAGTTCTATAAAAACGTGTGTGTTTTTCTTTTGGTTGGGTTATTTATAGGGAAGTGGAGATGGGGGTGTTTTAGACATTTGAGCGATCTTAATTTATTCAAAAAGAATTATTGGAAATTGTTTTGAATAATATGTTTTGGGATCCGCATTTAATGCCAACACTCCACTTTCCTGGTTTGGCGCAACAGTCGAAGTGAACAGTTGAGCAGTTCTACAAAAGTGTAATTTGCAGAGATGAGTCATCACATATTTGTATTGTGATTGGAGAGGCATTTAATGCCAAGTGGGAATGTGGTGGCCCAGAGGTGGAAGCCAGAAAGACAAAAAGAACAAATATTCTTGAATTAAATATGAGTTCAGTTACCAACCTCGGACATTTACTAACTAGATACTTAGAGCATTTAAGTCAGTATTTAATGTCACTTGTCAGGGCCCTGAATGACTTTTCATTCAGTGATGGTTTTTCAGGGACTTGGGGTTAGTCACTGATGATTCAGGAATATGGAATGATTCCTGAGCAACAAGAATTCAGGAACTTGGGTTTAGTTCCTGAGGTTGACGATTCAGTAAGATGTTTTCACTGATGTACACATTGAGTCAGGGACCTGAGGTTTTAAGAATTTACACTTCAGTTGGAAGGATTCAATCAGTGGACTGATTCTCTATATCCAACATTCCTAATTCAGCTTTCAGCCTTGTGAAAGTTGGTTCATCCAAAGGTTTGGTGAAGATATCAGCTAACTGATATTCAGTAGGGATGAAGTGTAATTCGATGTCACCATTCATGACATGGTCCCTGATGAAATGATATCTGATATCAATGTGTTTTGTTCTCTGATAAAGAACAGGGTTGTTTGAGATTGCAATTGCACTTGTGTTATCACAAAAGATGGGTACCATCTTATACTGAATTCCATAGTCACTGAGTTGACTTTTCATCCAGAGTACATTTGCACAACAACTAGCTGCTGCAACATATTCAGCCTCAGCTGAGGACAAGGCAACTGATTGTTGCTTCTTAGCACTCCAACAGACTAGTTTCCCACCAAGTAATTGGCAAGAGCTTGAGGTGCTTTTTCTGTTCATGTTGCATCCAGCATATATAGTCAGAGTCTGAGTATCCTTTAAGATCAAGTCCTGAGCACTTTGGATAGTATAATCCAAGGTTAGGAGTGCCTTTCAGGTACCTGAATATCCTTTTCACAGCAGTGATATGAGATTCTCTTGGGTCAGATTGATATCTGGCACATAGACATACTGAGAATTGGATATTAGGCCTTGATGCAAGTAGATACATCAGTGATCCTATCATTCCTCTAAAGAGAGTTTGATTTACTGGTTTACCAGTGAGATCAGGATCAAGGTTGTTTGGGGGGGGACCATGGGAGTTTTAACTGAGGCACAGTCACTGAGATCATACTTCTTCAGTAGATTCTTTACATACTTCTCTTGACTGATAGTGGTTCCTCTATCAGTCTGCTTGATCTGTAGACCAAGGAAGTATGTCAGTTCTCCCATCATGCTCATTTCAAACTTCTTTGCCATAAGTTTTTCAAATTGTTTGCAAAGTTTGAAACTTGTTGAGCCAAAGATGATGTCATCAACATACACTTGTACTAGTATGACATCATTATTTGTCTTATAGATAAATAATGTGTTGTCTATCTTGCCTCTGACAAATTTGTTTTGGATTAAGAAGGCTGAGAGAGTCTCATACCATGCCCTGGGAGCTTGCTTTAGTCCATAAAGGGCTTTGTTAAGCTTACAGACATGATCGGGAGACTTATGGCTTTCAAATCCAGGAGGTTGCTGAACATAAACTTCTTCTTTCAGTGAACCATTTAAGAATGCACTTTTAACATCCATTTGGTATACTCTGAAGTTCATGTATGTAGCAAAAGCAAGGAAGATCCTGATGGCTTCCATCCTTGCTACTGGTGCAAATGTTTCTTCATAGTCAATGCCTTCTTGTTGATTATAGCCTTTGGCTACAAGTCTGGCTTTGTTTTTAATGACTATGCCATTTTCATCAGTTTTGTTTTTGAATACCCATTTCATGCCAATGACTGAGACATTCTCAGGACATTTGACCAAGGTCATTACATTGTTTCTGTCAAATTGTTCCAGTTCATCATGCATGGCCTGAACCCAACTTGGATGTGTAAGTGCTTCTTTAACACTTTTGGGTTCAATTGTGGAAATGAAGTCCACAAATAGGCATTCATTGGCTGAGGCTGCTCTTAGACTAGCATCCATGCTCCTAGTGAGCATGCCTTCAGTAGGCTCTCCAATAATATTGACAAGTTCAATGTCCTGAGATCTAGTCCAACTTTCTTGAGGTCCTGGATATTGATTTGAACTTGTGGAGGCCTGATTGGGTAGAGGGGTTGGTTCTGGAGTAGACATATGATCATTGAATGGATCTTGAGTGTCTACCAGATCACTGAGATTGTTTGGTTCTTGAGCATTTTGAACAGAATGATCAATTTCATCAGTGTATGCATGTGCCTCAACAAACTCAGTGATGGTTGGGTTGGGTAGGTTGTGAGGGATTATGTAATAGGAGAGGTTAGCATCATCTTGATACTGAGTAGAAGGATTGTTTTCAGAAAGATATTCATCAGGAGGATATCTTGAAGAATTATCAATTCCTATCTCTTCTACTGAGGTAGTTGAGAACCTGATTGCATTAGTGCTCTCATCAAAGGTAACATGAAATGTTTCCTCAGTCTGCTGTCTCCTTGTGTTGAACACTCTGAAGGCTTTTGAGACAAGTGAGTATCCCAGGAAGTATCCATCATCAGCTTTTGCATCAAATTTTCCTAAGTGATCCTTGTGATTATGAATAAACACAGGACACCCAAAGACATAAAAGTAGTTGATGTCAGGGATTCTTCCTTTGAATAACTCTTATGGGGTTTTCCCATGTCTATTGACAATGATGGATCTGTTTTGCGTATAACAGGCAGTTTTGACTGCATCAGTCCAAAAATGGTTGGAAAGGACTGATCCACATAGCATTGTCCTAGCAACTTCAATGAGTGTTCTATTTTTCCTTTCAGCAACACCATTTTGTTCAGGTGTGTATGGAGAGGAAAAGTTTTGGGAGATACCTTTCTCATCGCAGAAACATTCAAGTTCATAATTTTTGAACTCAGTCCCATTGTTAGTTCTAATCTGTTTGACCTTGATGTAATTTTGATTTTCAATGTTCCTGACAAAGGACATGATTGTTTCAGCTGCCTAACTCTTTTTGATCAGGAAGAATACCCAAGTGTATCTAGAGTATTCATCCACTATGACCAGAGTATACTTCTCATGGTTAGTAGATCTTGGACTGATAGGTCCAAATAGATCCATATGGAGAAGATGTAGGCAGTTCCTGATGGAAAAGTTGGTTTTGGTTTTAAAGGATGCTCTGTGATGTTTACCTTTTTCACAAGCTGAGCATGGTTTATCCTTTGAAAACACAAGTGATGGTAAGCCAAGGACCTTGTTTTGTTTTACAAGATTGTTTATGTTTTTAAAGTTCAGGTGGGTGAGTCTCTTATGCCAAAGCCAGTTAAGAGTATCAGTGGCCTTAGCAAAGAGACAAGTTCCATCCTGAGTTAGACTGGACATGTCTAATACATAAACATCTTGTCTTCTTGGTGCAATGAGGACAATTTCCTTATTTGCATTGAAGATGGTTCCTTGTTTATCATCAAATTGAACTATGTATTTTGCATCACATAGTTGACTGACACTTATCAGATTGTACTTAAGACCATTTACATAAGCTATCCTAGTAAAGACAATACCATTGCAGTTTACTGAAACATAGCCCTCAGTGAGACATGTTGAATTATCTGCAAATATCACTTTGGGTCCTGGTTCTTCCACATATTTGTGCAGACATTCCTTAACACCAGTCATGCTCCTTGAACATCCACTGTCTAGATGCCAAATAGGATCCCTGGCATTCTTCTGCACAAATAGTAAACTAGGTTAGTTCTTTCTAGGACTCCATTTCATGGAGGGTTTGGTTTTGTAGGTCTTTATGAAAGTATTAATTGAATCATGGTCAGTGGTTGAGTGGACTGAGCTACCACATGTTTTGCATTTAATTGCAGGGGTAGCCTCAGTAGTCTGAGAGGATTGTTTATTCATTCCTCTTTTTGACTGAATGACCCTCTCTTTTCCTGAGGATTTCTGAGTGGTACTTCCACTAGATTCACAGTGTTTGTCATTTTGACAATCCTCAGGATGATGGTCATTGAATCCACACAATGGGCAAGGTGGAAAAGGCTTGGCCTTTTGCTTCTGTTTCTGCTTAGAATCAGAAGGATAGTTTAGGCACTGAGCCTTAAGTCCTGAAAAGTTTGACATGACTGAGCATTTTTTATGATCAGAGGTCCTGTGATCTTCCTTTTTGCAAATCATGCAGTAAAGGACTCTATAGCAGTCATCAGTGAGATGATTTGTATAGTTGCACAGTTCACACCTTTTCAGGGGTTTGGTTGGTTTGGGTTTGGTCTTTGAGGAGGCTAGTTTTTGTTTCTTCTTTAATTGAGAAGGTTTTTCAGAAGATACAATCTTCTCACTTAGCTTCCTGACCATTTCAGTCAACTGATCAATTCTTGGATCAGGACTTTGGGTTGCAACTTCAGAAGGAACTGAAGTTGATGAGTCATCAGTATTTACTGAGACTTCAAAGGGTGGTCTTCTCAGGAGGATTCTACCTTTTCCTGATCTCTCCTTTGGAGAATGTGGGGAGTAGACCAATGGTGGGAGGTCTGAGCTTGGTGCAACACCCTGAAGGGTATATAGTGGAGGGAGTGGAGGAGTTGATTCTGATTCAGGCTCACTGATTGGATCAGAAATACTGAGTTGGTCAAAGAGTCCAAGCATACCTTTCAGAGCCTGACTTTCAGGGAGCAAGATGTTTCCAGTCTCAAAGTTTGGCAACTTACTGACTGGGTTGTCCCTGACAATCCAGTCATTTGACTTGGGTTCCATCTCTTGCTCAAAGGATATGCCAGCTGGAACAAAGGTCATTTCACTGGGACTCTCACTGGAGGTTTCAGTGAGGTGGTCAATTCCTATGGTTATTTTAGGAATTAAGCCCACAGAATCAAAGACCTTAGGGTTCTTTTTGGTCCAGCTTTCAATGACAGCTTTTTCTTTCTTAAGTTCTGTTTGAAGGGCTTGGTTTTGTTTCAAAATTTCAGTGTTCTGAATTTGTAGAGTAATAGATTCTAGTTTGGCTTGTTTCAATGCAAGCAGTTCATCTCTACATTTATTCAATTCTGACACAATTTTGTTATATTTTGAAAACAGGTTAAGCCTTTGTTCCTCAACAAACTTTAGATCAACACAAATATAACTCATGTAAGACTGCCAATCAGAATCATCATCCATAGAAAGTAAAGTATTTACCTTCTTCATGGTAATGTTGACCCACTCTCCATTCCTAGCATGGCTTTTTCCCACAGCCACCTGATCCTTTTCAGAAAGTGCCATCAGTGCACTAACTCTTATTTCCTCATCTGAGGAAACCTCTTCTTCATCCCAGTCATATGCTTCAGCTACTAAAACCTTGTTCTTTGTCTGAATAGGTTTAGATGTTTGAGCATCCTGAGACAATATGGGGTTAGTTTCAAGAAGTGCAAGTTTAGCTTTGATTTTCCTATATTTTGTTTCAAAACCCTTTTGACCCTTGTTTTGAAATTGTTGGGTGGACTGAAACATTTTAGGTTGAAACTTGCTAGTTCCTGAGGAACTGTTTCCTGAGAACTTGTAAGAGGGTTCTGAGATAGTTTTAGAATAACAGTCCCTAGCAAAATGACCCTTTTTTTCACATTTAAAGCATTCAGTGGTCTCATTTGCTTTTGGTTTTGTAAAGTTGGACTGATTTCTTTTGATGAAACGTCTTGAACTAGCAAGGGGTGCCCTTTCTTGGAATTCCAAGTTCAAGTCGTTCAGGTACTCCTCACCCGTCCTTTCATCAATTTCTTCTTCAGAATCCTCTTGAATATCCTACACAACACCATTAGAATAGAAAGCAGTTGATATGGGTGTGGAGGTTAAGGCCTTTTTGGACTCAAGAGCTTTTAAGTCAGGGTATCTCCTTGAGATCAAGTTGTCTTCATAGACAAACTTCCCATAAATTCCAGGGAGCTCAAGGGTCTGAATGTGGTTAGCATTCCTCAGGCCTTGTGAGAAGTTGAGCCACTTCTCAGGGAGACTGTTGACAAAGCCAACATTTGTCTCATGCTTAGACAGTACAACACCATCATTTGATAATTCATTTATCAAAGTCTTGTATCTGGTGTAGGTCTGTGAGAGACTTTCAGAGTCTTTTGCCCTGAAAGTATTATACTCAAGTTTAAGGTCCATGACCCTATTATCCTTGGTATCTGAGGGACCCTCAAAGCTGTTAACCAAGTCATCCCAAGTTTGCTTGGCTGTTAGACAGTTGATGACTGATTCCATTATATCGTCAGGAAGACATGATATAAGGATGCTTTTCAGGCATTCGTCTTGATTGACCACCCTCCTCTCATCAATGGTCCATTGGGCCTCAGGCTTGTTTAGCCCTTCGGTTGTCTTAGGGACAAATGGGCCATCCCTGATACATGTGATGTAGTAGGGTTCCATACCGGTAAGATAGCAAATCATACGCTTCTTCCATTTGCTAAATTTCCCAGCTTCAAGTCTGGGTGCAACAGCGGAGTAGCTGCCACCCTTTTTGTCGACTAGCTGGGGTACATTGATATCAGCCATAGTAGGATCTTGGTTTTAAAAACCTAGAGCACTCTTGGTTAGTTTAAAAAGATTTTATAAACCAGAGGCTCTGATACCACTTGTTGGTCCCTTTACATGCTTAGAGTTAACTAGAGAGTTAATCTATTTGTGTTAATGACTAATACAATGTTATGATTAATTCTAACAGTTATAAAACGTGAATATAAAAACTCAAGGTAATTTTCAACGTTTAAATTCTTATTAGAAATGAATCAAAGAATCTATACCCAAGTGTTTTGCGGAATAAACACTTGGGATTGAATAGACAAGGTATGGTGGTGTCTCCTATCTAAACTCAAGTTTTGCTTGAGTGGTAACAATGCGACCTCACTGAGCAATCTCAGGGATGCGTTACTCTTTGTAGGAGAGAAGTTGTTCTGCAAAAGTCTAAGCTTTAATTGTACAAAACACACTCAACTTCTCTCTTTCTCAATCTATTTGTACACAAGTAATCTGAGTAAAAGTAATTAAAATATTACAAGTTGTTGAGCAAGTTGTTGAGCAAGCGTGTCTGACAATTACAACAGTAATTGTCATTTTCAAGAACCAATAGAAATGGCTTATTAAGTCTTTAGAAGTGGTTGGTCTGACACTCCAAGACTTTAAGCCGTCTTAGGAAGGATTTCTTCCTGACAAGATAAGATTTGATCTTATCTTAAATCCTTCCTAGATATTTCTGCCTTTCTTCTCAGGCACTTAGTTCTTCAGGACACGCTTCTCAGTTTATCATTCATAATTACTTCATTGTTGTTGAGGAGACTGGGGTTCAGTGAGTTCTTGTCCAACACTCACTGAACCATCATCTTCTTCTTTGGCTTAAGTGCTACTTCAGGGAGTACCGCCTTCCTGCATAGTGAATCCTTCTATTTGAATTCGCCTTAAGCATCCTGAAGATGACTCACTGAGAGGCTGTTCTCTCAGTGACTTGAATTGTTCTCGGTTTAAGTTAACACTTAGTTAATTTGTGTCCAAATCATGTTTTAAGTATTCTTGGGTTTTTCATGACCCAACAGGTATCTAAGAAGACAAAGATGACCTAAGCTACTTTGGATAAAATGCTTACACATTTTGTCACTGTTACAATTCTACTTTGGGTATAAGACAATGTTGCTTTCTGATGAGCAGTGGTGACACTGCTTTGGTTTTAATCCATTCAGGATAAGTTTGAATTCTGAGTGATAAGGACTCACCCTTATACGTTTCAAACTTATCCCGCCTTTACTTCAGTCTTCAATCTTCAGTATTCATTCATCAGTCTTCATTCTTCAGTCTTTATAGTAGAGGAGATTTGGGGTTCAGTGAGTTATTGTCATTCACTGAGTTCCGCCTCAGTGAGTAGAAAGCCTTTCTTGTTTAGACTTGTCCTGAGTATCCTGAAGGAGACTCACTGAGTGACTACTCACTCAGTGACTTGATTATGTTTACGGATTTACAACACTTAGGTTATTTTCTATTCAAATCCTAGTTTAAGGGAACTTGGGTACTGAATGGACCCAACAAGTAATAGTAGTAGTAGTGATTTGCATTTAAATGGGGCATGTTTTGCTATAGACGTTAGTTGTGTTATTACACTATATCGGTAGTGATGTTGGTTGAGAAGAGAAAAGTTGACGTGGGCACATGGCGCTGAGTTAACAATCATGTTTGTGATCACTATTACCATCAGCTTAAGAAAGTGGAAATAAGAAACTGAACAAGGAAAGAGAGAAAAAGAACCGAGCAAAAGGAAATACCACCTTGGTTTGCCTTTTTATTTATTTATTTATTATTTTTAGGTAAAAAAGGTGAATATATATTATCATTCAAAAGCTAACAACAAATAAAGAAGGAAAAGTTGGACATGCCCAATTTCCTTATGACACCAAAACTGAATACAAACTGGAACAAAAACTTGAAGGTATAAACCAGCATTCCATACTAAGACAAAACAGACTATCTTGCTACTATCCCAAGCATGCCATATTCACTTTTATTCACTAAAACCATAACCTCATGACTACATTTCCTTAACAATGAGCCCATATAGATGATGAAAATACGCCCTTGATGTGTGCTAAACACACATCATTTTTATATCGGAAAACATACTAATACGGACTAATAACCATGAAATATGTGAAATTATATTGCAAATATGTTTGGAATGTGTTATTATGTCTTGCAGGTACAAGGGTTTGAAAACAAAGCAAAAATGGTGATTTTCGGATGAGTTTCGACGACGGTTTTACATTTTTCAAGGTTCAGACGAAGTCGAAAAAATTCCTCAAGTACACCATTGGAAAGAGCACGAAAAAACGATTCCAACGGATCCGGCCTTGCCTCGTGAAGTGACCTCAGTCTCCTCAAAACTGCTAGCCAAAGTATTAATCGAAATGTATAAAAATTCTGGTGCATATCAAAAAGAGGGTTAAAAGTATTATTAATGGATAATTGTTCACTACTAGACACTTGGTCTACTGGTTATCACGTTGGTTTTCTAGCGAAGGGTCTCGAGTTCGATCCAGTAGGGATGGCAAAAGTGGTATTCAATTTTTATACGCGCCACATCAGCAGACAAAGGGACACCTTGGACCAATGACATCCCACCATGTGGCATCAGCTTGGGCAGCAAGTTGAGGGAGGGGGTGTATTTCTTCCAACTTTGAAAAGATGATGGACCGTTCTTGCCAATGTCGAATAGTTTAGGGTGGAAATTGTAAATATTGAGAGGGCTAAATTGCAACTTCTCCAACTATAAATACCCCACAATATCACTCTTATTATCTATCTTTTATTTCTTTTTTCTGCCAAACTCGTTTAATTTTCTTTTATGATTATGTAGTTTTTATTTAAGTTTTATTTAGTTTAAGTTATATAAGTTCATGCAAGTAAGTTTTTTATTATTTTTTTTTTATTTTTTTTAATTTATTATTATTATTTTTTTTATCATCTCTACATCTTTATTTACATATTTTTATTTATTTATCATCTTTTTTCTCATCTTTTACATTATCTTTTATTCTCTTTTATAAAAGTTTACTATTTTTTATAGTTTTAGTTAGCTTAAACATAGCAAATAGTCTCTAAAAATCTTGTCTTTTTCACGAAAAATCCAAAAATATGTTTTATTTTCGTCATTAAATTCTCAGATTTTTCTGAGTAGTTTTATTATTTTTAAAAATTCAAAAACAATTTCTTTTTTTTAATTAATCTGTTTCGTTTTTATTTTATAAAAAAATATCAAAAAAGGTCAAAAATATAATTTTTTTTTTATTTTCTGGTAGCTCTTTAGTAGTATCTTTAGCTGTGTAAAAATTTCTAGAATTTTTGTAATTCATATGGTATTTTTTATGCATTTTAAACAGTTTTTATTGAGAATATACTAAAAATATATTTTCGTATGATCTAAAAATCTTTTTTTATTTTTTTTTTTAATTTTTAAAATTTATTTCTTAATATTACAAAGTTTCTGTGAGAATTTAGATTTTTATTTCATTCGTCTAGTATTTATTTTAATTTTTAGAAAGCTTCTAGTAGTTTAAGTTTACTTTTTTTTGTTTTTACAATTTAAAATTGCTATTTACTTATAAATCTTTAAACTTTATAACCTATAACTAGTTTACATTTTTATGAACATGACTCCTTGAGAGTTGGGTGGTTAAGATTTAGTTTAATAGTAAAGTTTCTATTTTTCTTATTTCTTTTAATTTATATTAGCTTAATATTTATATATTCTTAACCTTTATACCCTATAAATAGTTCACATTTTTGTGAACATGACTCCTTGAGAGTTGGGTGGCTTGATTTATTTATATTAGTTGATATAAATTCTTAGCTTATTATTAGCTTATTTAATCTAGTACTAGTTATTTAGATTGCTTATTATTGCTTATTATCACTAACTTTTGATAAAGTTTTGATCTTTTTTTGTTTCTTATCTTCTCATCCTAAGGTGAGGAGCTTAAGGGTTTTATAAGCTAGCTTATTACTAAAGTTTATTGCTTTTTAGTCTTGATAGAGCTAATTAGTTAATAAAGTCACAAACTTTGATAACTATTTGGTTATATTAAAGCTTTTTAAAAATAAACTTTAGAATTTGATAAGTTTATAAAATCGGGTGGTTATTTGTCTCATCTTATTCATCGGGTTCCATTTCCTTACTTTCTCTATTAGTTTAAGTCTATTATTTAATTTAGTTAATTATGAATATGTTTGTTGAAATTATTGTTTTTGTTAGTTTAGTTAATATGAGAAGTGAGTAGATTTTTTTGTATGCTTGTTAAGTGTTGGTAAATTGTGAAATTAAGTGTGAAAACCTTAGAAATTATTGATTGATAACCTTTGGTTTACTTGGTTTGATTTTTAGTAATTTTAAAGGTCAAATACGAATCAGTTTTTGGCGCCGCTGCCGGGGAGGTTTGAACGACTGTTACATTGTGTTTGGCGTTCGTGCCTTGAAGATCCTTTCTTTGGAAAGTTTATTTTCTTAAAATTTAAAAATCCAAAAAAAAAAAATCATAAAAAAAGGAAAAAATATTTTCCTTTTCTAAAAATCTTTCAAAAATCCAAAAATATTTTCCTTTTTCTAAATCTTTTAAAAATCCAAAAATATTTTTCGTAAATATTTTTTCTCAAATATCTTTAATTAAAATATTTTTATTTTCTCAAAATTTTCACAAAACTATATAAATAAAAAAAAGCCAAAAATATATTCTTTTTTTCCATCTTCTTTCTTCTAGTACATATAAAATGAACCTTCTACAAAAATACAAAAAAAAAATTAATAAATAATAATAAAATAAAATAAATGTTTCAAAAAAATCTCATTTCTTCTCCCTCTCATCCCCATGATCTTCTTACCATGGAGGACTTCTACCGCCCTTCACTCATCGGTAGAGTAGGACCGATCGCTCCGACAACCAATCAAGAAACCAATTTCATTCTAAAAAATTATATGGTTGAGTGTATCAGACAAAATTGCCAATTTCATGGATTTGAATATGAAGATGCAAACCAACACTTAAACATATATTTGTCAATCACTCAATGCATCAAGAAAAACAGAGTTTCTGAAGACATTGTCAATCTTAATCTTTTTCCATTCTCTTTATCTCACGATGCTGAAAAATGGTGTAACACCCCAACCCGACAAGGGTAGAAGTATTACGTTATGGTGACATATCAAAGCAAACACAAGCATATGACTTAAATAATACAAATGAATCTCAAAGGTTACAAAGGGAAACTCTGAAATACAAGGTTACAAAAGAGAACAACAATAAATACTAAGTCTAAAAATGTAATCACTTCTAGTCATCTCTAATCCAGAATAGCTATCAAAGTATAGTCTTCTAAGTCCAAAGTACTCTCCACTCATAACCCAGCTTCCAACTAAACCTGCCGCAGGAAAAGAAATGCGGCTGAGCTTAAAAAGCCCAGTGAACAGATATATACAACCGAAGCAAAGATAAGGAACGAAAAGTATCATATGATGCATTGGGAATACAGAAGGCATAATCAAATGAATATCAAAGTGTAATGGAAAACCAGTAATCAAACCCGAGCCCAAACAAATCATATCATATCATATCTTCATAGCATAAGTAACCATTGTATTCGGAGGGGTGACCTCAAAATACCAAAAGTATAGTGGAGTGATCAGCTCCCGAACATGTGAAAGACGTGGATTGCACCCATGCATCAGTCACCGAACATATCATATCATATCATATCCACTCAATTACAAATCGAACCTAGGATGCATCCATACGCCCCCGAACAATCATATTGGCCATAACAAATATAAAGTGCACATATCATAACAAAATGGGACGGTGTGGAACATCACTCAACCACACTAGAGTCATGCGATTGGTGCATCAATGACACGGCCATGTTACCTTCATGGCTAGGAAACGAACTTGGCTCGGGTATCAAACTGAAGGGTTCAAATGTCATATCATATCAAAGTTCATATCAAAGGTTCATATCAAATGTATCATATCAAAGGTTCATAAGTTCATAGCAAAGGTTCATAGCAAAGGATCAAAGCAAAGGTTCATAATCAAAGGTTCACAAATCTAAGGGAGCATAGCAAAGGCATAGATCAAATAAGAAAGCCATAATAAGAAGGCTCAGATCAAAAGCATCATAATCAAAGCTAATATCAAACCGATGTGAACGAATCATGAGAAACCTTAAGAGATAAGGTCAGAATATCTGTACCTCAAACCGCAAATGAACCCAAATCAGAAAACACATGGATCAGAAGTTACTCCTTCTTCAGCGAATCTACACGAATTAATGATCGTCTTATTATTTATAAGCTCATTAAATCAGATTACACATTTAGGTTTCTCTCTATTTTTTAGAAACTTTCTATTTTTAGTAACTTTCCAAATTAGGTAACTTTCCATACTTAGTAACTTTCCATATTTAGTAAGTTTCCATTCTTTAGCAAGTTTCCATATTTATTAACTTTCCATATTTAGTAACTTTAGAGTAAAAATGCATCAATAAGCCAAACTTAAGGGTATACAAATGATAATTAGGTAGACTTAAAGGTTTAATATGAACAATATCATAGTTTAAGGTTTAATATGTCATTTTAGCAAAGTCTAGGGTTTATAGTGACAACAATCAAAGTTTAGGTTTTAATATGCCAAATTAGGTTTTATACTTTTATATACTACAAGATGTATTTCACTTCTCATTTAGCACATGCACATTTTTATACGTAATATTGTTCAACACCAAAAATTACCGAGACCAATATCGATATCGATTTCCTCATATACCATGCATGCGACATATCACAGCCTAAACGACTCACAAAACCACGACACACCAGGTCCTTTAGATCGACACCCACGGATTTGTTGCTATATATATTTTACGTGACATATAGACTTCCAAGTGATATATTTTCATAAAAAAAACAGATATTTATGTATTTTACTTGACAAGGATTGCTATTTACTCTTCTATTAAATAATTTACAATTGTATATAGGAGTGTGACCTTAACGTGACATAGGTTTGGTTCGCACGATCCTAGCAGATTCATGACTGAATTTAGAAAACTAAAGTCGACACAAGAGGGCGTGTTGGACACGATTCGAAAGCATACATGTACCCCGATCAACGTCATACCAAACTCCCGCATACACATGCAATTTGTTTAATAAACGGTCTAGGTTTTTTTCGAATCTATCAAGTCTCGATTATAGGTCGTTCAACACCATAACTAAGGCGCATTTAGAGTTATACGTATGTTGACAAAAGGGCTGGAACGAGTGCACATAATGGTCCACAAATGACTTGATAAGAACAGGTTTGTATGCGCATGTATTAGATTTCATGAGCTTATTAGTGGGCCAAACCAAGCATATATTTAAATAGGATTAAATGATTACTTAGGGTGCGTCTTATGTTAAGTTTAGGGGTCGACATGTATTAAAACAAAACATTGAAACATCAAGACAAAACCAAGAACAACTTGTGGATTAAATTTACAGGTTTAAAACAGATTACATATATACCTATGTCCAATTGCACGACCATATTATTAACCAAAACGGAGATTGGGCGTCATACATTATACGTTTATTATTTTGCTTAGTCGAACAAGGAGGACATCAAGACGGAGATTTGGGTTTACCTTTGGACCAGCTTAAAGGAACGAACAATAGCCGAAGGAGGATTATGAACGAACAGCCCACGAATAGGACTCCCCACGATCAAACCTTCCTTCAGAGATCTTTGTCGTGTCTTCAAGAATACCAGCAAGGATCGGTTTGGCTTGTTTATACTTGATTGTGTGTTCTTGTTTTCGAAGAATGGGTGAGTGTGGTAGGCTCATGAAGCAACTGATTTAGAACTTGTTTAGTGTTTAGTGATATATATAAGAGCTGGTAGCCATGCAAAAGAAAATAGCGTGTGGACCTACTGAACTCCTTTGACAATTGTTTAAAGCGTATGGCATGACTACTTGTGAGAACTCAATCACTTGATATTATTCACAGAACAATTTACAAAATATAGACCTACACTATATCGAATAATAGGAAAGTAAATAATACACATTCAATATAATAACTACACATGATTTTCGGACTTGATTTTGCCAAGCATTGACGTGATTTGCTTATGCTGTTACTACTCAAATAAGGAATGGCTCTAATTGGCTGGAACTTAGGGTGATTAGCAGCTATGTTAGGAGAGTGGTTGAGTGATTGACTTTGTAAAAAGAATTTATCATATTTCCAAAAACTCAAGTGTGTGTACAAATGATAAAATTGGGTCCTTATGTGATTTAACATGTCGTGGTATATATAGCTATAAGGACAAATATATTATGTAGACTTCTTATTTACTTTAGTTAAGTAATTCTTGTTTGCAAACTTTAAGTTATAACGTATAGTTTAAGTGTTAGGTTAAATTCGTATTGTACGTTAAGATTTAACTTGGATTTCAGGTCGTTATAATTTCTTAGGTGAACTTTAATTTTAACGTAATGTTAATTCTCATGCTTAGGTTAAAATATAATGTTCTTGTGTAAATAATTGTATGCTCTTATAAATTAAAATTTTTGAGGGGCAAAATGAGAATTTCAAATGAATGAAAATTTAGGGTTTTACAACTCTTCCCCTCTAAAAAAAAAATTTCGCCCTCGAAAATTGATGTGAAACGAAACGGAAACACAACGGACTGTGAACGGAATTGTGAAAGACTTGTTTCTCATGACTCTATCTTGTTGATCAAAATAGCTTCGGCTTCCTCAGAAAAGACATACCATACTGTATTCAGAATAATATACCAAACGTAACAGATGATAATCGTATCCCCTCGGAAGAGATACAAGGAATACATAGGATTTGCCGGATATTTCGTCCGTGGAATAGAAATAGACAAATCAGATGAGAACGTATCGAGTTGTAGCAAACATGAGGGTGATATATATGTTTAACTCTTCAGATACTCATATAGTCTCGTCTTCAATATAACCTTTCTAAGGTATTCTTATAAACAAACCGATCTTGATTCTCAACATCGAAAGTTTCAAATCTTAACTCATAGCAGATCATAATGGAATAGATTCAACGAATGTGAAACGTACATATGGCAAAACATAGGTGTATTCCTCCATAGTAATCCTTGGAATACTAACAGACAGAAAGCAGGTTGCTAAAATCAAACGGTAGAGAGCTCTACAACAGAACTTAAGATTCTTATCCGAAGTACAGAGGTCAACAATTGTATGTCGAATATCCAAACGTATCAAGTCGTAATACGATGAAGGCAGATTAAACGCATAGGTAGAATGAACCTAAAGTCTCACTAACGCAGATAATCTCAAACAGATATCAAAAATTCTAAGGCTTCTAAGGCACTCCTCGAAATATCCTATGATCACAATAAGTGTACGTTATATGATGTAAGTATTATCACGTTGGCCAGACGTCATAATACTAGCATCATATAAATATGCTCTCATGATGACCATACTTTATCTCAAGTCGTGAAATAAGCAACTTATCTTAACTACCTAACAGTCCTTCTATCCCCTAGGGTTGGTCCGAATCGATCATCATTACGAATTCAAAATCAGAGAAACAGAACGTACAAATAATGTAACGGAATTAGTAAGCATCAAATGAAGCACGTCGTCAAAAGCGTCAGGTCTTCCACAATTCATCAAAATTCTCATATCAAAACTGTCATCCAACATACGCAGAATGAACACAGAACGGAAATACTAAAAGAGAACTTAAATCATTCAAAGGATCTTATCCTCAGTTAACGGAAGCTTGAGTGGTTAAGCAGATGTGAATGACGTCATCAATAACTTCATCCTTCACAGAATCAACTCATCCAAACACAAAGGTTTGTTTCAAAATTCGTCTATTCAAATACAAAATTTCAAAATTTCTTCCAAGTCCGAGTAGTCTGTCTACGCTTGTCCATCTGATCATACGGTGAGAAGGGATTATAAACTTGAGTCTGGTCCCTCAAGCCTTCTACACCTCTTCTTGAAACTGTGGTGTAGTAACGTGAATCTCTGACATGATCACTGTGCATCTTTCCATCTGCTAATCTGCTTCTGCTATCAATTTATCTTAGTACAACTAAAATGAATAGAGAAACAAGACTGCGTGTCTTCGACAGGTCTTCTAGCACAGTTTGAAATTCGCCAACTCAATTTCATTCTCCTTCTATGTTCCCCACCATGTTTGTCTTGCAAGCACTGTCTTCCAGGCTTTAAGGTAAACACCGCTGCTGTCGACTCCAGGTTATGTGTTGGATAGTTCGTCCCCTACGATCTGATTGTCCTGATGCCCAACTGAAATCTCTACGTGCTGCATGAAATATAATCGAGTCCTTTCTCAGTTTCTCTCTTCTTCTTATATGCTTCTTCCATGGTAACGCCTGTCACGAACATCTCCTACTACTCTTCTACAAGGTTTCTAGTTCCGATAACTGTCTTCAATCTTGGTCCTTTTGTGGGAAACTCTGTCTCCACATGATACATGATAGTGTTGTCTACTACGATCTCTGAACGCCAATCAAATTTACTCTTCCAGAACAAAGGGTCATTCTAACTTAATACAAACATAATCTCTACGTTCCTCTTTCGTCTCTGAACATAACACAATGTCATACTATGACAGTTTGTCCAAATACTTGCGAAAACATGATTATATTAGCCAATACAATTGGCATCATTACAGCTCATAATGATTATAACGAGTACAAAGGCAGCTTCAGAATCATCTTCGTGAAAACTTTACATCAACTTCACTTCACCCTCCTTCTTTTTCACGAATACAGCTGAAATACTTCCCGGAGGTTACTTCCGGTTAGTAAACCCACTTCTTAGAAATTCTTGTGGTTGCTTCTTTAGTCCTTTAAATCTAAATGAGGCCATTTGATACAGAGTTCCAGAGGTAGATCAAATCAATCATTGATACGCGGAAATGGATAATGATTACGAATAGTGATACGGTTGAGTTCACGATAGTCGATACAACACCGCATACTTCCCTTTTTCTTCTTCATAACCCAACAGGAGCAACCCCAAGGGAACACTAGGGTGAAAAAAATCATATTCCTTCAGTTCCTTCAACTTCTATGGCACCATGGTTTCGTCAACTGAGATCAGTTCAATGTCAACTCTACTTCCCAAGAAGGAGGGAATCCCAAGAGGTTCATCAGAAAACACTAGAAAAATTTTGTACAACAAAATACTTCCAATGCCAGAGCTTTCCAAGGGTGGATACTAATAGGTGTTAGGAGAAATTTGACAATCAAAAGAGGTCGGAGTAAGTGTTTCCATAACAGCATTAATCTTAACAGATTTAAGTGTTTGAGAGTCATCAAAACAAAAGTAGAATGAAGTAGATTGTTAAAGGTCACATATCGGATACGGTAGTCTATGGTAGCTTTATGAGGGGCCAGCCAATCCATAACCAAAAGACTTCAAAATCAAATATATCAAAAGTAAACGGATTCGTAGCACGAATACGGTCGTCAACCAGATGGATAGTTCATATATCAGAGTCAAGTACATGGTTTATCAAAGTGTTGAGGTAGATAAGTGAACTGTTCAAGGTGTTGGAATCTTGTTAGCTCCTTAGCACAAGTGATAGGTAGAGTGTGTATCATCGGTAATACGAACATCGTAAGGTTGTCAAAAGTGAGACGTATGGGATATCAGTTGTCAGCATCATCATGCTCAGTTAACAAATCCATACTGAGGTAATATTTTCATCATATCCTTCCAAAGGAACTGATCGGCAAACAAAGTTCATCATTCGAAGGGAGGGAACAAATCTCCAAATATTCATGCTTAATAATTACCAGAGTTCTCATAGGAGTAGTAATGGATTATACAGAGTTGAGTAGTATCAGATGATACATTTATATCCAGCATATGTAATGAATTCACAGAATGTGTCAAACACACTATGGTTGAAAAACCTTCGGGATGATCGAAAAGGTATCAAACTGTTTATCAAACAAATCGGAAATGAGGATTAAAATCAAAAGTGAAACTTAAATGGTGAAAGGTATCCATGTAGTTTCCCGAGGTATTCCAAACTTACTTAGTTACTAATCTTAGGTTGCAAAACTTTCTAACCTTTGAAATAAATGTTCTTATAAGGCATAACTAAGGGCAGAGGCTTGAATCAGAGTGATGCGGAAGTAATTCTACTTACATAGATGTCCTAGTCTACCCATTCCTCACCGGTAATAACTTAAGTTCCTATGGGGAGATCTTAAAGCAAATCCTCAAAGGTTGTCTTATGAACGCCTACAGTGGAAACTTAAGGGTCCAAACTTCACAGGTCAAGGTTTAATGTACTACAAGTCGCAGCCTGTGCTCTGATACCATAATTGTAACACCCCAACCCGACAAGGGTAGAAGTATTACGTTATGGTGACATATCAAAGCAAACACAAGCATATGACTTAAATAATACAAATGAATCTCAAAGGTAACAAAGGGAAACTCTGAAATACAAGGTTACAAAAGAGAACAACAATAAATTCTAAGTCTAAAAATGTAATCACTTCTAGTCATCTCTAATCCAGAATAGCTATCAAAGTATAGTCTTCTAAGTCCAAAGTACTCTCCACTCATAACCCAGCTTCCAACTAAACCTGCCGCAGGAAAAGAAATGCGGCTGAGCTTAAAAAGCCAAGTGAACAGATATATACAACCGAAGCAAAGATAAGGAACGAAAAGTATCATATGGTGCATTGGGAATACAGAAGGCATAATCAAATGAATATCAAAGTGTAATGGAAAACCAGTAATCAAACCCGAGCCCAAACAAATCATATCATATCATATCTTCATAGCATAAATAACCATTGTATTCGGAGGGGTGACCTCGAAATACCAAAAGTAATAGGAGGGGAGTCCACAAGTAACCAATGGAGTGATCAGCTCCCGAACATGTGAAAGACGTGGATTGCACCCATGCATCAGTCATCGAACATATCATATCATATCATATCCACTCAATTACAAATCGAACCTAGGATGCATCCATACGCCCCCGAACAATCATATTGGCCATAACAAATATAAAGTGCACATATCATAACAAAATGGGACGGTGTGGAACATCACTCAACCACACTAAAGTCATGCCATTGGTGCATCAATGACACGGCCATGTTACCTTCATGGCTAGGAAACGAACATGGCTCGGGTATCAAACTGAAGGGTTCAAATGTCATATCATATCAAAGTTCATATCAAAGGTTCATATCAAATGTAGCATATCAAAGGTTCATAAGTTCATAGCAAAGGTGCATCATTAAGGTTCAAAGCAAAGGATCAAAGCAAAGGTTCATAATCAAAGGTTCACAAATCTAAGGGAGCATAGCAAAGGCATAGATCAAATAAGAAAGCCATAATAAGAAGGCTCAGATCAAAGGCATCATAATCAAAGCTAATATCAAACCGATGTGAACGAATCATGAGAAACCTTAAGAGATAAGGTCAGAATATCTGTACTTCAAACCGCAAATGAACCCAAATCAGAAAACACATGGATCAGAAGTTACTCCTTCTTCAGCGAATCTACACGAATTAATGATCGTCTTATTTTTTATAAGCTCATTAAATAAGATTACACATTTAGGTTTCTCTCTATTTTTTAGAAACTTTCTATTTTTAGTAACTTTCCAAATTAGGTAACTTTCCATACTTAGTAACTTTCCATATTTAGTAAGTTTCCATTCTTTAGCAAGTTTCCATATTTAGTAACTTTCCATATTTAGTAACTTTAGAGTAAAAATCCATCAATAAGCCAAACTTAAGGGTTTACAAATGATAATTAGGTAGACTTAAAGGTTTAATATGAACAATATCATAGTTTAAGGTTTAATATGTCATTTTAGCAAAGTCTAGGGTTTATAGTGACAACAATCAAAGTTTAGGTTTTAATATGCCAAATAAGGTTTTATACTTTTATATACTACAAGTTGTATTTCACTTCTCATTTAGCACATGCACATCCTTATACGTAATATTGTTCAACACCAAAAATTACCGAGACCAATATCGATATCGATTTCCTCATATACCATGCATGCGACATATCATAGCCTAAACGACTCACAAAACCACGACACACCAGGTCCTTTAGATCGACACCTACGGATTTGTTGCTATATATATTTTACGTGACATATAGACTTCCAAGTGATATATTTTCATAAACAAAACAGATATTTATGTATTTTACTTGACAAGGATTGCTATTTACTCTTCTATTAAATAATTTACAATTGTATATAGGAGTGTGACCTTAACGTGACATAGGTTTGGTTCGCACGATCCTAGCAGATTCACGACTGAATTTAGAAAACTAAAGTCGACACAAGAGGGCGTGTTGGACACGATTCGAAAGCATACATGTACCCCGATCAACGTCATACCAAACTCCCGCATACACATGCAATTTGTTTAAGAAATGGTCTAGGTTTTTTTCGAATCTATCAAGTCTCGATTATAGGTCGTTCAACACCATAACTAAGGCGCATTTAGAGTTATACGTATGTTGACAAAAGGGCTGGAACGAGTGCACATAATGGTCCACAAATGACTTGATAAGAACAGGTTTGTATGCGCATGTATTATATTTCATGAGCTTATTAGTGGGCCAAACCAAGCATATATTTAAATAGGATTAAATGATTACTTAGGGTGCGTCTTATGTTAAGTTTAGGGTTCGACATGTATTAAAACAAAACATTGAAACATCAAGACAGAACCAAGAACGACTTGTGGATTAAATTTACAAGTTTAAAACAGATTACATATATACCTATGTCCAATTGCACGACCATATTATTAACCAAAACGGAGATTAGGCGTCATTGATGCGTGGTTTTGCGACCTTACAACAGGTTTTACCTCTCGAGGGATCTCAAGAGGCTTGCAATCCCCACAAGGCAGTGTACCTGACTGATGTAGTATAGTGAAGTGGCAAGTACCGCGGGATTGATCGTTCTCTAGGGGAATAGTGTCGTTAGGATTAAAAAACTACTCTAATAGTTATAAGGGTGAGGGAAGATTCTTTTTGTATTTTTATATTTTTATAAAAGCAAGTAAAATCTCGGGTTTGAAGGAGTGGGCGGAATTAGTTGCTAGTCAACTAACCCAAATAACTACAATTGCAAATAAAATAAAATAACTGAAAATGAAAGGTGGTGGAACTTATATGGAGAGAAATGTGTTTACTTAGATTTCCTTACTCCCTAACTATCTTTTACTGGTTGATTAGTGTGTATTAATTGCGTGGATGACGGGTGTATTCCTTAATACCAATCGTGGGGTGGCGTACGTACTTCCCCAACTCTATAAGCTCCTACTTCACTCCTATGTCGAGCCGGCTAAGAAGGTCCTAACATGGGATCACTAGAATTCGCTCATGCATTAAATACAACCATAAAAACCTTAGTACTCATTGGTTCATGTTTCTTAAGACGTTCAAGCAAGTTACCGTATAGGAGGTTAGCCAGTTTTCTTAAGCCTAACATCGATAAACAATCATCCAATACAATTAATAACACACTAATAACCAATAATCAATAGTTAGGTTTCATTAGATCTAAGCAAACACAAGATAAATCTTGCCTAGCATGTTAATTAAAAGACAAGAACAAGATATAATCAAACAACACATAGACATATTGAATGATTAATTGATTACTTATCTTCAATTAAACATGGGAGATCCAAGGGTATAAAACCCTTAAAAATGGCAGAAAATTCGTCTTAGGGTTTCTCCTCACAAAGTTGCACACTAATGACTAAAAATTGCAAAACTATATATAGAATTTAGGGGCTGACGGCGTCACGTTGTAAGAGGTGACGCCGTCACCTCGCCGCGGCTAGGGTTCCCGGATGGTCTTCCTGACGCCGTCCCTCTTTAATCCTCCAAAATCCACTCTGGCGCGTCAAGGGTTGAAGCCGTCACAATTGTGCTTGACGCCGTCTCTCTTTAGCTTAAACCGTGACGGCCTTGATCACCTTAAAGGGTGACGCCGTCAGACTTTCATTGTAAAACTTTCTGGCGCGTCACGTGTATTTGTCATATCCACCTCTTTTGCCAAGCCGTGACGCCGTCAGGAGCAATCCTTGACGCCGTCACGTGTACTTTTCCAGCAACTTTGGAGACTTTGTCGTTTTCTTCACTTTTATGCTCCAAATACGTCCAAAATGCTTCCTTTTCCAGATTTCTTCTCCAAAGTACCTAAAATGACAAAAGGAACGATTTAGGGCAATATTTGATCAAATAAATACGATTTAGGGCTTAAATGACCCCCTAAAAGCGGTACACTTTTCGCTTCATCAAATACCCTTACACTTGAGATTTGCTTGTCCTCAAGCAAATGCGCTTTTATTCTAATCAAAATACAAGTTAGGGGTCATTTAACGCTAATATAAAAGTAATTACAACAAATAGTCGTTCCACTTTAATCATAATAAGCACGGAGATTACAAACTAGCACCTCACAAGTAGTGTTTGGATACTCACATCTCTCAGGTGTCATAAAAGTATATCTCATAATGAAAACGGATAATATCTCTCACTACCTATCATAGCAAATAGATTACCATAGGCTTGGGAAAGGATCAAAAACCTCCTCCACTAGGCGTAAGCACCTAAGATAAACTATCAAAGAGGGCTTTTAAACGGGTTATAACGTTAGGTGTAGGGATATGATAAACACGGTTTTGTTGGATAAGGGATATTTTACTAGTGGCGAGTTAAAGATCTTGATTAATTACATGTACAATATGGCGTTGCTAAGCCAAGACTAGACTCGACTTAAGCTAAAAACAAAATAACAAAAACATAAAATAAACATAAAATGAAACGGGATGGTAGTCCGTATGTTTTTTCTACTTTTCTTTTTCTCATTTTTTTGTATTTTTTTCTTTATTTTTTCGATTTTTTTTTTTTTTTTTTTTTTTTTTTTTTTTTTTTTTTTTTCATACACTCTTGCCCTACCATCCAAAATAATACATCGTAGGGGCGTTGCATTCCCCTTACACTTGAACTTTTACATAACTTTACAATTAACTATTCTAATAACTCGAATTAAGATAATCGAAACACTTGGAGTACTTTTAAAATATTTAGCACATATGGGGGTAATAATGTTGCTCTTCCCCATTACTCCATTACACTAGTACTTTACCCATGAGTCCCAATCGTCCCAAAATAATATGTACAAGGATATGACTCGACTTAGCAACCATGTAATCAATTAGATAATTAACTTGGGGTTTAAACAAATGTTGTCACAATAATGCACTAAAAATGAGTGCATACAAGGTAGGCTAAGGCGATTTGGGTGCACATTTAAGTGGGGTGTAAACAAATTCTTCCTTTAAGAAAAATGCTTAAAGTTAGAAACGAAAAGATAGGCTTTGAGGGGTGTACTAGGGGTATCATGTACTAAAAATGAGTACAACGCAAAGGGTGTGGGAGAATTACTTGACCAATGTAGCCAATGTAATTATAACAAAAACACAGGTGCAAAACAATGGGTTAATCCTAATGCCTCTTATCATGTAGTAAATCTAACTACACGAATGTAGTCTCACTTGTGGCCTCGGAATGGTCCTAACGCAAGTTCTAGAATCTAAGTGCTACCGGTACACACATCATAGCATAAATGCTTTTCCTACCAATTCTAGGGGCGAACCTCACATATTTGGGGGTGGAAAATTTTTTTAGTGGTACGGTTTTTTGCTAGTCATATAACTCCTATCCATGAGACGCTCATTAAGATCAAAGTTTCACTCCTAAATGTTGTAAAAAATTTTAAATTTGGCACTAAAATTGCCTTAACAGGTATTTCTCTCAGTTTTATTACACATCTACCATTAAACAAACAAAAATCAAGCGTAATTGCATTCTCTAAAGTATCGTACTTTACCCCCCTTACACTTAAGATGAACATTGTCCCAATGTTCAAATAACAAGATGTAAAAGTAAATAAGGTAAAAGAATGAAATCAAATACTCCCTTGATTCGTTTGGTGGATAAAGAGGTAACATGGTTAGATCTTCTTCCAAGGTAATGTTGAAGCTTCAAGACTAATGCATCGCCAAAAGCTAGATTCCACATACATCTCCTTGTCCAAAATAACCTGTTAAACCTGAGAAAACAAACACGAAAACCTGCATAACATCGGCGGGATAAATCTATATAAGGATATAATGCTTGTGGAATGATTATTTTGCAGATTCCTGGAGTTTATAAGTTAGAGATTTAATAAAAACCTTTTATGATTCCGGTAGAAAAACAAAACTTTCAAAAATTTCAGAAAATTAAAAACTGACGCCGTCAGGTTGTAAGGCCTGACGCCGTCAGAAATGATCTGACAGAATTCTCATGTTTAGTTTCCGGAAAATTACTGGAAAAACCTATACCTTACTTCCTGGAATTCCTGCAAAACATCATTATGACTCGATACAAGCATTTGACTCAAACAACTACTAATATGTATGTTAATTTAATATTGTTATGATTCATGTTCATTTGTTCTAGTAAACCGATTTGGATTTTCCTTACACTTATCTTTTGCAAAATACCTTTATATGTAGTTAAGACGAAGTTAAAAAAAAGATAAAGTATTTTCACAATTTAGTTTTGAACATGAATCAATAATAATAAAAATTAAACATACATATGGAAGCAAATAAAATCAAACAAACAAATAAATAAACACACAAAGCAAATAAAGCTTGGGTTGCCTCCCAAGAAGCGCTTGTTTTTGGTCGAGTTACGAGCCTGACTCTACCCTTATTTAACGGAAATAGGGGAGGTTTTCCCTACACTTAGGGTTAAGTGCGGGTGATAGTAGCGATACACACCAGCTCGGTAGGAGTATGCCACGTGAGGAAAGATTGGTGGATGAATTATATGCTCAAAGGGGTGTGCTCCTTTCATCATAACCTTACCTAGTTCACTTTGGTCAATGGGTGAGTTAAAGTGTTCTCCTAAAAAGGGATCATTTTCTAACAACTTCGAGAGACTCTTAATTGGGAATCCATCTTGACCTAATAAACCCGGTTTAAACCCATAATGTTTCTTGTGATCAATCATGAATGGGTAATGTAAACATGTAAGGTCATTTTTCACTCCTATATTGTCTTCCTCACTACAAGGCTTAATGTCTACTACCTTAAACTTAAGACTACCCGGACTATATGTTTTGATGGGTGGATCGGGACCTAATTCAATTCCTAAGTTCACATCTAAAGATGGAAGATTAGGTAACGATTTTGGTTGAGGCTCCGGTTCATCAAAACTAGGAACTTCCATAGGACTAAAAGAAAGGTTGTGATCACTAAAAGCATTCAAACCTATTTCTTCTAGTTGTGTTTGGTCCAAGGGCTCTACCTCTATTGGGGTTCCTATAGTCTCCTCAACTTCTTCCGGGTAAGTCACGGGCGGTGTGTGTGCCTCAAATGATGGTAGGACTTGTGGGGTACTTGGTGGGCTTATGTTACTTACCTCATCATTCCTTGTGTCAAGATCACCTATATCCTCATCATGTGTTTTAGTAGAATCTAACCCTAACATTTTCCCTAGTATCTCAAGTGCTTCTCTAGGCATCTCAACTTCTATATCCGAATCATAAGGATCATCCTCAATATTCTGACTGCTATATTCAAATTGCCCAAAAGATTCATCATGTGTTTCTTGAGATTCATCGTCATCGATCATAAAACCTAGGTCTTTTTGATCAATGTGATCATGTTCGTATGAATCCATCAATTCGTTCCACTTATGGGTCATGGTTAGGAAGCTTTCCTCAAAATTCATCCAAAGGGCCTGACTAAAAGGAATTGATCCAGATAATGCTCGTCTAATAGAAATCTCACATGCATAGAATTCATTAAACCCATCTAACCTTACCCCTAACTCCTTTTGGAAATCACAAAGATCACACAAAAATTCATAGGAATGGTAGGAAACAAATCTATTGGTGAAATATAATTGTTCCTCTATTGTCAATGATCTAAATGGAATTTCATCCATCATAGTGAAAAATGAAAATGGTTTTACAAACAAAGGGCACAAAGAAAAAGATAGACTACAAGAAATCCTAGAAAAATAAAATAAAAAATCTCACTAGAAAGGAATCTAGTGAGTAGACCTAATAAAATAAAAATTCAACCTAAACAATAACAATTCCCCGGCAGCGGCGCCAAAAACTTGATGCGTAGTTTTGCGACCTTACAACAGGTTTTACCTCTCGAGGGATCTCAAGAGGCTTGCAATCCCCACCAGGCAGTGTACCTGACCGATGTAGTATAGTGAAGTGGCAAGTACCGCGGGATTGATCGTTCTCTAGGGGAATAGTGTCGTTAGGATTGAAAAACTACTCTAATAGGTCTAAGGGTGAGGGAAGATTCTTTTTGTATTTTTATATTTTTATAAAAGCAAGTAAAATCTCGGGTTTGAAGGAGTGGGCGGAATTAGTTGCTAGTCAACTAACCCAAATAACTGCAATTGCAAATAAAATAAAATAACTGAAAATGAAAGGTGGTGGAACTTATATGGAGAGAAATGTGTTTACTTAGATTTCCATACTCCCTAACTATCTTTTACCGGTTGATTAGTGTGTATTAATTGCGTGGATGACGGGTGTATTCCTTAATACCAATCGTGGGGTGGCGTACGTACTTCCCCAACTCTACAAGCTCCTACTTCACTCCTATGTCGAGCCGGATAAGAAGCTCCTAACATGGGATCACTAGAATTCGCTCATGCATTAAATACAACCATAAAAACCTTGGTACGCATTGGTTCATGTTTCTTAAGACGTTCAAGCAAGTTACCGTATAGGAGGTTAGCCAGTTTTCTTAAGCCTAACATCGATAAACAATCATCCAATACAATTAATAACACACTAATAACCAATAATCAATAGTTAGGTTTCATTAGATCTAAGCAAACACAAGATAAATCTAGCCTAGCATGTTAATTAAAAGACAAGAACAAGATATAATCAAACAACACATAGACATATTGAATGATTAATTGATTACTTATCTTCAATTAAACATGGGAGATCTAAGGGTATAAAACCCTTAAAAATGGCAGAAAATTCGTCTTAGGGTTTCTCTTCACAAAGTTGCACACTAATGACTAAAAATTGCAAAACTATATATAGAATTTAGGGGCTGACGGCGTCACGTTGTAAGAGGTGACGCCGTCACCTCGCCGCGGCTAGGGTTCCCGGATGGTCTTCCTGACGCTGTCCCTCTTTAATCCTCCAAAATCCACTCTGGCGCGTCAAGGGTTGACGCCGTCACAATTGTGCTTGACGCCGTCTTTCTTTAGCTTAAACCGTGACGGCCTTGATCACCTTAAAGGGTGACGCCGTCAGACTTCCATTGTAAAACTTTCTGGCGCGTCACGTGTATTTGTCATATCCACCTCTTTTGCCAAGCCGTGACGCCGTCAGGAGCAATCCTTGACGCCGTCACGTGTACTTTTCCAGCAGCTTTGGAGACTTTGTCGTTTTCTTCACTTTTATGCTCCAAAAACGTCCAAAATGCTTCCTTTTCCAGATTTCTTCTCCAAAGTACCTAAAATGACAAAAGGAACGATTTAGGGCAATATTTGATCAAATAAATACGATTTAGGGCTTAAATGACCCCCTAAAAGCGGTACACTTTTCGCTTCATCAGTCATACATTATACGTTTATTATTGTGCTTAGTCGAACAAGGAGGACATCAAGACGGAGATTTGGGTTTACCTTTGGACCAACTTAAAGGAACGAACAATAGCCGAAGGAGGATTATGAATGAACAGCCCACGAATAGGACTCCCCACGATCAAACCTTCCTTCAGAGATCTTTGTCGTGTCTTCAAGAATACCAGCAAGGATTGGTTTGGCTTGTTTATACTTGATTGTGTGTTCTTGTTTTCGAAGAATGGGTGAGTGTGGTAGGCACATGAAGCAACTGATTTAGAACTTGTTTAGTGTTTAGTGACATATATAAGAGCTGGTAGCCATGCAAAAGAAAATAGCGTGTGGACCTACTGAACTCCTTTGACAATTGTTTAATGCGTATGGTATGACTACTTGTGAGAACTCAATCACTTGATATTATTCACAGAACAATTTACAAAATATAGACCTACACTATATCGAATAATAGGAAAGTAAATAATACACATTCAATATAATAACTACACATGATTTTCGGACTTGATTTTGCCAAGCATTGACGTGATTTGCTTATGCTGTTACTACTCAAATAAGGAATGGCTCTAATTGGCTGGAACTTAGGGTGATTAGCAGCTATGTTAGGAGAGTGGTTGAGTGATTGACTTTGTAAAAAGAATTTATCATATTTCCAAAAACTCAAGTGTGTGTACAAATGATAAAATTGGGTCCTTATGTGATTTAACATGTCGTGGTATATATAGCTATAAGGACAAATATATTATGTAGACTTCTTATTTACTTAAGTTAAGTAATTCTTGTTTGCAAACTTTAAGTTATAACGTATAGTTTAAGTGTTAGGTTAAATTCGTATTGTACGTTAAGATTTAACTTGGATTTCAGGTCGTTATAATTTCTTAGGTGAACTTTAATTTTAACGTAATGTTAATTCTCATGCTTAGGTTAAAATATAATGTTCTTGTGTAAATAATTGTATGCTCTTATAAATTAAAAATTTTGAGGGGCAAAATGAGAATTTCAAATGAATGAAAATTTAGGGTTTTACAAATGGTTTTATCAACTTAAAACTCATTCTATTCGTACTTGGGCTGAGATGGTCTCCAAGTTTCTATCCAAATATTATCCTTATTCTCGAGCATTGCAGTTTCGGAAAGACATCTTTAATTTTCAGCAATGTCCCGATGAATCTATATTTGAAGCTTGGGGAAGATTTAAATCATTGTTGCGAATATGTCCTGATCATAGAATTTTGCTTCTTGATGAAATCCTAATCTTTTATCTTGGACTAACAATGATTGATCAGGACAAAATCATGTTGGCTGCCCGTGGGAATCTCATGCGGAAGACTCCACAAGAAGCTTATGATTTAATCGAGAGTATGACACATCATCATTATTAGTGGGACGCTGAAGTTCAGTACGAATCTGCCACTGTTTTGAGTGATCATTATTCCAATTACAATTCCGCAGTGAGTACACAAGTTGAGGTCCTTGGCAAGCAAGGACCAGGTCATCGTAACACTGTTCACTTTACATCTCCGATGAGAGTGATGAGGATGAGCGTTTAGAGGAAGAGAACTGAGAGATCAATCACTCATTAAGGATCCTTCAGATGCCATTTTAATGGGGGACAAGGAAGTCGAATTCAATCCTCTTAAGGATATTAATGACCTTGTTCCAATCCCAAGGGTATTCGAGAAACTATTTAATCTTCCTGATTTTGAATCGTTTTACGTTGATGTCGATCTCAAAGGGTATAAAGACTTGCTTTATCATAGTCCTTTGATTGGTCCACCGGAGTATGATCGTTTTCACTTCGATCTCGAAGCCGATTCAGGAGAGTTGACTAGACTTTTAAATGAGAACCCATCTAAGGAATTATCGTCTAAACATGCCAACATCACATCTCCATCGGAGTATGATCATTTTCACTTCGATCTCGAAGCCGATCCAGGAGAGTTTACTAGACTTTTGAATGAGAACGAGTCTAATGAATTATCGTCTAAAAATTTCAACATCACATCTCCATCGGAATATGATCATTTTTACTTCGATCTTGAAGAAACGGAGACTAAAATGGATGAGGTGCAGATTCATAGTCCACAAAGTACCGCACAAATCCCACCTCCGTAATCCCACTTGTACCTGAGCCTGAGCCAGAGCCAGAGCCAGAGCCAGAAACTTCTTTCATGGCCATTGTATTTGAGAAGCTAATAACAAGTTGTGATAAGGTGGTTCTTGATATTACTATTCGTGGTCCATACACTACCTTTTCACAACTGCGTTATGTTATTCATGGCTCCTATCGGTTCTTAAGCATTATTGGCCAGTGACTAATTTCTTCTTCATCAAATAGTCGCGGCCTCATTCTTCTTGTGAAATTCTCCAAGTCTCACTCTTTTCATTTATTCGAGACGGTAGATGAGAATGAAGTATTTGAACCCGGACCCATCCCACCCTTATACTTTCATGAAACTGAATTCGGGGGCAAGTCAAGCTTAGCGACTCATTAATAAACAAGCGCTTCTTGGGAGGCAACCCGTGATATCTATCTATCTATCTATCTGTCTGTCTCCATCCATCCATCCATCTATCCATCCATCCATCTATCTTTATTTCTTTTTATTTTGAATAAGTGTGATGTGGATTAGTGTGGGGGAGTGCTTCTTTCCATGTTGTGTTTTGTGGTTATCTGTTTTTGCATGTAGGATTCCCTATGACCGTGAAGACCTCCGTGCTTGTTTTCAAACCCTCAAACACTCGGTCTCCGATCATTTGTGTTGTTATATTTGGGGAAATCCTTTATCATATGTGCTTTTCTGATATAGTTTTCCCTTATCACACTTTGAATTTGTAGCATTTGCCTTTTTTGTTCCTAAGTGTGGGGGTGACACCCGATATTTTTGAACATTGAGGCCAATGTTCAGTTCTATGTGTGGGGGGGATTTCTATCAAAATTTTCAAAAATTTTCAAACCCTTACATTGTCTGTGTCCCACGCAACCCCGTTTTAACCTATATTTTTGTCTTATTATATTAAACAAAATGAAAAAAAATTATGATATATATGTCTAATAAGTAGGCCCGTAGGCTAGAACAAGAGAGATTCTGACTTGACTGAGTATTGCACTCTAGCTTTCCCCTTAGCTTTCAAGACTGAGCATTTGCAAGGCATAATTTTTTTTGCAAAGAACGAAAAATGATAGTGTTGAATATAAGTTAAATGCTAAGCGTGGAGTAGTTGGATCTCTTTAGAGCTCATAGAGGTTAATTGTGGCTTTTTGCTCCCACCAGCTAAATAATACCTTAAAAATAAAGTTTTCAATAATTAAAGATGTACGGTTTTGGCGTTAGTTAGTTTTTACTCCTTTTTTTATAGAATTCCTGCTTTTGGAAGTTGGGTACACATAAGGGTACTGCCAGTGTTGCGGGGGAATAATACAACTGATTCCTGATAGTTAGCTGCTATTGTTTCGGATGTTGAAAGACCGCAGGACTCAGGATTTGGCACCTAATAAATGTAATAAACCGAAGCCGTAATAGACTACTGTTTCATAACGGTTCGCTGCCGTTGACTCAGTTGTTCAAAGGGTGGAAGTACTAATAATAATAATAATCAAAAGCCATAAAAGTTTTCTGTTTTCTGACGGTTCGCCCCCGTTGATTCAAACTTCAAAAAGGTGGAGAAAAATTCCTAAGGCCAAAATAAGACTACTGTTTCCTGACGGTTCGCTCCCGTTGTCTCAGTTGTTTAAAGGGCCGAGGGCTAATATGCTTAATAATAATGTTAATAATGCCAAATTTCGACTCTGGGGATATCTAAATAAAGCTTATGTCTCTGGACTCGTAGATGAGTTGCTTCGGATGAAATAAAAAGGATATCTCCTAAATCGTGTTAAATTAGGACCTTGATGTGTACCTCATTTCTATATGCAGCATTTCTCTGAGGTAGGAGTTTAAACTAATTATTGTCTAAACTGGGTGCGTATATAAGACTAAAATCTATCGAAATAAGAAAAACTCATTTTTCAAAATAAAATCCTTAGATGAACTAGGAATACGGGAGCAAGGAGTAGCTGCGCATACACAATTAGCATCTATAAGTAGTGTTAGCATCTAATTTTATATTTAGTTGTGATTTCGTTTTAAGCTTGGTTTGGGGACTGTGAAAATCGAAGATGATGATCTTTATCTCCTGGAAACACCCAGTTTGTGTGTTTCCCGTTCTTAAATCCTTTTATATAATTTGAAAACAAAAAATAAATAAAAAATAGCTATTGCTCATTTTATTTCCTGGTTAAAACGGGGCATTTTCAAAAAGTTTACAAAAGATTTTTATAACCCTTGATGAACATCTTTCTGTTCTTGTTTGATGTGAGGGATTTTAAGTTAAGGGGGTTTAAAATATTTTCAATCACCATGAGTGTGATAAACATTGCGTGAGGGACCAGCAATGACTTAGTCTGGGGATTTTGATGTGTGCTAAACACACATCATTTTTATACCGAAAAACACACTAATAAGGACTAATAATCATGAAATATGTGAAATTATATTGCAAATATATTTGGAATGTGTTATTATGTCTTGCAAGTACAAGGGTTTGAAAACAAAGTAAAAACGGTGATTTCGAATGAGTTTCGATGACGTTTTCATATTTTTCAAGGTTCAAATGAAGTCAAAAAAATTCCTCGAAAAGAGCACGAAAAAACGAATCCAACGGATCCAGACTTGCCTCGTGAAGTGACCCGAGTCTCCTCAAAACTGCCAGCCAAAGTATTAATCGAAATGTATAAAAATTCTGGTGCATATCAAAAAGAGGGTTAAAATTATTATTAATGGACAATTGTTCGCTACTGCGCCACGTCAGCAGACAAAGGGACACCGTGGACCAATGACAACCTACCACGTGGCGAGGCTGTCGGATATCAATGTGGCATCAGCTTGGGCCTCAAGTTGAGGGAGGGGGTATTTCTGCCAACTTTGAAAAGATGAGGGACCGTTCTTGCTAATGTCGAATAGTTTAGGGTGACAATTTTAAATATTGAGAGAGCTAAATTGCAACTTCTCCAACTATAAATACCCCTCAATATCACTCTTATTATCTATCTTTTATTTCATTTTTCTCCTAAACTCTTGTAATTTTCTTTTATGATTATGTAGTTTTTATTTAGTTTATGTTATATTATTTTATACAAGTAAGTTTTTTTTATTTATCATCTCTACATCTTTACTTTACATCTTTTCATTTATTTATCATCTTATTCTCAACTTTTACTTTATCTTTTATTTTCTTTTATAAAAGTTTACTCTTTTTTATAGTTTTAGTTAGCTTAAAAATAGCAAATAGTCTCTAAAAATCTTGTCTTTTTCACGAAAAATCCAAAAATATGTTTTATTTTTGTCATTAAATTCTCAGATTTTTCTGAGTAGTTTTAGTACTTTTAAAAATTCAAAAACAGTTTCTGTCTTTTTCTTTTTATTAATCTGTTTCGTTTCTATTCTATAAAAAAATATCAAAAAATGTAAAAAATATAATTTTTTTAACTTTCTGGTAGCTCTTTAGTAGTATATTTATCTGTGTAAATATTTCTAGAATTTTTAGAATTCATTTGGTATTTTATTTTGCATTTTAAACAGTTTTTAAAGAGAAAGTATTAAAAAAAATATTTTCGTATGATTTAAAAATATTTTGTTATTTTTTAAATTTATTTCTTAATATTACAAAGTTTCTTTGAGAATTTAGATTTTTATTTCATTCGTCTAGTATTTATTTTAATTTTTAGAAAGCTTCTAGTAGTTAAAGTTTATTTTTATTTTATTTTATTTATTTATTATTTTTTTTCGTTTTTACAATTTAAAATTGCTGTTTACTTATAAATCTTTAACCTTTATACCCTATAATTAGTTTACATTTTTGTGAACATGACTTCTTGAGAGTTGGGTGGTTAAGATTTAGTTTAATAGTAAAGTTTTTATTTTTCTTATTTCTTTTAATTTATATTAGCTTAATATTTATAAATTCTTAACCTTTATACCCTATAACTAGTTCACATTTTTCTTAACATGACTCCTTGAGAGTTGGGTAGTTTTGATTTATTTATATTATTTGATATGAATTTTTGGCTTATTATTAGCTTATTTAATCTAGTACTAGTTATTTAGATTGCTTATTATTGCTTATTATCACTAACTTTTGATAAAGTTTTTGTAACCACCAGTAAATTTTCACTTGTATTAATATTCTAACGAGAGAATACTTATCCATTTTCCACGTCTAAATTTTTTTTTTAAGATTAAACGTTACCAGTTTATCTGATCACAACAACAAACTAATGCGACGTAACTCACATTCCTAATAAAAATGCTCACCAGCACCAACATGTCTTAAGTTCATTTCAAATAAACATTCCTCATATGTCAAGTATTAAAAGTTTTTGACTTTTACTTACTACTTTACGTTATTTTGTTAACGTACGATTATTAAACATATAAACTAAACGTTTACTTCTATTAGGGTTTTTACAAAACCCTAATTTATTATAAACTATGATTTTACACAACTAAATCATAAATACTAAAATACAACATTTAATACCTTGAGTACAAGTGTTTAAAGCATGGAAACTCAACTTTACTTTATTTCCCGACACAAGCCCTAGATTTACAAAAATTATGATTTTATGTAAATAAAATCACAAACCCTAATTAATATGTACATGATTTCTATAAAATATAAATGTACAAGTCTATCAAGCCCATGTACAAGCCCTTAATGCATAAGAACTTAATATTTATATAAATCTCATTATGAACCTTAGTGTACTTACTTTAAATCTTACAATACAAGACATTTATGCACTAACCCTAAGCCTAGTTTTCTTATAATATTCAAACCTAAAGTATAAATTCTTAAAGCCTATGGTACAAGTGCCTAATGCACAAAAACTAAAAACTATACTTTTAATATATCCAAACCTAAATAAACTTATCTAATCTTAACAAAAACCTAACCAAACTCTCAAACTAAGTTTCTTATACATCTAAACCTTGTGTACAACAACAACTAGCCAAGGTACCACCACCCTAAGCTTAAACGTGCCCTAGTTTCCTCTTCTTGTCCCATTCGAACCAATACATAAACCAAATGAGACCTAATTAACTTCTAAACCACTAGACACTAACAAGGCCTAAGATTTGCCACATTTCAAGCTACATCACCTTGTATCCTTAATCTTCAACACCTAGGTCAAACATAGCAAGCCATGCACATGGTTTCTTCTCCACCATTCGAACCATGAAGCTAGAAATCAAACAAGTATACCCTTTTAAAACCATTCGAACCAACAACCTAAAACATGGTCTATATATACACACCTCACCATGTCCCTCCTAATCCTAACAAACTTCTACTAAGTGTCAAATTTCCATTTAATAAACCCTAGAAAACTTCCCTATATAAATCGACCTAACCTCCCCATTTTTACTCATCCATTACTCGAACACACAAACACTCACACATATACTCTAAGCTACTGTGTTAAAGACAAGAGAAGCAAGAAGGGACATTGGATTCGGTGTTATACACTTTGGGATTCTATTTTGATCATTTTCTACTACCTGATCACAGCAGATCGAAATTAAGCTCATTTGAGCTATTGTAAGTATTTTCCAACCTCTATTCACTCTTACATAACATTTATAATCTATTTAACATGTATTCAAACCATTAAAACCATCAACATGTCACGAATTTTGTTTTCTGCTTTCCTGATCTATACGCTAAAACAGTCCCAAATGCCCATGTTGCGCCTCAATTTTCTACCACAAGCTAAAGGTATTAGACCCAGCCAAAAAGCTCTTTTAACCACCACCCAGGACACTCCAAAATGCCCCCACTAACCTGGCCAAAATACCTAGTTATCACGTTGTATATTGAGCTATTTTTCCTTGTCACGAGCCATAGGACCAAACGCCCCAAATTTAATTTCTTTTGATATGTTAAAATCACAACTTATGAAACCCTCTAAGAATCAAATATATAGACTTATAATCTTGTTAAGATGTTATAAAAATCATGCCGTAAGTTTTAAAGTTAAAAACCAAATCGTTTACTTTTTCTTTTTCTTATCGAGAAACTGTCCCAAGTAACCATCTTTGGCCATTTAATTCAACCATCAAATGAAGTTCATAAAATCTAAAACTTTGCCATAATAAAGATCTCATAGCAAAGATAATAAAGGAACAAAAGCGTCACAGAAATATTGCCTCGCCTCATTTTTATTTGAGCCTCTTTTGGGCTTGTCGCGTGTAAAAACAAACAAAATGCCCAACCCCCTCACTTTGAGGAATTATTGCGAGCAAACCACAAAAGCTTATGATTTCGAATTTAAACCATTTAAAAGAGCTCCTAGCAAAGAATATAAAGGATCAAGAATTTTGTAAAAACCTTATAAGTCCTCGTCTTTATTTATTTTTCTTTGGGGCCTGTCGCGACATAAAACCAAACGCACCCTTTTAATTTGATTTTAAGCCATAAGCTAGAAATGAAGCCAATAAGCCCTATACAACTTATTTTCAAACCTATTATAACTTATTTCACTAAGTCGTAGCAAGCCTCGCCTTTTTCTAAATCAAAAACGCATTTAAAACAAACATAGGACTAAGAACGATACATGTTAAAAGCTTTAGGGGTAAAACTTGCCAAAACTAAAAATTGGAGTTTTCTTGGGCCAAAAGTGTAAATATTTCAAAGTTATTATCATAAGGGCTGTTTTTGCCAACAACCTAAAGTTAAGGGTATAAAGTGCCATTTTTAAAAAACTACAAGAGTATAAAGTGCAATATTTTTATATATACTTCGATCATATATTTCACTACTTAATGATTTGGGATTTGTTATAAAACTTATATAAGAAATACATTTAACAACTCGGGATTTCGACAAAACTTATATACGAAACGTATCTATATCGTTAAACGATCGATCAAATCATAAAAAGGAAAAATGATAAATATTATCATCCACCAACTTTTGAAGAGACTTCATGTTGTCTCATTTAACTTTTACTCGTTAACAAAGCGTTACGATACGAATACTAAAAATCACGTATATTTGAATTACGAATACTGAAATTTGACATATTCACCTAGGTTGCGTGTCGGAGCATTTTATTCGCTATACTTGATTTGTTTTCCATCCAGACTACTAAGGTGAGTCATAACCCCTCTTTTCTTATTTTAAATTCTTTGGGGAAGATACATGCTCGTTTTACTTACAACTCTTATTCATAAACATTCTACTTGATTTATGAAACACTCTATTTGTTTACTGAAACTTATTACATGCTGAACACAAGTACTTTCTGTACGCTATCCAGATTAATATTGCCTAAGTTAACCACTTTTGCCACTAAAAGTCCCTCATATCATGAACCATTAATCACTTGCGAGTGAACGCGAATTTAGTGAATAGATCTATTGGCAGTTGACTCCCCATTTGTGTTGCTGGATAAGTAGCCAAATGCACTTTATTTGAGAACCACCATAGGAAGTTGGCAAACTCCTACCCGAGGGCATTATTACTACATTTAATTATGTTAGTAATTTACATCACTCTTGTGATATCCTACTATTAACGTTTGAGTTTCATGAGGCTTAGAGCAATATTATGGTACTGTAATGATACGGTACTACCACTACTGAATTTATGGGTGCAACAACGGGGCCCACTGTCTATAAAACTAGAAACTTGTGTTCAACTGATTTACATACAAACACTATGGATTCACTCAACCTTTGACTACTGAAATCAACTGTTTTATTTATAAACTCTATGAACTCACAAACCTTTGTTTTGACACTTTTAGCATGTTTATCTCAGGTCCATAATGAACGAGGATGACATGGAGGAGCACAGATACTTAAAAAGGGCTATAAATTTTCTTATCATTTGAAAACTTATTTTGTAAATCTTACAACTACTGGGATCTCATTTTGTAAACTCTGATATTTATAAAATTCGAATGATAAGTCTTTTAAAACGACTCAATTAGAGATCGTTCTTTATTATTATAACTGTTGTGCCGTCGAGTAACACCCAGCTTGAATTCCGCTGCGTATCCCAAAATTGGGGGTGTTACAGTTTTGATCTTTTTTTGTTTCTTATCTTCTCATCCTAAGGCGAGGAGCTTAAGGGTTTTATAAGCTAGCTTATTACTAAAGTTTATTGCGTTTTAGTCTTGATAGAGCTAATTAGTTAATAAAGTCACAAACTTTATTAACTATTTGGTTATTTGTCTCATCTTATTCACCGGGTTCCATTTCCTTACTTTCTCTATTAGTTTAAGTCTATTATTTAGTTTAGTTAATTATGAATATGTTTGTTGAAATTATTGTTTTTGTTAGTTTAGTTAATATGAGTAGTGAGTAGATCTTTTTATATACTTGTTAAGTGGTGGTGAATTATGAAATTAAGTGTGAAACCTTAGAAATTATTGATCGATAACCTTTGGTTTACTTGGTTTGACTTTTAGTAATTTTAACGGGCAAAAGCCGTTAAGGTAACTAGCTATCTAAACCAAGTAAATTTTACCAAGATAAAAAGAGGTGTTTTCAAAATAAACCAACGTTGTGAGAAAACCTTTCTTTTTAAACGGGTATTCAAAGGTTGTTGATTAATAATTTTTTGATCATTTTTAAATATTTTTATGTGGAAAACTAGAAGGGGGGTTGAATAGTTTTTACCGTTTTAAAATTAATTTGCTTTGTGAATTGACTTGATTTCAAAGTAATTGTACACAAACAAATAATATAAGTAAGCAAGTAGAGAAAAGAACAATCAAACCACAACACGAAGATTTATAGTGGTTCGGCTACAAGGACTCTCTTCCTTGCCCTACTCCACTCCTCGAGCCTCTAACTCGAGAGTTTTTCTTTACTAAGAAACAAAATCCCTTCTTGGCGGAGAAAACCTTTATACACGTCGCTTACACCTTTTTCCGGTACAAAGCTAAATACCGGGTTCTAGTTCAAGGTAGAACCAACCTGACGTCGCCTATACAATTTCCTACACTAAGCTAAATGTCGAGTTCTTTACAAGGGTACAACTACTCCCGTTTACTCTATGTGTTTTGAGGACTAAAACACTAACCGGACTCTACTGAATGAATGGTATAACAATGATGTGTAAACACTACTAGATCACACATTAACTAACTAATTAAGACTTGCAACACAGTGTTGAAGCTTGTTGATGCTTGATCTCTTTTGCTATAAAAAGAAAGATCACTAAGAATGAAATGAATTAATGAATAGGTTAGTAATGCAATGAATTAATGTATATGTAATTTAAGCTGTATGAGTGATAAGTGTGCTTGAATGATCAGCTTGCTATTTATAGGCAAACTGATCAAACAGGCGGCAGATTTGGCGGGCCCAAAATATAGGGTCCGCCGGGACATGCCAGCTAAGATTTTAACAAATCTCTCCATATCTTTCCATATCTTGCACAATCTTACAAAGTCAACTATATTGCTTCAAGATCATTCCAAAATATTGCCCAAATCCTCAAGATATCAAAATGAGGTATGCCATGATGTCATGTTAATATTTCTAATTTAAGAAATAAAAGTAAACATGTAAATGTATATATGTATGCAATGTGCAATTCCTAGTGATCATGTGATATGTAAATGTGTTTTTAAAAGACTTGTTACTATAAGTGTAAAGGACTTTAACTTATACCTATGCTTTGCTAAAGATAAATCTTATAATTGTCATTAACAAAATAAAGCAAAGATCGTAAAATATAAATAATGTTTTTCGGACGATATTTGTATTAACAATCTCCCCCTTTTTGTTGATGACAAAACATAAAGTTTATTTTTAAGCAATGGAATAAGTAAAGTGAAAGTCTTTTAAAAATATAGATTAAGTTAGTTTCATGCAAGTTTTAAAAACCATTTTAAGCATAAAAGTATGTACTGTGATGTTCGCAGTGATGTGTGAACTTAATCCTATCTCCCCCTTTTTGTCGAAACAAAAAGAAGATACGCATAGCGGAATGTGGTGAACATTTCTTGGTTATTACTCCCCCTAAATTGGAGTACCAAGATTGTTTCAATGATTTTGAGAACTTAAAGCTCCCCCTTGGATTATACTCCCCTTAATTGGAGTTCCTACAAAACAAAAGTTAGTGTATGATATGCTCCCCCTTGCTCAATACTCCCCGTTGCTTGGGTACCAACGTATATGATTCAAGGTTTATGAATGCTACAAAACAGAAGATTAGTACATGTTATCTGATGCGTGGGTTTTGCAACCTTACAACAGGTTTTACCTCTCGAGGGATCTCAAGAGGCTTACAACCCCACCAGGCAGTGTACCTGACCGATGTAGTATAGTGTAGTGGTAAGTACGGGGGATTGATCGTTCTCCACAGGGAATAGTGTTCGTTAGGTGTGAAAGGCTACTCTAATTAGGTCTAAGGGTTGAGGAAGATTCTTTTTATGTTTTTATAATTTTATGAAAGCAAGTAAAATCTCGGGTTTTGAAGGAGTGGGCGGAATTAGTTGCTAGTCAACTAACCCAAATTACTACAAATGCGAATAAAATAAAATAACAAAAATGAAAAGTGGTGAGAAACTTATGTGTAGAGAAATGTGTTTACTTAGATTTCCTTACTCCCTAACTATCTTTTACCGGTTAATTAGTGTGCATTAGTCGCGTGGATGACGGGTGTATTCCTTAATACCATTCGTGGGGTGGCGTACTTACTTCCCCAAACTCTACAAGCTCCTACTTCACTCCTATGTCGAGCCGGCTAGGAAGCTCCTAACATGGGATCACTAGAATTCGCTTGTGCATTAAATACAACCATAAAAACCTTTAGTACGCGTTTGGTTCATGTTTCTTAAGACGTTCAAGCAAGTTACCGAATAGGAAGTTAGCCAGTTTTCTTAAGCCTAACATAGATAAACAATCATCCAATACAACTAATAACACACTAACAACCAATAATCAATAGCTAGGTTTCATTAGATCTAAGCAAACACAAGATAAAATTAGCCTAACATGTTAAACAAAAGACAAGCATAAGATAGAATCAAACAACACATAGACATATTGAATGATTAATTGATAACTTATCTTTCAATGAAACATGGAAGATCTCAAGGCAAGAAGCCCTGAAAAAGTAGCTAAAATCGTCTTAGGGTTTTATCCCAAAATTCCACACACTAAGCTCTCCTCTAATGACAAAAAATTAGAAAACTATATATAGACTTTGACATCTGACGGCGTCACCTTATGGATTGTGACGCCGTCACCTCGCCGCTTTTAGGGTTCCCGGATGACCATCTTGACGCCGTCCCTCTTTAGCTCTTCAAAAATCCATTCTGGCTTATCAAGGCTTGACGCCGTCGGATCCTGAACGTGACGCCGTCCCCTTATGATTTAAGCCGTGACGCCCTTGATTTAGTTAAAGCGTGACGCCGTCAGAATTCTCATGCAAACTCACTGGCCCGTCATGAGTAAATTTCACATCCAACTTTTCTTGCCAAGGCATGACGCCGTCCCATGTTAATTGTGACGCCGTCAAGAGTAACTTTTAGCCGATTCTTGAGACTTTGCCGTTTTCTTCACTTTAATGCTCCAAAAACGTCCAAAATGCCTCCTTTTCCAGATTTCTCCTCAAAAGTACCTAAAATGACAAAAGGAACGATTTAGGGCAATATTTGATCAAATAAATACGATTTCGGGCTTAAATGACCCCTTAAAAGCGGTACACTTTTCGCCTCATCAAATACCCTTACACTTGAGATTTGCTTGTCCTCAAGCAAATGCGCTTTTATTCTAATCAAAATACAAGTTAGGGGTCATTTAATGCAAACATAAAAGTAATTACAACAAATAATCGTTCCACTTCAATCATAATAAGCACGGAGATTATATACTAGCACCTCACAAGTAGTGTTTAGATACTCACATCTCTCAAGTGTCATCAAAATAAATCTCATAAATGAAAACGGATAATATCTCTCACTACCTGTCATAGCAAATAGATTACCATAGGCTTGGGAAAGGATCGAAAACCTCCTCCACTAGGCGTGAGCACCTAAGATAAACTATCAAAGAGGGCTTTTAAATGGGTTATAACGTTAGGTGTAGGGAAAAGGAAAACACGGTTTTGTTGGATAAAGGATATTTTACTGGTGGCGAGTTAAAGATCTTGATCAATTACATGTACTATACAATGTTGCTAAGCCAAGACTCGACTCAATCTTAAGCTAATGAAAGAAAATAACAAAAACATAAAACAAACATAAAATGAAACGGGATGGTAGTCCGTATGTTTTTTTCTACTTTTCTTTTTCTCATTTTTTTTTTTTTTTGTATTTTTCTTGATTTTTTTTTTTTTTTTTTTTTTTTTTTTTTTTTTTTTTTTTTTTTTTGCATACACTCTTGCCCTACCATCCAAAATAATACATCATAGGGGCATTGCATTCCCCTTACACTTGAACTTTTACATAATTTTACAATTAACTAATCTAATGACTCGAATTAAGATAATTGAAAAACTTGGAGTACTTTTAAAATATTTAGCACATATGGGGGTAATAAATGATGTTCTTCCCAATTATTCCGTTACACTAGTACTTTACCCATGAGTCCCAATCGTCCCAAAACAATATGTACAAGGATATGACTCGACTTAGCAACCATGTAATCAATTAGATAATTAACTTGGGGTTTAAACAAATGTTGTCACAATAATGCACTAAAAATGAGTGCATACAAGGTAGGCTAAGGCGATTTGGGTGTATATTTAAGTGGGGTGTAAACAAATTCTTCCTTTAAGTAAAATGCTTAAAGGTCGAAACGAAAAGATAGGCTCTGAGGGGTGTACTAGGGGTATCGTGTACTAAAAATGAGTACAACGCAAAGGGTGTGGGAGAATTACTTGACCAATGTAGCCAACGTAATTATAACAAAAACACAGGTGTAAAACAATGGGTTAGTCCTAATGCCTCTTATCATGTAGTAAATCTAACTACACGAATGTAGTCTCACTTGTGGCCTCGGAATGGTCCTAACGCAAGTTCTAGAATCTAAGTGCTACCGGTACTCACATCATAGCATAAATGCTTTTCCTACCAATTCTAGGGGCGAACCTCACATATTTGGGGGTAGAAAAATTTTTAGTGGTACGGTTTTTGTGCTAGTCATATAACTCCTATCCGTGAGACGCTCATTAAGATCAAAGTTTCACTCCTATATGTTGTAAAAAATTTTAAATTTGGCACTAAAATTACCTTAACAAGTATTTCTCTCAGTTTTATTACACATCTACCATCAAACAAACAAAAATCAAGCCCAATGGTATTCTCTAAAATCGTACTTTTACCCTCCCCTTACACTTAAGATGAACATTGTCCCCAATGTTCAAGTAACAAGATGTAAAAGCAAAAAGTAAAAGAATGAAATCAAATACTCCCCTGATTCGTTCGGTGGATAATGAAATTACACGGTTAAATCTTCCTCCAAAGAGAATGTTGAAGCTCCATGACTAATGCATCGCCATAAGCTTGATTCAAAATATTTCCTTGTCCAAAATAACCTGTTAAACCTGAGAAAACAAACACGAAAACCTGCATAACATCGGCGGGAAAAATCTATATATAAGGATATAATGCTTGTGGAATGATAATTTTGCAGATTCCTGGAGATTATAAGTTGGAGATTTTAATAAAAACTTTTTATGAAAACAAAACTTTCAAAAATTTCTGGAAATTAAATCTGACGCCGTCAGGTTATAACCCCTGACGCCGTCAGAAATGACCTGACAAAAATTTTCATTTTTAGTTTCCGGAAAATTTCTGGAAAAACCTTTACCTTACTTCCTGGAAATCCTGCAAAACATCATTATGACTCGATACAAGCATTTGACTCAGACACACACTAATATGTATGTTAATTTATTATTATTATGATTCATGTTCATTTGTGTTCTAATAAACCGATTTAGATTTCCCTTACACTTATCTTTTGCAAAATACCTTTATATGTAGTTAAGACGAAGTTAAAAACAAAATAAAGCATTTTCACAAATTAGTTTTGAACATGAATCAATAATAATAAAAATTAAACATACATACGGAAGCAAATAAAATCAAACAAACAAATAAATAAACACACAAAGCAAATAAAGCAAATAAAGCTTGGGCTGCCTCCCAAGAGCGCTTGTTTTTGTTCGAGTCACGAGCCTGACTCTACCCTTATTTAACGGAAATAGGGGAGGTTTTCCCTACACTTAGGATTAAGTGTGGGTGAAAGTAGCGATACACACCATCTTGGTGGAAGTATGCCACGTGAGGAAAGAGTGGTGGATGAATTATATGCTCAAAGGGGTGTGCTCCTTTCATTATAACCTTGCCTAGTTCACTTTGGTCAATGGGCGATTTAAAGTGTTCTCCTAAAAAGGGATCATTTTCTAACAACTTCGAGAGACTCCTAGTTGGGAATCCATCTTGACCTAATAAACCCGGTTTAAACCCATAATGTTTCTTGCGGTCAATCATGAATGGGTGATGTAAGTATGTAAGGTCATGGTTCACTCCTATGTTAGCTTCCTCTCTACAAGGCCTAGAGTCTACTTCCTTAATCTTAACATTACCCGGACTACATGGTTTGATGGGTGGATCGGGACCTAATTCAATTCCTAAGTTCACATCTAAGGATGGAAGATTAGGTAACGGTTTTGGTTTAGGCTCCGGTTCATCAAAACTAGGAACTTCCCTAGAACTAAGAGTAAGGTTATCATTATGAGTATTCAAACCTATATGCTCTAGTGGTGCTTGGTCCAAGGGTTCTACCTCAATTGGGGTTCCTAAAGTCTCTTCTACTTCTTCTAAATAAGTCACGGGCGGTGTGTATGCCTCAAATGATGGTAGGACTTGTGGGGTATTTGGCGGGCTTGGATTTTCTACTTTATCATCCATCTTATCAAGATCACCTATATCCTCAACATGTGTTTCATTATAATCCAACCCTAACATTTTCCCAAGTATCTCAAGTGCTTCTCTAGGCATCTTAACTTCTATATCCGAATCATAAGGATCATCCTCAATATTATGACTGCTATATTCAAATTGCCCAAAAGATTCATCATGTGTTTCTTGAGATTCATCATCATCGATCATAAAACCTAGGTCTTTTTGATCAATGTGATCATGTTTGGCTAAATCCTCCATCACATCAAGGTCACCTATGTGTTTGTTTTGTACTATGGCATTACATGACAACCACTTAGGTATCTCAACACTAACATATTCATCCCCAAACAAACTTGTTTCATGATCCTCGAATTTTGTGGTCAATTGACTTGTACTAACGTTTGTTGGGTTGTCTACTATATAATAATATTGGGCACACTCTTCAATAGCTTCCCATGCTTTCTCAGCACTTAATTCCCTAATATCCCTGCCGGCAATATGGTAAATGTACCTTTGGGCTTGTCGGTCGACATGATTGTAAAAGAATTGAGTTAGGGACCAAAAATCGAATTTATGATGAGGGACTTTTTGGAGTAAATATTTAAAACGAGTCCATGCATCATAGAGAGGTTCATCTTTATGTTGTTTAAACATCAAGATGTCATATGGAGTGGGTGAATCACGTGGTTGGTAGTATGGTGGATTCGCGTTCTCCATAATGGTGAACGGAAGAGTCAATGGAAATTACGAACAAACACACAAAGAAATAAGATAGACTAAAGAAAACCTAGAAAAATAAAATAAAAATCTCACTAGAAAGGAATCTAGTGAGTAGACCTAATAGAAATAAAAATTCAACCTAAACAATAACTATTCCCCGGCAACGGCGCCAAAAACTTGATGCGTGGGTTTTGCAACCTTACAACAGGTTTTACCTCTCGAGGGATCTCAAGAGGCTTACAACCCCACCAGGCAGTGTACCTGACCGATGTAGTATAGTGTAGTGGTAAGTACGGGGGATTGATCGTTCTCCACAGGGAATAGTGTTCGTTAGGTGTGAAAGGCTACTCTAATTAGGTCTAAGGGTTGAGGAAGATTCTTTTTATGTTTTTATAATTTTATGAAAGCAAGTAAAATCTCGGGTTTTGAAGGAGTGGGCGGAATTAGTTGCTAGTCAACTAACCCAAATTACTACAAATGCGAATAAAATAAAATAACAAAAATGAAAAGTGGTGAGAAACTTATGTGTAGAGAAATGTGTTTACTTAGATTTCCTTACTCCCTAACTATCTTTTACCGGTTAATTAGTGTGCATTAGTCGCGTGGATGACGGGTGTATTCCTTAATACCATTCGTGGGGTGGCGTACTTACTTCCCCAAACTCTACAAGCTCCTACTTCACTCCTATGTCGAGCCGGCTAGGAAGCTCCTAACATGGGATCACTAGAATTCGCTTGTGCATTAAATACAACCATAAAAACCTTTAGTACGCGTTTGGTTCATGTTTCTTAAGACGTTCAAGCAAGTTACCGAATAGGAAGTTAGCCAGTTTTCTTAAGCCTAACATAGATAAACAATCATCCAATACAACTAATAACACACTAACAACCAATAATCAATAGCTAGGTTTCATTAGATCTAAGCAAACACAAGATAAAATTAGCCTAACATGTTAAACAAAAGACAAGCATAAGATAGAATCAAACAACACATAGACATATTGAATGATTAATTGATAACTTATCTTTCAATGAAACATGGAAGATCTCAAGGCAAGAAGCCCTGAAAAAGTAGCTAAAATCGTCTTAGGGTTTTATCCCAAAATTCCACACACTAAGCTCTCCTCTAATGACAAAAAATTAGAAAACTATATATAGACTTTGACATCTGACGGCGTCACCTTATGGATTGTGACGCCGTCACCTCGCCGCTTTTAGGGTTCCCGGATGACCATCTTGACGCCGTCCCTCTTTAGCTCTTCAAAAATCCATTCTGGCTTATCAAGGCTTGACGCCGTCGGATCCTGAACGTGACGCCGTCCCCTTATGATTTAAGCCGTGACGCCCTTGATTTAGTTAAAGCGTGACGCCGTCAGAATTCTCATGCAAACTCACTGGCCCGTCATGAGTAAATTTCACATCCAACTTTTCTTGCCAAGGCATGACGCCGTCCCATGTTAATTGTGACGCCGTCAAGAGTAACTTTTAGCCGATTCTTGAGACTTTGCCGTTTTCTTCACTTTAATGCTCCAAAAACGTCCAAAATGCCTCCTTTTCCAGATTTCTCCTCAAAAGTACCTAAAATGACAAAAGGAACGATTTAGGGCAATATTTGATCAAATAAATACGATTTCGGGCTTAAATGACCCCTTAAAAGCGGTACACTTTTCGCCTCATCATGTTATCCTCCTCCTTGATCAATACTCCCCGTTGCTAGGGTACCAACGTATTTGATTCAAGGATGAGAAATGCTACAAAACAAAGGTTAGTTTTATATGAATCAATCCAACCAAGTAGCATAATGCATATATAAAGGTTGAACCAAACATGTAGTGCAACCCGTTTGACTTTAAAAAGTCAACTAAGTAAAAATGTCCAAACCAATCACAAAGGTCAAACAAAGATACTTTAAATCAACCATATATATATTGATGCAAATGAACAAAAAAATATTATGCTAAATAGTGATCACCCATAAGCATAAATTTAACATCCATTAATTGAAAATTTGTTTGTGACATAAGTTACAAAACATGATGTTACAACATAAAAGAAAAGAAACAACCTATACAAATTCTAAAATGTCCTAAAAGTTCCTATAAAAGAAAACTAGGAAGAAACTAAAAACTCCTATTGTGGAGGATGAGAAATCGCATTAAGGCGCTCGAGAATGTGGTTCAAAATGAACCTCATTTCGTTTTGGAGTTCATGGACCAAGATGTTGGTCCTTTGGGCGAAGTGAGCGGTCCTCTCGCGCATGGAGCAACCATGCCTTGGAAAGTTGGGAGGAAGGGTGGGCTCATTGTTTTGTGGTAGTGGTGGTGGTTGGTTGTTTGTTGGTGGTGGTGGTGGTTGGTTGTTTGGTGGTGGTGGTGGTTGGTTGGTTGATGATGGAGGTGTGATGGAGTTAAGAAAGATGGATTGAAGATCCATGGCTTCTCTAAGGCGGGAATCCACCATATTGGAGAGAGCATAGAGGCGGGTGAGTTCCTCGTTGATCTCTTCATTGGTTTGTGGTTCATTGATCCACATTGCCTCATCAATGGCAATGAGTGTGGATGTGGGTGAGAGGGGTTGAGGTTGTGGTTGTGGAGGTGGTGGATCACGGTAGAGAGGACCGTGGATATCCCGATAAATAGGATGAAAGAGCATAGGTACTTGACCTTCAAAGGTCATGGGAGGAGGATTGGTGGACCTTGGAGGAAGGTCTTCCAAATCATCCAAATATGGATGAGGTGATGAAGGTGGAGTTCTAAACAACTCTAGGGGCTGAAGTTGTGGTGAATGTGGTGGTGAAGGTGATCTAGTAGGTTGTGATGGAGCGGGTGGTGGTGTGGTAGCCACAGGAGTGATTGTTAGTGGTGGTGTGTTGATGATGGTGTGAGGTGGTATTGGAGTTGCAAGGTTGAGAAAATTCTCATTAGCTATTGGTGAGGAGATGTTGAGTGGAGATGACTCCTCTGATGATGAATTAGCTAAATTTACAAAGCAACAAGGACGGACACTCATACGAGCTGTCCTTCTTGCGGGTCTGCTTGTAGATGAGTTATTGGATTTTGGCATTGTTGAAATATGAGAAGAGTTGCTCTAAGGTATAGGAATGATAGTTAGAAGTGATGGTGAATGTTTTATTTGTGATGATCCTGAGGTTCTAATTTATAGACAGCAAGGTGTATTGAACTTTGTGTTTGGATTTGATGTTAATCCATTAAAGGATGGAAGTTCCTAATGATTTGGAACAAAAAATTGTGCTAGTCACATCATCTAAGTCAAACCATAGAGATTAGGTTGAGTGAAAGGTTGAAGATATGCAGTAAATGCAAGACTTTAAGGTAACTCAGATGGAAAATTTGAATATTCAAATTTTGGTGGGAAATTGATTTCTTATGATAATAATTGTTCCTAAATAATCCTAATGTGCCTGATAATCAATAGATAAACCTAAGAACTAGAATCACTAATCTAAGGATCGAGATTAGTCGGGAAAATTTGAAAAAGTTACTGTTGGAGTTGGCGGATCCAATCGATAACAAAGGCGGAACCAAAATTTTGGTTCCGCGGAATCCGCAGGGCGTATTTCGGCATAGCCAAAAATTTCAACAGACGGAACCCAGAATTTGGTTCCGCCATATCCGCCGATCAAAAGTGCGAATTCTTAACAGATAGATTGTCATAATTTTTGTTACCCGTTCAAATCCCAAAAATTCTCCTAAAACATATGTAACTACTAATATGTGATAGAATAAAACTAAAAACACAGGTTCTAACACACGTTTACACATAGATTAATCCGATGATAATAACTAGCCATAAAAGTAGGTTAAGCCAAACAGTGGCTTAAACACGAAAATCGATAACAACCAGTGTTATCATCCTGCAATGTTATGTTAGTTCACATAAAAGTTAAGTAATAACATAATATCCTAAGAAACACACAAGTTCATCACATCATTGTTTGAAAAAGTCTAATACCAAATGCTCCTTTAACTTCACTTCTTGCTAAGCTTATTGTGAAGCTTCATTACCCAGCGTCCAAGATTCTTCATCATTCCTCGAGTTTGATGAAACTCTTCAGATTGGTTGTCGATGGGAGGTAGTTGACTCATTTATTCGGGTGGAGGAATCCTAGAATTTGGAAAACCATCATCCTCGCTAACCGATGATGATGATGATGATGATGAGGTTGGAGGATGAGCTCGTTTTCCCTTTGCTACGGCTACCCTATGATCACTAAGTGGAACAAAGGTGTGTTTAATCTCAATGTAGTCGGGAACAAAACCTCTAGCGTTTTGAGGAATGGGTGCAAAAGCTCTATAAAGACGGGTGAGAAGCATCCTGTAGGGCATGGCTGTGGTGCCTTGAACTGGAATATCGGCCATTCTTTTGGCGATATAGTAGGCGAGGTTGAATGGTTGGTGGTTTGACACACAATAGAGCATATAGCAAAGAATTGTGTTGACATGGTCTCTATTTCCTATGGTGCTAATCACGTTGGCCCTAAGAACTTCTTCTAGCTTCTTGAAATGGGGCCTAAGTTCGTTTAGCTCCATGCCAAACGGATCACGATCTACTTCTCGACCTCGACTAGTCCTAGTGTGGGAGGATCTAGGAACAAAAAGATGCTCACGGATTGTCTCTTTTGGAGTTAAAGGTGTCGCATATGGTTGTGTACGATCAAGGTTGGAATCGAGAATGGACAATGACCATTTGTCCGAATAAAAGCAAGTTCCTTGATTTGGAACACCTAAGACATCTCCAAATTGATCTAGAGGGATGTTGAATTGGTTTTGGTTTACTTTGAAATGGATGTTCATGTATCCATAATCATTTGTGCTAAGTCCTACACTCGCATAGAATTCTAGTATGAACCTAGGGATTATGGGTTCATCGATATCTAGGAGACAATCGAATTGTATTGCGGCAAGTTGTTCTCTAAGAATGGTTCCTTCTAGGAATGAGGGGTCTACGGTTCTACCCTCATGTAAATAGCGTTTTTCTAAGGCTTTAAAGATTTCAACTTGTTCCTCACTAAGTCCTTTGGTTTTATGATGTTTAGGTAGGTATTTGACGGTTTATTTGTGATCATAATAAGTCGCGGGAGGCATGATGATCCTAGACACGAAAATTACATAGTTTAGTTAAACTATTTAAAATACGTACATAGATTTCTAGTGTGTGCCTATATGGGGACAATGTGGAGGTGCGGTTATCTCGACTTCTTTTGATGCATGAAAATTTTGTTAATGTAAGTTTTATAACAAAATTAGAGATAACCCAAACGCTCCTACTTCAATGTATCTACGATTGAATGTACCCGAAAATACATATTAATTATGTATTCCCTTTAGCATTCAAGATATATTATGCAAGTGATGTTTAAAAACATAACGTTTTTGTATTTGTATGAACAATGTTCAAAAACCATTTTTCCTAGTCGTGAGAAGATTTTGATAATAATTTCTCATGGGGTTTTTGATGAATTATGATAATGTCCTATAAGATGCAATTCCTAACTAAGGAAAACATGATTAGTGATGCAATTCAGTAAATGTGTTTCATGATTTAGCTAAAAATATGCATAAACCCCAAGTTTTGATTTTGTGCATGAAATAGAAATCCTAGACTCAGATCAGGAATGTAGACGTGATTAGGATACTTACAGAGATGATTAGAGCACAAATTGGTGGAAGAAGATGACATAATTGCGAGTTTGGTGTGATAAGGGTCGAGTTCCAGTAGGATGTATGTTTTTGGGGAGTGTGATACACTGTACATGGTGTTTGTTTAATATACTAAAAAATTCGCTTAGCAGGCCACGGATTTGGCGGAACCAAAACAAGGGTTCCGTCCTTGTTGTCGTTTGGTTCTGCAGGATCAGACTTGAATTTTGGTGTTTGGTTAATCTAAGGTTCAAGCTAAGGTTTTATCTACTCACTAGGTTCCATTAATCCTAAACCAAGTCTAAGAAAGTTGAAAGGTTCTCTCTTAAGAGGTTTTGTGAGGATGTCGGCAATGTTGTCCTCTGAGGATACTTTCTCAATTGAGATGTTTCCCTTCTGAACATTGTCGCGTAGGAAATGGTGTCGTATTTATATGTGTTTGGTTCTAGCGTGTTGGACTGGATTTTTGCTAAGGTCGATAGCTCCTTTGTTGTCGCAAAGAATGGGAATGTCGTTGAGTTCAATTCCATAGTCGACGAGAGCTTGTTTCATCCATAGTGCTTGTTGACATGCCTTTCCTGCAGACACGTACTCGGCTTCAGTTGTTGATATTGCTAGGGCCGTTTGTTTCTTGGCAAACCATGAGGTGAGACAATGCCCAACAAAAGTACAAATACCACTTGTACTTTTTCTATCGACATAGTCACCAGCATGGTCTGAGTCGGCATACACTATGGTTTCCATTCCCGTTCCTTTGGGATACCATAATCCTAAATGTGTAGTACCTTTAATATATCTAAAGATTCGTTTAACGACTTCAAGATGGGATGTTTTGGGATCTTCTTGAAAGCGTGCACATAGACAAACACTAAACATAATGTTCGGTCTACTAGCCGTGAGGTAGAGTAAACTACGAATCATTCCTCAATATTTAGTGCTATCTACGGATTCACTTTCGTCATCCTTGGTGAGTTTGGTTTTGGAAGACATTGGTATTTTCATAGGTTTGGAGTCTTCAAGACCAAATTTCTTAAGCATATCCCTTATATACTTAGATTGGTTGAAGAATATCCCATCTTCTAATTGTTTTATCTGGAGACCTAAGAAAAAGTTTAGTTCCCCCATCATACTCATTTCAAACTCATCATGCATGATTTTTGAAAATTCATCGCATAACTCTTGACAAGTTGAACCGAATATAATGTCATCCACATATATCTGGACTACGATAATATGTGATCCCTTTTTCTTGGTGAAAAGAGTGTTGTCTACTAGGCCCATGGTATACTTATGGTCAACTAGGAAAGTCTTAAGTCGATCATACCAAGCTTTTGGTGCTTGCTTAAGTCCGTATAAAGCTTTCTTAAGTTTGTAGACATGATTAGGTTTTTCGAAATCGGCAAATCCGGGAGGTTGTGCTACGAACACTTCCTAATTAATAAAACCATTTAGAAAAGCACTTTTAACATCCATTTGGAATAGTTTAAAGTCGTGTACACATTCATATACAAGTAGTATTCTAATTGACTCAAGCCTAGAGACGGGTGCAAATGTCTCGTCGTAATCTATACCTTCTTGTTGATTGTAGCCTTGAGCTACTAGCCTAGCCTTGTTTCTAGACACTACTCTATTTTCATCCATTTTATTCCTAAATACCCATTTAGTTCCAATTATGGTTTGATTTTTAGGTTAAGGGACCAATGTCCAAATGTCATTCCTAACAAATTGATTTAATACTTCTTGCATTGCTACGACCCAAGATTCATCTTTTATGGCCTCATTTATATTTTTAGGCTCAATAGTTGAAACAAAACAAAAGAAATTACTTTGGTTTTGGACTTTTGACCTTAAGGTTCTTTCGTTAATTTTTTCTATGATGTTATCTAATGGGTGACTTCTAGATTCTTTTATCTTGACTATTTCTCTTTTTACCGGTTTGTCTTCTTTGTCATTTTCTATGTTTTCTTGGTTTTCAACCATTTGACTTTCAACTAAGTCATCATCTACCAAAGGTGATGTCTTAGAGGGAGGTGGACTTTCGTTGAATGTTACGTCAACGATTCCTCGACTCTTGAGGTTTCTTTGTTAGAAACTATGTAGGCTTTACAACTTTGCAAATACCCAAGAAATACACCTTCATACGACTTTGGGTCAAACTTGGTGAGATAGTCCTTAGTGTTTAAAATGAAGCACTTGCTTCCAAAAACTCTAAAATATCCTAAAGTAGGCTTTTTGCCTCTATATAACTCATATAGAGTCTTTTTCAAAAATGGTCTAATTAATACTCTATTTAAGATGTATGTGGATGTATCTACGGCGTGACACCAAAAATTTTGTGGTATGTTTTGTTCATTTAGCATTGTTCTACTCATTTCTTGAATTGTCCTATTTTTGCGTTCTACTACACCATTAGATTGAGGAGTTCGAGGAGCCTAGAAATTATGTGTTATGCCATTAACATCACAAAAAGCTCCGAATTGGATTTCGTTATCAAATTCACGACCGTGGTCAGTTCTAATAGACACAATGTTATTTCCTATTTGATTTTGAATTTTCTTACTTAGAATTTCAAATTTATCAAATGCCTCGTTTTTAGTTTTCAAAAACTTAGTCCAAGTATACCTAGAGTAATCATCTACTATTACTAAAGTATAGAAGTTTCTCCCGTAACCTTGTATAGCGGATGGACCAAACAAATCCATATGTAACAATTCTAGACACCTAGATATAGACACCATGTTTTTAGCCTTATGGCTATTATGAACTTATTTCCCAATTTTGCAAGCATCACAAAAGTGTTGGTCGTATTTCAACTTGGGTAGGTTCCTAACGAGTTCCTTAGATGATAAGGATTGGATTAACCTCATATTGGCGTGACCTAAACGTCTATGCCATAGAGTTGAGTTTTCGTCCAGAGAGGTGAGACAAAGTTTGTCTTTAGGTGTTTTGTCTAATTTCATAACGTAAACGTTATTATTCAAAACACCTTTTCCTACAGTTATGCCATCTTTAAGTATTTTACTTCCATTTTCACTGAAAAGGACGTAATACTTTTTGCGGCATAATTGACTAATACTAAGCAAGTTAAATCCTAAGTTATCTACATGAGCAACATCATCAATAGTGAGAGAGTCATGGGAGATCGTGCCTTTTCCGATGATTTTACTTTTAAGCTTGCTACCGAATGTGACATTACCTCCGTCATATACTTGGTAGGTTGAGAAAAGGCTTTTGTTTCCCGTCATGTGTCTTGAACACCCACTATCTTTGATCCACTCGTCCGGTTCTAACCCGACTTTCAAGCACACCTAAGTTAAAGAAAAACTCAAGCGTTTGGTCCCCAATATCTCATGGGTCCATTTGGGTTAAACATTACATTATCATGGTTCATGTATGGAAATGGTGGACAAGTGTTCCATGGCATGTAGTTGGGACCTTGATAGTTCCTAGACATGTTTTGGTTCCAACTATTTTGATGATGATGTTGTGAGTTAAAGTTACTCTTTGGAAAGGGGTGTTTGGGAAAACTAGTTTTAGGTCTCTGTTGAACCGTTTTAATCCTAAACTCATTATTAACTTGACCTTTTCCTATAGTAACAACTTGTTTTTTTTTGTTAACAGTTGTACTAGTGCTAGGTTTTCTTGTGACCTTAATGAACTCAGTACGATTCGAAGTACAAACCTTCTGTTCAGCAACAGTACCCGCCGACCCTTTGGTCACTACTAGCGGAACCAAATTTTTGGGTTCACCAGATCTGTGGGTGTCTGACTTTGTGGGAACAGTTTCTTGTACTTTCACAGTTTGTTTCTCAAAGTTATCTAGTTTCATAAAATCTAGCTTGGCCTTATCAAGATCCAACTTTTGAGCTTTCATTATATCATCCATACAACTAATGTGTTTATCAAACCTTTTAAATTTAGAATTTAGTTTGATAAGTTTTTCCTGTGTGGATTTAAGTGTTTCTATTTCTAGTTTAAGTTCCTGACATGAGACACATGTTTCCTTAACATCTTTGCGCTTTTCTAATCTTAAAGCTTTTTCTTTTAACCAATATACTTCGTTTTCCAAAAACTCCTTTTTGGTTTTTATGAACTTGTTTTTGTTTATGATTTTAAGGGTAATTTCACACAGTTTGTTATATTCTATTTCTACTGTGTCCTCATAAATAGAGGAGTAGGATGAGTCAGATAGTACCTCGTTAGAGTCATTAGCCATAAGAACAACTTCGTCATTCTTAGGCTCGTCGTCATCACCTTCACTGTCACTCCAAGCTCCACTAATAAATGCTCTTTGAGACTTGTTCTTTGGAGGCTTTGGACATTCTCCTATTAGGTGACCGGAATCCCCGCACCTAAAACACTTTCTATCTACTTTTCCTTTCCTATCATCACGGTCTTTCCGGAAGGGTTTCTTTTCTTCACGAGGTTGTCTTACGAACTTTCCTCGTCTCCTGAAGAACTTCTTGAAATCTCTAACGGCCATGGCATACTCTTCGTCTTCACTACCCGAACTAGACTCTTCATCACTTGATTCTACTTTAGCTTTTAAGGCAATGGACTTCATCTTCTCCTTTTTGCCTTTAACTATTTCTGAGTCTTTTTCCATCACCATCTCGTGAACTTTGAGATTTCCGATGAGCTCGTCAAGTGTCATGCTTGAAAGATCCTTGGATTCTTCAATAGCCGTCACCTTTGCTCTCCACTTCGGATGAAGTGCTCTAAGAAATTTCCTGACAAAGTTCTTACTAGAAAAAGATTCGTCAAGTGCTTTAAGAGAAGTAATTATAGTATTAAACCTAGCAAAAGCACTATCAATGGTCTCATCTTCAGAGATAACAAATTGTTCATATTGTTGAACAAGAAGATCAATTTTGTTATCTTTGACTTGTGAGTTCCCTTGATGAGTGATAATCAATGATTGCCAAATATCCTTAGCCGTTTTACACATAAAAACTCTTTCATATTCTTTCTTAGGTAAGGCATTATAAAGCATCATTTTGGCTTCATTATTTTTGGCAATTAACTTCTTTTGCTCATCACTATGACAAGTAAGAGAAGCACCCTCATCCCGACCACTCGATATATCATTACTAATGGGCTTGTAATCACCCTCTACAATGATATACCATAGATCTATATCCTTTGACTTCACATACGTCTCAAAGCGGTTTTTCCAATATATGAAACAATTTGGTTCAAATAGTGGTGGTCTTTGCATAGATTGCCCTTCTTTAAAGTTTTCAAAATCCATTGATCGTTTCAAGTTTTAAAATACAATATATTTTGAAAATCTTGAGTAACGTAGCTCTGATGCCAATTGTGGAAAACTAGAAGGGGGGTTGAATAGTTTTTACCGTTTTAAAATTAATTTGCTTTGTGAATTGACGTGATTTCAAAGTAATTGCACACAAACAAATAATATAAGTAAGCAAGTAGAGAAAAGAACAATCAAACCACAACACGGAGATTTATAGTGGTTCGGCTACAAGGACTCTTTTCCTTGCCCTACTCCAATCCTCGAGTCTCTAACTCGAGAGTTTTTTTTCACTAAGAAACAAACTCCATTCTTGGCGGAGAAAACACTTATACACGTCGCTTACACCTTTTTCCGGTACAAAGCTAAATACCGGGTTCAAGTTCAAGGTAGAACCAACCTGACGTCGCCTATACAATTTCCGACACTAAGCTAAATGTCTAGTTCTTTACAAGGGTACAACTACTCCCATTTACTCTATGTGTTTTGAGGACTAAAACACTAACCGAACTCTACTGAATGAATGGTATAACAATGATGTGTAAACACTACTAGATCACACAGTAACTAACTAATCAAGACTTGCAACACAGTGTTGAAGCTTGTTGATGCTTGATCTCTTTTGCTACAAATTGAAAGATCACTAAGAATGAAATGAATGAATGAATAGGTTAGTAATGCAATGAAATAATGTATATGTAATTTAAGCTGTATGAGTGATAAGTGTGCTTGAATGATCAGCTTGCTATTTATAGGCAAACTGATCAAACAGGCGGCGGATTTGGCTGATCCAAAATATATGGGGTCCGCCCATATACTGGTTTGGTTCCGCCGGGACATGCCAGCTAAGATTTTAACAAATCTCTCCATATCCTTCCATATCTTGCACAATCTTACAAAGTCAACTATATTGCTTCAAGATCATTCCAAAATATTGACCAAATCCTCAAGATATCAAAATGAGGTATGCCATGATGTCATGTTAATATTTCTAATTTAAGAAATAAAAGTAAACATGTAAATGTATATAGGTATGCAATGTGTAATTCCTGGTGATCATGTGATATGTAAATGTGTTTTTAAAAGACTTGTTACTATAAGTGTAAAGGACTTTAACTTATACCTATGCTTTGCTAAAGATAAATCTTATAATTGTCATTAACAAAATAAAGCAAAGATCGTAAAATATAAATAACGTTTTTAGGACGATATTTGTATTAACATTTTAGTTGGTTGTTTTAACGGGCAAAAGCCGTTAGGATAATTGATTATTTAGATTTAATAATTTTTACCTAGAAAAATTAACTGTTTTCAAAATAAACCAACGTTGTGAGAAAATAATTTATTTTGACGGGTACTAATTAAAAAAGGCTTAAAACGATAATTCACACTTAATGATCTTTTCACCTCTCTCGACAAGCATATCTTTTAATATCATATTCTTAGCTTAATTTTTTCGTCATTAATTGTTTACCATTTAAATTAGTTTTAATAGTTGTTTTTAATTAATAAAAATAGTTTTTAAAATTATCTTAAAAACCAAACCAAAAACAATTTGATAATCAAGCATTATAAAACGAAAAACATAAACGTAATTTTCAATTCAAATCTCGTCGAGGAATACGACCCCGGAAAATTAATTTTCATTTGTCCTCAAGTTACTCTTTTATCTAACGGGAATACAAATATTAAAACTGTCCATGCCCTGTGCTACCAACGAATCAGTCCTCTACTTTTAACATGACCTAATGAACTCAATTGTAAGGCATCATCATATGAGTTGTGGCTATATCCAAACTCACCAAAGAATGACACTGCTGTGTTAACTACATTTCCTGCATGACTTTATAAGATAAGCACATACCAGCAGTACCATCCTCACTGATATGACCTAACTCATAATGAAGACCGACCTAATTAACACAGATAGATCACTTCAATGGGAAACCAACCTAACCTCCAATGGCATTGCAAGGCTAGGACCAAGAAGCTTCATCTTTCACAACTCTCTATTCCTAACCACTTGCAATGCCCATCCAGTTCATCCTACACTTCACACATAGGAAACCTATATTATGAATTGTGTGGAAAACTAGAAGGGGGGTTGAATAGTTTTACCATTTTTAATTTCTTTTTCTTAGTTATCTTTGTGTGAAATGACTTAATGTATACAAACAAAATGACAATAAGAAAAGTGCAAGAAAGATAGAAACGATCAAACCACAACACTAGTGTTTATAGTGGTTCGGTCTACAAGGACTCTTTTTCTTTGCCCTACTCCACTCCCCGAGTATCCAACTCGAGAGTTTTCTTCACTAGTCAACAAGCTCCTTTATCCGGCAAAGAAAACCTTTACACGTCGCTTACATAATATTTCCCACACAAAGCTAGATGTCGAGTTCTTTTACAAGGGTACAACCACTCCCGTCACACTATGTATTTTGAGGACTAAAATACTAACCGATCACTATCAGAGGTCTATGATGGTTTGGTACAAACAATGATGTATGAATAAATATAATTCACACAATGACAAACAAACAAGTCTTGCAACGTTTTGTTGAAGCTTGTAACCCTTTGATCTTCTTGCTACAAAGAAGCTCACTAAAATGAAATATGAATGAGTTAGATATAAGGAATGATGAACGAAAGAATGTATGTTGTTTTATGTATGTAAGTGATGAATAAACAACATGGTGTGGCTTGCTATTTATAGGCACCAAGGCCAGCAAACCACGGATCAGACGGAACCAAATCAAAGGTTCCGTCCGTGTATCCTTTTGGTTCTGCGGGGACCTGACAGAAAATCTTCACAATCTTTTATCAAATCTAACCAAAATATACACCATATCTTTCAAGGATTCTAGAGTGATAATCTAAAAAAAAAAATCACCATATCTTCCAAGGATCCTATGCAATCTTAGATTAGAGTAGGATGATCCATGGAATGATGCAAAAATACAATTTCATTTTAGATTAACATGTTTATGAAAGTATACTTGTAAAATGTATATAATAGCTAGCTAAGTAATGTTTAGTTTGTGTTTAAGAAAGACTTGTGATAATATATGTAAAAGACTTAACTATATTTATGTTTTGCTAAAATAAAGTATATAATTGTCGTTAACAAAATATAGCAAATATCGTAAAATATAAATAATATTTTTTAGATGATATTTGTATTAACAATCTCCCCCTTTTTGTTGAGGACAAAACTTCTATTGTGGTGGAGGATGGGAGAGAGCGTTAAGACGCTCAAGGATGTGAGTGAGGATGAACCTCATCTCATCTTGGAGTTCATGAACCATAACCTTGGTTCTTTCACTTATCCTCGCAGTTCTCTCATAATGAGAACAATCATGGCGGAGAAAGTTTAGAGGTAGACTAGGATTATTTGTTGCTGGTGGTGCATTGGTGGATTAGTGGTTGAGATTTTGTGGTGGAGCATTGGTTAATTGGTGGTTGTGATTTGGTGGAGCTATGATTGAAGAGAGCAAGGTGGTTTGAAGTTGCATAGCTTCATGAAGGTAGGAGTCCACCATGTTGGAGAAGGCATAGAGGTTATCAAGTTGATCATTGATCTCCTCTTGTGTTTGCGGGGGATCAATCCACATGGATTCCTCAATGTCCCTAAGAGTATGGGAAAAGGATTGAGGTTGTTGAGGTTGAGGTTGTGGTGGAGCATGGTCTCCATATAGTGGCCCATGAATTTCCCTATAAATAGGGTAAAAAAGTAGAGGTTGAGGTTGGGATGGTTCACTATGAAGAGGCTCATTGGGCATAAAAGATGCATGTGGTTGTTTTTGAGTAATATCTCGATTGATGCAAATGATGGAAGAGGTGGTGGATTTGATGTTCTTGGTGGCAAGTCTTCCAAGTCATCCAAAAATGGATGAGGAGAAGTTGGTGGTGTAGCAAAGAGTTCAATGGGTTCAAGTATTGAAGATTTTGGTGGTGATGGTGATTTTGGTGGTTGTGATGGAGCCGGAGGTGGTGTGGTTGCTATTGGAGTTTTAGTTGGAGGTGGAGTAGTGATAATGATAGGTGATGTTGGTGGAGGTGTTGGAGTACTTAGAGTCAAGAAGTTTTCATCTCGGATGGGTGATGAGATGTTAAGGGGTGAAGAGTCTGACGATGATGAGTTCAAGCTTACGAAGCAACATGGTTTGACACTAATTCTAGCGGTTCTTCTTGGTGGTCTAGTGGAAGGAGATGAGTTTGTGGATTTAGTCATATTGACTTTGCTTAAGAAATGCTAAGATTCACAAGAAGTTGTGGTGAAGGTGTGAAGAATGATCATCCTGGAGCACTTAATTTATAATGTTCAAGGTTTGTGAAATAATGTGCATTGATTTGATGTTAATCCATTCAACATTGATCTTTCCTAATGATTTGGAGGTGTTAAGGACCTTGTCTAATCACTAAAGTCAACCCAATGGAGGTGAGTTGAGTGAAAGTGGAAAGATATGCAGTTAATGTCTTGCAATCATTACAAGATCTTTGACGTCATAGACCCACGGATTGCAAGGAACCAAATTCAGGGTTCCTTCCTTTATAGATAAAGGTTCCTTGAGGTATTTTTGAGAAATTTCAAATTTTGGAGAGAAATGCTTATTCTATTGGTCCAAGTGAGATGACATGATCATAATGTGAGTGAATATTAGTGAAAAGTATCCTAGTAACAAAAATGAGTGATCTAGAGTGCGGGATTAAACGAAAATTTAAAAAATATACCTACAGGCTGGCGGAACCAATCGAATGAACTGGCGGAACCCTGTTTTTGGTTCCGCCTAATCCGTCAGTCAAAATTTGGCGGTACCAAATTTTTGGACAGACGAAACCAAATTTTTTGTTCCGTCCTATCCGCCAAGCCAAAATCCTTAACAAAGGGCATATTTGACCCCCCGAACCCCGTTCAAATCCTGTAATTTCTCCTAAAACATGTGTAATTAGTTAGTTGTGATAAGAAAACAACAATAAAATAGGTATTAACACATGTATGGGTATAGATCAAGCAGGGGCTAAAAATTTAACTAATAGTGTGAAAAAAATGAAAATTGATAACATCAAGATTTTATCTACCTGCAAGACATGGTTAGTTCACATAATCGTCAAAAGTCAAGTTATCATCCTAGGAATAGAGAAATACACCATACATCATTGTTTTTGAGACACTGTACCAAATACTCATAAGACCTCTCATTACTTGTTCAATTTCTTGTTAATCTTGGTGAGGAACCTTTCAATGCACTTGAACATTCCTCTTTTTTTTTCTTGAACTCTTCTGATTGGTTCTCAATTGCCGGAAGTTGTCGAAAGTAGTCAAGAGGAGGAAGCTTTGAGTTAGGAAGTCCATCCTCGGAGCTATTTGCTGGCGATGATGAAAAAGTTGGAGGATGAGGACGTTTTCCTTGAGTCTTTTCTATTCTCTTATCACTTAATGGAACCATGATGTGGTTGACAAGAGAGAAGTCAAGGCAAACCCCTTTAGCATTTGGAGGGATAGGTGCAAAGGCTCTATAGAGACGGGTGAGAAGCATCCCGTAGGGAAGAGCGGTGGTTCCTAGCATGGGTATGTCAGCCATCCTTTTGGCAACATAGTAGGCTAAGTTGAAAGGTTGGCAGGTTGACAAACTATAAAGCATGTAACAAAGACAAGCATTGATGTGATCATGGTTACCTATGGTACACAAGATATTTTCCCTAAGGACTTCTTCCCATTTCTTGAATTGAGGTTTGAGTTCATTGAGTTCCATGGCAAATGGGTCTCGGTTGATTTCATTACCCGAAAGGGTTGTCACAGTATCTAAAGTTCTTGGAAGGAAAAGATGGTCTCGGATTATTTCTTTGTCAACTAGAGGAGTGTTGTATGGACGAATACGATTAACGATTGAGTCAAGGATTGAAAGGGACCATTTATCCGAGTAAAGGCATGTACCTTCACATGGAATTCCAAGGACTTCCGCAAATTAATGGAGAGGTATGTTGAAGTCATTTTGGTTTGCTTTGAATTGAATTGACATGAGTCCATTATCATTACTAAAGGACCGTATATTAATCAACCTTATCACTATATATATATGTTAAGCTCGTATGGTGACAACAAGATATATATGTAATCTTAGAAAGAGAAAGTAGAGAGAAGGAAGAGAGAAATCTAATTAAGAAAACACACACTTACACCTTGAAGCACACCTTACAAATGAGACTAAAGGTGCCTTTTATACTTCCTATCATATTCCACATGGGCTTGGCCACGGGCTTTCTCATGGGCTTGGTCTTGGTGGACTTAGATTATATTTAATAAAGGCTTATACAATATAACTCCTAACATATTAGTTTGTTAAGTCCACAAGTCTAATTGACTAATCTATTACACGTTACAAACTTCTATAAATAATGAATGACCATCACTTCTACTTTAATGCTAACAATCTCCTCCTAAGGGGTGGTCATTCAAAAGATGATCCACGTGATTAGGTCTTTTGTCTTCTTGGTCTTGAATTTTGTGTGTCATCGTAGATTAGCCTTGATTCTTCGTTCCTTCATGCTTTGTGATCTTTGATGTAATGTCTTTCGATCTTTGACCGGATCTAAACACACGTCTTGTGTTAGATAGATACTTTGAGTATATGCTATGTAGCACGCGGAATTTACTACAAAGCACTTAGAAGATTTGTATGTATTGGTGTGTATGTGATTGTATGAATGTAACAATGAAAGTAAGAACACAACGTTTAACACAACGATTAGCTTCAATATATTAATACGGATGATCGACAATATCACCAGGGCTCGACAACCTTGAAGCTCTTTCTAATAATTCGTACTTAGGGATATTAGCGAGATATATGAAACCCTAATTAGGATCTCCTTTTATAGAACAAGGAGTCCTATACAAGTAAAACTATTATACGTATCAATCTAACTTAATAAGATATACATGCAATCTATATTATTACGTGTTTTTCACCTTCTGTCTTTATCTTATAACCAATACTAACTTCTTCTACTAGCAGTACTAACTGACATAGTATTGTTAGTGTAATCTTGAACGAATCTTCAGCAGTACTCAGTTATACCTGGCAGTACTAACTGTTGGTTTAATTCCCAACAATCCTCCCCTAAACTTATGATTTCTGTGCAAATCATTAAGTTTTTTCTTGAATTAAACTCTGTAGATGATGGGGTAGATTCTTTCAAACACTTATCTTCAATCTTGAATCACTTTAGAATTTTCTTTACATATAAGCTTTTGAAGAAACCATAACAGTAAGCACTCCAATATAAACTTCATACTTATCTCTGATTTTGAACTAATATCCTCCCCTGAGTTACATAATCATCTTTAACAGCAACTGAACAAACTTTAATTCCTCCCTTGTTTGGAAGAATCTTCACCATCTCTTTAATTTGAACATAAGACATTTGAGCTCAGCTTCCAATATGACAATGTGTACAAGTTTCCCTCAATTCATGTGTTTAGTTTCAGACCTACTCTCATCACTTCCAGATGTGTAACCTTCTGAGAGCGGTGAATCATAGAGTATAAACTCAGTTGTAAACCAAGTTTGAATGAACAGTACAAACTATTTGGAACTAGCTGTACAAACTGTTTAGCAAAAAGTTTCAGAGATCAGGATAAACTTAATGTGAACTTGAAAACATTTTTGCCCACTTATAGTTTTTAGCAAACTATCAGCTATCAACGGATTTGATGTGTCTTTACCAACAGCCGTTTGCTTTGGACTAGTCAACTCTTTACTTTAAGATATGGTGAGTTGATAACCATACAATTTTTGGTAAATTGTCAACCATAAACGGATTTGATTAGTCTTTACCAGAAACCGTTTGATCTGGACTAGTTGGTTCTTATGTGAGTTAGACATGGTGAACCAATTACCATTTGTTGTGTGACAAATTCTCACACTTGACATTCCAAATCACCATACTTTCCAAAGCACAATCCATCTCAAAATGCTTTCTTAACCTGTAAATGTTAGTCCAAAACCAAAGAAAATACAGTACAAAACATTTTCCTTTTTAACAGTTATCACAAGTGACTAACAAATTTCCATAAGCAGTACTAAAAATTACCAAGCAGTACAAACTATACCCATCAGTTTCATCAGACACACCTAGCAGTACAAAATCCTTATTATTACAAAAACACTTAGACATCGAATTTTTCAAGGATTAAGCATTCCAATACCTGTTAACAAGTACTGAAACCTTGTCACATCAAAACCTTTAGTTATTAAGTCAGTAAAATTCTCATCAGTATGAATTTTGACAACATGAACCAACTTCTTTTCATTACAATCTCTTATAAAATGATGTCTAATCTCATTATGTTTAGTTTTTGAATGTTGAACTGGATTTTTAACTATGCACATTGTACTGCTATTTTCTATGAAAATTATTGTATTCAAGAAATTATACCCATAATCAAGCAATTGATTCTGAAGCCAAAGAACTTGAGCACAACAGCTTGCTGCAGCCACATACTCAGCTTTCTGTAGTAGAAGTGGCCACCATAGTTTGCTTTTTGCACTGCCATGAGATTAATCTGCATCCCAGAAACTGACATCCACCAGTTGTAGATTTTCTATCCATACTAGCTCCAACATAATCAGAATCTGAGTAAGCCACCAGATCAAATGCAGACTCGTTAGGATACCACAGACCTAAATTAGGTTGACCTTTAAGGTATCTAAAGATTCTCTTCACTGCTGTCAGAAGAGAAACTTTAGGATTGACTTGGAATCTTGCACAAGCATAAACTGCAAACATAATATCAGGCCTGGATGATGTGAGATACATCAAAGACCCAATCATAGATCTATACATGTGCACATCTACAGCTTCACCACTTTGATCTTTCAATTGTAAATGTGTCTCCTTATCAATAGGTGTACTTGCAGCTTTAACATCTGTAAATTGGAATTTTCTCAAAATTTCACCAACATATTTATCCTGAGAGATAAATATTCCATCAGACTTCTGCTGTACTTGAAGTCCTAGAAAGAAAGTAAGCTCACCCATAGAGCTCATCTAAAACTGATCTTTCATTAGCTTTTCAAACTCTTTACACATTTCCTTCTTTGTAGAGCCAAAGATGATATCATCTACATAAACTTGAACCAGTAGTATATCACCCTTGTTCTTCTTGATAAACAGAGTTTGATCAATCTTTCCCCTATGGAACCCATTCTTCAAAAGATAAGTTGCAAGAGTTCCATACCAAGCTCTTGGAGCTTGATGCAAGCCATAGAGGGCTTTAACCACCTTATAAACTTTGTCAGGATGGTCAGGGTCAATAAAACCTAGAGGTTGAGAAATATAGACCTCCTCATCAATAGTACCATACAGAAAGGCACTTTTCACATCCATTTGATAAACCATGAACCCCATAAAGGAAGCATAGGCAAGAAATAACCTTATTGCTTCAATCCTGGAAACAGGCGCAAAAACCTCCTCATAATCAATCCCTTCTTCCTGAGTATAGCATTGAGCTACAAGTCTTGCTTTGTTCTTTATTACTATACCTCTCTCATCCTTCTTGTTCTTGAATACCCACTTTGTACCAATTACTCTCATCCCCTTTGGTAGATCAACCAGAACCCAAACCTTTTGAATTTTGAATTGAAGCAGTTCTTCTGGCATTGCCTCAACCCAGCTGGATTCTTCTAAAGCATTGAGCACATTTTTGGGTTCTATCTGGGATAGGAAACAGACAAACATACATTCATGCTTATCTTCATGGTGTTTCTCTTCATAAACAACACTGAGAAGTCCATGATGATCTGGTTCTTGTGTTTGTCTTCTGGTTTTCACTCCAGACTGAACATCTCCAATGACATTAGTAAGTGGATGATTCTTGTGAATTGTTGTTTGAGGTGTAGGAGGAACATCATAATTCATTGGCATGTTGTGCAGATCCACTTCTTCATCAGAAAGACTAACATTATCAACTGTTGGTTTATCAGTATGAAGATTTGAACCATCAGTACCTTCTTTTGGCTCAGCAGTACTAACTCCATTTGTACTGCTCTCATGAATTTCTGTTTCTTTTCCATCTTGTCCATTGTTGGCACCATCATTCTTCTCTCCATTATCATCCTTGGAGGAAGAATCATACACTGGACTATCTTCCAAAATTGGCATCAAGATATACTCTTCATCATCTTCTTCTGAACCTGCATCTTGGTTAGTATTTGTACCTGTAACAGGCACATAATTCATAGAATCTGAAAGCATATCAAGATCAAATAACCAATCTGGACCAACACCTGCAACATTTTGTATATTTTCCTGAAATTCAATGTGCAGATTCTCTTCAACATGTTTGGTGCTCTTATTGTACACCCTAAAAGCTTTGCTGTTCAAAGAGTAACCAACAAAGAAACCCTCTTCAGATTTCCCATCAAATTTTCCTAGTTGGTCTTTGGTATTAAGGATAGTGACATGACAACCAAAAGGTCTCATGAAGCTTAAGGCAGGGGTTCTACCTCTAAAAAGCTCATAAGGAGTCTTATTGTAAGGTTGCACTACTAGAACCCTATTCTGAACATAACAAGCAGTACTAACTGCTTCAGCCCAAAATGAAATAGGTAACTTAGAATCTGCTAACATTGTCCTAGCAGCCTCTATTAAGGTCCTTTTTTTCCTTTCAGCTACTCCATTTTGCTATGGGGTTCTAGCTACACTGAATTCCCTTTTAATACCTTTTTCTCTGCAAAACTCATCCACAACCCTGTTCTTAAATTCTGTTCCATTATCACATCTGATTATTTTTACTTTCTTATCAGCTAGGTTTTCTACCTCAACTATAAAGGATTTAAGGATTTCACTAGTCTCATCCTTAGTTCTCAAAAAGAAAACCCAAGTAAACCTAGAATAATCATCAGTGATAACTAAACAATATCTTTTATGATTCAAGCTATTCACAGAAGTTAGACCAAACAAGTCCATATGAAGTAAGTATAAAGCTTGATCATTAGAGTTATGCACCTTTGGCTTACAAGAAGCTCTGTGTTGCTTACCCTTAAGGCAAGAAACACAGGTTTGGTCATTTTGAAAAGTTTTGTTAGGTAAACCTCTTACCAAACCATTTTTAGCAATTTTGTTAATGGTTTTAAAATTAACATGACCAAGCTTTCTGTGCCACAACATTGACTCCTCCAATGTGTCTTTTGCAACAAGGCAAGTAAGACCTTCTTTGGGAATAAGTTTATTCATCTCAACATTGTATGTGTTACCCTTTCTGGGGATTTTAAGCAATACTTAACTTTCATCAGGTAGCTTAAAATCAGGAGAAAGAATAAGACAGTCAGTATCAGTGAATAATACCTTGTGTTAGGAATATAAATATTCAGTTGAAGACTCGGTCACCCCGAGCACTCCTTTGTATTAAATAGCTCGTAGTATTACTAGTAATATTAGTAGTAGATTAGTTATTATTATTATTGTGGAGTGGGTCGGGTCTTTACCCACTGTCAGCTTGCTCCACAGCCCACTAGGGGCATAATATTTAGTCAAGTCGTGTAGTATATAAACCCCTCTCCACATGTGGAGAGGGTTGGACCTTTCATTCTTTTAATCATACAACTCACTTTCTCTCTCTACAAAGGCTCCCAACCTTCTACTTCTCTCTCTAACTTATACTCTATTCGATCCATAATCTTGTCCCAAAATTGTGTTTCTTTGTTAGTGAATATACTACAATTGGTATCAAGAGCCATGGTTAGGTTCACATAAGGGTATATTCACGGATTTGTGTTGTTTTGGGGCATTTTTTGGTTCGAATACAAAGCTTCTCAAAAATCCACTTTACGTCATGTTTAGTGGATAGATGTTGTTAGATCTTGTACTTTCTTGCTTTAGGATAGAGTAGAAGTAGTATTTGGTGTTTGGAATCACAGATTTAGGCTTTGTATGGTGGTTTCTGGTAGATTCGAGTGGTAGTAGTGAAGTGTTCTTCGTAGCATTTTGTCTCTCGGAAAAACGTTCATAGTAGCGTTTTGTGTATTGCTGGGAAGGTGAAAGTAGCGTTTTGTTTTTTTCTCGAAATTGCATTTTGTCTCTTTACCGGATTTGGCAAAAACCACAAATCGCTACGAAAGCGACTTGTCTGGCGTTTTGTGGGTAGCGTTTTGACCAAGATAGTGACAGCTCTGTCTTCTAATGTCTGGCGTTTTGTGGGTAGCATTTTGACCAAGATAGCGACTTGTCCAGTTTCCAAAAGTTAGCGTTTTGTGTCTGGCGACTTGTGTCACAGTAGCGACTTGTGTCACAGTAGCGACTTGTCCAGTTTCCAAAAGTTAGCGTTTTGTGTCTGGCGACTTGTGTCACAGTAGCGACTTGTCCAGTTTCCAAAAGTTAGCGTTTTGTGTCTGGCGACTTGTGTCACAGTAGCGACTTGTCCAGTTTTCGAAAGTTGCGTTTTGTGTGTAGCGACTTGTGTCTGTCAAGATAGCGACTTTTCTAGTTTCCAAAAGTTAGCGTTTTGTATCTAGCGACTTGTCCAGTTTCTGAAAGTTGCGATTTGTCTGATTACTCTTAGTTTACGGTTTGTGTCTTGGTGATTTTAGAAATTACCGCGAAAGATTCGATTTCTCGGTTAAATCACAAGATCAGTAAAATCCCGTATTCATAATGGCCACCATAACAAGCACCGCATCAGATGATATTCAAGCAGCAGGGTCCGATACCCGTTCGCCTATGCTTGATAGGATGGACTATGAGTCGTGGGCATAAAGAATACGACTCTACTGTCTGGGCAAAGAAAATGGAGTTAACGTCCTCAAGTCAATTGACGAAGGACCATATCAGATGGGCACCACCAGAGACGTTGTTACAACTGGTGAAGATGGAACTGTGACTTTGGGAATCGACAGACCTCGAAACTACAATGATCTTAATGAAGAGGAAAAGAAGAGGTACGATGCTGATATTAGAGCCTCAAACATTGTCATTCAAGGTCTTCCCAAAGATATTTACAAACTCATCAACTTCAACACGGAAGCAAAAGCAGTATGGGACAATGTTAAGATGCTATTGGCTGGGTCAGAACTCACTAAGGAAGATCGGGAGTCACAATTGTATGATGAGTTTGAACACTTCAAAATGAACTCAGGAGAGAACATCACGGACTACTATGTGAGATTCCACAAGATGGTAAATGATATGAGAATGATCAAAATGACAATGCCAAACATCCAACTTAACTCCAAGTTCGTGAACAACATGACTCCTGAATGGGACAGATTTGTCACTGCTGTGAAACTCAACAAGGGATTGAGAGATACTAATTATGAACAATTGTATGCCTATCTGCAGCAACATGAGAAACATGCCACATATGATCGTCTGTTGAGAGAAAAACTCAATCCAACTGCACCAAATGATCCACTTGCTCTTGTTTCTAATACTCAACCACTCAACCAATCACCATCTGATCAAGCTTATCTTCATCCCTATTCATCACCATCAACGTTGAGCACACAACTGGATTCAGGGCACTCTCACACCGACAGATTGATTGATAACCTCACCAACCAAGTGTCCTTACTTGTTCAACAATTCAAAGCAACACTCCCTCAGACTAAGAACCAACTCAGAACCTCATCAAAATCTTGCAATTTAGCTATGGTAGAGGATGGAAAGATTATGGTTCAGAATGTGCAGGGGAGACAAAATCAGAATCAAAGGAATATGGGTCGAGGTATTGGGCAGTTCAGAATGGGTAATGCAAATCAAGGGCAGGGGAGACAGCCCAAGTGTTATAATTGTGGTGGACTGGGACACATTGCCAGAAATTGCAATCAACCAAAACGTCCTCAGAATGCTGACTACTTCAAGGACAAAATGCTGTTGATGCAAGCTCAAGAAAGTGGAGCAGTGTTGGATGATGAAGAACTGTTGTTTCTGGCTGGTGATGAAGGCAATACTTTTGATGCTGATGTGGATGATCAACCGGTTCAGGATCTGGCGCTTAATGATCCCAACATCTTCAAGGCTGAAGATTGTGATGCATTTGATTCGGATGTGGATGATGAACCAACAGCTCAAACAATCTTCATGGCTAACTTGTCCTCTATGGTCTCATCACCTCAACAGGCTGGTACCTCCAATGCATCTGTGATATCTGAGGTACTAAAATTATATGACACTTATAATGTGGATAATGAACTGCAGATTCCCAACGAAGTACAATAGACAGATGTGATTGAATCAGATATTGTTGATCTGGGTAATAGTAATATTATTCCATATGAACAATATGTGACTCATGACAACATGTTTGATGTACAAACTGGTGAATCTTTAGTTGTTAATAGTGCCTGTGTTGTAGATAATCTGAATGCCTTAGATAATGCTAGTGCCTTAGATAATGCTTGTGAGTGGCATGAGAACACTGTGTTTGTCTCTGATGATAACTTGATCACTAGACTAAACATCTATAAGGAACAAGTAGCTATGTATGAACAGCGTGCTAAGTTTGAACTAACTGAACGTGAGCAGAAAATGGAAGGTCAGTTGCATATACTTATAAAAGACTCTAGAGTGAGAGAAGAAACATTAAAACAAGAGTTGAATTCTTTAAAAAGCCAGCTAGATATGTCTGTTAAACAAAAACAGGAAGTATAGAATTGTGTGAATAGGCTTAAGCTAGAATTCAAAGAAAAAGAATCTAAAATCTTAAATGATTTCTCTAGACTCAAAACATTAAAGAATAAACTTGAAAATAAGTTGTACACACAAGACCAAACCAGACAGACTGCCCAAATGATTCATAAGCACAGAAAGTTAAGTGACAAGCATAGTGAAAACAATGTAGGTGAATCTCAATTAGCTCTTCTTAAGATTGCTAAGGTAGCCCAACCTGCATTATATGATGCCAATGTGATGGTTATGCCCAATCATGAACCACCTGAGGTTGTATCCTTGAATGAGGCTGATGAGATAGAAATACGAAAAAGAGAAAAAATGAATGAGAAAATGAAGGATCCCATATGCATAGACAAGTGAGTAATAGTCAAACCCCATGATTATTATGAGGAGAATCGCTTGACTGTGTTTGCACCTCAAAAGAAGCTAACGCCTGAACAAATTTTTTGGAAGATTGATATGGAAAAAAGGAAAGTTGATGAGCTTAAAGCCAAAACCCCATCCCTTAGGAAAATTGCTGCTGCGACGGTGTATCCTCCCAATACACCTAGACACTTAGTTCCTTTAACTCTTCCTACTGAATGTAAGACATTTATTAGCATATATGTACTTTTTCAACTATTTGCTGATTTTGATAAAACATGTAAGAAGAGAATAACACCAACAGGAATTACAGAGGGGGAAAGGGGTTTCGAACAAACAAAAAGGTGTTACTTAACTGAGGTCATACCATTCTTTAAACTTCTCAAAGAACATTTTGAAGAATTGGAAAAAGTTCTTAAAACTTTAGTTAATGACATGAAAGCAATGTTTAAAGATATGGAAAATGAGGTAGCACAAAAGGCGATAGATATTAAGAGTCATGAAATTGAGAGAAAGAATATTCTCATCTTCAATGAGAACTTGATTGCTAGTTGTATTGCTCAGGACATATTTTACACTGCTACTGATGCTACATTAACTGCCTGTCAATTTCATGAGTATGCTATTGCTTTAGATGTTACCCAGAATCGTGTTGTTGAGCTTGAGGGGGAGAATTTGAAATTGCTTGAAAAAATTCAAAATGATTACCATGATAACATGGTTAAACGTTTTTCAAAATTAGAGGTTGATTATCTGAATTTGCAACTCAAACATCAACACTTAGAAGAAAAATGCAAAACATCAAATGTCAAGACATCCTTGGATGCTCCTGAGTTTGATACATATTTTGAATTAAGCAAACGTGATGAAAAAATTCAAGCTCACACAAACACGATTCGACTGTTGAGGGCCCAAATTGCCCAATTGAAATCCAACAAGTGTGATGCATATGGCACAAATAAACCTTCGTCTTCAGATTCTCAGAATTTTCAATATCAAGAAACCATCAATAGGTTACATTATGAAAATGAGTGTTTTCGAGAAAAAAATTCTAAGATTAAACAGAATTACAAAGAGTTATATGACTCAATTAAAGTTACAAGAAATAATCATAATGAAAAGATAACTTCTTTGTTAAATGAAATTGAGAATCTTAAGATTCAGGTGAAAGGAAAAATGCCATGCACCTCTTGTAATTGTGTTGCATCAAAGGTCTCTGCTTGTAAAATGTACGATGTTGATGTGGGGCCTATTCCATTTCCCATGAGAAACAACAGACCTGTCCATCATATGTATCTCTGTCACCTTAGGGATGGACTTGACACTCTTCGTGAGGTTGTGGAAGAGGACAGAATAGAAAAACCACTTGATAAGGCAGTAGGTTATGCCTGCGTCCTCACAAAAAGGATCCAGGAACAGTTAGAATATGCCATTGGAACGGGTCCCAAGTCTAACAACCAAAGAGATAGATTAGGTGCATCATCATCCACTACCAAGAACAAGCATGTAACCTTTGATGTACCTTTGGAAACTTCAGATCCCAACACATCAAAACATGTTCAGCAACCAGAAGTGAAAAAGACTAAGATTCCCATCAGTTCCTCTACAAGAGTTAATAGTGACACTAAAGCTAGCAAGTCAAAACCTAGGATAAACATAAAAAATTCTAGGACTTCACCAGCTAAAAGTGTTCCTAAAAAGAAAGTAGAAGACCACATGAGGAACAATAAGTTTTAATTGAGCAAAAAGAATCATAATTCAAACCCTAATTCACTTTGCAAGACATGTAATGAATGCTTAATTTCGCGTAATCATGATAAATGTGTTGAGAAATTTCTGAAGTTGTCCAACAAACCCCCAGTTAAGAAAGTTTGGAGAGCTAGAGAAATTAAGCAAACTTGGAAAGCAACAGGAAATAGGTTTGCTGAAGTTGGTTACCAATGGAAGCCCACTGGTAGGAAATTCACTTTAGGAGAACAGTGCCCTTTAACTAGGATAACTAAATCTAAATTAGTGCTTGTACGTCAATGGAAGCCAACTGGAAGGAAATTTCCTGTAGGAGAACAGTGCCCTTTAATTAGGTCTACTTCTACTAGCATTCCAACTCCTACTGAGACTCGGGCGAATGATGCTTCTGTTCCCACTAACCAACTGGACCCCAACTTAAATTGGGGATCCGGCACTCCAAACTCTCCATTTTTGTCTGTTTTCAAATGCAGGTCGTACGGATTGTCCTTTGACATTTGGACTCAGGCTGCTCACAAAATATGAGGGGAATTGATAATGACGTCTGTACACATTAGTGCAGGCCTCGCTCTTCATCATTATGATGTCTGTTCACATCAGTTCAGGCCTCAGTCTTCATCGACTATGATGTTTGAATACAACAGTTCAAGCCTCGGGTCTCAATGTCAACATTATGGCGTCTGCTGACATCTCTTCAGGCCCCGTTCATCAATGAAAAGAAAGGCGTACACTTAAGTGCGCTTTATCTTCAGAAGAAGAGAAATCTTCTTGTTCATGACCATTCTCGTCAACAAGCTTCATGTTCTTCAAATGCTCATTCAGTCACTGATATGTGTCGTTTTACACATATCTTTTCGTCCAATTTTCGAGTCAAAACAACCAAAAACACTTTAAAACGATCAAATAATGTTAAAAATATCTTTGAAATGTGTTTTTGTGTATTCCATATGCAAAATGATTGAAAAAGATTGAAAAACAAACAAAATTTGCAAATGGCAAGTCTAGTCCCTCAAGCTTTTAAAAAAAATAAAAAAAATAGTAATAAAAAATAAATTTTTGGTCCTTGGAATAATAAGCTTGGCAATTTTGGTCCCTGGATTAGCTTTGAAGATTCGGCAGACTTGGTCCCTTCAGTTTCCATGTTTACAAATTTGGTCCCTAAATTAAATCCAACACATCCTAAAATTATCCTAACTAAACACAACCGGATCCCAAAAAGAAATAAACACAACCCAATACCCCATTCCACTAACCCCTTATATCTCCACAACCGGACTTTAAATCAAACCCTAACCCACTTAAACCAACAAAGCCCAACACCTACCTTAAACCCATCGCAAGCCCAACACATCCCCTTAACTAAAACCGGCCCATCCACCAAAAAATACCCGACCCATCTCCCTATTTTAACTAATACGCAGATAAGAAATCCCAGTCAACCCCCAATTCACACAAGTCAAAATCCCTAGTTGTCCTCTTCTTCCCTGATCCCGCCAAACAAGCTAACACAGCCAAAAAAAACCCATCACTATCCACTCTACTCCCCAAAACTTTCACCCTTTTACCTCCCTCTCTTCTCCCCAACACTGAAACCCTTCCCCATTTACCTCCCCATCATCCATGTCATCAATCCGTGTGAGTTAGTGGGCGCCAAGACCAAAATCAAGAGCTGAGATCACTTATCTTTCATCCAACGGCTGGGAAAGAGTCCAAGAAGCACAAGTACCTATTTTGTGAAGATTCCTCTCACAAGAGAAACACAAGAAGAGGGACCGGAGTATTTTATTTTTTTCTTAGTAGTATAAATAGAGTAGGAGGTTATTGTAGTAGGCAGGATTTATTTTAGCTAAAAAATTCGGTATGTTTTTATTAGTTGTAATTTCCGTTTAAGCAGTAGAGGTTTTATTTAGCTATTAAGGTATTTTGTAATTTCTTCTTTTATTTTAGTTGTAATTTACTTTTTATTTAATATAAGTCTATGTCGAATTAAATTATTTACAGCTCATTCACTGCTTAACTTTGCTTATTTTATTTTTAATTTGCTTATTGCTTGTTATGTGAGGCTTTTTAGATAGATAATAGTTAGATGAGTCAGCTTTTAACTTCATTAGCTCTAGAAAGCCAAAACAGCCCAGTATAGAGTATTTGGTTTATGCTTATTTCTGGGTCAATATGGTCTATTCCTGTTCATATGCCAGAAGCTGAGCTTATTTGAACTAAGCATTTTATGATTTTAATTGTGTTGTTCTGAGTTTTATGATTTTAGTTTGAGGTGGTATTTTGTTCTGAGCTTACTTTAGTGTGCCCAATTTAGTGTAAGTTTGCTCAGAAATAGATAGGAGCCTGCACTATTCTGTCCCATATAGCTGTCTTGATGGCTGATTATTAAGCTAAATATAAGCTCCAATTTATCTGAAATTTGTTAGCTGTGTTCTTGGGTTGCTCACTTTGAACTGTTTTTGATTTTGATAGTTTAGCTTTTAGGTTAGGTTAGCTTAAAAGTAGTTTAAATATACCATATCAGGCGGTTTAAGCATCTCATGTCTGCATATTCATATTGTGGTTGAGACAGCTTAATTGCAGCTTAATTTCTGATTATTTAGGGTCTGAGATCTTCTTTACTAGCTTATTTGTGAATTGCATCTGTGTTTTCTCATTTTTAGCTTTTGGAGTTAGCCTATAGTAGCTTAATCAGTTATTTGCTTTTGTACCTTGCTAGTTTTCATTTTTATACCATCTGATCAGTGGCTTATTGCTGAGTCCTAAGCTTATCTTTTAGTATAAAATTCCTTTTTCAGTTCTAAAATTTGTTTGCTTCATTTGTTAATTTGAGTTTTTAAAAGAAAACTAAAATAAAAAAAAAAATAATAACAACCAAAAACTGACCAGCCTGGGATTCGAACCCAGGTCTGTCAGCCGGCAAACCCACATCCATTCCATCTGCCCTAGCCAACTTTATCAGTTAACCTTAGCAATAGTTTTTATTTGATCTTGTTTTTCTAATCCTAGCTTATTAAACTGTTCTGCTTTTAAACTGCTTATTCAGTAGCTTTTTCCGCTCCAAACAATTTTCATAAATTAGTTATAGTGTAATTTAATTACTGAAAATTTTTCATAATTTTTATTTTTCATTTGCTATTTTTCTCTAATTAATTTAGTTTAAATAGTTTTTAATTCGTAATAAAAAAATTAAAAAGTCAAAAAAATATTTTTCTTTTTTTTTTTTTTTTTTTTTCTAAAATTTTCTTTTATAATTTAGAAGTTAGGAAAATTAATTTGATACCCGTAGGATTTAAATTTCGTAGATTTCATGTTTTAGTTTATAACGTTTACGTTTTTAATTGCGTTAATTGTTTTTAGTTGTATTTTTATTTCCTAGCCTATTTATTGTTTTACGTAGTTGTAATCCAAATCCAAAATCTCTCATTTTTATATCTCAAACACGATTCACAAACCCGATTGCACAAATTCCATTCAACTCTCATCGGGGATAACGACCCGGGTTACACATACCTCACTTGTGTTTCCTAGGAAAAATAATGACTTGATTTTAACCGATCAGTCACCAAAATGGATCAACATATATTGATGGTATTCTTATTCACTCGTTCAATCAAAAATTGTAGTTGGCTGTCATATGCAATTTTTGAGGGGGAGAAGGGTGAATAAACTACATGGTGATTAAGATCTGAGAAATGGTCATACGACTCTCCTGATTTCTGGCTATTCTTTATAGTTGCTCCATGCTCGGATGACATCAAGTGGATCTACTTCCATCTGATTGGATATTTATTCACTCAATAAAAAATGGCATTCTCATATGCAATTTTTGAGGGGGAAAGGTGTGAACAGTGAATCAACCTCATATACACTTCTTCAATCAAAAATGGCATTCTCATATGCAATTTTTGAGGGGGAGAAGTGTGAACAAGTGAGTGAACAAACAATCACTTGTTGGGCATTTAATGGTGACTACGGAGTTGATCAGGTATCAATTATTTGAGGATTGAAGTGGACTTTCTCAAAGGCGTGATCTTATTCTATCTTGAAGTCGGGGTAGGTTGGATGCATGACTTTCAAAGATAACTTGCTCGTGCTTAAGACTTAAGTTGAAGACTTGGTTTATCTAGTTACCAGCAGTCGGGGTAAATGTTTGACGACCTGGTAAACTATCACTTAAAGGAGTTACGTTGTAGTACTCAGTGTCACACGCCGATGTCGTTGTGGATAATCGCAAGATGTGTTAATGTCTCATACATTGGTTGGGTATTGTGTACTTAGAGATCTTGATGAACTCAAATAAGTACATTTTATTACTATCATTTATCCTAATTATTTGACTTGTTTTACTATATTATGTATGAGGATTGATACTTAATTGTTTACTTTTGTAATTCTCAGTTGAAAACAAGCATTTGGTGAAACTTGGCGATTTTGGACTGAAAATGGAGCAAAACATGCAAGAAGTTAAGAGTCTACTGAAATGGACAAGATCAAGACTATTCTGCTCCAGATGCGCCGCATCTCACTTATGACATGCGCCGCATCGCTATCAAGATCTCACCAGATACGATCCAAGATACAAGAGGACATGCGCCGTATCCAAAGATAAAGATACGCCGCATCTTCTGGCGGTGTACGAATATTCCTGAATATTATAATCTTGGACCCCACGCGAAGTTAAGTACATGCGCCGCATCTACTTAATAGTTGCGCCACAACTTACCCTCAGACAGAAACTATAAATACCCCAAGACCAGACGAATTCGATGTGCAATATATTAGTTCCGAAGACCGAAGACCAGAAACCTAGGACGAATTCAGTCAAGGAAGCAGCGCAAGACACACCCAAATCAAAGATACAAGAGCTGTAAGAAGGTGCTGCATATGTTTAATTCATTAAGTAGTTTTGTTTTATTGTGTTAGTAAACTTTAATTCATCAAGATTGGTGGCTTGTGTAACGTGACAACGGAAAGGTTGCACTCCCTTAAAACTACTTTCTCATTAATTAAAGTTTATATGTTGATGTCATTGGTGACTTTTATTAGTGCATTGATAACCTCTGTGTCTAGCTGAGCGTTGATCGGGTCGCCATGCCTCTGCCCTCGCCTGTTTATTAGATGCCTATGTATTCTATGGTCTGTAGAAAAGTAGGAGAAAGATAAACGGGATAGTCATAAGTAATCATTAAGGGTTTACTCGCCGATAAGATTAGAACCAACGAGAAAGGACTTAATCTCGGTGCGTTGCATCGAACTATACACTTCATATAACACTAGCAATAAAACAAGTGACAAACTACTTATCATAAGGACAGCCCTCTTATTGTCTCGAGTATTTATCTGTGTACGTGTGTGCTACTTGCTGATTCGTGCCTATTGGTTTAGTTTATTATTTAATTGCAACAAAATCGTGCCAGTCTCTCAGGCTGAACCCCCTTGCGTTAGATTAGGTTGTATAGCTAACTTAATATATTAAAATACTGATTAGAATAACTAGATAATACGTTCCACTCTTAGTGATCGACACTCTACTTACCATTATATTCATACTGACAGGGTACACTGCTCGTTAAGTGTGTGTGTTATTGATAAGTCGGCTAAATATAAATTTAAAACTTGAGTAGGCATTAAAACTGCTAAACCGCAACGACACATCACGCGCATCAAGTTTTTGGAGCCGCTGCCGGGGAGTGAATTGTTATTATCTGTTAATTTGATTAGTATTTTAATTAGGTTTTTAATTTTTTTATCTAACCGCTAATTTTGTTGTGTATTAGATTAATTTGCATTCATTGTACTTTTTTGCATATTTTCTGTTTTTGTGTGTTATTTGTTTGCTTTTGTTTGTGTTTATTTTCGTGTGTTTTATTTGTTTTTATTTTTCGTATTTTTTTTTCTGCTATCGTTGTACTGAGCTAAATCGAACGATACGGCGCATCTGATTTCTCAGATACGGCGTATTGCGTTCAATTTTTTTATAAAATACAACGCGTTTAATTAATTCGATACGACGCATCTTTTCCCCAAGATACGGCGTATCTGTTTTTAATAAGAAAATTTTTTCTAAGCGATAAAGCGATACGACGCATCTTTTCCCCAAGATACGGCGTATCTGTTTTTGACAAAATTTTTTTTCTAAACGTTAACGCCATACGACGCATCTGCTTCAGCAGATACGGCATATCTATTATTTTAATTAAAAACAGTTTTCGATTAATTAAACAGATACGGCGCATCGATCTCTATCGATACGGTGTATCTTCTGAATCAAAAATCTTATATTTTGAATCGTAACGAAAATACGGCGCATTAACTTTTGTTAATACGGCGCATTTAATTTTAAATAAATACCGATTTTTGATTATTAAGATTGATACGGCGCATTCAAATTTCTAAGCGGCGTATCTATTTTCTGAATAAAGTCTGATTTAATTTTAACGATTATAAGATACGGCGTATCTAATTTTTTGGATACGGCGCATCGTCTGCAGATATCAGTAACTTTACTTTTTCGTATTCCGTTTTCGTTGTTAATTTTCTGATATATTACTTTCTTGAGCATACCCTACTGATGCTTTTGTGTTGATTTCAGGAAGTGCATGACCAGGAGTTCGACTAAGAACTTGATTCAACCTTTCGAAGATCCTGAACGAGCCCTACATTCGCTTAAAAGGCTTTTCAACACAAGAAGCTTTGATCTTTCAAGTTCACTCGAGCTTGATTACTTTTCTGAAGAAAAAGAGGAAGTTGAAACAGAAACAATGGGCGAAAACACTACTATGGAGGAATACATGAACAGTACCCGTGCTGATTACACTTCAGGAGTTGCTAGACCAAAGTTTGATGATAAGTCAAAATTTGAGTTGAAGGGTCAGTTTCTCAAAGAGCTCAGAGAGAATGCTTTCAGTGGGACAGAACATGAGGATGCTAATGAGCATGTTGAAAAGGTCCTGGAGATTGCAGATTTGTTTACTTCAGAAGGAGTCACTGACGATCAACTCATGCTTAGAATCTTTCCAATCTCACTAAAAGGAGCTGCTAACAAGTGGCTAAGGAATGAACCTGCTAGTTCAATCACTACATGGGAAGGATTGAAAAGCAAGTTCCTGAAGAGATATTGTCCGCCTGCTAGGACTGCTAAAAAAATGGAGGCTATCAACAGTTTCAAGCAAGAGCCTGATGAAACTCTTTATCAAGCTTGGGAACGATTTAAAGATTTATTAATAAAATGTCCTCAACACTATCTAACCCCTATGCAGAGATAATATTGTTTTATCAAGGATTGGACGTGCCTACTAGACAAATCTTGGATGCTAAGGGAGCTGTGCCTCAAATGAGTGCAACCAATGCCAGGAAAGCAATCCAAGACGCTGTTGATCATTCTCAAAAATGGCACGATGGGACCTCTACTAGATCTAAGAGCAGCACTAATTTTGACGGGATTGCTGCTATTCAAGCTCAATTGGATAAAATTAGTAGAGAGATGAAGAAGCGTGATGAAAGAGTGTATGCTGCCCAAGTTGGATGTGAAAAGTGCGAAGGACCTCACTACACTGAAGATTGCCCGAATAAGAATGAAAGTGAGACGTTTGAAGAAGCATATTACACCCAATTTGGACAACCATTCCGACCTTCAGGAAGATTTAGGGAAGCTACCCCGGGATTCTATCAAAAGAACAACTTCAATCCCGCTTATCAAGAGAGGAGGCAGACTTTAGATGACACTCTAAAACAAATTATGGCCGATGCTGCTAAAAGACATGAAGAGAATACTGCTATGATCAAAGAAATCCGAGCTTCAACGGACACTACTACAAGAAATCAAGGAGCTTCGATCAAAGCATTGGAACAACAAATTGGTCAAATGAGAAAAGTTCTTCAAGAAAGGGGATACGGAAGTTTACCGAGCTCAACTGAAACCAACCCAAGAGATCATGTCAAGGCCATAAGCACAACTAAAGAAGTCACTCCTTACTTGCCTAGAAGATCGATGAATGGTAATGATGGTGCAAGACCCGAATTTTTCTTTAATTCTTCAATCAGTTTAAGAAGACTACTAAAAGAAAAGACAAAGATTGAGGAAGAGATCAAGGCTACAATGAAAGAAGGGAGCTCTGCAACCGATTTAAATGCCTTGCCTCATAAAGAAAAAGACCCAGGAAGTTTTACTCTACCTTGTTCAATTAATGATATATCTTTCAATAATGTGTTAGCTGACTTAGGAGCTAGTGTTAGTGTTATGCCTCTTAAGACATTCACTACCCTAGGACTAGGAAAATTAGCACCAACTAAGTTACTTATTGAATTGGCTGATAAAACGGTAAAACGACCTGAAGGGATTGCTAATAATGTGCTAGTTAAGATTGAGAAGTTTATTTTCCCTGTAGACTTTGTTATATTAGATATGCCCGAGGATGTTAAGGTTCCTTTAATCCTTGGTCGACCTTTCTTGTCTACTGCCCATGCTAAGATTGATGTGTTTAAAAGAAAAATCTCATTAAGGGTAGGGAATAATAAACTGGTCTATAAGTGCCAAGATCCTGTTAAAAGCATAATTAGAGGTGTTTACATGCTAGGATTAAGAGAGCGTATGGACCTAGATCTTGAAGCCAGACTTATGGGAGAAACATTAATTCAAAACAACTCAACTAATCCTAATCATGAGAACTTTGAGGAATTTATTGACCTTAATGTACCTACCGAACTTAGACGCGATGTTGTTAATGATTCTGATGATGAGTGGTATGATTGCGTAGTAATTAACAAACGTAGGAGAATAGTTGAGAAAATAAATTTGAATAATGATGTGTTTATTGAACTACCACCCCACCTTGCTTATTTATGCCTATGTGGTAATAAAAATTTCCCGTCTATCATTTTGTCATCTCTGCCCGAAAGGGACAGAACTTTGTTTATACAGATACTGAAGAAGAACGGCGTGGAAATTAAGGACGAGCAAGGAGTGTTCAATATTACTGAATTGGCAATGAGGGAGCGCGATGTTTCCGACTCCTTCAATGATCGATACTAAAGAGCTGAACGTGAGTCTAACTTTAAGACTCTGGAATAAAGGCAAGTGCTTATCGGGAGATAACCCGGATTTATCTTTTAATTTTCTGTTTATGTGTCGAGTCAGTCAGGCCGCCGAGGATACGGCGCATCTCAATTCTGAGATGCGACGCATCTCCTGCAATGGTCATATCTTATCTTTATTTTTCTGCATTTTTTATTTTTAAATTTAAAACTTTTTATCAGTTTATTTTAATGCGGCGCATCCCTGGTTAAGGATGCGGCGCATCTTTTATTCTGATCCGTATTTATTCCAGGCTCGATACGGCGTATCTTCTTCCATAAGATACGGCGCATCGACTGACCTGATGATTTTCATTTTTAATTTTTATGTTTTATTTTTCCTAACTACTAATGTATTATGCAAGTTTGAACCTTTCTTACCTTAGGTGTGTTTTGAAGCCTTGGTGGTATTATAGATTCCTGCATTTCCTGTGGATGCATCTAATATGAAGCTTAAACGTTCTAATCCACAAGAAAGATGATTTTTGCTCTAATACAAATGGAGGATCATACCGAGCAAATCTCAGGGGAGTTTTTCTGTTCTAATTCTTTTATTTTCCAGTTTTTAACCTTTTATACAAACAACGAGGACGTTGTTTAACTTAAGTGGGGGGATTGGAGAATTAGAACACTTAACACTTACTTGTCCTAAACTTTTCAAAATATGCTTAATATATCAAGATTTAAAATTTTTTAGCATGTTTTTGTTCAAAGTCTAAGTTGCATAGCTGCACACATGACGTCATTTTCAAAAATTGTGATTTTTCAAAATTCACAAATCTATGAGTGTGCCGGTGACTTGTAAACTTTAGAACTTGGCTTGTATACTATTCGAGACCACCATAATAAGTATTATTGATATAATTGGAATGACTTGTCTAAATTGGTAAATTTCTAGGATTACACCTAAATAGCCTATTATATGTTATGTGTTATTATCTAACTACACTGGTTAGTTAACCCCCGTATAAACCCTTTGCTACTCTCATTTTTAGAGTAAGATACCCCTAGAAAAACACTCAGAGCCATTCGTTTCGTTTCTTACACATATGTTTAAAATGTTTCGTTACACCCTTACACCTTAGCCTACCCTGTAGATTAAAATCCGTGGTTGGTTAATTGCTATAGGCAAAGTGTGTTTCCTTACATTACCTGTGTTCGCGTGCGTAATTCATTATCTATGGTTAGGTCGGGAAATTGCACAATGCAATTGGAGTGAAAGTAAATATTGTATATCTTTGAGTTTATTTTTCGTGTGTTTACTACTTTTACTATTACCGTTATTTCTGAAGTTATGAAAAGTATGGAAAAATTATCCAGAATTATCATTATAGTGATTTGGTGAAATTTTACACATCTATGTATATGTTGATGTCAAAAAAAAAAAAAAAAAAAAAAAAAAAAAAAAAAAAAAAAAAAAAAAAAAATCGAAAAAATGAGAAAAGAAAAAGAAAAAAAAGTTGGAAGAATGATAAACCAACGATGTAAAGTTATGTAAGTGGTCGATATCACCACTAGTTGTTGTATATTATATCTATGGATTGAATGGGAGTTGGCAGTTATGGGAACGTCAACTAAGGTTTATTCTTTGATTAAGATCTTGTTGAGTATAATTCGTGTCTACCTAAAGCGTGTGTTTCAAGTGTTAAAGCGTGAATTATTCAATGATATTAGTCTTATTTATGGGATGGTTGGGATAGTGATTAACCACACTTAGGATTTTAATTTATTTGTTTTGTTTATTTTTTATTTTACACCAATTTATATCCCAAATATTATCCATGCCCTGTATTATTCTTTATCTAACCAAACCTTTGATTTATTGAGATTAGGGATTTGAGCAATCTTAAGTATCGTAGTCGTGGATTCGGCTATGTATTTATGATTTTGTCGCCCTTTTTGATATATTATTATTGGTGAAGTTTGGACCTATCTTTAGCCTATTCGAGTTAAGGATTTGAGCAATTGCAAGTATCGTGTTCGTGGATTCGATCATGTATTTGTGATTTTGTCGCCTTTTCTGGAATTTGAGATCGATAGAGATTAAGAATGATTAACCATTAAGCCTAAAAATCCTTTTTACCGCTTTAGACTTGTTATTCCTTGGCTTTAGTGGTGGAGATGTTTATACTTGCCAAGCTTATGATAGAATATTCGTCGCGACTGGACAGTTAAACGATTAGATTTGCTTTTATCGAAATATTTTATTCTACTTCTAATTCGTTAAGTGTTTAGTTGTGTGATTATGACAAAAACGAATACATGCTTAAATATAAAAATAAATCCTAATATCCTTTAGGATACATTTTCATAAGATTAATTCTAAGGTTTACTTGGGGACAAGTAAAGTTCAAGTGGGGGGATATTTGATGAACTCAAATAAGTACATTTTATTACTATCATTTATCCTAATTATTTGACTTGTTTTACTATATTATGTATGAGGATTGATACTTAATCGTTTACTTTTGTAATTCTCAGTTGAAAACAAGCATTTGGTGAAACTTGGCGATTTTGGACTGAAAATGGAGCAAAACATGCAAGAAGTTAAGAGTCTACTGAAATGGACAAGATCAAGACTATTCTGCTCCAGATGCGCCGCATCTCACTTATGACATGCGCCACATCGCTATCAAGATCTCACCAGATACGATCCAAGATACAAGAGGACGTGCGCCGTATCCAAAGATAAAGATAGGCCGCATCTTCTGGCGGTGTACGAATATTCCTGAATATTATAATCTTGGACCCCACGCGAAGTTAAGTACATGCGCCGCATCTACTTAATAGATGCGCCGCATCTTACCCTCAGACAGAAACTATAAATACCCCAAGACCAGACGAATTCGATGTGCAATATATTAGTTCCGAAGACCGAAGACCAGAAACCTAGGACGAATTCAGTCAAGGAAGCAGCACAAGACACACCCAAATCAAAGATACAAGAGCTGTAAGAAGGTGCTGCATATGTTTAATTCATTAAGTAGTTTTGTTTTATTGTGTTAGTAAACTTTAATTCATCAAGATTGGTGGCTTGTGTAACGTGACAACGGAAAGGTTGCACTCCCTTAAAACTACTTTCTCATTAATTAAAGTTTATATGTTGATGTCATTGGTGACTTTTATTAGTGCATTGATAACCTCTGTGTCTAGCTGAGCGTTGATCGGGTCGCCATGCCTCTGCCCTCGCCTGTTTATTAGATGCCTATGTATTCTATGGTCTGTAGAAAAGTAGGAGAAAGATAAACAGGATAGTCATAAGTAATCATTAAGGGTTTACTCGCCGATAAGATTAGAACCAACGAGAAAGGACTTAATCTCGGTGCGTTGCATCGAACTATACACTTCATATAACACTAGCAATAAAACAAGTGACAAACTACTTATCATAAGGACAGCCCTCTTATTGTCTCGAGTATTTATCTGTGTACGTGTGTGCGACTTGCTGATTCGTGCCTATTGGTTTAGTTTATTATTTAACTGCAACAAAATCGTGCCAGTCTCTCAGGCTGAACCCCCTTGCGTTAGATTAGGTTGTATAGCTAACTTAATATATTAAAATACTGATTAGAATAACTAGATAATACGTTCCACTCTTAGTGATCGACACTCTACTTACCATTATATTCATACTGACCGGGTACACTACTCGTTAAGTGTGTGTGTTATTGATAAGTCGGCTAAATATAAATTTAAAACTTGAGTAGGCATTAAAACTGCTAAACCGCAACGACACATCACGCGCATCAGATCTTCTTGGAGCATTAATTCTCTACACCGTTCTTCCTACTTTAGTGCAAGTTTAAGTCACAAGAATGGGGATTCTTCTTCAGTGTTAAGTTTGGTATATCAGGCTTGCTCCATCAGTTATCATATCAAGTTGCCTACTTGAGGGTTGGTAAAGATAGTCAGAGACAGTTTCGGTAGCGGTTGATTCTCACTTGAGCCAATTTTGTTATTCTCACAAGATGTCAAGTATAGGTGCATAATATATGTTGCTGATTCTGAGGTATCAAAACCAGCAAGGGGGAAGGAGATATACATCGGAATGCACAACGAGTATACGTGATGAACTTAATACTTCTTCTTAATTGAAGATACTCCGGGAAGACAAATGTCATAACCGCAGAGATAATCAGTGTTTTAACTCTTTCCTTTGGTGTATCATTCCAACTACGTGGGGGAAGAGAAAGTCAGTTTCTGATGTTAAAAGAGGTACACAATTGTATGATGGTTCCTATGGTTAGTCGGTATCCTACTGAAGGAAATGTTTATGGTACTGTCTTGATGCTATCATGTCGACTACATACGGGATAAATTGCTTACACTCGGGACTTAGTTGAACTTGGTGTAACAACTCTCATCTGCGATTTCCTGAAGGGAGAAAAGGGGATTTTCGGGTCTTAATTGATCTTGATGATGCGTTTTTGACTTCATTTATGGGATTGAGTGTGTACTTAGGGTTCTTGAGCTTCATATAACGAGACTGACTGCATCACTTCAACTACTTGGGGGAAGCGGTCTTTGGATACTGTTGGTATGCGTTTCTTCAGTCTCCAGTGGGAAGTAATGTGAGAAGTACTATTTAAGTGTGAGATGATACTCTACTGAGTTATTTGATGACCCCCCGATCGGAGAATCTCGACGGTTATTCTTAAAAGGAGCAGCAATATTTAATGGGGTTTGCTATGGTTTTCGCTGTACACTTACCTTTCGTAAGCTTGAAAGAGAGCTTTGAAACTGCTCAAAAGGAAGATTGTCGGTTTGGGGGGAAGCTATCAAAGATTCACATTGAGAAGGCTCAAGCGAAGACGATTATTTTGGAGCCTTGAAAGCTTTGGTGGTGAAAGTTTAAGAGATGTTGACATCAGATTTCTACCACATGCTGAACGTATCCTCATTTTGGTATTCATGTCATCATCGTCTTAAACTGAGTAACATATTTTGTACATATCTTATACCAAAATGTATATAGAAAATATAAAACCAACTAATTGTAAATAGAGAAACTTAAAAACAAAAAACCAGAAAAATCATAAAAATTAAAAAATAGAAAATACCAAAAATAGTTTCATCTAGGCATGTCTTCTGTTTATCGATAACATTTATGGTCTTAGAAAAGTCATTCCATAATGACACAGGACTTTAAATGAAGCTCGAGCAGAAGTTAAAATGGATTGTTAAAACATGTCTGATGGCTTGCAGTTACTTCATACTGCAACCCGCGCTGTACAATGGGGAAAGCATGTCGCCAAAAAGACAGCTGTTCCTCCAACCGGGTGATGTTCACCTGGGCATGGATTACTTTATATCCATGTTTCCTCGATTTGATGTACGGTTCAGTGCATCAATTCGTGTATAAGAAGAGAAGTCTTCTTTACATCAAACTCTTTATCTTCTATGATTCTTCAATAGAGTTTTGATGTTTCACAAGGTGGTAACTGGACTTAAATTTCACAAATACTCGTCGTTCAATTGAATGACTACAGCTCTTTAAATAGAAAACGGGTCATTAATTGAGGGGGAGAATATTTGTTCAAATTTCTGACACCTTGCCAAATTTGTGCAACATCAGCAGTGACACTCTCTCGTGGTTTAAGGGGGAGCATGGTATGCTCCATAATCAGAACACAGTATAATCTGACCACATTTTCTCCCAAATTTTCTAAACCTATTTAAATCAATTGGGATCACAAATCTCAAATGGTTTGAAATTTTTGATCGGGGGAGAGAATGTGATTTAAATATGAAAATCTAATAAAATGTGATCTTTTGAAACTCAACTGTAGGCTCTCCCATATGTGCCAAACCTTTTCGTATATCGATGCACATATTAAGGGGGAGCAAATGATTTGTGATGGCAAGTGTGAAAGAGTACCAAAGACCGACCATTTTACTTTATGTATTGGAGTTATAAGGATGGTAAGGTTAGGTATTAGTTCCCATGATCCAGCCAGAACCGGAGGGATCTACCCAGGGACAATCCACTAGTTAGTGTAGAAGTCCTTAGGTATGATTACAAAAAAGGAGATAAAGTGAATAAGGGAAGAGTGCCGACTGAGATGGAGCTAGTGCTGGAACAAACCCAACAAGGTGCTAGTAATGAAGTCTCGGTAAGCGCTGAAGGGGTTGAAGAATAAAAAAGAAATGTAAAGATAAAGGGTGAAAAGAAAGAAGCCCTCCTTACATCTTAGGCAGTAACCGGGTCAATACATATGCTGTCAGAATCACGTAGTTGATTACTGACATTGAAGAAAAAGGATCATGGACCCAGTGATACGCTGCACAACCCTCCCTAGCCACTCAAGGTCCCTCAAAGGACTCTTGTTTCAATTGTCACGGAGATCAATACATTGCTATCGTCTCTCTCACTCCGAGTTAGATGATATTGAAAAGGTGGCAGTCCTCTCCAGCCTCCGATAACTAAATCAAAATGCACTATTGAGTCTAGAGCCAAGAGATCATCCATTAATCTCATTAGGACACATTTCCAATATGCTTGTTGTTTCATACACCGTGAAAAGCAAGAAAATATATATGAAGAGTCCTACGCATTATCCTTGTGGTATTGCCAGAACATCCGAGTGATACGTAAAGTATTCATAATGAAGATGGAAATCCTTCTAGAGCCAACATCAAACAAGCTCTTGGTGGGTGACATGTGAGATCCTTCACGGATAATGCTTGTGACAACTGGAAAGAAACGATGGGGCGATTCAAATTTGAATCAAACTTGTTCCAGGAAATGGATTGACGGATACTTTTGGAAAACCTTTCAATGTGCTCACCAACAAAGTTTCGAGCACATTGATTGTGATAATTTTCAAACAAAAGTATTTATGACAGAAATGTGATTTAATGTGTAAAACCCTTGTCGTGTTACATAAAAATTCTTTATCTAAGTAACACGCGAGTGATTTTTCTAATCAATTTCTCATCAATCAGTGGGTATTCAATTCACGGATTCACTCAACCGTGTTGTCTGCTTTGAGACGTTCTGGTATGAGAACATGCTTGTAAGACAAGTCCAATGTTAGTTCATTGAATGAGTCTTTACAACAAGCTGGAAATTCCTGTCAAGGAGAATTCTCTTTAAAGGGAATTCTACCTGATCACAGGTCGGTCCTCACGGTACCGAAGGTTAATCCAACCACACCGAACGAATGACAAAGCCATATTCGTTCTCCAACTTTATTGCTAACTGTTTTATTTCAGATTCATATAAAGATGGCGATGGTGGTTCCTGATTCCAGCAGAGACGTGTCAATCCACTCTCCATGCTCACACTTCCAATTCATTATCAAAGACATCATGATAGTTGAAAGACCTACAACATCGCTTCTGCAACTCTGATGAAATCTATCATGATCCAGAAAAAGTGTGAGCATGCGAGTCCAATAGTCACAACAAATCACATGGAGGCATTACTACAATGGATGAGCTCAGAGATTTATGGTGGTCGATGATCTCAAAGAAGGCTCTAAGATCACAACTTCCCATAAAACGAGAAAGCAAGATGACTTGAAGTAATATGATGGATGATGAAGTCAAAGAATACACAGAGATCATCCAAAACAAAAACAGTCATCGCAAGTTCACTGTTGAAGGCAGGAAGATTTTTAAAGTTGAAGAATCAAGGTCTACGAGCTATGAAGTAAAGATTCATGGATGGAGTGCTTGAAGTCTGAACATTGTTTCCGGGGTGACCTCCCTTAGGGGGAGATTGTTAGGAATATAAATATTCAGTTAAAGACTCGGTCACCCCGAGCACTCCTTTGTATTAAATAGCTCGTAGTATTACTAGTAATATTAATAGTAGATTAGTTATTATTATTATTGTGGAGTGGGTAGGGTCTTTACCCACTGTCAGCTTGCTCCACAGCCCACTAGGGGCATAATATTTAGTCAAGTCGTGTAGTATATAAACCCCTCTCCACATGTGGAGAGGGTTGGACCTTTCATTCTTTTAATCATACAACTCACTTTCTCTCCCTACAAAGGCTCCCAACCTTCTACTTCTCTCTCTAACTTATACTCTATTCGATCCATAATCTTGTCCCAAACTTGTGTTTCTTTGTTAGTGAATATACTACACCTTGTTCTGTTTATCACAAATTTTTTATACACTAAAAAGGTTATACTTTAGCTCTGGTACAAAATACACATTCTCAAAGTCTAGATTACCAGTTTTAATTACACCTTTACCAGTAATCTTACCACCAACTCCACCTCCAAAGATAACAGGTCCACCATCCAAAGCCACAAAGTCTGAAAGGTATGACATGTTACCAGTCATGTGCCTAGACCATCCACTGTCTGAGTATCCTCTATCTTCTCCATCATTTATAGGATGTTCCTGCACACAAAATAAGGGGGTTAATTCCTTTTGGGGACCCAAGCCATCACTGACTTGGATCTGCCTTGTGCATCAATATAAGAATATTTGTTGAAAGTCATTGATGCACCATTGGGTTTGGTAGGTTTCCTCACCCAACGTGCTGAGGCCTTCACAGCATTGCCCCATTGACCCTTAATACTCATATGCCTAGCAGTAGGAATTGCTGGCCTAGCAGTTGGAACTGCTGGCCTAGCAGTTGAAACTGCTGGTTTAACTTTAGGCACCCATTTTTATTACTCAAAGATGTTTTCTTATAAAAGGGCCTTTTAACTGTTTGTACATGTTTTGAAAGTGGTTTTGCACTAGTAACAGTTTGTTTGTTATTAAACCATTTGTTTGGTCTAGCAGTTGAAAATGCTTTAATGCCAGACCTCAACATAACTGCTCTGGGTGTCATCTTATGATTTTCATTAGGGTTAGTCAATCTAGTTGGAGTGTTTTGAGTTACCCTAGCATTTTTGTTCCTATTCACCCTTGAATTCCCAAAAATCCTCTTTTTCCATGGGTTTAAGTCACAATAAGCAGCCAAATGGTCAAAATTTCCACATACAAAACATACTTTGTTTTGCATGACAAACTCATCACCTAATTGTTGAGATTTTAAACCATTCCTGTTCCTCTGGTTACCCCTAGGAACTGAAGATCTATGTGTAGTCCTATACATCTCAGCATACTTAACATTTTTCCTAACTGGTTTTATGTTTTCAGTTTTAACCACCTTAGGAGCATGTTTAACTTCTACCTTAACAACATCAGGTTTAGCCTTAACCTGATCATCCTCATCATCAGATGTCCAATCCTCTATGGTTGGTGCATCTGAGTTCCTACCAGAGGACACCATATCCTCAGAAAGTGATTTATCACTTGCACTAACATAAGAATCCTCAGCCTTAACAAATTTAACAGGATTCTCACTTATTTTAGCACCATACCCAGGAAACTCAATGTCCTTAAACTCTTCTAAACCTGTATGAGCTAAATCAATTCCTGGAGGGACAAACATTCCTCTATTTGGGGGAGCAACAGACTTGTAACCTAAAGCAGATGTAGCTTTATGAACTACTTGACTCTCTATAATTCTTTGAACCCCTTTGGATGTATACTCAAGAACACTTAACTTTATATTTTCTTTTTCTTTCTTAAGTGTCTCTAGTTCATATATAAGCCCACTCATTTTATCATCTCTCAGTTGCAAATCCCTCTTTAAAACAGCTATATCATCATTAAAGTTTGATTCATTCTTTCTATAAAAATCAAGTTGTTCTTCCAAAATAGCTAGTCCTCTTTTATGATTAGACAGACTAAAATTTACTTGATTAAATTCTACTCTGAGATCATCATACTGTTTCTTAAGAGTTTCATAATCTTTTAAAGCATGACAAGAGTTTGAACACTTTTGAACCTCATGTACCTCTGAGTCTGAGAAGGCCATTAATGCAATGTTGGCTGAATCCTCCTCCTCTTCCATAAAGCTCCAATCAAAACCTGCTCCATCCACAGCTACCATTGCTTTGGAAGAAGTATCTTCCACATTCACTGTTCTCCTTGTTCCTTACTGACTCTTGAACCCTTGACCCTTGTTATTTTGTTGTCTTGGGCTCTTACATTCCCTGGCAAAGTACCCCATCTTGTGACAATTATAGCACTCCACCTTGGACTTGTCATACCCAGCAACATCTCTTCCATTGAAGGTAATCTTGTTCCCAATCCTTTGATAATACTTCTTAGCCCTGATACTTATCAATGCCAACTGCCACTTTAAATCCATAGCTTCCAAATCATCTTCAGCAATCTAAAGAAGGTCTTCATTGAAGATTTGAGACCCACCAGATTGTTCTGACACAAATGCATATATGGTCTCATCAGTTAAGCCAGCAGTACTAGTTTTTACACTAGCAGTGCTAACTTTAGGGCTAGCAGTACCAACTGCTTCAACATCTTTAGGACTGTTATTGTTGGAAGATGATAAGAATGCTGTGTTTCCAGAACTAGAACTAGTGCTTCCTCATTTCTTCACCTTTTGTTCAACAATCTTGAGATTGTTGTACAATTCATTGAGAGTCATCTTTTCCAACTCAGGCTTGTTGCTCCAGACCACTACATAGGTGTTCCACTCAACAGGTAGACTATTGAGAAACTTCATATTGAGATCTTCTTGTGGAATCACAATTTTCAGAACAGTAAGCTGGCTGACAATCCTTTGAAGTCTATTGAAGATATGATCAAGTGATTCAGTCCTTGAGGCACTGAAGTTCTCATAACTCTGCTTAAGCAAGGTTCTTTGCGCCTTTTTGGTGGCTTCATTACCACCAAATCTCTCCACAACTGCTTCAAAGAGTATCTTAGCAGTCTCATATTGGCTAAAGTTTAACACTTGGTCATTAGGAATTGCCATGAGTAACAAATTCCTAGCCTTTTGATCATTCTTTTTCTTTATTCTTTCATCATTAGTAACAGGCTCAGTGTTAAGCTTTGTGGTCTTGGAACCATCAGCATGTGTTTCTTCAGAAGTAGTAGGTTTGAAGGAATCACCATTGATTATGATATCCCATAATGCATAGTCTTCCACCATGAAATATTGCTCAATTCTGAGCCGCCATAGATCATATTCGTTCTGTTTTAGCATGGGGAGTTTAGCAAGGATTGAGGTTTGTGGTGTCTCCATGTCCATCTTCTTGGTAGCAAGTGAGTAAATACTTTTGGATCTTCTAATTCAAAGTATCAGAAACCTGGCTCTGATACCACTTGACCGGATCTAAACAAACGCCTTGTGTTAGATAGATACTTTGAGTATATGCTGTGTAGCACACATAATTTACTACAAAGCACTTAGAAGATTTGTATGTATTGGTGTGTATGTGATTGTATGAATGTAACAATGAAAGTAAGAACACAATGTTTAACACAACGATTAGCTTCAATATACTAATACGGATGATCTACAATATCACCAGGGCTCGACAACCTTGAAGCTCTTTCTAATAATTCGTACTTAGGGATATTAGAGAGATATATGAAACCCTAATTAGGATCTCCTTTTATAGACCAAGAAGTCCTATACAAGTAAAACTATTATACGTATCAATCTAACTTAATAAGATATACATGCAATCTATATTATTACGCGTTTTTCACCTTCTGTCTTTATCTTATAGCCAGTACTAACTTCTTCTACTAGCAGTACTAACTGACTTAGTACTATTAGTGTAATCTTGAACGAATCTTCAGCAGTACACAGTGATACCTGGCAGTACTAACTGTTGGTTTAATTCCCAACAATCTTTCTTGCCTTCAATCAACATCTTTAATGGTTTGTCGTGTCGTCTTCTCTAACATACTCATACTTTTTGAAAATACTTTGAAATTCATACTTATGTCTGGCTCACTTGATACTTGGACTCGTTCTTGACTTTCTTGATTAGCTCTTGACTTTGACGTAACTCTTTGTCTTAAACTTGATCTTTTTTGTCTTGAACGTTCTTCACTTGAGCTTGTTGAAGATGAACCTCATAAGTATGAGTATGTGGAGGTGAAGATGTTGATGTATGTGATGGTGTATGGTCTTTCTCCAAGGGGACTTTCATCAGTACATGCATAAATATCGTTAGTTGAAATCACCAATCAACCATGGTAAAATTTTCTTAGAGAATAGATCACTACGATTGTTTTACTGATGAATGTCTTGATTCCGTTCACCTTGGCCGGGCACATCAGCCGTCCGAATCCCGTTGAGGGATAGTTATCAATACTTTGGATAAAATCCTAGTAAAGACCAACGTCTTAAGGACTCGATTCATGAAAGGAATCTCCTTGGCGGGATTTCCAGCACTTACAGGCTCAGACTTTGAGAGAATTAACAGCATAGTGTGAAAACCCTCTCTAATCCTTACAAAGGCTGTTCCTGAATTGGATACCCTCAAGAAAGCTTATATAGATATACTGAAGTATACCCACAATTCAGGTGAGCCAATGAAGTATACCGAAGTATCACTCCACGACTGTAGACCATTTGAAATAGGTAACCATCATGATAGATAAGGCAAGATCCGTAGATCTCATAAAAGACTCATATACAACTTGTGTCCTTTTTGGCGAACACAAGTGTATGTTATGTAAGTGTATCCTAAGAGATATTTTAATGAATCTCATTGCTCTAGACTCGATTACGTGTGTTTTATTTTTGGTAGTCAGAGGCATGGAGCAGACTGCCACCTTTTCAATATCAGCACATCTCGAAGTGAGAGGCCGGTAGATTTTGCAAGGTTCTACGTGAGAAATGAAAAAATATATTTTAAGAGATACTTGAGTGGCTAGGAGGGGTTGTGCAGCGCGTCACTGGGTCCATGACGTCTTGTCTTCAATACCGGTATCATCTTAGTGATAACTGATAGCAGATGTATTGACCCAGTTTCTGCCCTAAGTTTATTGGAGGGCTATTTCTTTTCACCATTTTCACAAACTCTTCTTTTTAATTCTTCAACCCCTTCTTTATCCTTTCATCACTTTACTCCTTTTTTCATTCATACCTAAGGACTTCTAATTCTAATCTATTGGAATTGTCTATGGGTAGATCCCTCCAGCTCTGGCGGATCATTGGACATAAACCTAACCATAATCACCTTATTACTCCATGATTATCCTAGGTTTGTTCATATCCTTAAAACCTTTTGTGAAAATCTCTCAAGGTATTTACGATTATAAAACACATTTTTGTTAACACTTTGAGGGTTTGTTTTTTTAGAAATACTCCCCCTTCACAAGTGCTTATATGTTTTTAAGAAAAATTTGCACATGTTGGGTAGAGTTCGCACTTTTGAATTGATCGATTTTCAGTGAACATGACCGATTCGAGACACGCTTACATCACTAGTTAGACTAGCTTGAAATTATTACCCGTCCTGGTTAAGTTCAAAGAAAGTCTCTCGAGACGGTACACTCTACTTAGACAAGTCCTATTCGAGACACGCTTACATCACTAGTTAGACTAGCTTGAAATTATTACCCATCTAGGACAAGTCTTTTCGATTACTGACAATTAAGCTTCGTCAATTCGATGGTTATATCTGAGTCGAGCTCTTTTGAGATTCTACAATGATCTTTAAACATTTTTATCACATTTAATCACGTCTTCTCCCCCTTAAAAATACCATATCGTGATATTTTTTATATCAACTGAGTAATAGAAAATCTTTTGGAGAGATAGACGGATTTGTTTTAGCATGAAATCGAAACATTTTGGTTTTATACTCCCCCTTAAAGAAAGCATATTTTCAAACGTAAAGTTTAAACTTCTTGAATAAGGGGTTTTAGGGAGTTATCTTTTTGAAATGCGAGTTATGTACTGAAATGTACACAAGTCTTTTTGGGAAAATGAGTTTTTGATTGAAATGTTTTTGTTTATACTCGAACTTTTTTGAAAATGATTTCGTCTATGAAAGTACGAGTCCTGATTTGAAATAATCAGACGTCATCATTTAAGTTCAGGTTTCGTACTGAAGTATACGAAAGCCATAGTGAAGAAATTTTTGAGAAACGACATGTTTTAGAAAACATTTTAGTGAACTCTCCCTGAAGCATCTGTACATGTCCGTATCATTGTTGTGTAACACCCCTTGACCACTTATACCAAAAATTTAAACTTTTTACGCGAAAACGACCTCTCAAAACTGACCTGCTGTCACTCTTTTATGAACTGACAAAAATCCATAAACATTCAGCCCTTGAGGCTATTTTAAAAAGAAAGTAGACTCAATTACCTTCAAAACGATAGGTAGTACGACCCGTGACGACTTACGGATTAAAATATATGATTTTTCAAAGTTTACCAAAATCTGCCTAAATGGAACCGAAATTCGAAACCGAAATTTGGGTTTTTATACCAAATTTCGGTTTAAACCGAAATTTAGCATAACCAAACCGAAATTTGGCCCCTTTTCACTTAAACCGACCCATGCTACCTTATATCCACACCAAACTCACTCAAAGCCATTAACATAACATACAAAATCGTTTTCACACTCAATCAACCCGAAATAGTACCTCAAAATTAGACGGGTCATGCAAATAACCCGTTTGACCCATTTACACTATAAACCACTTATACCACTTCATTTTTATACCAAACTTGACCAACTTCATTACATTAACATACCAAACATACTCCATTGACACTTGACCCGTTTACCACCCAAAATGGGTACATTTACCCTTTTGCCAAACACCCCTTTAAACATTGACCATAAACCACTTAACGCACTTGGACACACCGTTACCCACCCAAACTTTACCAAAAGCATTACATTAACATAACAAACATGTTCCAAGGGCACTTGACCCGTTTACAACCCAAAATGGGTAAGAACACGCTTAACCCAAACACCCCATTATCATTACTCAAAAACACTTAAAACACATTTTGACCCATCGTTAGACTCCTAAATCGTTATGACCTTTCTAACATAGAAATTGACACTCGACTACACTTTAAAAATCAATAAAAGACTCCCGGGGGTACAACCTTGACACTTGAGCTCGGTATTCTATACTAAGCTCCTAATTGCAATCCACCTATTAATCCGCTTCCAATTCCTTAGGCTATAGTCCAAGTCCTTACATTTCGCCGCACATAAACCTACAAAAACATTAACAACTAAAAGAATAAGCTTACGCTTAGTAAGTAAAACGATAATCACATACCATCATACTTCAATCAAACACATAAGCATCACATATATCCAAACACTTACTTAGCAACTCCACTTTCCCATTTCTTGCATAAACACCTAACATCACTTACTCTCACCACCAAATTCATCACTTAGATCATACTCATACTAGCATATAAGCACATATCAAGTCTCTTATCACTAACCACAAACATACATAACACATACATGTTAGACATCCATATAACACATGCCATCATCATTTTACTTACCTTAGCCCAAGCAAAACAATACCGAGAACATCATCATCAGCATAATCTTTCATCATCATCGTCATCATCTTCTACAATTAACCAAAACCTAACAACATAATAATCAATAACATAAACAGGGGTTAACATAACCCATTAAACACACTCATCTACCTTCCTACATCATCATATGATCATATCTTGATCATATGATGAAAACCCACTTTACCCTTAATCCACAACCTAAATAACATCAAGAACAATAATACTTACTTGTGATAGATTATAACTAGGAAGGACTATAGGCACTTGTCTTCATCTTCTTCTTCTTCATAAGACATCACATTTTTCCCTCTCTTTTTCCCTCACTAAGATCCGGCTTTTCTTATCTCAATAATGGAGGAAGACTCTAGACTAAACTAGATATATTAGTTAGGTGGAAACTTTGGCCCTTTGACATAATTAGTCCCTCAAGTCTCATTTCTTCTTATTTAACCACAACTATCTTATAACTCATATTTAACACTTGGCAATCTAGGTCCCTCTAGTTTATTCATCATCTTCCATATTACTATGTTAGTCCTACTTTGACTATTATTTTGACTACCGGGTTTGACTTTCCACATAACTTCGTTGACCAACCAATCGCATCCAACCTTAGCATATTTCATCTAGGGTGGGGCCTACTCAACACCGGGATACGGGTCTAACAATTCTACCCCCTTATTTAGATTTCGTCCCCGAAATCTGTCGTTCTATTTCTAACCACACTTATTCTCATAACTCCTCTCATTCTTAGCTCCTTAACTCTTAGTTTATTTAGTGCAACGACTTTAGTGACCTCGCAACTCTGTGCATACTATAACGCATCACATGCCCTAATCCACATTACCCCCGCTTACTTTTATACCACACAACTCTCGCTTAAATTTTACATAATACAAGACTTACTTATTATCGCCAATCATCATTCTAATCCTGCCCTATTACCGCACATCATCATTTCACTCGCTTTATCCTCTACCCTCATTCTTGACTACTCGTTACTTAAGAAACTCGTACTATTTGACTATACATAATCACACTCGACTAATACGTTCACATTCCATTACTTTCATTCATCATATTTTGTACCACACCGTAAGGCACGTTATATCATCATTACCGTTTCTCCATCCCATCATGGTTCTCCTAGTCTCCACTAAAAGCCACGGTCTAATTCAAATCCTTCTATCTTAGCCCTTATAATTTCTAACTAATTCTAAACTCCCACTTTCTACTTCTCTAACCCTACTCGTGCCGTGTCGGCAACACATAGCCCACTTGTTTATAATTCCTCATTTACATGAAGAGGCGTCCCAATCGATGTAAATCAAAAAATATAAATTCATGGTTATGTATTCCCGACATAACACCACAACTCCTAATTCCCAATCTAGCTTTTATTATTTCATTTTCAATTTATATTTCACTTGTTATTTAAACTCTTCCACTTTCTAGCTTGGATCCATTATACTTTAACATTTTCCCCGAAAGGACTTTCACACATGCCAAGGATGTAGGCAATCTTTGCCGGTGAAGGCAATACGTTTTATCCCGAAGGATCTTTAACATCTATCCCGAAGGATCATTAACATTCATTTACTTGGTCATCCCGAGGGATACCACATTTAACATTCATCCCGAAGGATCATTAACATTCATCACTTTACCACTTTCACATTTTAACATCGGATCCAAGCCATTAACATTTTACATACATTATTACATTCATATATTTTAGTGAAGTGCAAGCGCATAGAGCATATGAGCCTGCTTGTTATAATTACACACTTCTATGTGTTCTCACTCTTTATTACCTCTTGCATTCTTAGCCTTCATTAATCATCTTCACATTCTTACATTACATTTTACCCCACTCAACTCATTTACATCTAGACTTTGCACATTTTATCAACCGTAACTCATGCATTCATTATAGTGATTACAGCTAATCGCCTTAGCCGTAATATGATTATTTCATGGCAATACCTTAACCTCATATACACCCATCTCATTATAACTACTAGTACTTAAGAAATTTCGCTCTATTTCATCATTTACTCAACCCCTATGCCTTTTCTCATTTTGTAACTTTACTAAGTTCGTTACGGACTTATTATGTAATAATTTATATCATCTCTTCACTTCACACATTCAACGTTATCACACGTTCATAATCACGCTCCTAATACTTTGACTTTCCACTAACCCATCTCTAATACCTCATTATTGATTTTCATACTAAGTATAACTACTCATAAGACCATGCTTTGGTCACCACTATCACATAAGTTACACACTTTCATCATTAGTCACATTTCTTATAACCCACCACACAACTTATTATACCTATTCACCCTCGCTAACTACCATAACACACAATCACATAATCATATAATAATTACCGAGACAGCCCGAGGTGCACGGTAATCCTATCACTCACACATCAAGTCTCCCACGTCATATATCACATAAGACACATCCCTAAGTCCCCATCATACTACCCATATAGCAATCACATCATTCGTTTGAAACTCTACATTCTCATCCTATAACTCACAAACTATTTGCTCGCCTATCTCAAACAAAACTTAACGCGTCTACAAGTGGTTTAAGACTAGGCAACCTAAAGGAAACCTAATTCACTTAAACCTGGCTTTGATACCAAGTTGTAACACCCCTTGACCACTTATACCAAAAATTTGAACTTTTTACGCGAAAACGACCTCTCAAAACTGACCTGCTGTCACTCTTTTACGAACTGACAAAAATCCATAAACATTCAGCCTTTGAGGCTATTTTTAAATGAAAATAGACTCAATTACCTTCAAAACGATAGGTGGTACGACCCGTGATGACTTACGGATTAAAAGATATGATTTTTCAAAGTTTACCAAAATCTGCCCAAATGGAACCGAAATTCGAAACCGAAATTTGGGTTTTTATACCAAATTTCGGTTTAAACCGAAATTTAGCATAACCAAACCGAAATTTGGCCCTTTTTCACTTAAACCGACCCATGCTACCTTATATCCACACCAAACTCACTCAAAGCCATTAACATAACATACAAAATCGTTTTCACACTCAATCAACCCGAAATAGTACCTCAAAATTAGACGGGTCATGCAAATAACCCGTTTGACCCATTTACACTATAAACCACTTATACCACTTCATTTTTATACCAAACTTGACCAACTTCATTACATTAACATACCAAACATACTCCATTGACTCTTGACCCGTTTACCACCTAAAATGGGTACATTTACCCTTTTGCCAAACACCCCCCTTAAACATTGACCATAAACCACTTAACGCACTTGGACACACCGTTACCCACCCAAACTTTACCAAAAGCATTACATTAACATAACAAACATGTTCCAAGGGCACTTGACCCGTTTTCAACCCAAAATGGGTACGAACATGCTTAACCCAAACACCCCATTATCATTACTCAAAAACACTTAAAACACATTTTGACCCATCGTTAGACTTCCAAATCGTTATGACCTTTCTAACATACAAATTGAAACTCGACTACACTTTACAAATCAATAAAAGACTCTCGGGGGTACAACCTTGACACTTGAGCTCGGTATTCTATACTAAGCTCCTAATTGCAATCCACCTATTAATCCGCTTCCAATTCCTTAGGCTATAGTCCAAGTCCTTACATTTCGCCGCACATAAACCTACAAAAACATTAACAACTAAAAGAATAAGCTTACGCTTAGTAAGTAAAACGATAATCACATACCATCATACTTCAATCAAACACATAAGCATCACATATATCTAAACACTTACTTAGCAACTCCACTTTCCCATTTCTTGCATAAACACCTAACATCACTTACTCTCACCACCAAATTCATCACTTAGATCATACTCATACTAGCATATAAGCACATATCAAGTCTCTTATCACTAACCACAAACATACATAACACATACATGTTAGACATCCATATAACACAAGCCATCATCATTTTACTTACTTTAGTCCAAGCTAAACAATACCGAGAACATGATCATCATCATAATCTTCCATCATCATCATCATCATCTTCTACAATTAACCAAAACCTAACAACATAATAATCAATAACATAAACAAGGGTTAACATAACCCATTAAACACACTCATCTACCTTCCTACATCATCATATGATCATATCTTGATCATATGATGAAAACCCACTTTACCCTTAATCCACAACCTAAATAACATCAAGAACAATAATACTTACTTGTGATAGATTATAACTAGGAAGGACTATAGGCACTTGTCTTCATCTTCTTCTTCTTCATAAGACACCACATTTTTCCCTCTCTTTTTCCCTCACTAAGATCCGGCCTTTCTTATCTCAATAATGGAGGAAGACTCTAGACTAAACTAGATATATTAGTTAGGTGGAAACTTTGGCCATTTGACATAATTAGTCCCTCAAGTCTCATTTCTTCTTATTTAACCACAACTATCTTATAACTCATATTTAACACTTGGCAATCTAGGTCCCTCTAGTTTATTCATCATCTTCCATATTACTATGTTAGTCCTACTTTGATTATTATTTTGACTACCGGGTTTGACTTTCCACATAACTTCATTGACCAACCAATCGCATCCAACCTTAGCATATTTCATCTAGGGTGGGGCCTACTCAACACCGGGATACGGGTCTAACATGTTGAATGACATTTTTAGATACGTACAGAATATCGATTATACGAGAGACATGTCGTGAGAAGAATATTTCTGGAGTTTTAGATTTTATATTGTTTTTGTATTTTTGAAAGTTTTCAATGGTTTTGGCTTTTTGAAATTTTCTATTTTTGTATTTTGTTTTTGTTGGTTTTTCAAATTTTGTATTTTGTTTTTCGAAAATATTTACAGCGAAGCTTTTTGAAAGATATTTCAAGAAGATTCAAGAAGACGTTCTAGCTCCTCAGGAGTTAGGCTTCGCATGCCAATTCGTCGAACTAAATCATCAAACCTATCTTTTGGAAGGGCTTTAGTAAATAGATCGGCGAGTTGGTAATTTGTCTTCACGAAAAATAATTCAACAGTACCCTCTTCTACATGTTCTTTGATGAAGTGATAGCGGACTCTAATATGCTTGGTCTTCGAGTGTGGTACTGGATTGCACGAGATGGCTATGGCACTTTTCGAGTAACAATACAAAGGTATTCTATCGAAAGTAACGCCATAATCTGTGAGTTGTGTCCTTATCCATAGAACTTGAGCAAAACACACAGATTGAGACGCATACTCAGCTTCTGCGGTGGATAAGGCAGTACAGTCTTGTTTCCTTGATGACCAGCCTACTAGCTTTTCACCCAAAAATTGTGCTCTACCTGATGTACTTTTTGCTGTAACTTGACACCCTGCGTGATCGGCATCTAAAAATGCTATTAGTTTAAACTCAGAATCATTCGGATACCAAAGTCCTATGTCAATGGTTCTTCGTAGGTATCGAAAGATCCGATTGACCTCTTAGAGGTGAAGTTCGGTAGGCCTTGCCTGAAACCGTGCTAATAAGCAAACAGCAAAATGAATATTGGGTCGACTAGCAGTAAGGTACATGAAAGAACCAGTCATTCTCTGATATTTCTTCGGATCGATGGGTTTCCCAAATAAAACAACACCGATTTTTGGTGAAGTGACCATTGGTGTACCAACAGAATCACAATTTTTCATACTATGTTTTTTCAAAATCTCAATTGTATATTTAGCTTGATTAATAAAAATCTCAATTGTTTTTTCAAGAATTTAAGTTCCCCCATCATAGACATTTCAAATTTGATTTTTATGATATTTTGAAAATGTTTTGAATGATTCGGATTAGTGGACCCAAAGATAATGTCGTCCACGTAAATCTGAACAATCAAAATGTCATCTTTGTATTTTCTAGTAAACAAGGTAGAATCAACAGTTCCTTTGGTGAAATTGGTTTTGATCAGGAAAGATGATAGTTCGTCATACCACGCTCTTGGAGCTTGTTTTAAACCATAAATAGCTTTCTTTATCTTGTAGACGTAGTCTGGATGTTCCTTGTCAATGAATCCTTCTGGCTGACTCACATACACTTCTTCTTTAAGAGTTTCATTCAAGAACGCAGTCTTGATGTCCGTTTGATATACAGTGATGTTTTTTTGAGCTGCATAGGCTAAGAAAATCCTGACTACTTCAATTCTTGCTACTGGCGTGAATGATTCTTCGAAATTTATCCCTTCTTCCTGTCTGAATCCTTTAGCTACGAGATGAGCTTTGTTGCGAATTACAGTAATTTCTTCATCCTTTTTGTTCTTCCATAGCCATTTGAGATCAATGATAAGTTTGTCCAGTGTACTTGGAACTAATTCCCAACTATCATGTAAAAGGTATAGAAGAATTTCTTCCTACATCTCTTCTATCCATGCATTTTCTGCCATTGCCTCCCGAATATTCTTTGGTTATTTCAAGCTTATTGAGCAAATATAAATGCACATTTTGGGGTCTGTGGCAAGTTGTCTTCTCGTCTGAACTGGTCTTGAAGGTTCACCAATAACTTTTTCAATTGGATGGTCTTTAGTCTAGTAGAGTGTAGAAGGGTACCTTGGGTTTAACGTATGTGTGTTAGATGGTTCTTGTAACCTTGAAGATGATTCAGCAGAGTCCATAGCAAACGGGTTTTCAAATACTTCTTCTTCTAACGCATCATCGTTTTGGTTATGTGTTGGTTCTTCTAGAAATGTTGTGTTTTGAATTTGCTCATCAACTCTTGGTAGAAAAATTTCAAGAATTGGAGTTTCTGGAGTAGATGTAGATGATGTTGAGGGAGTCGGTGCGTCAGCTTCGATTGTTGTAGATGCCTTTTGTGTTGATGGTGGAGGTTGATGGTTTTGAGCGGGTGCAGCGGAATGATGTTGTGATGCATTTGTCGAAGGTCCACCATAGTATTCATCAAACATTAACTCGAAGAAATTTTCCAGTTCTTGCTGTGAAGATTTTTCTGGTGTTGTTGATGGAGCTACTTGAGGTACGATGTAACACCCCCAAAATTATCGCAGCGGAAGATAGTATCACTGGGGTATTACTTCATAGCACAAAGTGCAAGTCATAGTAAACGACCTTTCAAAAGAGACATTTTAAAAGTATTTCACATTTGTTACATTAAAACCTCAGAGTTTGCAAAAGGTCCCAAAAGTTTTCATAAAACACAATGTTTTCAAAAGATCACCAATGTTTTAAATATATGTAGGATCGTGCCTGATTGCTTGAGCTTAGTTAAACCGTTTATGTAAACACAAACAGCTTCGGAGAATCTCTAAGTGTAAGACTTGTGCCTATGCAGAAACTAAACACAAGATTATAATGAAGAAAGTAACTAACAAAGGTTTGATCCTCTATGGATCGTTTATTAACTAAAGATAATGTTTTCAAATGCCTACATAAACCCTAGCTGCAGGTTTCTTTTATAGACTAAGAAACCCTAATACAGCTCATACAAACCGTGTAAAGAGATATACATGATCTCTTCTAAAAATAAATCTAAGAAACATTCTAAACATACGGGATAACTATTACTACTACCTGCAGTAATGACTACTAACAGCAGAAACAAAATAGACCTAACAGCAGGAACCAACTGCAGCAGTAATGAATAACTACCAGCAGGAACCAGCTGCACTACCAGCAGGAATGGAAATAAACTATTATTCCAAAATTCCTAACAATCCTCCCCTAAAATGGTACTTGACTAGGTTAAGTTCCAGTTTCTGGATTGAGCTTGGAACACTTGGGCCTGAGGATTGCACTTGAGCAGCAGCATCAATAAGTAACCAGCAACAACATCTTTAAAGCAAAACTTCCAGCAGCAACCTCTATATAACATCAGCAACAGGAAAGCATCTCCAATTAAACTGGTTACCATGAACTTCATTTGATCTTGACTGCTACTATGACAATGTGTACGTCAAATCACTTTAAGTTTCATACTATTCTCATCACATCCAGGTGTGTAAACTCCTGTGAGAGGTGAATCATTGAAAATAATGGATTTGATGTATCTTTACCAATAGCCATTACTACTGGAGTAGCCAATGTTTTGGTGTGTAAGACCATGGTACATTGATAACCATATGATTTTTAGTAAATCAGCAACTATAAACGGATTTGACTTGTCTTTACCTGTAGCTGTTTGCTCAGGACTAGCCAATTCTTGGTTACAGGTGAACCTTGGTGAATTAAGTACCAAATATGGTTTTCCAACTGCCTTTACCACAAGCCATATACATGTGGGCTAGCCAATTCTTTGGAAACCCCAAAGGAGTAAAATCCATGGTGAATTGAAAACCATTCAACTCTTAGTAATGAAACATCGCTGAGTTGAGAACCCTATAGTTTTGAGCAAACTATTACAGCTGTCAACGGATTTGATTATCACACCAGAGCCGTACCCTCATGGTGAGGCAACTCTTTCTTGTCTGCGAGACATGGTGAGTTGAGTACTATTTGTTGTGTGGTCAAAGACCAACACTGTACCTGCAAGGTGTTACTCAAAACCATACAAGTTAGCACACAAAATATACATAATTTTTTTTTTATTTTCTTAACTAACACACAAAAAGAAAAAAGAAAGAAATAAAGAAGAAAGAAAAATATACAACAAGAAAAATGAGCACTGGATCCCTAAGCAGCAACAAGTGGTGGACAATCACTCACAAAGCAAACCTCTTGGATCTAGCTAGCACCTGTTGAGCCAGGTCAAAATTTTTTCTATACAAGGTATGGGCCATCTCAGAGTCACTTTCAACTGTCATCCTTGTTGCCACCAACATCAACAAAACAGCAGACCTAAGTGGATAATCCTTTTCTACCAGCATAAAAATCTCCATGCCATTCTTTGTAGACACTCGATGGACACCACATGAATCAAAGAGTTTCCAAGAGACATCTTTAATCTGTGACTGAAATCTCAACATAGGCTCCCCACCATCTGGATCATAAATCCTTTTAAGCTGAACCCATAGCTCTTTATCCTTATCTTGAGTAGGATCTTGATCCTTGAATTTCTCTTTGACCAAAAACCATAGCTGATTAAGATCCTCTCTATCAAAACCTGTGAGGAGATCTTCAAATAGCTTGTATTTCTCAGATATGCCACCAACCCTCATGATTTCCCAACCCTGCATCCTTCCATCAGTGAACACTTCCCAGCCAAGGATAGGATATCTAACTTTCAAAGGCGGGATCAGTGTTTGCCCTGGAACTATTACCATCATTTGTTTAACCTGCTCATCAGTCAAAGCTTCACTAGACTTCAATCTCTTTGAAACATCAGACTCTAAGGCTGGTGATGCTCTTCTCTTGCGTTGGAGTTTATCATCTCTGATTGGAGTATTGTCCCTGGCATACGTGTCAAAGAACTTCATTTCAAGAGCAGCATATGTCCAGTCTTTCAAGTCCTTCAACTTGATAGATGTTTGACCTGTCAAATAGTGCTGCATAAACTTCACATTATCTGCTCTTGTAGGCAACATTGTCTTATAACCATACTTTTGCCTTTCTCGAATTTGATTCATCAAGTCATTCCAAGTTGTTTTCATGTTTTTCTTCAAAATGAATGCCACTAACTCCTCTGACTTGTCTTCTTTTTCTAAGTCAGGATCTTTTAGAAGCATTGCAGCATGGGCCTTGAGAATCAAGTCTGAATCCAATAAATATTGAAGTTGCTCATTAAATTCTGCAGGATTGAAATCATCAGTTCTTGTGTTACTCATAAAGTCAGCAATATCCCTGTTTAGCTCTTCAGACATCTTCCTTGCAAACTCCCCATCGTTATTGATCTGATCTCGTACAGCTTGTGCAGCAGCTAATTCCTCTTCATGTGCCTTTAGTGCTAGCTCTGCATCACGCTCTGTATTAGCAGTTTGAACTGCCTGAACATTTTGAACTTGTTCTTTTTCTAGGGGAGAGGCAAGAGCTTCCTTCACAGGAACCTTACCACTAGTATTACCTGTCTCAGCAGAAGGAATAATCTTGTCAGAAGGAAGAACAACTTGAGAAGCAACATTAACTGCAGCCAAACTACCAGCATCAACAGAAACACTGCTAGCAGCATTGACAAAGCTACCAGCAGCAACACCAGTAGACTTAAGACCAACAGAAGGTGCTTCATTACCAGAAGAAGTAGCAGCAGCAATATGAAGAGAAGAATCAGCAGTATGAGCTGCACTACTAGATACACCATCCACATCAGACTTCTTTACTAGTCTCCTTTTGTACCTCCTCCTTGTACCCATGATTGGAGACTTGGTGGAAAGTTCCAAAGTTGCATTGGCCAACAATTGAAGTGGATCCAAATTCAAAGTAGCCTGGCCCTCTTCAGAGTCAGAGAGCACAAATTTTCTTTTCTTGCTCTTTAACTGATCTTCCAAATGTTCAACTCTATCAACCAACTTATGGATTGTATCATCAAAGGTCTCTTTTGTTTCCTTCAGTTCCTTATCCAAAGCATTTACCTTGTCTCCAAGCTCCTTTTTTGTGTCCTGTAACTCATATTCCAAATATGCAATTTTCTGCTTATACCTGTCAAGTAACTTGGACATAGAAGTGAGATCAGTAGCATCCTCAGCTCCACCAGCAGGAATTCCTGAGGTGTTAGGAGCTTCATTGGATCTAGGTGGAGATACATGAAATTCTCCACCAATATGGGTGTCATCACTAAAAGGCTGCCTAGTAGGACTAGGAGATGATAGCCTGGAAGAGGAAGTAATATCAACAGAAGGCATAACTGAGGGTGTTGGTTGGTCAACATGAGGCACTACAGATGTGGTCTGGACACTAGGCTCAACTGAAACAAAAGGTTCATCTTGGTCAATAGGGTGAGGTGAGGGAACCCTGGAAGATAGTGAAAATTGGGCTACAGAAGCATTAGATGCACTTGCACCAGCACCATCTGATGCTGCAGTACCAGCAGGAATAGGTGGATTAGCATCAGCAGCATTGACTGCTGCACCACCAGCAGCATCAGCTGCACCTCCAGCAGCATTAGCTCCACCAGCAGGTTCAGCCCCACCAGGCAACATTGCTGGTAAAAGGGGCCTATGGTCTCCCACAAATTTAGTCTTCTTAGTTGCAAACAACTTAGCAGTCAACCTACCCATAATCCTAGGTAAGGGGTCAGTGGTCTGAACACCTAGAATTATTTGTAAGAACCTAGGGTACATGAGGAATTTGTTTTTAACATTGACAATATTCCCTATCATTCCCTCAAAAATGTATTTAGACCAATTGTAAACCCTCCCAGTGGACAAACAAATAAGGGCAGAGGCAATGGGACTAGCAAATTGATCCCACCCACCAGACTTAACACTAAGGCATTGCAACAAAGTGTGAATTAGAAACCTCCATTGAGGCGAAACCTTATTCTTGAAAAATGTAAAAGTACCAGCAATTGGATACCCTATTGCTTCCATTCCTTCCAGAATCTGCTGTTCAGAGAAGTTATACAGCCCATTCTCATCATTAAGCTGAAGATGAACTCGAATAGACTCCTCAGTAATAGTATGTTCTTGCCCATCAATCGTAGCAACTATCTCCTGAGGTCTTCCTACAATCGTACGAACAACAGCAGTACCCCAAAATTGTCGAACCAGAGAATCATATACCACTATTGGGAAATGAGTAATGGAATGTCGAAGAGAAGACCCTCTTAAAAAGGAAAGAATGTCATCATACCCTTCGCTTATAGGTGAAGATTCAAGATAGCCAACTTTATTGTGATCTTCTTTGTATTGAAGGGTTGCCATAGTGTTGAATCAGGGAATTAGATGTGGAAATGAGAAGAAATGCAATTGATTTGAGAGAGTGAGGTTATTTTGGGTGAGGAATTTGATATTTAGGTCGTGAATACGGTTTCCCAATTTAGCAGCTTAAATTGCATAATCTTCGCGGAACCTTTGACCAATTTGAATTTAATTTAATCTCAAAATAAATTCCTCAAATACTTCAATATCAGCAGCAATGAGGTCAACCAGAGGTAACCAGATGGTCAAACAGCGGGAATAGAGTATCTTTGATCAAAATACATTACCAGCAGCAACGGTGGGTCAACCGGCAGCAATGAGCTGGTCAACCAGCAGCAATGAGCTGCTGTTTGACTAACGTCAAATCCCCAATTAACTCCAAACCAACCCAAAATTTAATTTCATTAACCTCCCTTTAAGTCTATATAACCCCTTGAAACATCAACACAACCATATCTCATTCATCAAACCCTAATTCACAATAAATCACACATAATGAGTTCATCAAACCCCGACATTATAAACATTTCTGATTCATCCTCTGAATCTTTAGAATCATCAGAAGGATGGAAAAATTATTTTCCACCCACATATTCCACTGGCACCAGTACCAGCAGCAAAATCATAGGAAAAGCAAAAGCTGAGGAACCATCATCTCCCCCATCTGATGCTGAAGATTCTAGCTCTGATGGTGATCCCTCATCCTGGCCAAAGAGCTTGACATACTACGAAGGTGAATGGGAGACTTATCCACCAAACTGTCCCATTTCAGCTGAGCTAACAAAGATGATGGAGAAAGCTGTGTCTGCCTTCTACCAAGTCTCAGTGCCAAGGCCAAGCCAGCCATTCCCTAGATCACACCCTAGGGCAAGTCAGCCACTTCCTAGCCCAAGTCATCCATCCCCTAGGCCAAGTCAGCCATCACCTAGGCCAAGTCAGCCAATTCCTGTAGTGTTGGCCCTTGCAGCTCCAAGGATATATGGAGATAATAGTGGCAGAGGAGTGAGAAAGATGATGCCTGATTATGAAGGCAAGGGGAAAGGGAAGATGGAATAGGTGGTTGGGTTAGGGAAGGGTGCTAAGGTCTGGGTGTTTGGTTCTTGTGATTGATGTCTTTTGTCTGGTTTATTGTTTTCTGATGTTTTGAGTTGTATGCTGATATCAACTGATGTACCTTGCTACCTAATGAGTAAAGTCTTTTAAATTTTCTTGTTATTCCAGAGATTGATGACTAATTATTTGTGCTTGAATAACAACCTGCACGAGGTTAGGAAACACAAAACAAAGAATATATAGGAAAACTACATTAACTGCAAAACAAAGTTAGTGAACAAAAATAAAAAACAAAAATAGGTTACAATTACAAGCATAAGCCTCCCCTCAGGCTTATGCCTCTCCTCAAAACCAGCAAATACAACAACATGTAAAATACAATGACTACACAAAATTACTCAAGCCATTACTGACTTGTGCCTGCCAATTAAACCAAGGAGAATAAGACATTCCATCCATAAGCATTGGATCATAATAAGAAGACCAATAACCATGCTCCAAGTGAGTGTTGGTAGGTCTGTTAATGGGTCTAGCAACATTCCTTTTCCAACCAGTAGAATTGGTTCTACCAGCTGGAACAGACTTACCAGCAGGAACAGCTGCTGGTCTAAAAGGCCTACCAGCAGCAACATCTGCTGGTCTTTTGAAAGTTGCTTTAGGCACATAAGGTGGAATCTTTTCAACATTTCTCCATACTGGTCTAGATTTTTGTTTTTCAGCATACATACCCATTCTACTCTAATGATAAGTACAGTCTTTAATAAGATGAGAGTGACTACCACATACAAAGTAGGTTTTCTTTTTACCATAGTTAATTTTCACATGACTCCTTTTATTACAAACAAATTTAACAGTTTCACCATTAGGAACCAAATTCCTCTTAGTAGAGCTTAAAGAGTTGACTTTAGAAGGGGCAGTCTTGGGAGCAGGTTCAGGTGCAACTCTCAAGCATGAGTCATGAGGCTTGGGTGTAACAAAATTTTCACTTGAATCACATGAAGTAAAGTCTGTGGACTGAGAATCAGAAGACTTGTCACTTGCAAAACAAGAAACAAAGTCATCAGAGTCTGATAAGTCCTTTGACTTTTTTCCATAGGACATGTATGATTCATCTAAGTCAAGGTCAGAGAGAGAGTGGACAAGGGTAGGCATAAAAACTCCTCTTATAGGTGGAGGCACAGCACTCATTCCTCCTTCTTTTACATACTTTACAGGAATTTGGTAATTTGGCTCCTTAGGGGTAGGGTCAAATATACTTGGGTCACTAGGGTCATAAATATCATCTGGCCCAACATCATACCCCAATCCCCTCTTACACTTTACAGACTGAGTACTGTTATTTAGTTTGACTAGGTTTTTAGCTGATTCTGGCCATGCATTATGTCTAGCCAATTCAGTATCTAACTTAGTCTGTAATTCCGGATTTTCTAATTTTAGATTAGCATTTTCTTTTTCAGAATATTTAAGCTCATTAGTGGTGAATTCTAATTCTTTTTGTAGAACCTTAATTTTCTCTTCATATGCTACCTGATTGGCTTGGTACCAAGCTTTCTGCTTTTCTAAAGTTTTAACTGCACTACTATATGCTTGGACCTTAATATAGTATTCTTTGTACTTAGATTCTATGTCATCGAATTCTTTCTTAAGGATTGAGTACAATTCATGACAGCCATAAGGACAATTTTGTACCTGAGATGGAAATCCCATTAAGGCAAACTCTTCCATATCATCCTTTGCATCACCCCCCACATGAATTGTTTGATCTGTACTCTCTCCATCAGATTCATTAGGTTCAGACCAGTGTTTCATAGAATCAAACGGCAGCAAGTTTCTGATCTTCAAGGCCCACATTTCATATTTATCCTCTGATGAAGACATTGTGCGAAGGTTCAAGAGATTAGATTAAAATAAGTTTTCTTCTTTAACAGAGATCCTCACCAGGCTCTGATACCACTTGTAGGATCATGCCTGATTGCTTGAGCTTGGTTAAACCGTTTATGTAAACACAAACAGCTTAGGAGAATCTCTAAGTGTAAGACTTGTGCCTATGCGGAAACTAAACACAAGAATATAAAGAAGAAAGTAACAAACAAAGGTTTGATCCTCTATGGATCGTTTATTAACTAAAAATAATGTTTTCAAATGCCTACATAAACCCTAGCTGCAGGTTTCTTTTATAGACTAAGAAACCCTAATACAACTCATACAAACCGTGTAAAGAGATATACATGATCTCTTCTAAAAATAAATCTAACAAACATTCTAAACATACGGGATAACTATTACAACTACCCGCAGTAATGACTATTAACAGCAGAAACAAAATAGACCTAACAGCAGGAACCAACTGCAGCAGTAATGAATAACTACCAACAGGAACCAGCTGCACTACTAGCAGGAATGGAAATAAACTATTATTCCAAAATTCCTAACAATATAACATAAATCTTTAAAATATAGTCTCTTCAAATGTGAAAATATGCCGAGTCTTCAAAATATATCCGTACGACTCCATCCAAGACCTTCATGCCTTAAAACCTGAGATAAAACATGCTAAAAAGTCAACACAAAGGTTGAGTGAATCCATAGAGTTTAATTATAAGCAGTTGATCACAATATATAATTTATAAAAGCGACTAAGAAGCAAATACAGAGTCTGGTAGGGTTATTATTGCTCTAAGCTCGTGACCCCGACACATTAACGTCATTTGTTGTCCATAGCATAAATTTTCCCTTCAAACATAGGTAATAGCCATACCTAACATCAATACGAATACAATGCACACGAAATCCATGCAGGCGAGGTTCGGCATATGGGAGGTCAGGCCCAATAGATCTATTCACGGAATTCGCGTTCACTCGCAAGTGATTAACGGTTCACGATAAAAGAGACTTTCAGGCTATTGGCAAACTTAGGCAACAATAATATTAGGATAGCATACAATTTCTAAGTAATTGTGATCGTAAGTAATATTTATAGCATGTATCTCCCCCATGGAGTTTGTAAAACAATTGAAGTAAAAATTGGGGCTATGAACTTACCGATGATGAAGTAGCAGAAGTATACGGAAAAGTGCACGTCGAGAGAAAAGCCGTAAAAGTCACAAATGACCTAAATAAAATACAACACGACTTAGGCTCGGGGAATTAAGGTGTAACACTTATGCTTATGTTTTTATTCAGTACTTATACTTGTAATACCATAAGGTAATTTAGTTAAAAGTTTTATAGTAAGTTATGGGTCGAAAAGATATTTATATAAAGTGTATACGGGTTGAAATGCAATGCTGATGGAAATTTGGATAAAAACGACGCACTAAACGGGTAGCCATTTCTAAACCGAAAAGGGTAAAATTATGAACTTAATACGATTGGAATGGTATGACTCTGTATTATTCAAAAATCAAGGCCTCACTTAACTGAGAACTTCAAAATAGGTGTGAAATTACTAATTTACCCCTGTATCTCTATGCAATTAATTCCAACATCCAGTTAGGCATAGCAAAATGAGTAGATCTTTTTATCCACAAGTCCAATGGACATGAATTCAATTGGAGAAGTTTCCTTTATGTCTTAGCTAAAACTTTTATGTTTTGACCAACAGGTGATACTATGAAACATTTTAGATTATTTGGCCTTTCAAAACTGACATGCATTCCTGGACAAGTTTTAGTGTAGATTTTCTCAAAAAGTCATCGGGATGAATTAAGATGCAAGGTTTTTGGGGAAATGACCCTGAGACATATACCTAGGTCTGTATATTTTTTACAAATTTTATAACCCAATGTATCAAATTTGTTTCATTCCAACAATGCAGATCTACTAATTTCTGCATCAACAAATCAACCTGACCCTAACATAACTTATCCCAAACACAATCACCCTAAACCTATGCCTCTAATGAATCAAGTATGATATGTACATTCAATAGAAATTTTATTTACAGTAGTGAAACCAATATTTCATTGAAAAACAACAACCCACTTGCATGTGGCCAAAAATCAAAGAGAATGATGAGATCTACTTACTAGAAGTGAAAATCAATGAAACCTTTTCTAGGGCTTGAATGAACTCGACCCAAAAGACACCAAGACTGGTGAAACCCTTCTCTTCTAGCATTAAAAATGTGTTTAAGGACTGATGGAAATAAACTCTGATCAATCTTGAGCAAGACTTCAAGAAAACACTAAGAAAACCTTCTAAACTTTGATTCAAATCACCATCTTCTTCAAGGGAATGTTATGGAGATTATTTTGATGATGAAAAATCACAGAGATGAGGGTGTGGAGATGGTGATTCATGGCTGTAACAAGGAGGAAGAGGAGTTGGATGGTTATTTAGAGTTTGGTGAGATTTGCATGTAAAAAATATCAATGAGTGATTTTCTTGAAAATGATAAAGTGTGTCATATGTTGGGGTATAAAAGGGGTGGACGGTTTTGGGGTTCCAATGCAAGCCAAAAATAAGATTTTATTGATATTTGATTAATATTTGGTGTATTAGTGTGTTTGTGGGGTTTAAATCAAGCGTACGGTCTTAAAAACGCAAATTACACAATACCGGGTGACCTAAAAACGTGAATTTTGAAAAGTGTTATCAAAACATTATGAAATTGTTATGAAGTGTTAAAATGGATAATATTAATATTTCATGGGAGCCTTGGGTTTGCCGGAGTGTTAAAATGAAACTAAAAGTAAAAAACGCAGGCTGAAAACGCGAGTTGTTACCAAAATTTGACGTAATCGTGAAACGAAATAGAAAATGTGAAATATAGAAATTTTTGAATACTAGGAGCATCTGATGGAATATTAAACCACTAATGACATGAAAACAGATAGGAATCCTAAACACGGCTCATGAATAGCTAGAAACGCGAAAATCGCTAAATCAGGTACTTTTTGTGCATAGTTTGTAAAAATAAATGTCACAATGATAATATTTTCATAAAAATATTACATTTAACTTAAAATGACCTATTTGATGTTTCATATATTTTTTGAGCCTTTCGGGGTGTCATAGAGTCGTTAAAGCTTAAAACGCAAGTAAAAAACGCATAAAACGTAAAAGTGCAAACTTCGCGTAGAAATGGAAAATTAAAATATTCCATATGAAAATAAGTACGTGGGGGAAAGTAAATCATATAAATGGGTAGACTGGGCATAGACAGAGTCAATTTATGAGTTTAAGTGTACGTGTTACGACGTACGCGGGTAACTTTCCCGGCAAAAGACAATTTACTTAAAATAGAAAAATTAAGTAATTAAATTTAGTAAAAATAATGACCTGAAATTTCACGGTTGTTATATCACCCATCCGTTAAAAGGAATCACGTCCTCGTGATTCAGTTTATCTTATCGGTTGACGGTATGTAGAATAAAAATGAGGCTACTCTCGTCGCAATCTGTTCTTTTCGCTCCCATGTGTACTCGGGTGGATGTCGAGTGTTCCAACGAACTTTAACAATGGGGGTTTGACTCTGCTTCAGTCGCTTGACTTCCTGGTTCATGATCTCTACTGGTTCTTTATTAAAGTTAACCTTGTCGTCAAGCTGAATCTCCTCTAGTGGAATGACGAGGGTTTCATCCAATAGGCACTTCTTCGAGTTCGAATCGTGAAATGTATTTGGCATACTACTAAGCTCTTGCAGAAGTTCAAGTCAATAAGCTACCGGTCCAGCTTTTGCAAAATTCTTGTAGGGTTCAACGTACATCGATTTCAGTTTTCATCATTTTCTGAAACATAACACGTTCTTTCGTGGCGAACTTTCACGTAACCCTCCTGACGATCTTGTACTGTTTGCAGCCTGCTGTCCTGGAGTGTTGTCCCTAAGTCCTGTTGCGTACTAATGATAATGTGAATGAGATTACTAAGGAAGTTTACTATCAGTCGAAAGAAGTAGATGCCAATGTCATAGGGTAAAAGATAGTTACAAGGAGTAACGAATAATAAAAATGAAAGATCTTGATGAATCATAAAAATAGTAATAGAATTCTGTCGAGTATAATGTTTTAGGAGCAAAGACTGCTTAAAAGGGATAGATCAAATATCCGTATAAAAAAGGAGCAAGTCATTATCGAATAATGCAACCAAAGGATCAATGAATAACATTAGTGGATCAAAATTTGATGTCAAGAATACTGGTACTAACATGAGTAAAAGTGCTCGAAAGAAAGATTAGGTATTTGTATGAACAAAGAAGTAAGCTGTTATTAATCAATGCAAACGAAAGGATCAATGAATCAAAACAATAAAGAATAGATTTGGATGTCCATATCATTCGTACTAGTATGAGCATAGAGTGCTTGGAAGAAAATTTGATATTCATACGAATGAAGAATCAAACGAAAGGGTGTATAAAAGAGAGGTCAATGACTCAAATTAATGCAAACAGAAGAACCATAAATTACTATAATAGTAAAGCGATGAGATATAGAATATCAACACAAATGATCAATTATTCAAGACAACCAACGAATTAAACCAATAGTCAAAAGAGGCCAATACTGAAAGACAGAATTCTAAATGAGGTTCAATAATAAACGAGACAGACAATATTCATTGCGAATATAAATTGAGAATGAACAAGAAAAATCTATAACTGAGAAGGATAATAGGCAAACGATTATTGAAAGAGGTTAAGTGAAATAGACAAGAATTGAGAAAGTAATAAGCGTTACAATATGCTAAATGCCAATAAAGGAGATAGACAATAAGTGTGAAAGCAGACAATAAATGAGAAAGATAATAAGTTTCACGAAGGAGAACAACCAATGAATGATATCACAAATGTTAAATGAGAATAACTGAGAAAATCAAAATGAAAAAAATGATATGCATCTCGAATGCTAAATGAGAAGAAATGAGAACGAACAAAAGTGAGAAAGACAACAAGCAGAACGCATGCTAGCTGAGAGTAAACAATTAATGAGAAAGGCAATAAGTGATAAAGATAATAAGTATTACGAATGCTAATTGAGAATGAATGGGGACCAACAATAAATGAGAAAATCATTATGTTGAAAGCACACATGTTAAATGAGAACAATATAAAATGAGAAAGACATTGAGCATTATGAAAGTTGATTGAGGATAAATGAGAACAAAGAATAAATGGAAAGGTCAATAAATATAATGAATGTTGATTAAGTGAAATCCGTACTTGGCTCCTCGAGATTTACTTTGCTCGAACGAGACTGTAGGTTAGCAATCACAGCTTGTTTCTGCTTACGTGTAATATCTCTCATGATGTGCCATGTGTGTCACCAGCAATGGGATGTTGTGGTGGATGTCCTCTCCGGTGATAGGCTCTGGTCGGAAGAGAGGAGTAGGTGTAGTAGTGGTTCTCCTCCTCATCTTCCGAGGGGTTCTTCTTTGAGTGAGTAATCTTCTAGTTCGAGTTCACACTCTATAGCCTTGTCCTCGAATGGATTTGTCTCACTATTAGACGTTAGTATATAAGTTGGTGTAGTAGTGGTTCTCCTCCTCGTCTTCCGAGGGGTTCTTCTTTGAGTGAGTAATCTTCTAGTTCGAGTTCACACTCTATAGCCTTGTCCTCGAATGGATTTGTCTCACTATTAGACGTTAGTATATAAGTTGGTGAAGTGGGCGTCAGAATGGTGGCTGACAAGTTTCTAAATTTTGTCCTCGGAATCGAAAGATAGTATTAAGTTAAGGTAAACATTGTTGTCAAGCTTCGGCGTTACCTTCCTAGCAGCGTGATTCTTCAAAACACAAGGAGTGAAAAAGAATGAGACGTTAAAAAGTCGTGTTTCGAAAGTAGGGTGTTCCAAGGCGGCACGTTAAAGTCATGCTCTAATCAACCGGCATGTCTTTAGGCGATGGTTTACGAGGCGCTGCAAGTGTTCAAGAAGTATGAGACAAATGTTTCAACTCATCGTTGGAGATGGATAGTAAGACAATCGAGGGAAATCGATAGACTGTAATGGGTTTTGTGTAAAATGATGTTATGAAAGGTCACGAAAAGTTTTAGCAAATCATGGTATTACTTGCAATGTTTTGAAATTAACTGAGACCGTTGTTTCACTCACAACGTCTTGAAAACAAATGTGATCATTGTGTCATCTACAATGTCTTAGGAAAGTTTTAGAGATCATAAAAATATAAGTGTAGGTATGTGATCAGGGAAAACAGGGTTTGACCTGAAGTTCTGGAAATAAGCATAAGAGGTCAAATTAGTCAAACATTTATATAATCAACCTTTATATAAATAAATGGTGATGCTTAATAAATAAGCATAATGATCGAAAAGTACATCAAGTGTGTATATAATTAGCGCAGAAATCGGTAGAATAGTAGTGCTCTAGGAATGAGCATAAACGTTCAATTATTTATATAGTTATTCTTTATATAAATAAGAGTGTATATAAGGATACTTTATATAATACCAATAGTGATGACATAAGTATAACAGCATAGGCAGTCTGGTGGTATACGCGCACGGATATCGGATACGGCAATGAGAGACTCTTTAGTGAAAATAGTTATAGTCTAGGTTTCGAAAATGACCCAGTTCTCTATAACTGTTGCTCTGATGCCATTTTGTAAACCCCCAAAATTATCGTAGCGGAAGATAGTGTCACTGGGGTATTACTTCGTAGCAAAAAAGTACAAGTCATGGTAAACGACCTTTCAAAAGAGACATTTTAAAAGTATTTCACATTTGATACATTAAAACCTCAAAGTTTGCAAAAGGTCCCAACAGTTTTCATAAAACACAATGTTTTCAAAAGATCACCAATGTTTTAAACATAACATAAATCTTTAAAATATAGTCTCTTCAAATGTGAAAATATTCCGAGTCTTGAAAAGATATCCGTGCGACTCCATCTAAGACCTTCATGCCTTAAAACCTGAGATAAAACATGCTAAAGAGTCAACACAAAGGTTGAGTGAATCCATAGAGTTTAATTATAAGCAGTTGATCATAATATATAATTTATAAAAGCGACTAACCAACAAATACAGAGTCAGGTAAGGTTATTATTGCTCTAAGCTCGTAACCTCGACACATTAACGTCATTTGCTGTCCATAGCATAAATTTGCCCTTCAAACATAGGTAATAGCCGTACCTAACATCAATACGAATACAATGTACATGATAGCCATGCAGGCAAGGTTCGGAATGTGGGAGGACAGGCCCAATAGATCTATTCATGGTATTCGCGTTCACTCGCAAGTGATTAACGGTTCATAATAAAAGGGACTTTCAGGCTATTGGCAAACTTAGGCAATAATAATATCATGATATTTTACAATTTCAAAGCAATTGTGATCGTAAGTAATATTTATAGCATGTATCTCCCCCACAGAGTTTGTAAAACAATTGAAGTAAAAATTGGGGCTATGAACTCACCAACGATGAAGTAGCAGAAGTATACGGAAAAGTGCACGTCGAGAGAAAAGCCGCAAAAGTCACAAATGACCTAAATAAAATACAACACGACTTAGGCTCGGGGAATTAAGGTTTAACACTTATGCTTATGTTTTTATTCAGTACTTATACTTGTAATACCATAAGGTAATTTATTTAAAAGTTTTATAGTAAGTCATGGGTCTAAAAGATATTTATATAAAGCGTATATGGGTTGAAATGCAATGTTGATGGAAATTTGTATAAAAACACCGCACTAAACGGGTAGCCATTTCTAAACCAAAAAGGGTAAAATTATGACCTTTATATGCTTGGAAAGTTATGACTCTGTATTATTCAAAAATCAAGGCCTTACTTAACTGAGAAATTCAAAACATGTGTGAAATTACTAATTTACCCCTGTGTCTTTATGCAGTTAATTCTAGCATCCAGTTAGTTAGGCTTATAAAAATGATTAGATCTTTTTATCTATAAGTCCAATTGACATGAATTCAATTGGGGAAGTTTCCTTTATTTATTAGCTAAAACTTTTATGTTTTGACAAACAGGTGGTACTATGCAACTTTTTAGAGTATTTGGCCTTTCAAAACTGACATGCATTCCTTGACAAGTTTTAGTGTAGATTTTCTCAAAAAGTCATCGGGATGAATTAAGATGCAAGGTTTTTGGGGAAATGACCCTGAGACATATACCTAGTTCTGTATATGTTTTTCAAATTTTATAACCCAATGTATCAAAGTCGTTTCATTCCAACACTGCAGGTGATGAACTCAAAAAAGTACATTTTATTATCATCATTTATCCTATTTATTTGACTTGTTTTATTATATTATATATGAGAATCGATACATTAATGTTTACTTTAGTAATTCTCAGGTAAAAACAAGCATTATGTGAAACTTTGCGATTTTGGACTAATTATGGAGCAAAACAAGCGAGATGTCAAAAGTCTACTGAAATTTAGAAGATGCGCCGTATCTCACTCAACAAATACGACGCAATATCATACTTAGATGAATTCGAAGACCATTGCCTGACTTTGAAGAATGCGCCGCATGCAATTCTGTCATGCGCCGCATATGAAACTTTGGTCAAAGAAGAAGATCAAGCTCGTTCTACTCCAGATACGCCGCAATATACTTGCAACATACGGCGTATCACTATCAAGATTTCACCAGTTACAATCCAAGACAGCTAAAGTACATGCGCCGTATACAAAGATCAAGTTACGCCGCATCTGAAGACGGTGTACGAATATTCCAGAATATATTAATCATTGACCCCATGCGAAGTTAAGTCAATGCGCCGCATCTATCAACTCAATGCGCCGCATCGATCCCTCAGACAGAAACTATAAATACCCCAAGGCCAGACGAATTTAAAAGACCTTAGACCTTTTGTATAACCTTAGAGCCGAATTCAGACGACCAAGCAGCACAAGACACACCTCAAACAAAGATACAAGAGCTGTAAGAAGGTCCTGCATGTATTCAATTCATTAAGTAGTTTTGTTTTATTGTTTTAGTATGCTTTAATTCATCAGGATTGATTGGCTTGTGTCATGTGACTACGGAAGATCATGCACTCCCCTTAATATTGCTTTCCCATTAATTAAAGTTTATATGTTGATGTCTTTGGTGACTTTTATTAGTGCATTGATAACCTTTGTGTCTAGCTGAGTCTTGCTTGGGTCGCCATGCCCCTTCCTCGCCTATTTATTCTAGCATCTCTAGAAAAGTAGGATAGACATAAGTAATCATTAAGGGTTTACTCGCCGATAAGATTAGAGCCAACGAGAAAGGTTTAATTATATACACTTCATATAAAACTAGCAATAAAACAAGTGACAAGCTATTTAATTATCAGGACAGGTCTTCTTATTGTCTCGAGTATCTATCTGTGCACGTGTGTACTAATCGCTGATTCGTGCTCATTAGTTTAGTTTTCTATTTAATTATAACCAAACTGTGCCAGTCTCTCAGGCTGAACCCCCTTGCGTTAGATTAGGTTGTATAACTAACTTAGGATATTAAAATACTGATTAGAATAACTAGATAATACGTTCCACTCTTAGTGATCGACACTCTGCTTACCATTATATTCATACTGACCGGGTACACTGCTGGTTAAGTGTGTGTGTTATTGATAAGTCAGCTAAATATAAATTTAAAACTTGAGTAGGCATTAATACTGCTAAACCGCAACGACACATCACGCGCATCAAGTTTTTGGCGCCGCTGTCGGGGAGTGAGTTGTTATTATCTGTTATTTTGATTAAGTATTTTAATTAGGTTTTTCTTTTTAGTTTTTTTTTTCAATTCTAACCACTAACCCTGTTGTATATTAGATAGATTGCATTCATTGTATAATTTGCATATTTACTGTTTTTGTGTGTTTTTGTTTTCTGTAATTTTTGTTTCTTTTTGTTTGTTTTTATTTTTGTTTTTCTTTTTTCGGTATTTTTCTGCATTCTGCTGTCATTGTATTGTGCTGATACAAACGATACGGCGCATCTGTGTGCACAGATACGGCGTATTGCGTTTAATTTTTGTAAAATACAACGCGTTTAATAAATTCGAGTACGACGCATCTTTCCCCAAGATACGGCGTATTCTGTTTTTAATAAGAAATTTTTCTAAACCCTAACGCCATACGACGCATCTGTTTTAACAGATACGGCGTATTTTCTATTTAAATTAAAAACAGTTTTTCGAATTATTAAACAGAAGCGACGCATCGATCTTTATCGATACGGCGCATCTACTAAATCAAAAATCTTGTATTTTGAAACGTAACGAAAATACGGCGCATTAACTTTTGTTAATACGACGCATTTAATTTTAATAAATATAATCGATTTTTGAAAATTTAAACTTGATACGGCGCATTCTAATTCATAAGCGGTGTATCTGTTTTCTGAATAAAAGTCTGATTAAATTTTAACGTAATAAGATACGGCGTATCCAACTTTCTAGATACGGCGCATCGTCCGCAGATATCAGCAACTTTTATTTTTCGTATTCCATTTTCGTTGTTAATTTTCTGATATCATACTTTCTTGAACATACCCTACTGATGCTTTTGTGATGATTTCAGGAAGTGCATGACCAGGAGTTCAACTAAGAACTTGATTAAACCTTTCGAAGATCCTGAACGAGCCTTACATTCGCTTAAAAGGCTTTTCAATACAAAAAGCTTTGAAATTTCAAGTTCGTTCGAGCTTGATTACTTTTCTGAAGAGAAGGAGAAAGAAGAAACAGAAACAATGACGGAAAACACTACTATGGAGGAATACATGAACAAAACCCGTGCTGATTATAGTTCAGGAGTTGCTAGACCGAAGTTTGATGAAAAGTCAAAGTTTGAGTTGAAGGGTCAGTTTCTCAAGGAGCTAAGAGAAAATGCTTTCAGTGGAACAGAACATGAAGATGCTAATGAACATGTTGAAAAAGTCCTCGAGATTGCAGATTTGTTTACTACAGAAGGAATCTCTGACGATCAACTTATGCTAAGAATCTTTCCAATTTCGCTTAAAGGAGCTGCTAATAAGTGGCTAAGGAATGAACCTGCTAGTTCAATCATAACATGGGAAGATTTGAAGAGCAAATTCCTGAAAAGATATTGTCCACCTACTAAAACTGCTAAAAACATGGAGGCTATCAACAATTTCAAGCAAGAACCTGATGAAACTCTTTATCAAGCTTGGGAACGATTTAAAGACTTATTGATGAAATGCCCTCAACATTATCTAAATCCAATGCAGGAGATAATATTGTTCTATCAAGGATTGGACGTGCCTACTAGACAAATCTTGGATGCTAAGGGAGCTGTGCCTCAAATGAGTGCAGTCGATGCTAGAAAAGCTATCCAAGAAGCTGCTGATCACTCTCAAAAATGGCACGACGGAACCTCTACTAGATCTAAGAGCAGCACTAATTTTGACGGGTTTGCTGCAATTCAAGCTCAATTGGATAAAATTAGTAGAGAGATGAAGAAGCGTGATGAGAAAGTTTATGCTGCCCAAGTTGGATGTGAAAAATGCGAAGGACCTCACTACACTAAAGATTGCCCTATAAAGAATGAAAGTGAGACTTTTGAAGAAGCATACTAGACACAATTTGGACAACCATTCCAACCTTCAGGAAGATTTAGGGAAGCTGCTCCGGGATACTATCAAAAGAACAACTATAATCCCACTTATCAAGAAAGGAGGCAGACTTTGGATGACACTCTAAAGCAAATTATGGCCGATGCTGCTAAAAGACATGAAGAGAACACCGCTATGATCAAAGAAATCTGAGCCTCAACGGATACTATAACAAGAAATCAAGGAGCTTCGATCAAAGCATTGGAACAATAAATCGGACAAATGAGCAAGGTTCTTCAAGAAAGGGGATACGGAAGTTTACCTAGATCAACTGAAACTAACCCAAGAGATCATGTCAAAGCCATATGCACTACTGAAGAAGTCACGCCTAACATACCTTTTCCTAGAAGATTGATGAATGGTAATGATGCTGCAAAGCCCGAATTTTTCTTTAATTCTTCAATCAGTTTAAGGAGGTTACTCAAAGAGAAGGCAAAGATTGAAGAGGAGATCAAGGCTACAATGAAAGAAGAGAGCTCTGCAACCGACTTACGTGCCTTGCATCATAAAGAAAAGGACCCAAGAAGTTTTACTTTACCTTATTCAATTAATGACATATCTTTCAATAATGCATTAGCTGACTTAGGAGCTAGCGTTAGTGTTATGCCCTTTAAGACATTCACTACCCTAGGACTAGGAAAATTATCACCAACTAAGCTGCTTATTGAATTGGCTGATAAAACGGTAAAACGACCTGAAGGGGTTGCTGAAAATGTGCTAGTTAAGATTGAGAAGTTTGTTTTCCCCGTAGACTTTGTTATATTAGATATGCCCGAGGATGTTAAGATTTCTTTAATCCTTGGAAGACCTTTCTTGTCTACCGCCCATGCTAAGATTAATGTGTTTAAAAGAAAAATCTCATTTGAGGTAGGGAACAATAAACTAGTCTATAAGTGCCAAAATCCTGCTAAGAGCATAATTAGAGGCGTCTATGTGCTAGGATTAAGAGAATGTATGGACCTCGATCTAGAAGCTAGGCTTATTGGAGAAACATTGATTCAAAACAACTCAACTAATCCTAATCATAAGAACCTCGAGGAATTTATTGACCTTAATGTACCTACCGAACTTAGGCGCGATATTGTTAATGATTCTGATGATGAGTGGTATGATTGCGTAGTGATTAACAAACGTAGGAGAATAGTTGAGAATACAAATTTGAATAATGATATGTTTATTGAACTACCACCCCACCTTGCATATTTATGCCTATATAATAATAAGAATTTCCCGTCTATCATTTTGTCATCTCTGCCCGAAAGGGACAGAAATATGTTTATACAGATATTAAAGAAGAATGGCGTGGATATTAAGGACGAGCAAGGAGTGTGCAATATTACTGGACTGGCGATGAGGGAGCGCGATGCTTCCGTCTCTTTCAGTGATCGGTAATAAGGAGTTGAACGTGAGTCTAACTTGAAGACTCTGGAATAAAGACAAGTGCTGACCGGGAGACAACCCGATGGAAAAATTTTTACTTTTCTGTTCTGTGTCGAGTCTGTCAGACCTGCAGAGGATGCGACGCATCACCTGCACTGGTCATATCTTATTTCATTTTCTGCATTTTTATTTTTGACTTTAAAACTTTCTGTCAGTTTATTTAATGCGGCGCATCCCTGGTTAAGGATGCGACGCATCTTTTATTCTGATTCGTATTTATTCCAGGCTCGATACGGCGTATCTTCTTCCATAAGATACGGCGTATCGACTGACCTGATGATTTACAGTTTAATTTTTTAGGTTTTATTTTTAGTTTTTTACTAACTACTAATGTATTATGCAAGTTTAAACCTTCTTAACTCAGGTGTGTTAAAGTCTAAATGGTATTATAGATTCCTGCATTTTTGTGGATACATCATTTATGAAGCTTAAACGTTCTCATCCACAAGAAAGTTAATTTTTGCTCTTATACGAATAATGGAGGATCATACCGAGCAAATCTGAGGGGAGTTTTTCTGTTCTAATTCTTTTATTTTCCAGTTTTTAACCTTTGACACAAACAACGAGGACGTTGTTTAACTTAAGTGGGGGGAGGGAGAATTAGAAAACTTACTTGTCCTAAACTTTTTCAAAATATGCTTAAAATGTGCTTAATATATCAAAATTTAAAATATTTTTTAGCATGTTTTTGTTTAAAGTCTAAATTACATAACCGCACACATAACTCTATTCTTTCAAAAATATTAAAACTTTAGTGTGCCGGTGACTTGTAAACTTTAGAACTTGGCTTGTATACTATTCGAGACCACCATAATGAGTATTATCTATATAATTGGAGTGATTTGTCTAAATTGGAAAATTTCTAGGATTACACCCAAATAGCCTTTATATGTTATGTGATATTAACTAACTACACTGGTTAGTTAACCCCCGTATAAACCCTTTGTTTACTCTCACTTTTAGAGTAAGATACCCCTAGAAAAACCCTCAGAGCCATTCCTTTCGTTTCTTACACCTTTGTTATAATGTTTCGATACACCCTTACACCTTAGCCTACCCTGTAGATTAAAATCCGTGGTTAATTGCTTTAGACAAAGTGTGTTTCCTTACGTTACCTGTGTTCGCGTGCGTAATTTATTATCTTTGGTTAGGTCGGGAAATTGCACAATGCAATTGGTATGAAAGTAAATAGTGTATAACTTTTAGTTTATTTTTCGTGTGTTTGCTACTTTCACTATTACAGTTATTTCTGAAAGTATGAAGAGTATGGAAAAATTATCCGGAAAAATAGTGATAGAAAAGTTGTGAAATTTTACACATATATGTTGATGTCAAAAAAAAATCAAAAAAAAAAAAAAAAAAAAAAAAAAATCGAAAAAAAAAAGAAAAAGGAAAAGTTGGAAGTTTGTTTTAACCAACTTATGTAAAGTTTTGTATTAAGTGGGAGATATCACCACTATTTGTTGTTGTATATTATATTTATGGATTGAATGGGAGTTGGCCGTTATGGGAACGCCAACTAAGGTTATTCTTTGATTGAGATTTTGTTGAGTATAATTCGTGTCTACCTAAAGCGTGTGTTTCAAGTGTTAAAGCGTGAGTTATTCAATGATATGAGTCTTATTCATGGGATGGTTAGGAAAGTGATTAACCACACTTAGGATTTTAATTTATCTGTTTTGTTTATTTTTCATTTTACACCAATTTGTATCCCAAATATTATCCATACCCTATATCATTCTTCATCCAAACCTTTGATTTATTGAGATTAGGGATTTAAGCAATCTTAAGTATCGTAGTCGTGGATTCGGCTATGTATTTATGATTTTGTCGCCCTTTTTGATATAATATTATTGGTAAAGATCACTTGGTCCTATCTTTAGCCCATTCGAGTTAAGGAATTGAGCAATTGCAAGTATCGTGGTCGTGGATTCGATCATGTATTTGTAATTTTGTCGCCTTTTCTGGAATATGAGATCGATAGAGATTAAAAAGGATGATCAACCCTTAACCAACAAACCCTTTTTACCGCTTTAGACTTGTTACTCCTTGGCTTTAGTGGGGAGATGCGTATACTTGCCAAGCCTATGATAGAATATTCGTCACGACTAAGCAACTAAACAATTTAGAATTGTTTTACATTAAAAATTATTTTGGTTTCTACTTCGTTAAGTGTTTGGTTGTGTGATTATGACAAAACGAATACGTGCTTAAATATAAAAATAAATCCTAATATATTTTAGGATACATTTTCATATGATTAATTCTAAGGTTTACTTGGGGACAAGTAAAGTTCAAGTGGGGGGATATTTGATGAACTCAAATAAATACATTTTATTATCATCATTTATCCTATTTATTTGACTTGTTTTATTATATTATATATGAGAATCGATACATTTAAATGTTTACTTTAGTAATTCTCAGGTAAAAACAAGCATTATGTGAAACTTGGCGATTTTGGACTAATTATGGAGCAAAACAAGCGAGATGTCAAAAGTCTACTGAAATCTAGAAGATGCGCCGTATCTCACTCAACAAATACGATGCAATATCATACTTAGATGAATTCGAAGACCATTGCCTGACATTGAAGAATGCGCCGCATGCAATTCTGTCATGCGCCGCATATGAAACTTTGGTCAAAGAAGAAGATCAAGCTCGTTCTACTCCAGATACGCCGCAATATACTTCTAACATACGGCGTATCACTATCAAGATTTCACCAGTTACAATCTAAGATAGCTAAAGTACATGCGCCGCATACAAAGATCAAGTTACGCCGCATCTGAAGACGGTGTACGAATATTCCAGAATATATTAATCTTGGACCCCACGCGAAGTTAAGTCAATGCGCCGCATCTATCAACTCAATGCGCCGCATTGATCCCTCAGACAGAAACTATAAATACCCCAAGGCCAGACGAACTTAAAAGACCTTAGACCTTTTGTATAACCTTAGAGTCGTATTCAGATGACCAAGCAGCACAAGACACACCTCAAACAAAGATACAAGAGCTGTAAGAAGGTCCTGCATGTATTCAATTCATTAAGTAGTTTTGTTTTATTGTTTTAGTATGCTTTAATTCATCAGGATTGATTGGCTTGTGTCATGTGACTACGGAAGATCTTGCACTCCCCTTAATATTGCTTTCCCATTAATTAAAGTATATATGTTGTTGTCTTTGGTGACTTTTATTAATGCATTGATAACCTTTGTGTCTAGCTGAGTCTTGCTTGGGTCGCCATGCCCCTTCTTCGCCTATTTATTCTAGCGTCTCTAGAAAAGTAGGATAGACATAAGTAATCATTAAGGGTTTACTCGCCGATAAGATTAGAGCCAACAAGAAAGGTTTAATTATATACACTTCATATAAAACTAGCAATAAAACAAGTGACAAGCTATTTAATTATCAGGACAGGTCTTCTTATTGTCTCGAGTATCTATCTGTGTACGTGTGTGCTAATCGCTGATTCGTGCTCATTAGTTTAGTTTTCTATTTAATTATAACCAAACTGTGCCAGTCTCTCAGGTAGAACCCCCTTGCGTTAGATTAGGTTGTATAACTAACTTAGGATATTAAAATACTGATTAGAATAACTAGATAATACGTTCCACTCTTAGTGATCGACACTCTGCTTACCATTATATTCATACTGACCGGGTACACTGCTCGTTAAGTGTGTGTGTTATTGATAAGTCGGCTAAATATAAATTTAAAACTTGAGTAGGCATTAATACTGCTAAACCGCAACGACACATCACGCGCATCAGCAGGTCTACTAATTTCTGGATCAACAAATCAACTTAACCCTAACATAACTTATCCCAAACACAATCACCCTTAACCTATGCCTCTAATGAATAAAGTATGATATGTACATTCAATAGAAATTTTATTTACAGTAGTGAAACCAATATTTCATTGAAAAACAAAAAACCACTTGCATGTGACCAAAAATAAAAGAGAATGATGAGATCTACTTACTATTTTATGTTTCATACATTTCCCGAGCCTTTCGGGGTGTCATAGAGTCGTTAAAGCTTAAAACGCGAGTCGAAAACGCGTAAAACTTAAAAAGTGCAAACTTCGCGTAGAAATGGAAAATTAAAATATTCCATATGAAAATAAGTAAGTGGGGGAAAATAAATCATATAAATGGGTAGATTGGGCATACTCAGAGTCAATTTACGAGTTTAAGTGTACGTGTTACGATGTACGCGGGTAACTTTCCTGGAAAAAGACAATTTGCTTAAAATAGAAAAATTAAGTAATTAAATTTAGTAAAAATAATGACCTAAAATTTCATGGTTGTTACATACGAGTCCTGAATTAATATATCCAGAAGTCTGCGGGTTTGGTGCGGGTCCTAATCTGTGTTGATTAGAAGCCATCGGGTTAAGCGCGGGTTCTAGAGCGAGTCTCTCAGAAGCCATCTGTGAAATCTCGTCAAACTTCACATTCATCGTCTCCATTATCCTTTTTGTTCTTCTATTATACCCCCTGAATGCCCTCGAGTTTTCTGAGTATCCAATGAAGATTCCATTATCACCCTTAGCTTTCAGCTTTCCTAGATCTTCTCTGTCGTTCGTAGGATAACACAAAGCGCCAAACTCGTGAAGGTAAGAGATATCAGGTTTTTGTTGTTCACTAGTTCATATGGTGTTTTATTGAATCTTAGGTGGATTAGGGAACTGTTCTGAGTGAAATAATCAGTGGCAACAACATCAGCCCATAAGAATAGTGGTGCACTAGAATAGATCAGCATAGTGCGAGCAGCTTCCACAAGAGTTCAATTTCTTCTTTCAAATACCCCATTTTGCTACGGAGTTCTAACAACGGATGTCTGATTTGTGATGCCAGCATCTTCAAAATAAGTTCTTAACTCCTAATTCGTGAATTCTGTGTCGTTTTCTGTTCTTACAATTCTTACTGGAGCTTGAAGTAGGACTTGAACACGCTTCAGAAAGGTAATGATGATGCCTGGTGCTTCGTCTTTTGATCTCAGGACATTTACCCATATAAATCTTGAATAGTCATCAACGATAACAAAAATATACTTCTTTCCATTAATGCTTTCAACTCTCATTGGGCCGCACAAGTCCATGTGCAACATATGTAACTTTGCTTCCGAACTAGGTACGGTTTTAGGTTTAATTGATGCCTTTTTGCCTTTTCCTTGTTCGCATGATGGACAAAGGTGTTCCTTGTTGTACTTGAACTTAGGGAGTCCGGTGACGATGTTGTATTTGGTTAATTTGTTGATGGTGTCGAAATTGAGATGGGATAATCTTCTATGCCACAGCCAGGATTTTGTTCCAGATGCTCTTGTCATAAGACAAATTGGTCATGAAAAGGCCATTTGGTTGATGTCGATAGCATATAGGTTGGTTCCGCGATTTCTAGTTAAGAGATCATCACCAACCAAATTTCTAACAAAGCGCGTGTTTTTCCAAAATGCAACCTCTAAATCTGCATCACAAAACTGCCCAACTGAAAACAAGTTTTATCCCAACCCTTCGATGTAGTAAACTCAAGTGATCAAATAATTCCCAAACTGAAGATCTCCCTAACCCAGAATAGCTGCTACATGATCATTTCCAAAGCGTACAGTTCCCATGAATTTCCATACGAAATTGATCAGCAACTTTAGATTCCCGGTCATGTGCTTGGTGTAACCCGATTCGACAATCCAAATACATATTTTGATAACCTGCGAAGAACAGAAGATTTTGTATTTGGAAACCATTTTGAATTTGGTTCCATGGGGTTAGGGGTAAAATCCGGATCACACTCATAGAAAGTTTATACTTGTTCAATTTAAACAGCTTTCAATTTGCCATTCCGGAGTATGAACTCTCTACCCGTTGGTTTTCATACATAATACTTAAGATAGTTCCTAGTCATTGACTACTAGTAGTTGACCTAAATCGTGCAATTAGTCTTCCTATTGATCTAGATCTAGCACTGGTTCCTTTTGGAACTTTCTTCTGTTCAGGCATAACAGGCACAGTTTTAGAAACACAATCATCACAAATATCATTAGATAAACATTTCTTGCACATTAAACAAACAAAGTCATTACATGCATTAGAAACAGTACTTTTGACACTACATTCAGATGACATATGTCTCTTAATACAAAGCGGTAAATTCCAAGGGTGTTCTTCTACTTCTTCAACTTTATTCTTGCATCTACTCTTAGAGACAGGCGAGACTCTATTGTTCCTTGTATTGCTCCTAGTCTATAGTCTGCTTCTCCTAGAGGTTCTTTCTAATCTTGTAGAAGGTAAGGCACACGCATTAGGATTTATATTGTTGTTCTTAGAAGTTGTTGTAACATTCCTAGACTCTTTGGGATTATCTTTTACGCTCTTGTCGTTTGTCCCATATGTTTTAGATGTGGAGACAGACGCAATAGCGGGACTAATCCTATAAAGGCCAGGTGCTATCAGTTTTGGTTTTTCAACAACCGCTTTTCCTTTTTCAACATTCATTTCTTTTTGTTTCGGTAAGGGTTGTGGAGTGACTGGTTTTGTCAAATCATTGTTCACATCGACTATTGGAACAGATTGAGAAATTGACATTTTTGGTTTAACAACTGATTTTGAAGTATTTGGTTTGTCCGAAGTCGATGGTTTTGCAAACTTAGTATCCACACCCTTCCCTTTTTGACTTTCTAGATGAGCTCTCAAAAGATCATTTTGTGCTTTTATGTCCTTGTAGGCACGCTCATACGACAATTTTTCATATTTTCATTCCTCGGTTTTTCGATCAAGTTGCTTAAAATATGACACATTTCCTTTTTCATGTTTCACATGAGCATTTTCATATTTTGAAACAATTTCTGAGGTCTCAGCTCGTAGTCTCTCATCGTCTTCAACAGAATATGTTTGTAAAATTATGGACATAATATCAGTAGACATAACTGCTTCTAAGTGAGAATCATTTAAATTTTCCAAAACATTGATTTGCTCAATAGATTCATTAGCCTTCTTTATCTGGGATTTGTGATCCTTGACAAAGTCAACTGTTTCAGTTAAAAATGCTTTTTCAAAATGAATTACTCAAGCATTAATGTTATTAATTTAAGGAGCAAATTCACTTTCAAGAATCTTTTTTAGCTGTAAATGAACCATTGAATTCCAATTGTTCTCAGTTAGTCTCATTTTAGATTCTAAAGTCATTTGAAGTTGCCCAATTTTGGTTTTAGTATCATCAAGAAGTCCTCTGGCAGCACTTTTGTTAAAAGTGTTGTTTGAAGACATATGTTCCATTTTTGAAAGAGATTTGGAAACAACTAATGGTTTAGAAACTAGTTTTGAGATGCCACGGTTTTTGGAAAACTCAGATGTTTGTTTTTGTGGAACAAAAGTAATTCCCGAAAGTTTGTTCAGTTTGTTGTAATCAATTGATTTCTGGTATGGATTCTTTTGTTTCATTTTGGTTTGACTCTCTTCAGCAAGTTCTATTGTTTCCACATAATCACGGACAATAGGAGGATCATGTTTGGTATATATAACATTTCTATTGTACAAAACATTCTATTTTTCTGAGCTTTCTTGAGATTGCAAGGAGTTTTGTTACCTAGAGCCATTTTTTGTGTTATATGGTAAATCGGATCAGTTTGACTAGTAATCATATGAATTGTTTGAATTGACTGACCCGTTTTAACCAGTAAGTTTTCTAGTTTTTCGATCATATGTTCTGACTTTATGATTTCGTCCAAAAGTTTATCTTCTTTCTTTGCAAAGTCCTTTTTCAACTCATCCTGTTCTTTTTCAAGATTGGTATAAGCTGTTTTTTGTTTTGAAAGTTGGTTTGTTAAATCAGAAATTTCTTGTTTTAAAGAGTTGATGGTTTTTGTTGAACTAATTTGAAGATCATCAAATTTGGTTTGCAATTGCCTATCTTTAACAAGTAACTTCTTATAACCAATTTCAAATTCTGACTCGCGTTTTGTATCAATTTGAAAAAAATAAAAAATCATTTTCCTTATATCTCTTAAGCTCAGCGGTCAATTTTTTATTCACGACCTTAACATCGCGATTGACCTTTTTTACTTTCTAAATTTCAATGCTACAATTATTCAATAATAATTCAAATAGAGCACGTTTTTCCTCATCATTCTCAGCATGCTGTGAAACTAAGCCTCCACTATGATTCATATCTGGAGTTGCTGAAGAAATATTGCTACTACTTGGCGTATCCATGTATGTATCATAAGTGGGTGCTGGAGTCTCAGAATGCGTTGCTCATGAGGAGACATATCAAATATATCATTATCGTGGCATGTATTGAAGGTTGGTACCTCAGAGAGTGCACTGGTGTCATAAACAGGAGGTGTGTCAGAATCCGTGTCATACTTAGCCTCCTGAAGATTTGCCATAAAGATGCAGTTTGCATTAATGTCCTCTATGTCTTCCATTTCATCCATGAGAGCCATAAAATCATTTTCCTCAGCATTCAACTGAAACCCTGCATCTTCCTTCCGTGCCAACAGCAACGCTTTTTGTAGATACGATGTATACTTCTTTCTCGGCTTAGTAGGACAGTTCCTTGCATTATAACCTACATCTTGACAGTTGAAGCATTTCATTAGATTACCTTGATTCACATTTCCATAATTCCCAACAACTGGAGCTGCCACATTCCCAATTTGATTACCCACTGTCTGATGCCCAACATTCTGACCCCTCTGATTTCCAACAAACTGACCCATCTGATTTCCTGCATACTGACCCAACTGATTTCCTGCATACTGACCCGCATTCTGCATATTCTGATTACCCATGTGAAATCCAGTAGCATATCCCTACTGATTCCCAATAACTCCAACCATTTGTCCTCCTTGAACCATATTGAAACTCGGTTGAGCAATCTGCTTATTGCGAGTGTTCGATGAAATCCTTTGGTTGTTGTTTGTTGGTGTAGAATAGCGTCCTTGGAATGCCTTTGTCAAATAAGCAAATGCTTGTGTCAAAGCAGCAGTAGATTCATCATTGTCAGTGGACTCTGGTTCTTGGAATTGTGGATATTGTTGTTGTAGAATAACATGTTGTTGTTGTGGGTAGAATTGTTGTTGGTAGACAGGTGTTGGTTGTGGAATGTATTTTGGTTGCATATAGTTGTGAGTGGAAGATGATGATGGTTGATGGGGTGTGTTCACTGGTAAAGGTGTTGGTGTGTTAGCAATTAAGGCAAGAGGATCATTCTTTTTAGCAAGTAATTCTGCCCTGACTTCATTTGCCTCATCTTGGTTATACTTTAAGAAGTCGTACAGATGATCATAGTTAACTTCATGCAAATTCTTTGTCTGATAAAAAATGATGACGTATCTTCCCCATTCTGGTTGTAACTCATTTAGAAACTTGGTGTTGTTAGCTATGTTCTTTTGTGTGAGGTTGTGTCTGGCTAAGTCATTCATGATCTTACAGAACCTGTGATAGTACGACTCTATTGATTCACCAGCAATGGAAGTGAACTTGTGTAGTTCCTTTAGCAATTGTGTTTCCATTTCCTGCTTCCCGATGTCTGTCCCGTACATTAATCTCTTGACTCTTTCCCAGACTGCATGAGCACTACCTTCGCTATCGACAGTTGCATAAGTCGTTTCAGGTAGACCAAGAACGACGAGATGAAATGCCTGATCATCAACTGCAATTTGTAGTTTGTCTTCCTCAATGTACTTAGCCTCAGTCTGATTTCTATAGAATGGTTGTACTGGGGGGGGGGGGGGGTTCCATTAGGATCTCCAGGGTCTTGGACTTTTCGTGGTTTAAATGGTCCTTCCAAAACGGATTTGACAAGAAGTTTTCTGTTTTGTTTGCTCTTAAGATAGAGCATCATACGACTAGCCCACTTTGAGTATCCACCCTTTGACAGCATGGGAGGTCGGTTTTCAACATCGGCTGCATGGATGTCTTGCCGAGTTGCCATTAATTAAGGTATGTGTGATAAAGTTGATCTTGGATCAGTTCAACGATGTAGGAGTTGTGTTTTTTGTAAGTTAATGCAAGTTGTTGTAGTGAAATTTTGGTCTGAAAACTTAAAAATATCGATAACTTCTTTTCGGAGTGGATTTGGGCCTCGAAGGTTAGGCTAAATGAACTATACTTCGTTCAACGTGTCGATCTTCTCGTTCTCATGGTCATTTTGATAGGTTATGAGCTGAAAACGGAGTTACGGTTCAAAAGTTATAGCCGTTTGAAGTTTTGTCGCAATGAGTCAAACAAAAGTCAACTTTTAAGGTTCAATTGCGATGACACTGCTCACTTTGGTCCAATTTTGATATCTTTGACTGGATTGCAATTTCGATAAGTACAATTGCGATAACAGCAATTTCGATAAACCCTTGGCAATTTCGATAAACCCTTGGATTTTCGATAACCACAATTTCGATAGCAATTTCGATAAACCCTTAGGCAATTTCGATAATCACAACTTCGATAGCAATTTCGATAGACCTTTAGGCAATTGCGATAATATCTATCTAATTTGTAAAAATTGGAAGATTTTTCCTTAGTCAAAGTATTCCACAAACTTATACAAGCAAGGGAATTCTGAGTAATCGTTGGATCGTGAAGTAAACTTGTCCTTGATGAATTTCGATAACCAATTGCGATAAACCGTTAAGCTGCAATTGCGATGAACCCTTAAACTGCAATTGCGATGAACCCTTAAAGCTCAATATTACGACAAAAGACAAATTTCTAAATAGATTGTTATGACTAAAAACCTTCCAAAACACGTAGATAACAATAAAGTTGAGACCTTTAACGTGTATAACCAAATATGAAGAATTTTGATAAGTAGCCAAAACGTTTTAAATCGATAAGAAACAAGTTTTTGACGTTTTTGGTGCCATTTTTTTTTGCCAAAACTCACTAATAAGTAGTAGAAATATAAGAAAGACAACAACTTTAACCTAGAAAACGTAAAAAATCAAAACTTTAAAGGAAAAAGCTCACGTTTTTATAAGAAAAATGCAACCTTTTCAAAGCTTCAACTCAAAAAACGACACACAAGGACTCCTAAATCATTGTTAGGCGAATGATAGCACTTGTAGGACCGTATATTAATCAACCTTATCACTATTATATATGTTAAGCTCGTATGGTGATAACAAGATATGTATGTAATCTTAGAGAGAGAAAGTAGAGAGAAGGAAGAGGGAAATCTTATTAAGCAAACACACACTTACACCTTGAAGCACACCTTACAAATGAGACTAAAGTGCCTTTTATACTTCCTATCATATGCCACATGGGCTTTCTCATGGGCTTGGTGTTGATCCCAAACACTTGAGCTTGTATTAGAAACTTTGAATGATATTAAAGAGTATGCGGAATCTACTCTTCAATATTAACAGTAAACAATGAAACAGTAAACTGTATTATATTAACAAGAACAATTCACCAAAATGCTTCAATATTATTAGCTCAATAATACGAGTACTCTTGCTTAGTACTAGGGTTTACAACCTTGAAGCTTAACAAAAACGTATTCTAGAGATGTATCTAACACCTTAACATAGGACCTCCTTTTATAGGCACAAAGAGTTCTTTATAAGATAACTATCAATGTACAATATGCGTATCTTTCTAAACATATAAGATATACACTAAATATCTTCTATACATATCACATTACGCGTCTTCATCTCTGGCAATAACTTCTTCATCAGCAGTCTTTAGCAGTACTAAGTCTGATACTAGCAGTACCAATATTTACACTAGCAGTACTAACTTAGTTAGTACTGTTAGTTATATTCTTCAGCAGTTTCTTTGAGCATTAGGGTAATCCCTTTTAATAAAACAATTGTTATTCACCCTAGAATTTACATCCCCATATACCACCCTTTCCCTTTGGTGGTAATAGCAGTTAGCCTGTACATGATAAAAACTTCCACAAGTGTAACAGGCTTTATTATACATGACAAAATCACTTCCTAGCTATTTGGACTTCAAATTATTCCAATTTCTCTAGTTTCCTCTAGGACTTTGTGACCTATTTTGTGACCTATACATCTCTGCATATCTAACTTGTTTCCTAACCGGTTTGTCAACATCTATTTTAGCCACATTAGGAACAACAGTTTTCTTTTCTTCTTTAACTTCTGACACATTTTCCTCAACCAATGAGGTGTCACTAGCACTCTTACAAGATTCCTTAACCTCTTCAGGCTTATATATACTAGTACTGTCACTTGCCTTAGGTCCATATTCAAACTTAGGCTCTTGAAATTCCTCCATACCAGTATGTGACAAATCAATACCTGAGGGTGGATGTACCCCTCTATAGGGAGGTGGAACAGACTTGTATCCTAAACCAGATTTAGCTTTGTTAACAAGCTGACATTCTATAATCTTGTTAACCCCTTTAGATGCATATTCAAGAGTGTCTACTCTTAGCTGTTTGTTTTCTTTTTGTTGCTTAATCTTGTCTAGTTCATTTTTAAGCACACTAATCTCAACATCTTTGTATGAGATGCCTCTTTTAAGCACAACAATGTCCTCAGTAAATACAGTCTCATTTTTCTTGTAAAACACTAGTTGTTCTTCTAAAATAGCTAAACCTCTTTTATAATTTGCAAGATTAAATTCAGATTGATTAAGCTCTATTCTTAAGTCATCATAATGCTTTTTAAGAGATTCATAGCTTTTAAAGGCTACACAAGATTTTGAACAAGCATTATCTGTATATACCTTAGAATCTGAGAAAGCCATCAATGCCATGTTGGTAGGAGCTTCCTCTTCAGCCATAAAGCTCCAGTCAAATCCAAGTACATCTATTGCCACCATAGCTTTTGAAGAAGTCTCTTCCTCACTCACAGCCTTCCTTGTGCTTTCTTGATTCATGGAACCTCTGCTATCTTGACTCCTATCCCTGTTGTCCTGGTTCCTTGGCCCTCTGCACTCTCTAGCAAAGTGTCCCAACTTATGACAATTGTAACACTCCACCTTTGATTTGTCATAACCAGTAGTATCACTACCATTGATAGTAATCTTCTTTCCAGTCTTTTGGAAAAACCTCTTAGCCCTCATACTTAGCAATGCTAGCTGCCACTTCAAATCCATCTCTTCTAGATTATCTTCATGGATTTGAACTAGGTCGTCATGTACAAGCTGGGACCCATTAGGTTGATTGGCCAGAAAAGCATAAATAGTAGCATCACTTAAGGTAGCAGTACTATCTTTTGGGCTAGTAGTACTAACATGGGTGTTAGCAGTACTAACTCCATAAGCAGTATTAACCTCTTTAGTACTCCTTGTGCTTGGAGATGATACAAAAGCCATATTCTGAGAGCTTGAACTTGATCCTGCAAGCCATTTCACCTATTGTTCTACAATCTTGAAGTTGTTGTAGAGGTCATCAAAACTCATAGTGTCTAGATCAGGCTTGTTTCTCCAGACTACTACATGAGTGTTCCACTCAGCAGGTAGACTTCTCAAGAATTTTAAATTGAGATCCTCTTGAGAAATCTCTACACCAAAAACAGCCAGTTGGCTCACAATCTTCTGAAGCTTACTGAAGATAAAATCAAGAGACTTAGTGCTTGAGGCACTAAAATTCTCATACATTTGTTTACGAAGAGTCTTCTGTATCTTCTTAGTTGCTTCATTGCCTCCAAACCATGTTGTTATAGCCTCAAACAAGGTCTTTGCATCCTTGTGCTTGCTAAAAGTCAACAGTTGCTCATTGGGGAGAGCCATCAACAACATACTTCTAGCCTTGACATCATTCTTCTTCTGAAGCTTCTCTTCTACAGTAATAGGACCTGATACAGTTGAAGCACCACCTTCACTTGTTGATGGTTTGATTATAGGTTTAAACGAGTTGCCATTTTCTATGATGTCCCATAGAGCATAATCTTGCACTTGAATGTATTGCTCAATCTGAGCCTCCACATCTCATAGTCACCTGCTTAGATAGGCAGTTTAGCAGTGGTAGTTGTTTGAGTAGTTTCGAGATCCATTGCTTCAGTGAAAATAGACAATTCTTCGGGTATGTTTCTTCTAGATCAAAGTTTCAGAACCTAAGCTCTGATACCATTTGTTGATCCCAAACACTTGAGCTTGTATTAGAAACTTTGAATGATATTAAAGAGTATGCGAAATCTACTCTGTTGGGAATTATATTTAGAGTTGATATTGACAAAATATGAAAGATGGAGGAAACTTATGAAGACAAAGATGAAGGGCTAATTATGCATTATTTAGAGTCTTTGTAACCCGAGTATCTCTATTATATAAAGAGATACATGGAGTTAGTTTTAAAGTGTGTGTCAAGATGTAGTCAACTAAAGGTGTAGGTTGTGTTCTAGGCATCAAGTTCCAACAATGGATGCCTAGGTTTTGTATTGTTAGTGGTAAAGATGATGACGAGAAAAAACCTTGTAGCAATAACATTTGATTCTTTAATTGAATATTCCGCCTTTTGTTATTGTTATCCCTAGATGAGATCTAACCAATCTCGAGCTAAACGATCTTCACAATTGGAATCAGAGACTAGGGGCTCGTGATCGTGGGATTCACAAGGTTTTGTTTGTCGAAGATCGAAGAAAACAAAAAAAATTTGTAACTGGTTCGTATTTTCGTAACTCACTGTTGGGCTGTTTTTAAACGATGATGTCCCCTTCGTTAACCGTTGGATCGGGCTGAAATTTTTACTAGAGATTCTTCATACATCGAGGAAGATTTTCACCAATGTGATCTTCGATCTGGGCTATAGATCGTTAGGTATTAATTTTTGAAAACTGCAGCAGAAGAGTATGTGATTTTCGAATTTTTTAGGGTTTTCTTGAATCAACTTCATGAATTCGTGTTCTATTCATGTTAAATCATTGAAGAAGTTGTTTTTATGTTATTTGATGTATCCTATACACGTATGGAAGCAGCTTTTGGCTTTATGATCGTTTAGTGTTTCATGAAAGTCATAAACGAAACCATAGTTCTTTATGGTTTCTTTTGGCTGCTGCTACATGGTGTCTGGGATTCACATGGAGCTGAATATTAGGGTTTTGAAAACCCTAGCTTGGTTGTGTTCACTTTGGTGTTTCTAGTATTCGATCACTAGCAGTTAGTACTGCTATGAAGGTTTATTTGTACTGCCCATACTGTTGGTTTTCTTGACTCTTATTTGAAGTTGGTTAGTGTGATTGGATGGTATAATGAAGCAAATACATGTTGCTACTGATGTTACACGAATGGATAGTAAGGTACTGCTACTATCTCGGTTTGTACTGCTCGTTCTCGCATGACGTTACTCGTTTGTACTGCCTGACATTACATTAGTACTGCTGTTGGTCGTTCATTCATATTGCCTTCGAGAGTTTGTACTGCTCGTTTCCTATTCAAGAGTTTGTACTGCTATGGTCGTGAGTTTGTACTGTTGATTTGGAAGTTCGTACTGCTCGTCCTTTAAGTTTGTACTGCCAACGTAGTGACTTTGTACTGCTAAGAAAATATTTATACTGATTGATAAAACCCTACTTCATACTTTCTATATTCTGGGTTCAATGGATTCTTGTTGCTTCATATGATACTGATATAATACGTGAGTGGTTGCTTCTTCATGCTATAATGGGTCGGTATTGGAATTCATGGTATATGAGACAGTAACTGATCTCCATGCAAGAATATCATGGTACTGCTGGTCGGTGACCAAGACTTCATGGTAATTGTTTTTTATTTTCCTCAAGTTTGATTGGATGCAAGAATATCATGGGACGGTGACTATCTATCATAGGATGGTGATTGTTTATTTTCTTCAGTGAAGACGTTTTTAACTTATGCATGGTGGTGATCTGTTTAAACACATTCGCTCATAAGTTGGTGATCTTTTATTAATAATCGATAATGGGACGGTGGAGGTTAGAATATATATAGACGTTATGGGATTGATTTGTATGCATGCTACTAATTTCTTTTGGACGGTGCATGGCATTCTATTTAATATGCATAGTAGAGTTAACCTGTTAGAACGTGGGTCGGTTGCAGAATTTAATGGATCATGGGTCGGTGCGATGGTGCTCTTTGACATATATATTTTTTATGGCAGTATAACTAAAACAACATGGTTACTCTTATACGTGACATGCGCATTATTCCATTATTTGATAGTGTGATTTCATGCAAAGTTTCAAGGAGGTTTTCATTATTATCAGTTTTTATGGCCTAAAATTTCAAAAGTGAGGGGAAGCTTATGTTGTTGATTTGGAACAGTTGGTTCCAACACACACATACAGGGGAAGACACACATACAGGAGATTTGATTTTTGGATCTGGTTTCGGTTCTTCAAAGATTTATGGCTCGTTCTTATTTATTCTCATTGGCGACGAAGATTATTTGTTACTTATTTGAAGATGAAGTGGAAATTTTTCGGGTTTGTGTTCTTGTTATATCTACGAATTGACAAACACTTGAAGGAGTTACGTTATTGTGCTAAGTGATTATTGTCAAGAGATTGCGGTCTCCTTATACATCGGTATGGGTATACGTTCGAAGTTATATTTAAGAAATGAGTTTGGGTTATTCTACTTCAGCATCAAATTGGTAATGGTTAGTTTTCTTCATCATTACATAAAGCCTACAGAATTGGAGATTTGAATGGTTAACATATGGGTTTCAGGGGAAGCTTAAATGTTCAAATGATTAACCATTTATATGCTACATCGAGGTGAAGGTTTTTATGATTGCTCGTTGGTATTATTACTAAAGATTTGGGAGTTTTCTGTCTTGAGTTCATTTATAAAAGAAAGCGTTTTGGTGTTCGTTCATGGAGGGCGATTCAAGATATTAGAAGGCTAGATTGGAAGTATGGTGTTGATTCGTGATTATGAAGATCAAGGTTGCATACTTTTTGTTCCCTATTTGATGATGACAAAAAGGGGAAGAAGAATATTTTGAAGATTGCAGCTTGAAGATCCTTGATGATATGCATGGCTTAAGGGGAAGACGACATCTTTCATACTTGGTTTTGTCATTATCAACTAGGGGAAGATTGTTGGGAATTATATTTAGATTTGATATTGACAAAATATGAAAGATGGAGGAAACTTATGAAGACAAAGATGAAGGACTAATTATGCATTATTTAGAGTCTTTGTAACCCTAGTATCTCTATTATATAAAAAGATACATGGAATTAGTTTTAAAGTGTGTGTCAAGATGTAGTCGACTAAAGGTGTAGGTTGTGATCTAGGCATCAAGTTCCTACAATGGATGCCAAGGTTTTGTATTGTTAGTGGTAGAGATGATGACGAGAAGAAACCTTGTAGCAATAACATTTGACTCTTTAATTGAATATTCCGCCTTTTGTTATTGCTATCCCTAGATGAGATCTAACCAATCTCGAGCTAAACGATCTTCACATACTATTCAATATTCAGAAAAATTATAATGTAACAGTAAACAATGAAACAGTAAACTGTATTATATTAACAAGAACAATTCACCAAAACGCTTAAATATTATTAGCTCAATAATACGAGTACTCTTTCTTAGTACTAGGGTTTACAACCTTGAAGCTTAAAAAAAACGTATTCTAGAGATGTATCTAACACCTTAACCTAGGACCTCCTTTTATAGGCACAAGGAGTCCTTTACAAGATAACTATCAATATACAATATTCGTATCTTTCTAAATATATAAGATATACACTAAATATCTTCTATACATATCACATTACGCGTCTTCATCTCTGGCAGTACCTTCTTCATAAGCAGTCTTCAGCAGTACTAAGCCTGATACTAGCAGTACTAACTCAGTTAGTAGTTTTAGTTGTATTCTTCAGCAGCTCCAACTGTTTAGATTGGCAGTACAAAGTGTTTGATCATTTATTTCCCAACACTTGGTCTTGGTGGACTTAGATTACATTTAATAAAGGCTTATACAATATAACTCCTAACAAATTAGTTTGCTAAGTCCACAAGCCCAATTGACTAATCTATTACACGTTACAAAGTTCTATAAATAATGAATGACCATCACTTCTACTTTAATGCTAACAATTACTAGTGGGAATTACACTAGCATAGAATTCGAGGACAAATCTAGGACAAATTTGTTCGTTAATGTCTAAGAGACAAATTTGTTCGTTAATGTCTAAGAGACCATCAAAATGAATGGTTGCAAGTTCTTGAGGAATGTTTTTGCCTTCTATAAAGGATGGGTCAATGGTTCTACCCTCATGAAAGTAACATTTTTCTAGAACTTTGAAGATTTTGACTTGTGCGGGAGTAAGGCCCTTAGTCTTATGGTGTTTGGGAATGTAGTTGAGAGTATCTTTGTGGTCATAGTGAGTTGCGGGAGGCATGTTTGATCCTAGATAAAAAAATTTCACACTTTTGTCGAAACAAATGAGAAGTTTAATATAATGTTCTAGTGTGTGCCTATATGAGGACAATGTGGAGGTGCGGTTATCTCGAATTTTTTTTTTATGAATAAAAAGAATTTCTTTAGCAATTTTGTAACAAAACGAGACATAACCCAAACGCTCCTAATTCAATGTAGCTTCGATTGAATGTACCCGAAAATACATATTAGCTATGTACTTCCTTTAGCATTCAAGAGACATTATGCAAGTGATTTTTTAAACATAACATTTTTATTTGTATGAACAATGTGAAAAATTATTTGTCCTAATTGTGAGAAGATTTTAACAAAAATTTGACATGGGGGTTTTTAGTAAATCGTGATAATGTCTTACAAGATGCAATTCCTAACTAAGGGAAATATGATTAGTTATGTAATTTACAGATGTACTTCATGATCTAACTAAGAAAATGCATAATCCCCAAGTTTTGGTTTTGTGCATAAATTAGAAACCCTAGACTCAGAATTGATAGAAGAAAAGTAGTAAGGAAGCTTACAATGTTGATTTGAGCTGAGATTAGCTGAAGGAGATGCCTTAATTTTGAGAGTGATATGTTATGGAATGACTTTGAGTCGTTGTGTGTTTTGGTTTTGTGAAAAGGAGTGATTGTTTAAGTTATTTAAATTCAGACCCAGGAACCCACGGACTGGGCGGAACCAAATATTTGGTTCCTTCTATGTTGTCGAATGGTTCCTTGGGACCAGAACATAATTTGGTCAGTTTTTGTCATTTTGTTCAAATGAAGGTTTAAGCTAAGATTAAAACTACAAATTAGGTTCCATTAGTCCTAGTCCAAGTCTAAAGAGATTGAATGGCTTACGTTTAAAGAGGTTTAGCTAGAATATCGGCAATGTTATATTCTGAGGATACTTTCTCGATGGAGATGTTTCCTTTTTGAACATTGTCGCGAAGGAAATGATGACGGATTTCAATGTGTTTAGTTCGAGCATGTTGAACTTGATTTTTACTGAGGTCGATTGCTCCTTTTTTGTCGCAAAGGATAGAGATGTCGTTAAGTTGAATTCCTTAGTCGAAAAGAGCTTGCTTCATCCATAGAGCTTGTTGACATGCTTTTCCTGCTGATACGTATTCGGCTTCGATTGTTGAGATGGCAAGAGCCGTTTGTTTATTTGAAAACCATGAGGTGAGACAATGTCCGACAAAAGTACAAATACCACTTGAACTTTTTCTATTAACATAGTCACCGACATGATCTGAGTCGGCATACACTATAGTTTCAACTCCCGTTCCTTTGGGATACCATAATCCCAGGTGTGTGGTGCCTTTCATGTATCTAAAAATTCGTATTGCAGCTTTGATACGTTCCAACAAGCTTTAAATTTATAATACAAGAATTACCGGTTAACTAGGAACACATACGAGCAAGTATACTTGTCTGTGTGTAGCAAGAGGATTGGTAAGTCAAGGTCGTCCCAAAAGACTTGGTTGTACTCAAATGTTGTTTGATTGTTTAAGCAAGTAACAAGTTGATGGTTATGATTGTCACAGATCAAAAAACCAAGAAAAGCAATTATAAAAGTATGATGAAAGCAAACAAACACTTGTTTAGGAATAATAACCAATCGTGATGGAATGTTGAACATGTTTGGGTGAAACATATATGTAGAAGGCACATACCAATTATCACAAGGTTTTCTACTCAATGGGTAATATCAAGAAAATCCATGTTTTTACTAGTTTCATAGGTGAGTCCTTTCGGCCCATACATCATCCCATTACGCTAGCCCTTTGTGTTATCAAATGTATGAAAAAGATGATTAGTAACATTAGTGCTTACGAGTCCTTTCGACCCAATCTCGTGATTAAATATTCCCGAATTCATTTAAAAACTTGAATACTTAATAGTTGTCAATTATCAAGTACCAATCCATTTGTGCACCAACTTCTTGGAATCAAACAATATTAGAAATCCTTTCAACCTTTAAATCCAACAATGTTTAATCAACAAGTTTTAGAACACAAATTATATTTAAACAAACTTATGAGAACAATCACTTTTTCCAACCAACTAACCATTCAACATTCACACGAAAGTCTACATAATTCCCAAACAAGTATAAAGAGATAATTGTAATCAAACATGTAACACAACACACAAAGGAATTCTCATGATAAACACAAGCAAAGACATTAATATGATTGAAATTAATAGAAACAATACCAAACATTAGAGTCAAAGCATCAAGTGCTACAATTCCAACCATGTGATTCCAACCAAAGGAAACTACCAAAATACAAATCATCCATCCCTAAACCTTTCTGGAAATCGACCTCATGTTGTGAGTCTATGACTTAGGGGTGTTTGGTAATAAGGATTGTTGGTGATGTATGTGGTGTTTAATTGGTGTGAACTATAATCAAGCCTTATGTTGTAAGGATGATCAAGTCATATGTCCTGCGAATGTAGACCTAACCAACTCCCCAACACCTCTAGAAATGGGTGGGGAGTGGTAGGAGAGAATCCTTCAAGTGTAGAGAGAATTGGTATAGATTATATGATAATTTGATGATAGATAATGATGAAAACACTTAACCAAGCACTCTTATTTGTAGTTGAATACTCCTTGGTCACCAAGCATGTTTCTTGGGCAAAAAGGGTCATTAAGGTGCAGGAAAAATGAGTTATGAGGTGTATATGATCGGACTTGGGTCATTATGGTAGTTAAAACCTTGAGTTAATGCAACTCTTCATCTCAGAAATATCTCAACCTGCAGTTGGGATCTCAACCTCGGCGGTTGGGACATTCTGACCACTTCAACCCACGGTTTGGGGTCCCAACCCGCGGTTCAGATGACTGCTCAACCTCATGTTGAGGTATTGAACCTTGGGTTTGAATTTCAGCTTCAACCCTAGGTTGGAAATTGGTTTGCATGATTGATTCAACCTTGGGTTGGCAATAAATTCCATCTTTAACAATCATCTTTGGCACTTAATCTTGACTCTTTCCTTCTTCATAAAACTTCATAATCATTAATTTGAACTTGGAAATATTCATAGCATGAATCTTTATCTTGAACGGAAAACTTCTCTTCGTGCATATACACTTGATTTGACGACTTTTCTTCATCTTTTCGTTATTTTCTTCAATATAGTTGTACCTGAACCTGAATACATCTTTTATACCTTTTAAGCGTAAAATGTTCACAAATACAACCAAATAACATGCACAAACATACGAATAACGCTACTAAAATATGTACAAAATGAGCGTTATCAAATCCCCCACACTTAAACTTTGCTTGTCCTCAAGCAAATATAAGAAAAGAAAAATTAAAATACATAACTAAATGGCAAAATGAAAAAAAAATTTGAAAATATCGAAAAATCTTTTTGGTTTTTTTTATTTATAAATAAGCGAAAAATTGAGCGAACACTCCCCCACACTTAAGGGTTTGCTTGCCCTCAAGTAAATCTAGCAATTAAGAAAAATAGATCCCACATGGTGTATGAAAAATGATTAATATAATGCAAATCTACCAAGCACAAGTACGAGATACGTTTCATCTTTTTAAGCTTTAGTGGTGAAAAACCGAGATGTTTGACAATACCCTATGGATTCTCTTGCTTGATAACATGGCTAAGCACCTCACGAAAAGGAATGAAAGTATAATTCACTCAACACTCATATATTTTTAGTGATGGAGTATATAAGAAAATCACACTCATATTGATCTGTAACACCCCCAATTTCGTGATACGCAGCGGAATTCAAACTGGGTGTTACTTCATGGCACAACAATTATAACAATAGAAAACGAACTCTAATGGAGTCGTTTTAAAATATTTATCATTCGAATTATATAAATATCAGAGTTTACAAAATGAGGTCCCAGATGGTTCCATGTTTACATAATACATCAAATGAGTTTTCGAATGATAATAAAATTTATAGCCCTCTTGAATATCCGTGCTCCTCCGTGCCAGCCTCGATCATTATGGACCTGAGATAAACATGCTAAAGTGTCAACACAAAGGTTGGTAAGTTCATAGAGTTTGTAGGAAATAATGTGAAAACCTTATACAAATCATCGATACTAGTATAAATAAACACTAAATGAAGGTTTCTAGGATTCCAAGTGTATGACTATTGTACTAAATACAATATTACATGTAGGTAGTGTTTCTGTTACTCTTAATTGGATCAAGTCCTGTTTGTTCTGTACGGCTACCCAACTATATTTGTAATACCTGAAATTCAGATAACCTATAAAATGACCAAATTACCCCTGAATCCATAATACTTAATAAAATCACTTATAACAATTCCGAATTGAATCCAAAAATTATGAAATGAACTACATATCAAGTAATTAAATTTCTGGGACAACACTACATTATATTAAATGTCAAGAAAATTACAAAATTACATATGTATATATATATGGTCCGAAATTAATTAATTAACTTTATATATATATATATTTTGCAAAATTATTTTAACTAGATAACTACAAAATAATTATGGGAATTATATGCAAAATAAAGGTGTGATTTTAGGATAACCTTTTGGGCCGAATTTCTGGATATATTCCCCCTCCTAGTCGGCCAATTTAATATACAAAATCAAAATCATTCTATTTTACAAAACCTAAATACCGAAACCCTAATATCGATACATTCATAATTCGACCAAAATTCCATTCGACCTTCTGGACGTGAGCTAGTATTTTTCTGGAGTTGATCAAGGTGTAAGCAAGCTAGGAAAAATAGGATTCGAGTTGTGGAAGCTTTGTTCGATCGTGGTGTTTTATTTTGTTCGATTTTCATTCGCTCGATAGGTATAAAACCATACGCTTAAATCTTACATTCTATGATCGATCTAGTATTTTTCTAATGACCTATATATTGTATAAAACTCAGTAAAAATGTCAAACATGGATCATGCAAGTTAAATATAGCGTACGAAATTATGAGAGTTAAAATACACTCGAATTCCAAATAAGGTTATACGATTTTTCTGAGGTGTATCTATAATTTTTATATGTTCTATACTGATAATATAAGCCTAGAAAAATAACCACATGATTTATAGAAGCTTAGAATAATTGATGCGAATTATTGTTGTAATCGGTTTACATGAAAAACAAAGAAAATAAGAAGAAAACCCTAGAACGAATTAGGGTTAGGGTTTATATGAATAGATCTGATGTAATTAATGTAATTAATGATTGTATGATGATGGTTTAATGATTGGTTAAAACTAGGGCTTGTTTTGGTACATTAAAAGGTTATACGATTTGCAATAAAAAGTGTAAGGGCTTGTTTTGTCAACTTTTAAACTTCTGGGATATTTTTATAATGTCTTATAAGTCAGTAGGAAGGTGAGAAAAATATAACTTGAGGGCCCTAAGTGTAAATATTGCAAGTAAATGAATTAATTATAATTAAAGGGGTCGAATTGTAAATAATTAAAATGGAAGGACTAAAAGTGTAAGATCCGGAAACTTGAAGTTATTTTAAGTAAATAAAGTCATTCAGGGTGTAATGGGTAAATTTGAGTATTTGTGGGATTGATATGTAATTATAATTAAATTATGAAATAAATTGTAAGTTTTGTAAAGTTAAGGGACTAATTGTGTAATAATTGAATTGTGAGGGTCTAATTCGTATTTCACATAATGCTGAGGTAAGGTTCTGTAAAAGTTGTAAACTAAATTATTTTCACTTTAATCCTTTGAAGTAAATGAATTTGCAATTAAAACCCTAAACTATGAAGATTGTCATAACTAACCCTGAACTTTTGTAACTTAATAAAAGGTATTTTAAATACATGATGAGTTTGAAATAAAGGTTTAACCTAATCTGGAATATTAACATATTACTGGATCTGAAAAGTTACAAAATGAAAAGTAAACTAAAAGTAATAATTTACGTTTGAATAATTCGTAATTCCGTCTTCTACCTCTTTAGGTGTGAAGAAGGAGAAGCCTTGATTTCTGCTTCGCATTTGCTTTCTTGTCTTTTGCTTCGATTATAAGGTACAGATATTCCGTCCTTTTTCAGTAAGGGCTTTTCAGTTCTTTCTTTCAGAATTCAATTCCTTATTAGGATTCCCTATACCTTTGCTATGTTCCCTTTTGTTTGTGAACTTTCGATGTGATCTTTGATTTTAATCTTTTGCCATGTACCCTTAAGATATAATTTTGATTATTTGATAGTACGTTGACCTTTGTTCTACAGTTTAATATTACGAGCCAATAACTAGGCATGAGGGTTTCATGTCCATGTCATTGACGCACCTCTGACATGACTCTAGGGCAGGAGAGTGATGACCTGTTCCGTCCCTTAATTATTATTTTGCTATGGCCATTATATTATGATTATTGATTTATCTGTGGGGCGTATGGGTGCACTCTAGATTTGACCTGTTATCTGTATATGTTATATGATTATATCTGGTGACTGATGGTGTGTGCGATACACGTCTTTCACATTTAACTGAGAGCTGATCACTCTATACAGGTATGTTTTATTATATTAGAAATGCTATGGTATCGTAAGTCGTCGGGGCTCGTGATAAATTGCTGTGTTCTTGTTTCTTGAATCTTTTCTTTTATTCATGATCTACTTCTCATTCCTTTCATGTCAACTTCGTATCATTTCGTTTTTCCTAAACTGTTTTTGCATTTGCTATTGCTATTGTTTTCGTTACCTTTATATCTGTTCACTGGGCTTTTGAAGCTCAGCCGCATGTTTCTTTTCATGTGCGGCAGGTACTTAAGCTAGGAGCTGGGTTTAGCTTTGGGATGAGAGCAATCTATTTTGGAGTTGACCTTAGTTATTTAGCTTTGCCATTTGAACTTCTATTTATCTTGATATGCCATTGTTTAGGCATTTAAATATTGGATTTTGTACTTAAGCTATTGTGTCTTGCATTTTGATTTAAGTCATGTTGACTTATTTTGGATTTAATGTTAAGACTTATGAGGTTTTGTTTATTGAATGCTTTGTTGACTTCTGATATGCCACCATTGTTGTGATATATTTACCCTTGTCGGGTTGGGGTGTTACAATTTATGGTATCAAAGCCAGGTTTTCATGAAACCTTAGAGCTTAGGCTATCGACCTGTGAGGATCTGGGTAGACATTAGGTTTTCCTTTCGCGCACTCTTTTCCTGTCCTACTCTACCATGTCTTCTTTTGCTCTATCATTTCCTGTTTGATCTTTCTAATCGTTTGAAAATCCTGTAGATGGTTGTTACTCGTCGTGGTGGTGATTATTCAGAAGGGGAGGTAGAGATCCCTAATTTGGAGGAGTTGGTGGCTAATGCTATAGCCAATTTGCTACCTGGGCTTAATGCTAATGAGGTGATCACTCGGATGATCAACGAGTTTCGTAATGGAGCTAGTCCCTCTGGTGGATCTGGTGGTGCTGGTCCTTCTAGTGGTGCTGGTGGTACTGGCGGTGGGGGCCGACCCACTACCATTAATGGTTGGCTGGAGAGTTTCAATAAACTTAAGCCGTTGTCGTTCAGTTCTGCTGTGACTCCTCATGCTGCAGAGGACTAGATAACACACATGGAGAAGCTGTTTGAGGTGCTGGGTTGTGAAGACGGGTTTAAGACTCGTCTGGCTGCGTTTAAGCTTGAGGGAGATGCGCTTAACTGGTGGAAGGCGCACAAGGAAGCTAAGGGAGGTGATGCTTATGTTCTTGGTTGTACTTGGGATAATTTTCGTGCTACGTTCTATAATAGGTACTTCCCTGTGTCCGAACAGCAGAGACTTATTCGGGAGTACAACACTATCTCTCAGCTTGAGACTGAGAATGCAGGGGAATTTCTGGAGCGATTCCAGAGATTGGTTAGCTTTGTGGGGCCGGTTGCTGGGGATGCTGAACATCAAGCCAAGCATTTCAAGTGGGCACTGAAGAGTTGGGTTTTAGATCGTCTTCTTAATCAGGAGTTCCTTGATCCGTCAGCATGTTGCGACGCAGCTCGCAACATTGAGATATTTCATGAGAAGGTGGGTTTCAAGAGAAACCGTGATGGCGACAGGATTCTGCCGCAAGGTCAGAATCGGGACAACAAGGGGTATTCTGGTAAGAACTTTGAGCAGCGGGGTCAGTCAGGTAGGAGCTATGATCAGCGGAAACCAGATTTTAGGGGTCAGGATGCTGGTTCAAATTCTAAGCAGAATGATAATGGTCAGAAGCAGTGGAAGGATCAACCTTCTAAGGGTTTTCAGCAGCAGTCTCGTGGTTCTGGATCAAGTTCTCAGAAGGGTTCATCTGGGAGCTTATCTACACCTCCAATCTGTACTTCTTGTGGGAAAAATCATTCAGGAGAGTGTCGTAGAACAACTGGTGCATGTTTCTGATGTGGGTCTGCTGAGCATCGGGTAAAGGACTGCCCAAAGCAGAATCCTGCATCTGCTAAGAATTACCTGCTACCTCCGCCTCCTCCACCTCCGAATACTGGGCGTGTGTTTTCTACTACGCGAGATCAGGCAGCTAAGGCTACAGGTACCATTACCGGCTTTTTGTATATTGGTGATTTTACTGTTTTCGCGTTATTTGACACTGGAGCAACACACTCTATCATATCTACGAATTTGGCTAAGAAACTGAACATACCTGCAACACCATTAAATAACCCAATTGCTAAATCTACCCCCATGCAAAACCACATTCTCATAAACCATGAATATTTGAACTGTCCGTTACGTTTCGATGATCGGATTCGTCCGGCAAATTTACTTCCTTTAGACATGATTGACTTCGATGTCATCTTAGGTATGGACTGGTTGGCTTTCCATCGAGCAACCATTGACTGCCATGCCAGAAATGTGATTTTCGGTGACATGAATAATCCCGAATTCATTTACCATGAATCTCGCCCTCTTAAAACCGTTAAAATCATTTCCGCCTTGAAAGCTCGAACCTTGATGTCTCATGGTTGCCAAGGTTATCTAGCCTCAATTAAGGATTCGTCTGTGGAGATTCCAGATATTTCTAGTGTTCCCATTGTTCGGGATTTTGCTGACGTTTTTCCTGAAGTACTTCCTGGTCTTCCTCCGGCTAGAGAAGTGGAATTTTCTATTGATCTAATTCCCGGTGCCGAACCTATCTCTAAGGCTCCGTACCGGATGGCACCTGTTGAACTGAAAGAGTTAAAGGAGCAACTAGAAGAGTTGCTGGACTTCGACGTAGAATTTGTATTCTTCAAAAACCCGAGGCTATTTGAAGATTATAACAACGCCTTCTTGAGAACCCGAAGCTATTTGAAGATAATAACAAAGTCTTTTTGGAGACTTGAAGTTATTTGAAGATTATAACGACTCTTTCTTGAAAACTCGGAGAAAATAAGATCAAATGCTAGTTTTTCTCAAGAACACATGAACTTTCTTGCAAAATATAAAAGAAGTGCCTTTGGTTTGAGGACTTTAAGGTTATAAGAAGGTGTGGTGCAATGTTTTTCTATGTGTTTAGCTTGGTATTTATAGGCTAGAAAATCTAGTTAACTATATATCGGGTTAAAAACTAATCATGGTTAACTTTACACTTGTAAACATCTAAAGAATGAATGGTCAAGATCAAGCCACCATACATGATGACTCCTCAAAAATGCCACATATGGCTAAAATGAGGAGGTTAAGAGTTTTGAGTTTCTATCTTGCCTTTACGGAGTGAGTTTTGGTCCCGGTAATCGCTAACAGTAAATATTTAAATCACGAAATGTAAAACCGGGTATCGTAAAAATACGAAACTTGTAGAAATGATCAAACTTATCAATATACTCATTATTATCTTATAAAAGTGAGTGATAAATTTAATGGGCCGCGAAAACGCTGTTAACGCTGGAAACGTAGGTTTAAAACGCGTAAAAACATAAAACGTACGAAAGTTGCGTAAAAATGAGAAAAGCAAAATGTAACTTTTCTACTATGATTATAATGGACTTAATAGACTTAAAATGTCTAGGCTAGGCTTAGTCTAGTGTCGGTTGGTGTTAAATGTTCTTTAGACCTAAAACCGTAAGTGTTAAAAATTAAGGAATGATTTATATAATCAAGGAATGATTTTTGGTCAAAGGAGGAGGGAAAATATGTTGACTTTTACAAAAATATAAAAGCTTCTAATCGTCTTAGAAAATGTGGTGCAGGTATAGGCTAAGGTTGCGGATAAGTAAAAGTGCTTAAAACGCAATTTCTGTTTTGTAAGACACAGGGTCTATTTGGTAACATTTTAACTTAATTTTCAAAAATTCCCTAATTGATTATGAGTGTACTAAACATTAATCTGATGCGAGAAAAATTGGCGCAGTTGGTTTTCGTTATGCGCAGGATGTTTAAATGGCGTTTAAACCAAAACGTATAGTTTCTTAATAACTTTTGCGAAAATGACCCGACGAGCATCAAACTTTCACTTTATCATGGAAATAATTTAACTTACGAGAATATGAAATAAAAATTTCGGGAATGAATAGTGCAAGTGAATAGTAAAAATGAATAGTGAAATGATTAGTAAAATTTCAGGAATAGAAATTAACCTGAAAATGCGAATTGTTACAGCTCAGTCATGATCCGTTTATTACCATAGGCTTGTACAAGAAACAAAACTCCACCGACGTGGTGTAAGCACCAAATTTAAACATCTAAAGAGGACTTTTATTCGGGTTGTAATGTTTAGGATTCGGGTTAATAAGGGGTACGGATAAGGCATGAGAATATTTATGAAATTGGTTTTAAAATAAAATTAAAGTCAAGTCAAAGTCCCATGTTGCTAGTTACCGAACAAACCACAAACCCGTAAATGATTATAGTTACAATCTTCTCCTCTTCACATATCGATCACCAAATATATATGTATACCACGTCTTAGCACATTGGCTAATCAATATCTCAAACATACTTCCTCTTCCTTCATCTTCATAATAATATAGCACATTGGCTATAATTGTCATCACATATATTTTTTTTTCTTTCTTTTTTTTTCGATGACTTATTCTTTTTTTTTTTTTACATTTTTTTTTCAACACCTCTCTTTCATACATCACGTCTCCCTCACACTTTGCATAAGCGCACCACAAAAATACAAATAAAAAGTTGCGCACCTTCATCTTTGTCGGAATGGCACACACAAATGACAAAATGTGGCTAACTAATAATCATCAAAAATAATCCAACAACCAAGCAACTAGCAATCAACCGTTTAGACTTTGACAAGGGGTAGGCTAAGGTTTTAAGTGTAAAATCTTTTTGCATTTTTTTCTGGATATAACAAAAGAAAAGAATGGCTCGGAGGGTGTTCTAAGGGTATCTAGCGCTAAAAATGAGCGCTAACAAATGGGTCCATATGGGTGATTAACTAACCGATGTGGCTAGCTAATATATCATTAGATGTAAAATGGAAGGCCATTTGGTTTAATTCCTAAGGGTGCCTCTTTGTCACACGAATACACATATATCACACGAATGTAATCTCACTGCGGTCTGATAATGATTTGCAAGTACAAGTTCTAGAATAAATAAAATCACCGGCACACTCATAGCAAAAAGATCAAGCATAAAAAGATGTATGCTATATAAGAATAGGCTTAAATCCTCACATATTTAGTGGTAAAGGCTATAAATGCGCTAGCAAATGTTATCGATCCTAAAAATGGATTGCAATGTCAATCGGGACACGTCTCGAATTTTTCAAAATTACTGAATTTCACCAGGGGATGATCTAGTTATTCTAATAGATTAACCTATATGCGTGAAAACAACTAGAAGATAAGGGCAAACAAGTATACAAAATTTTAAAAATTGGCCCAAAATTATGAAAATTTAAAACTAGTTTCGCTTTTTACTATTTTACTTCTCCCCCCACACTTAAGTTAAGCATTATATTCAATGTGAAAAATAAACTTCAAAGCATGAAAAAGTAGGAAAAATTAAAATAAGAAAAGACCGAGAGAAACGAAACATCACGGGCTCAAGAAATCGCGATCGAGTCTCCATATGATAAGATGCTAAGTATGCGAGATCAATCGATTTCTCTTCCAATCAAACATCTCCAATCAAGAGAGTAATGCCAAAATTATCCAATCTCCAAGAGCTTATTAAATCTGCAAAAATAAACTAAACTACAAAAACACGTAAAATTCTAAAACTCACTTTCGTAGGCATCACGGTTGCATTTAGCGTATGCAACAAGCTATTTAAACCCCTCGGTGGCCCGAGTGGACGAGTTAAGTCTCGTGAGGGTTTCCAGTGAACATACCCACAAAGTTCAAAACATTTTTATTTTTATTAAAAACAAGTACTTATTTATTTACGACGTACTAAAATTAACAAAAAATAAATAAATAAATAAATAAAATAAAATGTAAAACACAAGAAATAATTTTATTATTATTATTATTATTATTATTATTATTATTATTATTATTATTATTATTATTATTATTATTATTATTATTATTATTTTTGACATTAATTACTAAACATTAAACAAATAAATAACATAATAACAATTGAACAGGAAGACATGATAGTTTATACACACAAATACATATTTATACATTGCATACAACACAGATAGCGACACAACTACTGATACAGAGTATACATTGTATTAACAGACAAGCATATGCAACAATTACGCTTTACGACAGTGCAACATATTTGTATCAAACTACATTATGTTTTGACAATATGTATGTATTGCTATCATATAACAATACAAAAATACAATAAATAACACATGTGCACACATATATGAAGTTGCACAACAAAGCATACACTTTAACATAATTTTGTAATAAAAAAAACACAGTAATGAACAATACACAATACAAAAAAAAAAAAAAAAAAAAAAAAAAAAAAAAAAAAAAAAAAAAAAAAAGAGAATACAAAACTAGTAATAAATGTGTACATATTAGACACAAATACAACATATAGTATCACTACAACAATATGAAATTGTAGTAGACATAATTGATGATATACACCACAACAATAATAGGGTACTAACAAAACATAGCACATCACAAACTGATGAATCTATTAATTAATCACACAAGCTACCAAGACTAATCCTAGATCTAGTGAGAGAAAGTAGAGAGAGAAAGAGAGTGGAATGATGATTAACAATAATAATGAAATGTTTAGCTCTTCAACCAACCAACCCTCTCCCTTGAATGGGAGGGGGTATTTATAGTTTTTACATGACATTGGCTCTAAGCCCTAATTAAATATACTTCACATAAATAACAAGACACAGCCCATGGGCCTTCTACACAGGCTGGGCCATAAATCAAACATAAAGGCCTAAGCAACCTTATTACAACATGATCAATACTTGTTAATACAAAACGTGTTCCCAACAATCTCCCCCTAAGTATTGGTCATCAAGGTTGCTTGACGTCGTCTTTGCTTCATGGCTTCAGACGTCTCTTGCATCTTTGTTCCTTTGTTCTTGTTGTGATATGATATGGTATGGTAATGATCTGACGTCCTCCAATGGTCTTCAATTCTGGTGTCTTTACGTCTTTTCCACCATGCTCATATGTTCTTTGACTTTTGTTCTTCATCTGGTTCTCACTTCTTCAATCTTTGACTTATGAAAGGTTGTAGTGCTGGAACTTTGACTATTCTTTAACATCTTTGAACTTTTGTTAGTTCTTAGTCTTTGTGAGAACATATCTTCAGGACATGAGCATGATGGAAGGATGCTGGAACTCCAGGTATTCATGATTCGCTGCAGGTAAACAGTTAGCAATAAATCATCCGGCATTTACAGATTTGGACTTCGAGATCATCAACAGCATAGTGTGAAGACTTTCTCTAATCTAAACCCAGGCCATTCTGAACAAGATACCCCCGAAAGGGCTTACACAGATACACCGAAGTACACCCACGATTCAGTGAGTCACTGGAGATCACCCCACGACTGTAGACCATTTTGGAGCTTTCACTAAGCGTAGTCCACAAGGGATTACCGAAGTGACCTGCTGTCAGGGCTGTTTGATGTTGACCCTGGCAGGATTTTCATTCAATCACTGAGAATCACAGTTTGTGAATTCTCTCATGAATGTTCTTGGCAGATTGCTAAGATCTGCGAAGGACACTCCTATAATTTACAACTGGTGTTATTTTTGTTGAACATCCAGTGTATACTAAGTGTACCTAAGAGATCTTTGATGTATCTCATGGCTCTAGACTCTATTCAGTGCACATTTGTTTGGTAGTCGGAGGCGTGGAGTAGAGTGCCTCCTTTTCAATATCAACACATCTCATAGTGAGAGGTCGATAGATTATGAAGGGTTCTCTATGTGAAATGAAACAAGTGTCTTTTGAGAGACACCTGAGTGGCTAGAAGGTTAGTGCAGTGCGTCACTGGGTCCATGACGACTTTGATCTTCAATACCGGTGATGCCCAATCAACCACTAGATTATGTATTGAACCCAGTGTCTGCCCTAAGGTTGAACAAATGGAGGGCTATTTCTTTTCACCCTTTTCTTTACTTTTCTTTTTCATTCTTCAACCCCTTCTTTCTCCGTTCATTTCATTTCTCCTTTTTTTTTTCAATCATACCTAGGACTTTCTAGTACTAAACTATTGGTATTGTCCTTGGGTAGATCCCTCCGGCTTTGGCGGATCATAGGACGGTTATTCCTAACCTTAGTCACCTTATAACTCCATGACTATCCTATTGTTGCCATAACCAAACCTTTTGAAAAAATCTCTCAAAGTGTTTATGATTGTGAAAACATATGTTATTAACACTTTGAGAGTTTTGTGATTTTCATAAAGACTCCCCCTTAACATGTACTCATAAGTGATTAAGGTAAATTTGCACATGTCGGGTAAAGTTGGCACTTTTTGAATTGATTGATTTTCAATGAACATGATCGTCGCGAGACACGCTTATATCACTAGTAGAACTAGCTTGAAATTATTACCCGTCCAGATCACATTCAACGAAAAATCGCTCGAAATCGGTACATTCTACTCAGACACATCCTTTGCGAGACACGCTTACATCACCAGATAAACTGGCTTGAAATTATTACCCGTCCAGGATATGTCTTTTCGACTACTGAATTTTGCTATCGTCAATTCGAGGGTCAATTCTGAGCCTGGCTCTCATGAGATTTCATCTTGCGAGTTACCATATTTTGATCATATCGTTATTCTCCCCCTCAAAAATAGCATACTTATGATGTTTTTGACAAACGTTTGATAAAAATATGCCATTTGAGTTGGAAGAATTTCAAGAACTTTTCGTTTATGGAACAAAGATTATTTTTCAAATACTCCCCCATAACGAGGGAATACTTGTCCTTATGAGCAGAATTTTGAAAAACTTAGAAAAATTCTGGTGAAATTCTACTCATAAGTAAGAAGCTTTCGCTCATTTGATTAGGATTGAGGCACTGAAGTGTACCTCAGGGTCCTTTCTTTACAAGTACGGGTTGTGCACTGTTATTTGTGCACAAGCCATAGTTAATTAAAATGATGAAAACTATGATGAAATATGATAAATGACAATAGATTATACCAACAATCACTGCTCAGGTCGACGAAAAGTTAGGATATTAGGAATTCTGGCACGTCCTCCTACGTAACTCTCTAGTCGTCTCATTGTTCTCCGAAACTTGAGCTTTTTGTCAATCCTGTCAATGAACTTCACTGCTTGCTTTGCATCATTCCTACTCCAGCTCATAACCCGTAAAAATCCCATTTTCAATCCCTTGCTGCGGTTTTCCTGAATTGTTTGAAGCTCAGACTTGACTCGTACCAAAGTCGCATCACTAAATTTGTGGATTTCCTCATAACCCATGAACCTTGGTGTCCGCTGATCTCGTACATACACCAACCCAAATGGTCTGTCCCTAAAAGTATAAGTGTCATATCTCCGATCCCTGGCGGTTGAAGATTAGGCTCGACCAAATTTAACTGTGTCTGGTAGCTTTCTACCCCAAGGTGCACATCTTCGACTCGTGTTCTGATGACAATGTTGCGAATGTATATCATAATCGAGTTAATGATATCACACTGAAGACGTCTAGGGAGATGTTCGAGTTTTCCCTTAACCTTCAGTAGATACATATCTTCTATATCGTTGATGTGTAAATAAGGATAGTCTGCTTCACTAAAGGTATATTCATGATCGTCCAACCTTCTCACGGTAATCTTCTTTAGAAAATTATACCCAAACATAGATTCGGTTTCTACACTGGTGATTGAAAGAATCTTGTTCTTGTTCCACACATCGGTTTTTGATCTTCTCGTAATCATATATTTATAGAAAAATCATCACAGATTCGGCCAGTGGAAGATCCCAAGAGCAGCATCTTCGTTGTATTCTCGAACTTTGTGGACGAATAAATCTTGAATTTGTTCTTCAAAACCTTCTAACATATACAAAGCTGCTTGATACTTGGTGAGGGATGTTGCATACCGCTTTTCAGGGTCTGTGTTACCATACTCAAGATACGCCAAATCATTATTGAAGAAATATGCTTTTGGTATCTTTAGGTTGTGAGGTTGACCAATGAGTGGTAAGGGATGGGAGTAATCACGGAGGTAAAGACGTTCTTTTGGATGAGAGGTACGTGTATGATCCCAGTCTATGTTTTCAGACAGTGCTTTTGCAACTTGTTCAAGGTTGTATTCAAACTTCATTTCTGTAGTTGTGACTATCTTGAATTCTGTGAAGCCTCCTTTGCGAACTTGGATGATGTCAGGCAATCCTAACTATTGAACTTTCATTTCCCGCTTCAACCGTTTAGTGAAGTCCACAATTGATCCTTCAACAGGTGCAGCATTTTCTTCTTCAGGATATGTGTCTACCATTGACTCGAACCAATTGAATCTTGGTGCAGTAGGATTCACCCATTCTGGTAGAGGTACGGCTTTTCCATTTGCATGTGGTGCAGTGACATTTTGAACTTTGGGTGGTGCTATGGGAAATTCCTGATCAGAACTCATGTCTTCAAATGATTCAGTTTCCTCGAATTCCCCGCCTTCAAGTGGGACGAACATCTTTTGGCTTGATTGTTTTGTAGTGCCAGAGGAATGTGTTGTGGTTGCATGGCCAGTGGATGTGGACGGTTTCCTTTTCTTCTTTCCTTCGTCCTTGTCATGCTCATCTCGAGGTCGCTTGACTGGCTTGGCTGTTTTGCATCCTTCAGCTTTCTTCTCTTCCCTTTTAATAGACTTGAACAAGGCCTTTTTAAGTTCTTCCTCTTCTGGTTCATCCATGATATCTTCAAGTAATAGCCCTTTGAGATAAGATCTTGAAGGTTTAGGTGGCACGGTTCGAATAGTGATTGGTGTTGTCTGCATGAGGTTGGCCACTGTCTTTTCTAGGTTTCTCTTGACATATTCCTTGAAGATTCCAGGAGGATTCTCTTGAAGGTATTGAGTGACCTCTTGGGGTACGTGAGAACTGACTGCCTGTGGGACATGAGTTTGAAGATATTCCCTTGTTGTCTTTTCTAGATTAAAATCTTGGAGATTCTTGATGTGAAATTCGTTCTTGTCTGCCACTTTCTTTACTTCAGTGAGCTTAAAATCAAATGCTTTGTGCGCTTCTTCTTCAGCTTCTTGTTTTTTTTCAATACAAACTCTTGAAGTTTGGCAAATTTGTCTTTCAGTTCATTGAATTCAGTGGTGGATTGACCCACTGATGATGGTGGTGGTGATGGTGGTATAGTGTCGTCATTTCCTATTTCATCATCATCTTTGTTTTCTTCTTCATCACTTTCATCTTCTTCATCTTTTTCATTATCATTATCGCTGTCAGCTTCTTCAGACTCGGATTTTGATTCATCCTTAGACTTTTCTGATTCACCCTCTGATTCATCTAGTGCATCAGACTTTGTAGTCTCAGACTCCTCTTGTTTCTCTTCTTGTTCATCATCAGGATGTGAAGCTGACCCTTCACCTCTTCTCACTTTTTCACGCTTCTCTTCATCTTCACTGTGTTTCTGTAAGTTTTCTCTGAATGCAATCTTATACTGTTCTTTTTCTTCTTTTTCGGTTCTTGGAGGTTCAATGGGTGAAAATGATGAATCAGTAAATTTGATTGACTTTCCTCTTCCTTTGCCTAAAGTTTTATTAGTTTCAGCCAATACTGTCTTCAATTTGACTCAGAAAGATCATGTCGTTCCATATGTATTTGGCGAAGTTCAAATGTTTCAGGTTGACGACTCTACAGAAGAATTGAAGGTGTTCAGATCGTGGATGTTCAAGGCCAGTGCTTTTGCCAGTTATGCAGTGAATGATGATTGAGTAAAGAGTTAACCATGGCTGGGGAATGTATTTCCTTTCTACTTTTTAGAGTGATTTGAGCTCTTCTTCACTCTCATCATAACCCAGAAGCCTAAGCGTTTTTACCATCTCTTCAAAAGTTGGATCATCCTGAAACTTTCCCTTTGGACCTGATTCTTCTTTTGGAAGTTGTAAAACGTTCCTAAGAGTTTCCACCTTGAACGTGATTTCAGTGTTGTCTAATGTGACGGTTATGCTCTCTTCGTCTTTTCCTACGACCATAGAATGCCAGAACTGATTGAGATAAACTTCTGGTTCACTTGTTGTGTTCGTCAGGGTAGGCCTGATGAAGTGTCTGTCAAGAATTTCCACGATAATTTGGCAAGTCTCATGACACCGCAATCTCTTAAAGTCCACTCTTGAGTTTGAATGGCTGATCTATCATTCATCCCCTTCTGGAATTACTTGTTTTTGGGTTATAGATCCTTGAGACATGGTTTTCCTGAACATCACAAACCCCAACAGCAATACATAATGGACATAGTATATATGTGTTAGTGAATGATATTGGTTTCATGATGTTATCCTACATTGTATGATGCATCACATTGAATAGTTAAATCATGAGGACATTCATATATCATTCAAGCAAACCATTTTCCAAACAAACCAGTTCTTATAAACATTTTCACATGCTCAAGTTTATAAAGATTTTAAGTTTGAAACACGTTTTACAAGCTTGACGAACTTGGAAAAAATGAGACAAACTTAGAAGTTTTAGAAACTTGATAACATGAGACAATCTTTATAGAAACTAGAGAAGTTTAAGAAACTTGACAATATCCACAAGCTCGATGATTCTAGGAAACTAGATGAGTCCTACAATTTTGCTAAATCCTAGAAACTCGATCAAATCTAGTATCTCGAGCAATGCAAGAAACTTGACCAAATTAAGAAACTCGACTATCCTAGAAAATCGATCAACTTAAGAAATTAGTCTGACTAGAGAAACTCGACTAGTTGAGAAACTTGACTAGGAGAAACTCGACTAGTTGAGAAACTCGACTATAGGAGAAACTCGACTAGGAGAAACTCGACTAGTTGAGAAACTCGACTAGTTGAGAAACTCGACTATTTGAGAAACTCGACTAGTTGAGAAACTCGACTAGGAGAAACTAGGAGAAACTCAACTAGGAGAAACTCGACTAGGAGAAACTCGACTAGGAGAGAAACTCGACTAGGAGAGAAACTCGACAAGGAGAAACTCGACTAGGAGAAACTCGACTAGGAGAGAAACTCGACTAGGAGAGAAACTCGACTAGGAGTGAAACTCGACTAGTTAGACTGTTGTCTCCTAACTCAGAGACAAAGTCAATCAATGCACAAACTTGATTATCATCAGCAACAAACTTGTTTAAGATACTCGCTTAAACACTTATCAGTCATAAACTTTGATATTAGAACACGTAAAAACATGGCATTCAGTTTTTCATGCATAACAGATAAACCAAACGTTCTATATCAATAACCAAGCATATCTCAACATTCCAACAATAATCCCTAACACTTATTCATCACAGTTCACAAGCAAGACTGCCTTAAACCCTAACAAACTCAAGTTACTCTATCTTGCGTTATTGAATCTAATTAATCTATTGCAATAGACTCAGAATCATGTAATGAAATGATTACACTATCTCAATTAGAACAAATAACGATAAACAAGAAATGCCCAAATTCTTCGTTGAACCCTAAAATCGTAAAAAATGATTTTAATCTACAAAAAAATGATATGCGAACAATTCTGTGATATTCATGAATGAATTAAACGCTTACAATTTGATGATTAATGAAGAATCTAAAATCTTGTCTTGCGTCGAAGGGTTTAAGCGAATATGCGAGGGTTTAAGAGAGAGGGAAATTTCACTGTGTGTTTTGTGAGTTTGACTGAGTCAGACAATTTGTTTTATTGAATAAGTTTGGTCCTTTTGTCCTTTTTAGTCCTCTAACTTGTGGGCTAGTTCATATAAGTCCTTAGGTGACAACTTCAACCCTTTAACTAAAAGCCTATTCAATTGGTCCTAAGATATAACATTTCCTAACTGACAGTTAAGCCTTTCATTTAAAAGCTAGACCAATATTTTATGACATTTCTCCCTTGAACAAGACCATATTTTTGAAAAATTTAGACAAGATCCAATGTTTCATAGAAAAATTTATATATATAAATATATAAATATATATATAATATATTATATATATATATATATATATATATATATATTTTATGAAGAATTTGATGAAGATTTGTGATGATAAATGTGCAAAAATTTCTCCCCCTCAAAATATGTTCGTGATTTGAAACTAATGAAATTTGAAATGACGAGAACATATTTTGGTTTGGATACACTTTTGCACACTTAAAGGTTTATTTTTTATTTATTTTAATATATATATATATATATATATATATATATATATATATATATATATATATATATATATATATATATATATATATAATTGGAAAATCTTTTTGTGTTTTTCAATAATTATTTACGAAGATAGTTTTGATGTTTGACTCGTTGAATTGTCTTAAGAAACTTTTCCAAATCATCAGGAGTCAAACATCGCATACTAATATGGTGAACCAGTTCCACAAATCTTGCATGAGGCAAGGCTTTGGTGAACAAATCCGCCAATTGGTGTTCAGTACCCACAAAGTATAATTCAACTATACCCATTTCCACATGCTCTTTTATAAAGTGATACCGGAGAGCAATATGCTTCGATTTGGAATGTTGAACCGTGTTGCATGAAATAGCGATGGCACTCTTGGAGTCGCAGTACATCGGAATCTTGTTAAACACGTATACGTAGACCATCAACTGAGATCGCATCCAAATGACTTGAGCGCAGCAGGCAGACATGGCGACGTATTCTGATTCTGTAGACGACAGTGATGTACAGTCTTGCTTCTTTGACTGCCAAGAGACGAGCTTTTCACCTAAAAATTGTACTCCCCTAGACGTACTTTTTCTCGTGTCTAAACAACCTGCATGGTCAGCGTTTGAAAAAGCAACAAGATCAAACCCGGAATCCTTCGAATACCAGATCCCCAAATGAATGGTTCTCTTTATGTATCGAAGGATCCGCTTAACAGCAGACAAATGACGTTCAATAGGTCGTGATTGGTAACGAGAACATAGGTACGTGGCAAATACAACATCCGGCCGGCTAGCTGTGAGATACATGAGAGACCCAATCATACTACAATATTTCGTAGGATCAATGGGTGTGCCATGGAGATCAGCATCTAGCTTTGGGGATGAGGAAGACATGGGGGTGTTATAGGTGTCACAAGTATTCATACCATGTTTTTTCAATATGTCCAATGCATATTTAGACTGACTTAAAAATATACCACGGGGTGATTGATGAACTTGCAGTCCTAGAAAGAACTTGAGTTCACCCATCATGGACATCTCAAAGTTTTGTTTCATAAGTCTTGCAAAAGCATTTGAATATTTTTTATGAGTTGATCCGAAAATGATATCATCTACATAAATTTGAACAATAAGAATATCCTCCCCGTGTTTTTGTATAAATAAAGTCGGGTCAACAGATCCTTTAGTAAAATGATTGGCTAATAAGAATGCAGACAGTTTGTCGTACCATGCCCTCGGGGCTTGTTTAAGTCCGTAGAGGGCTTTCTTGAGCCTGTAGACGTGGTTTGGATGCTCTGGATCAACGAAGCCCTCTGGTTGTGAAACGTACACTTCTTCCCGGAGTTGTCCATTGAGAAATGTCGTCTTCACGTCCATCTGGTATACCGTGATGTTCTTGTGAGTAGCGTACGCCAGGAACATTCGTACAGCCTCAAGACGTGCCACTGGTGCAAACGATTCTTCGAAGTCAATCCCTTCTTCCTGACTGAACCCTTTATCAACCAAGCGGGACTTGTTACGAATAACTGTACCATCCGCATCTAACTTATTTTTCCAGATCCACTTCAAACCGATGACATAAACCCCATCTGGTCTCTCTACCAATTCCCAAACTACCAACCTCTTGAATTGATCCAATTCCTCTTGCATAGACTCAATCCAGTTGTCGTAGGTAAGGGCTTCTCGAATGTTTTTGGGTTCGGACTGACAAACGGTGAGTGCATAAATGTAGGTTTCACCGTCTGTATGGAGTCGTTGTCGTGTCATGACAGGTTTTTCTGGGTTGCCAATCACATTTACAAGGGGATTATCCTTTGTCCATTTGTGTGTTGATTGGTAATGTTGATAAGTATGGTGCAGATTTGACAGTTCCAAGTTGCGTGTGGTTGACTCTGCGATATCAGGAATGGTGGGAGCCGGCGCAAATGGATTGAAGAATGCATTGCCGTCATAATCTGCTGGAGTGGGTACTTCAGAAGAATGTTGGGGGGAACCTTCAGCTGCAGACGCAGAAGTAGAAGGTGTTTGATCTATTGATGACGAGGTGTCTGGTTGAGGTGCATCTTCAGCAACTGTGGTAGTTGTAGTCACTGGTGTATCAGGTACTTGATTATCAACGAGTGGTTGTGCAGCGGAGCTTGTGGATACATCAGGAGCACGATTAACCATATTATCATCAAACAATGGAGCAAACAAGTCTTCTAGATGTTTGCGATTTAGAGAGAAAGATGCAGCTAAAGGATCAGGAAAGTTGAGATGGTTGGTTTCGGGTCCTAAGCTGCTTTGCTCAGAAGCCATATCGGTGAGCTCATCGAAATTAGCATGTATAGTCTCCTGAATCTCCCAGGTGCCATGGTTCCAAATTCTGAATTCTTTTGAATTTTCACAATATCCGACAAAAATCCCTATATCCGCTTTGGCCTTTAATTTCTCGAGGTCATCACAATCATTCTTTGGATAGCAGAGAGCTCCAAAGACATGAAAGTAATTGATGTTTGGTTTTCTGCGGTGAACAATTTCATATGGTGTCTTGGTGTGCCTTTTGGTGATCATGCATCTGTTTTGGGTGTAACAGGCAGTTGAAACGGCCTCGGCCCATAGGTAATCCGGTAACTGAGCATTGATTAACATCATTCGTGCTGCTTCCACTAAAGTTAGGTTTCGCCTTTCGACCACGCCGTTCTGTTCGGGGCTGCGAGCAATGGATGTATGATGTTCAATACCCACTTTCTCATAATACTCCCTAAAAGTCTGATTCTTGAACTCAGTTCCATTATCTGTTCGAATTTTTCTGACTGTGTTCTAGAGCTGAACTTGAATCTTTGTGAGAAAGGTGATGATCATTGACGGTGCTTGATCTTTACTGCGAAGAAAATAAGTCCAAGTCCATCTTGAATAATCATCGACGATTACCAGTATGTACCGCTTCCCATTAATAGTTTGAACACGCATGGGGCCACACAAATCCATATGCAATAGTTGAAGTACGTGATCAGTACTGTGCTCGGGTTTAGGAGGAAAGTGAGCACGAGTACTTTTTCCTTGTTCACAAGCGGGACACAGATGATCTTTGCCGTATCTGAATTTTGAAAGACCATCGACCAACTTTTTACGAGCGAGCTCGGTCATGGTTTTGAAGTTCAGGTGAGACATACGTTTGTGCCATAACGATGCTTTGGTGAGATGTGCCTTGGATAGTAGACAAATTGGTGAGGAAGCTGTCATGTTCGAGAAGGAAATATTATAAAGGCTGGTTCCGCGCTTTCCTTTCATTAGATCATTTCCTTGAAGATCTCGAACAAAACATGTTTTCTCCCGAAAAGCCACTTCTAAATCACCATCGCAGAATTGCCCAACGGAGAACAAATTATGACCAAGGCCCTCGACATAGTAGACACAGCTAATCTCGATATTCCCGTTGACGTAATCACCATAACCCACGATAGCCGCGAAATGATCATTCCCGAACCTGACAGTGCCTATGAACTTCGCAACGAAGTTTACTAGAAGCTTTAGATTGCCTGTCATGTGCCGGGAACACCCGCTATCAACAATCCAGAGAACAATTTGGATCACCTGCATCACAATGAGAAGACACAGATGGAGAGTTGGAACCTTTGGATCCCGTTGGGTTAGTCATATAGGTGTTAAGCATCTTTGGTACCCAATTAAAACTAGGCTTATGCTGTAACCAACGCTGCCACGTCCAACTAGTCTCTGCTTTCTTCCTAATGTAAGTACTTGGTGATCGGTTTGTCCTAGGTGCAGCTATGGTCTTGTCAACTTTGATTTTAGAAACTACTTGTGGCGGTTTTCCTAAAATGGACTTAGCAGCGGTGATAGGCCGATAGGAAATGCCATTAGTATGTTTTTGTCTCCTAGATAAAAGGGTTTTTTCTACACATTTTGCATGATTACCAGATAACATACTATCATGATAGAACACACAATAAGCATCAACCATTATATCATTCATAACATTCAAAGATTCAACATTCATTACATCAGATACAGAATTATACTTAGACAAGTTGGATTCTATTCTAGACATAATGTGCGTCTTATTCAAACTACTAGCATTAACTTCTACTTCTGCATTCTTAGATAATCCATTCTTAGGTTGCCAAACTCTATTCTTCTTTTGACTCTTGGTGGTCTTTGAGCTGCTAGCCTTAGATGTGTTGCCTAATCCTGTGGAAGTGGAAGTATTCACATTAGTAGTTGACGATGATGCTTTCTTAGGTGCCTTGTCGATTTTGTACATTCCTGGTGCAATCACATTATATTGTACAGCTTTCCCTTTGTCAAGAGTTTTGAGTTTCTCTTTCAAATCAATAATGATGTGTTTTTGTTCTTGAATCTTTGATTCTAACTCTTTGTTTAACCAAATAGTGGCATTTCTGTTTTCACAAACTCGATCAATGTCTTTTTCATATTCAGAAATTTGTTGTTTCAAAACAGCATTTTCTTTTTCATATTGATTGTCAGAGGCATGACTGTTTTGGAAAGACACTGATTCCTTTTTGTTTTGTAGTGCTAACTCAAAGTTAAGACTCTGAGCTTGACACCATTTCCACCTTTGGTTAAGTTTGAAAATTTCTTTTGCACATTTGGTTTCCACATCATCATTGATTTGTCTGTGTCTCTCATTTTCTTTTCTCAGATTATCAATCTCAATTCTCATTGTCTCAATTTCAACACAGTGATCATCAACAAGCAATTCATTGCATGACAAATAGATAGCATTCATAAGCACAGATATCACATCAGAACTGAGAACATTCGTTAAGAGTCGATCAACATCTTTTTCTAAAGCTTTCTTTTGACCTTTTTGTTTTGCAACTTTGGCATCTTTTGCTTTGAAAATACGCATCATTGATACAACTTCTGACTGGAGTTCCTGTTCCCACTGTGTGGCACAAAGTCGTAGGTGTTTGACAAGTGGCAAAAATTGTTTTTGAAAAACTTCTCTCTTTTCTTTCTCATAAGGAGAGAGAAAAGTAGAGATTTTGATTTCAGAATTTATTTCAATTGCGTTTTCCAAGAGTTGAATGTCCTCCATAAATGTTTTAAAATATTTAAGAATGCGACATTCTTTTGGCATTTGTTCATTAACACCTTGACTTGGTAATGGACCATTGACTTGTGCAACAGTGGTTACTGGACCAACTTCAGATGAAGCATTTAGTTCATTTAAAGACCACGTTTGATTAGATCTATCTTTTAGGGGTACAAATGATTTACTAATGTGAGGTGCGTTTGAGTAATCATATGGTTTGTTATAATAAACACAACTCAATTTGGATCGACTCTCGTCCGCTTGTTCTAGTTGCTCTTCAGTATTATAAACAACAACACGTTGAAAAGTATCATCAAACAATAACTCTGCACTATACAACTTAGGATTTTGCTTGAGTGCTTTGTTTAAAAAATGAGGTTGATCATTTCCAATTGAAAATCCATATCTGCGAGGATTTGGTTTGACAGTTAGGTTTTGAATAGTTGTAACAGAATTACCCGTTTTATAAACAACGTTTTGAAATTCTTTGAGCTTGGATTCCAACGCTACAATCTCCTCAAGATATGAGTTAACACGTTTCCTTGTGGTTTGTTTTTCTTCAATAAGATCATTTTGATAGTTTGAAAACTCTGTTTTAGTTTTGGAAAGCTCAGAGTTTAATCTGTCAATTTGTTTTTGGAATTCAAATTGCTCTTGTTCCTTTTGAGAAATCAAATCATTTTTAGAAACGGTTAGCTCATGAACTTGATGTTCTAACTCTTTTACCTGCACATGTGACTGTTGGAATGCAACCTCAAATCTTTTCTCACGTTTTTCTTGATTTTCATAATTTGAAAGTTGCATTTTGTAGCACTCAAGATCCTTTGTTAACAGTGCAATTTTAGCTTTTAAGTTTTTATTAATGTCATTGCATTTGTCCATCTGAGATTTATGTGCATTTAATTGTGATTGGGTGGCAAGTAGTAAGGTCATGAGTTCTGGATCCGAATCTTGCATAAGATCATTTTGTTCAAGATTATCATGATTGTCATCATCAAAAGAATCATCAAATGAAACCACTGGGTTAATTTGATCATCATCAAAGGTAACCACTGTGTTTATTTGATCATTTTCTTGAGATGAAAATGATAAGTCATTTTGAACAAAAATTTCTTGTGTAGATGAAGATGCAGATGGTGAGGCAATTTCATGAATAAGAAAATCTGTATCAGATACCTGAGATAAGCCATCGGTGTCATATACCGGGCCTGTCTCACTCATTTTCATCTCCTGCATGTTGGCCATTAACATGACTGCAGCATTAGCCTCCAGATCCTCCATTTCGTCATCGGAGTATGCATTTGCCATAAAACTCTGCTCCTTCTCTGTCAAAATTCCACTGGGCTTTTCATCCTTCAATGCCATGAGAAGAGCTTCTTTATGATATGCCCTACCCATTGTTCTCGGTTTGGGGCATGCATTAGCCATATGACCATTTCCCCCACAATTGTAGCAAGTGATGGATGTATTCGCAATCCCTTTCCCTTTATCAGCAAACTGATTCCTTCTCTGAGTGTTTCCCATGATGTTTCTACTACTTCCTCCAGAACTGAAACGTTGACCACCAGAATTCCCCATATTTCCTGAACTAGGCCTTCCTGAAAACCTATTCTGAATCTCAACTCTTCCATCATTGACCACTGCATGATTTCTTGTATTCGATGAAGATCTCAAACGATTGTTAGACTTGTTGGAAAATTTGCTAAATGCACGAGCAATTAAAGAAAATCCTTCATTCAGAGAGTGAAAAGCATCATCTTCATCAGTGTCAACATTGGAATACATGCTATAATCAGCGTTGTCGTATGGAACAAGTTGATTATCAGGGTATGGTGGAGGTGCTTCATAAGGGACAATTTGGTTTGACGGTTGTGGTGCAAAACCCGAATGAGGTGGTAGTGGTGGTACAAACTCCTGGTTTGGTGTAAAATGTGATTGAGCCATTAGAGCAAGTGAGTTTGGATTAGGTGCAGATGAGAATCCTCCACGTGCTACACGGTCCTTATGAACTTCAGATTGGTGTTGTTTTAGGTAATCATACAATAGCCCATAAGACACGTCATTGATCTTTTTGGCTTGTCAAACAAACGTGACGTACTTCTGCCAATCTGGGCCGAGACATCCCAAAAACTTGGAGTTGATAGCAATCTTTGGTAAGATGATATTGTGGCGATCCAAATCATTAATGATGCTGGTGAAACGATGATAGTATGATTCCAAGGATTCCTCAGGTTCAATCATGAAGTATGTGTATTCCATGTACAACTTTGATTCCAAGTCCTCTTGATTTAGTTCTGTGCCTTCCATAAGCAGATGTACGTGCTCCCACATATCCTTGGCTGTCTTTTGGGCATCAATACTCCTGAAGATGGGATTGGGAATTCCTTGGAGTATGTAAGACATGGCTAGCTCATTGGCCTCTTGTTGTAAGACTTGTTCTGCAGTTTGTTGAGCTAGAGGAATGGGGGTTGTTGTCGCTTCTCTTGGAGGAACTTGAGTTGGATCAGCAGGAATAGTTGTTGTAGGTGTTGGATATGGTCCATCAATGATGACCTTTTTGAGATACTTCGCATGAGGTTTCCTTAGTTCAATGAATCTGAGAAAACGACTGGACCACTGCATATAGTTTCCTCGTGTGAGCATAGGTGGTGTGTCCAAAAAACTTGCTTCATGCCTCGATTGCTAACTACTTATGGCTTTACACATTTTGGTAAACCAGTGTGGTTCTCTGGAAGGAGATTGGTAGTTATGCATTGGTTGTGGAGAAAGTTGTTGCTGCTGAGGGAATTGATGTTGATGCATGAACATTTGTTGTTGTTGATACGGAGGTGGATATTGTGGTTGGTATTGTTGTTGAGGATACTTATATGGATATGGTTGTTGTTGTTGACGATACGGTTGTTGTTGTTGATTTTAGAAATAGTGATTGTATGGCGGTTGAGACATCGTTAAGTAACTTGTGGATGTAGGTTTAGGATCTTCAAAGGATAATAACGGTTGTTGTCGTAGATTAGATTGATGAACAATGAAAAACTTGAAGAAACTTGAGGATTTTACTCTAGAAACTCGAAGATTTCAATCGTTGAAACTCGGAGGATTTTACACTAGAAACTCAATAAATCTCACAAAATCCAGAAACTCGATTAACCCAAGAAGCTCGATTAATCAAGAAACTCGATCAACCCAAGAAAGTCGATTAGTCCAAGAAAGTTGATGAATCCAAGAAACTCGATGAATTCAAGAAACTCGATTAAGTCAAGAAACTCGATTATGTCAAGAAACTTGATGAATGCAAGAAACTCGATGATCTGAGAAACTCGATTAACCTTATCAAACTCGACTACTTTATCTAACTCGATAAAGTGTTCAAACTTGATACTGGAAACTTGATGAACCAGAAACTCGATCAAGTACAAACTCGACTATATCAAAAACTTGATCACCCTCAGAAACTCGACTAATTCACCAAACTCGATGAATTGCCAGAAACTCGATTAATGAACAGTAACTTCTCGAATGAACAGTAACTTCTCGGATTTTCTTTAATTTATACTTAAATCTAATCTTTAATAACCTAAATTATCCCTAGGCGAATGATACCACTTGATGAATCTATTAATTAATCACACAAGATACCTAGACTAATCCTAGATCTAGTGAGAGAAAGTAGAGAGAGAAAAAGAGTGGAAGGATGATTAACAATAATAATGAAATGTTTACCTCTTCAACCAACCAACCCTCTCCCTTGAATGGGAGGGGGTATTTATAGTTTGTACATGACATTGGCTCTAAGCCCTAATTGAACATACTTAACATAAATAATGTTGGCAATTATCACAAGACAAGAAAAGACTTAATGGAAGACCAGAATAAAGTCTGGTGGACTACAGAATTAAGTCTGTTAGTATTGTTAGTTAAGTCTTGTCAAAGTTAAGTCTGGTCGTTTATTGTTAAGTCTGGTAGAGTAAATGTAAAGTTAAGTCTGTTTGACTTTAGTCATTAAGTCTGGTTATGATATTTAGGAAGTCGGTTAGCTATAAGTTAGGAAAGGATACGAACTTATCTTTGGAGAAGATACGTATATCCTTCAGCAAGTTTTGTATCTAGGGTTTCCTTGGTGTATAAAAGGAACTCTAACACATTAGTTTAGAGATAACGACGAAGATTGTAATTCATAAAGCAATTAGTAATAATACGAAGTTAGTTATTGTTTTATTGTGTTCTTCATAGTTGATTGTTTAGATTCCGCATAAACATTCAATTCGTGTTAGAGTCTCACTTAGATTGATTTGATTTATTCAAGTCGTCTACTAAGTTGTTAAGGCTACTTAGAGGTCCATAATTCGTGTGGACCAACAAGTGGTATCAGAGCACTTGTTGGTATTTAGTAATGAAGAGAAGGATGAAAATTCTTCCAAACAGGGGAGGAGTTTTGGTGAAGAACAAAGTTTTAAGACATCTTCTCAAGTCAAATCTGCTGGTACTAAGGATGTAAGCCCAGAAACCATGGAAGCAGCAGAGACCTTAGCTCAATCCTTCAGCAAGATTAAACTAAAAAGGAAGAAGCTAAAAAGAAAGTTAAGGATTGAAGAAAGTGAAAATGAAGGAGTTAATTCTGGTAATGAGAAAGATAAATCTGGTGCTTATGCTGGTGTTAATACTGGTGATAATACTGGTGCTAATGCTGGTAATGATATTAATTCTGGTGATAAAGAAAAGTCTGGTGAGGTTGATAAGTCTGTTCAAGAAGAGTCTATTGGTGAAAAAAGAAAAGTAAAAGAGATTCTCATTGAATCTCCTAAGCCAAATAAATCCAAAAGACAACAAAGGGAAGAACAAGCAACCTTGGCTACTATTGCAAGGCTACAAGAAGAAGATCAAGCTGAAGCTGCCAGGGTGGAAGAACAAAATAGACAAGATGAGCTGTATGCAAGGAGATTAGCAGAAGAATCTGATGATCCAGTTATGTCCTTGATTGAAGGAGATGATGTTAAAGCTTAATATTAATCCTTTATCATACAAACAATATAAGAATAAGAGAAAGATTAGAAAGAAAGAAAGATGAGATGGGATGGTAACTTCAAGAGATTAGATTGAGAAGAGGAAATGAGATACAAGATGAGAATACCCTTGAAGCAACACACACATCCAAGTGAGGAGGGGATGGGTATTTATAGGTTTCTAGACTTGGGTGGGCTTGGGCTTGAGATGGGCTTATACAAAGATTACATGATCATAACATTTAACTAACAAGCTTAAGCTCAAGCCCGTTGATTAAACTAACTAACTCAAACAACGACACATTAATTAAACTATTACAATGATGAATGACCATCACTTTAAAATAAATCCTAACAATCTCCCCCTAAGGGATGGTCATTCAAATGATGCTCCGGGTGATTTGGTCTTTCGTCTTCAATGTCTTTGAGCTTTGAGTGCTGTTGTATAGCAGTCTTTGTTTTTGGTTCCTTCATGCTATGTGATCTTCAAAGTATCGTCTTTGAGGTTGTTCTTGCCTTCGATCAGCATCTTCATGTGATTACGACGTCGTGACCTCCAACATACTCATACATCTTGGACATTATACTTATGCTAACAATCTCCCCATAATCTTTCATCATATGAACTTGTTCTCGACATCTTGATTAGCTTTTTGACTTTGTCTTTAACACTTTGTCTTTAACTTGATCTTCTTTGTCTTGAACTTTTACACTTGAGCTTTGTTGAAGATGTTCTTCATAAGTATGAGTATGCTGAGGTGAAGATGTTTGATGAATGTGGTGATGGTTAATGGATGTTTATAGGTAGCTGCATAAAACCGTTAGTAATAATCATCCAGCGCTTACAGGTAGTGACTTTGAGATCGTCATCAGCATAGTGTGAAAACTTTCTCAAAATCCTTCCCCAGGCCGTTCTGAACCGGATACCCCGAAAGGGCTTACACGGACACACCGAAGTGCACCCATGATTCAGTGAGTCGCTAGAGATCACCCCACGACTGTAGACCGTTTGAAGCACGGAAACCATCATGATATAAAATGGAAAGATCCTTGGATCTCATTAAGACTCTTACAACTTGTGTCCTTTTTGACGAACATAAGTGTATCATTTTGGAAGTGTTCCTAACGAGATATTTTGGAGAATCTCATGGCTCTAGACTCTATTGTGCGTTTTGGTTTTTAGTCGTCGGAGGCATGGAGCAGAGTGCCACCTTTTCAATATCAACACATCTCGGAATGAGAGGCCGATAGATTATGCAGTGTTCTCCGTGAGAAATGAAACAAATATATTTTAAGAGATATCTGAGTGGCTAGGAGGGGTGGTGCAGTGCGTCACTGGGTCCATGACGTCTTGTCTTCAATATCAGTATCACCTTAAGTGAATACCGATAGCAGATGTATTGACCCGGTTTCTGCCCTAAGTTTTCATGGAGGGCTATTTCTTTTCACCCTTACATTAAACTTTTCTTTTTCATTCTTCAACCCCTTCTTTCCCTTTCTCATTTACTCCTTTTTTCAATCATACCTAAGGACTTCTAAGTCTAATCTATTGGAATTGTCCTTGGGTAGATCCCTCCGGCTCTGGCGGATCATAGAACGGTTTTTCCTAACCTTAGTCACCTTATAACTCCATAACTATCCTAGGTTTGTTGATCACTTGCCATAAAACCTTTTGAAAATCTCTCAAAGTGTTTATGATTAAAACTCATTTTAGTTAACACTTTGAGAGTTTTGCATTTTTAAAATACTCCCCCTTCACATGTGCTTATGAGATTTAAGAAAGAATTGCACATGTTGGGTAGAGTTCGCACATTTGAAATGATCGATTTTCATTGAACATGACCTTCACGAGACACGTTTACATCACTAGATGGACTAGCTTGAAATTATTACCCGTCCCGGTCATATTCAATGATCATCTCTCGAATTGGTACATTCTACTCAGACAAGTCCTTCGCGAGACACGTTTACATCAATGGATAACCATCTTAAAATTATTACCCGTCCAGGACAAGTCTTTTCGATAACGGACATTTAGATTTCATCAAATCGAGGGTTAGAACTGAGTCTGTCTGGTGAGCATACTTTGAGATTCCACGAACTTTAATCCTTTTGATCATATTTTAATCACGTCTTCTCCCCCTCAAAAATAGCATGAATTGATATTTTTGATATCAACTGATTAAAATGAAACCTTTTGGAGAGAACGACGAATTTTTAGCATGAAATTGGAACATTTTGCATATTAAAATTTTTATATTCCCCCTTAAATAAAGCATATTCTTTAAACATTTGAGTTTAAAAATCATTTAAAGATATAGAGGGAGTTTGTACTTTTGAAGAATCTTGAGCACAGACTTTGGAGAAAGATTTTGAAAAATATTTTTGAAAAATCTTGATCATGTGCTCAAGGATTCTTTGATTTTGTTTGCCATTAACAATGCGAGTCCTGATCAGATATAATCAGAAGTCATCATTGTAGCTCGGGTTTCATACTGAAATGCACGAAAGCCGTCATGAAGATTTTTAGGATAAGTGCTCGAAAAAGTTTTGATTGAGCACTTTCCTTTCTTTTAGGCTCGGGTCCGAAACTGAAATGTTCCGAAGCCATTAATATTTTTAGGATAAGAGCGTTGAAAGATTTTGAATAAGCACTTTCCTTTCTTTGAGGCGCGGGTCCTAATCCGATATGATTAGAAGCCATTGAAAAGAAATTTTAAGAAACGACACGTTCTGAAAACATTTAAATTAACTCTCGCTCAAGCATCTGAACATGCCCGTATCATTGTTAAATGACATTTCTAGGTACGTTTAGAATATCGATTATACAAGAGACATGCCGGAGAAGAATATTTTTGAATTTTATATATTATATTGTTTTTGTCTTTTTGGAAATTTTCTATTTTTATATTTTGCTTTTGTTGGTTTTTCAAATTTTGTATTTTGTTTTTGATTTTTTTCTAAAAAAATGTATTCACAAAGAAGAATTAAGTATGAACAAGTAGAAGTGGAGTTAAGAGAGGAATAAGACCAGGATTTCCAAATGCGATGTTGGCATAGAGTTCTTTTTTTCCACATTGGTTGTATGAACCATCTGTACTTTTACAAGTACCTGCATCCATAGAATCCACAAATGAAGAATATGCACAAATAATAGTGTTAGAAGAACATGAATTATCACTCTGAGGGTGTTCACTATCAATGGTTGTAGTGGTTTCTTCATCCTTATCCTGATGATTTTCACTACTACTTGTTGTGGTGCGACTATCAAGAATCTTTCCTGTGGGAATCCATCTAAGACCGACTGTTTTAAAAACTTTTCCCGTGGGAATCCACCTAAGGCAGGATCTAGGAGTTGTTTTCTTTTCAGATACAGCGGAAGTCTCATTTTGAGAAAAACTACGTCCTGTAGGGATCCACTTGGTAGAATTCTTAGCTTTTTGCTTCTTATCAACGGGTGTGTTTCTATTTGGTGTCTTAGAGGATTGTGCCTTAGCACGCAAATTTGCTTTCTTGATATACTGTGCCACACATGCATCATGATTAGCTGAAAAGACACATTTTTGACATGTAGGAGAGACAAATTCAACATTCTTGTTCAAAACAGCAACCTTAACTTTGTCACTATAGTCATTTGAAGCTTGTTTTCTGTTCGAAGAGGAATTCTTAGTGTTGCATTCTACTTGTTTAACATTTTCTTTTTCGCAACTACTCTGAGATGCAGGCCAATCCCTAGTCTTTTGTTGAGAGTTCCTAGGTAGTGGTTTACAACTACTAGCAGTGCCTTGTAATGTAGTAGAATTCATCACCGTAGACGGTGTTCCTAAAATTCCATCTTTTCGAATCTGTGCCTTTTTCCTAGCTTTTTCTAGATACGAATTGTGGACCATGTTGTTTGAACCTACAGATTCTTTAACAGTATTTGTGGTCACATTTGGTGAGCTATTCCTGGGGGAACACACATTAGGATTCAACTTGTTGTCCTTTGAATTTGTAGTAGCATTCCTAGACTCTTTTGGATTATCTTTTGCACTTTTGTCTATCGCCCTTTGTGTATGAGATGTAGAGGTAGACACAGTAGTAGGACTAATCCTATTAAGGTCAGGTGCTATCACATTTGAGTTTTTGACAACAGCTTTTCCTTTTCCTTTCTCGTTTTCCTTAGGCAAGGGTGTGGAAATGGACATTTTTGGTCTAGCAGACTTACTTTCCTCACCCTTTCCTTTTTGACTATCAAGCTGAGACTTCAAAAGATCAATTTGTTCTTGCATGTTTTTGTAAGAACGCTCATACGACAATTTGTCATACTTGCATTCTTCTTTTTTCTGATCAAGTTGTTTAAAATATGTTACATTTTGTTTTTCAAGCTTAATAAGCGCCTTTTCATATTTTGAAACAATTTCGGAAGTCTCAGCTCAAGTCTTTCATCATCCTCAACAGAATACATTTGATAAATAATGGACATAATATCAGTTGAAAGAGCTTCTTCAGAGAGTGCGTCATTTTGTTTTTCCAAAACTTTGATTTTTTCAATGTTTTCATTGGCTTCAATTACCAAGGATGTGTGATCCTTGACAAATTCAGTTACTTCTTTGATAATTGCATTCTCAACATGAATTGCTCTTGCATGTATGCCAGATAAAATGGGAGTAATCTCTGTTTCGAACATCTTTTTCTGTTCAGTTTGAAAACTTGAAAACCAATCGTTGATTTTAGTATTAGTTTTGGTTGCCACAACATCTTGAAGCATTTCAACTCTCCTTTTAAGATCGGCCAAAAATATTCTAGCTTCACTTGTGGAAGTGTCGTTAGAGTACATTTGTTCGATGTTAGAAAGGTGTTTTGACACAACTTTGAACTTTGAGACAGCCACTGGTTTTTTGAAAAACAAAGGTGACTCTTTTTTAACAAGATGAACTCCAGCAAGTTTCTTAGCTTTATTATAATCGATTGGCTGGATTTCTCTGTTCAATTGTCTCATTTTGTTTTGACTCTCTTTCGTAAGCTCAATCGTTTCATGCTAATCACAACAAGCAGGTGGATCATGCACATCATTTATAAGATTACCATTAAATAGCACATTCTGTTTTTGCTGAGCTTTCTTGAGATAACAAGGGTTTTCACAACCGAGAGCCATTTTCTTTCTTGTATATAAAATCGGGTTTTTGTCGTTAATTAACATATTAATCGTTTGAGTTGAATGACCCGTTTTTACAAGAATTTCTTCCAACTTTTTAATAGTTTCCTGTTTGTCAAGTACTTCATCAAGAAGTTCATCTTCTCGTTTTGAAAACTTTGAATGCAACTCGTTCTTTTCTTTTTCAAGATCAGAACAAATTGATTTTTGTTTAGAAAGTTGGTTGGTTAGATCAGAAATTTCTGCTTTTAGGGATTTAATTTGCATGTTCAGTCTAACATCAAGAGTGTCGTATTTGATTTGCAAATGTTTTTCCCTTGATACAGAATCACTGTAACCATTTTCAAGTTCTGACAGTCGTTTGTGGTGAAATTCAAAATCTTTTTCGTTCACCTTGTATCTCTCAAGCTCAGTGGTCAATTTCAGATTCGCGGTCTTAAGATCGCTATTGACCTTTTTCACTTTTTCAATCTCAATACGACAATTATTCAGTAATGATTCAAATAAAGCACGAGTTTCCTCATCATTAGCTTTATTTTGTGCAACTTGAACTTCGTTAGGATTCATATCTGGAGATGCCAAATTAATATTGCTACAATTTGGCGAGTCCATATATGTATCATAAGTAGGTACGAGAGGCACAGAATGTGGCTTTTGTTGAGCAAACGGATTAACCTCATTACTTGAAATTGATGTCTCATGGAGTGGTTCTTTGTCATAAGTAGGAGGAATGTCAGAATCGCTGCTTGATGTTGATTTTTGCTGATTAGGCATAGGGTCGGAGATTCCAGTGATTTCAGTAGAATTATCATTAATTCTAGTTGTAACCATGAAATCGTATTCCTCATCAGTCAATGGTATTCCCGAATCATCCTTTTTAGCTAGCATCAACATGTACTGGAGCTTTTCTACCCTATCCATTGCCTGGACATTACCAGCTCTACCTATATCACTCCTTTGGGTTGTAGAAGAAGTCATGAAGCAATAATTCTCATTATGATTGACCCCATTCTGATTCACAAACTGATCCATTTGATTTCCCGTATTCTGCCCAGCATATTGCATTTGATTCCCCATTTGAATACCCGTAGCATTTCCTTGCTGATTCCCGATAACGTCAACCATTTGTCCTTCTTGACCTATATATGACTGCATGTTGTCAGTGTACGGTGAGTTCCATTGGTTGTTGTTATGTGGTGGGATGTTTAATGCTTTGGTGATTAATGCAAACGCATGTGCCAAATCAGTTGTGATATTGTTTTGGTGAGCGGCCATTGATGAAGTTGTATGATAAAGATGATGTTGGATCGGTTAAAGAACTAGGATAAGGTTCGTTACGGTTCACGAGATTTGTTTGGTTTAAGTCCTTTGTCGTTGTCCTTGAAGAGTCGTTGAGAAAAAGTTGATAACCCAAAGTTTATATATTGAAGAGTTAAATACAACTAAATAGAACCCTCTATTATATTGAAGCAAACACGTCAAAAGCAAAAGCAAACCATTTATTATATTGAACCCATGTCATATTGAAGCAAGTCATTTAAAAGCAAACAACTAATTCTGATAAAATACTCACACGTCAAAAGCAAAACACAAGATGAATGTGAAATGAACACATGCAAAAGTGATCAAAAGCAACACACGTCAAAAGTTCTTAAATTCATGTCACATGCAAACTCAAAAACAAACACGTCAAAAGCTAATTCAATGTGAACTCAATATTATAATGCAAATGTTCAGTAGCTCAATACTATAAAAGACTAGAATCAACTTCAATATTAGAAAAAAAAAAAAAAAAAAAAAAAAAAAAAAAAAAAAAAAAACTCACTTAAACGAAATATGAACTTTAACAAACTCAAGGCTTACTGATGAAGAAATTTGACTAAAGAGAAGTTGCTCGTCTATGTGTTTGGTTCGACTAGAGTAAGTTGTTCGACTAGATATATGGCTCGACTAGATCTTTGCTTCGACTATGTCACTTGGTTCGACTAGATTTTATGATTCGACTAGCAAACTTTGGTTCGACTATGTTACTTGATTCGACTACTTCAAATGTTCGACTACAAAGATGTTCGATTAGGTTTCTAGTTCGACTATATTAAGTTTGGTTCGACTACGACTAGACAACCTTGCTTCGACTATTTTCTTGGTTCGACTAGATTCTATGGTTCGACTAACTTCCTAGTTCGACTAACTTTTTGGTTCGACTAGGTGTTGTTGTTCGATCAACTTTGCTTTTCTCGTTCGAATTATGTTGTTGTTCGACTATTCTCGTTCGATGAGAGTGGCTTGATGAGAATGGATACTAGAGTCGTTCAATTAAAGTTATTGTTCGATTACCTCGTTCGATCAAGGTGAAGTCGTTCGATCAAGGTGAAGTCGTTAGATCAAGAGAAGTCGTTCGACTAGCTAACTGATTCGATGAAAAAAAATGGTTCTATGAAATTTTAAGTTCGTTCGACTAGTTAACTCATTCGATGAAGGTTACTCGTTCGATTAAGGTTGCTCGTTCAATTAAGGTTGCTCGTTCAATTAGGTTACTTCGTTCGATTAAGTAACTCGTTCGATCAAATTTGCTCGTTCGATCAAGTAAGTTCGTTCGATCAACAAGCTCGTTCGATCAATTGGAAGAGTAAGTCTAACTCGACTACCCTTTTGCTCGTTCGACTGAATGCTCCTTCGATGAAGTATCCTCCTTCGATCACCCTGCTCGTTCGACTAAAACACCTCGTTCGACAACCCTTTCTCGTTCGACTAAAATACCACGTTCGACTACCCTTTCTCGTTCGACTAAAACACTACGTTCGACTACCCAAGCTCGTTCGACTAAACCTTGTTCGTTCGATGAGGTGAAATGTTGGTTCGATCAAATTATGCTTCGACTATCATTTTTTTTTTTTTTTGCTTCAATGAAAGTTGGTGAGTGTGAAAAGTAGAGAGACAATAGAACAAAAGGTGACAAAAACAAAACAAATTTCTAATAAACACAAAGGAAACAGTAACGTGACAAAGAAGATGTAGTGAGACACAGTAACGTGTGAATAACCGTATATAATCCTAGATCTTTAATATTTTGCTCTTGATACCACTTGTTAAATCTTAATTATACTTTATCATACACACAACAATATGAGAATAATAGAAGATGAGAGGATAGAAAGATGGAGATGGGATGGTAACTTCAAGAGATTAGATTGAGAAGAGGAAATGAGATACAAGATGAGAATACCCTTGAAGCAACACACACATCCAAGTGAGGAGGGGATGGGTATTTATAGGTTTCTAGACTTGGGTGGGCTTGGGCTTGAGATGGGCTTATACAAAGATTACATGATCATAACATTTAACTAACAAGCTTAAGCCCAAGCCCGTTGATTAAACTAACTAACTCAAACAACAACACATTAATTAAACTATTACAATGACGAATGACCATCACTTTAAAATAAATCCTAACAGATGATGAGTTAAAAGCAAAGTTTGAGGAGATTAAGTCTATTCCTGGTTTGACTACAGATGAGAAAGCAGCAGAACTAGCAAATTTCATGAATGCTAGAAGAGCAAATGAAGCCTTAGGGGATTTCTTTTCTAAGTTTAGAAAAGCTCAAAAGCATAAAACAAAAACCAAGGTTTCAAAGAAGATGACCAGGGCTGAACAAATGAACTACATGAAGATTTATTTGAAGCACACAATGTACTCAGACTACAAAAGGATGCAAGGAAGACCATATGAAGACATTTTGGGAATGATTCAAAGAGCTTATGAGAGAGATCATGGGTACAAGCCCATTGATTATGAAGATACTCTTCCTTTCAAAAAGCAAAAGACACAGTCTGAGCAAATTATAGAAGCTGAAAAGGAGATTGAGAAAGAACCAGAGGTTGAAATGGCTTCAACTGAAGTAAAGAAAGAAGAAGAGGTGAAAAAGCCTATCATTGCATTTACAAGAAGGAAAAGTGTTGCAAGGGAAGGCAAGTATAAGAAGGTAGTACAAGATGAGGAATCAGAAGAAGAACCTTCATCTGAGGGTTATACTATGGGAACAATTCCTGAAAGTTCTAAGGAACCAGCTAAGATTGTCAAGTATCAAATTATTAGGACTGGACAGAGGGCTACTTATCAAATTATAAGGGAAGATGACACTAATGTTGTTTATTTTAACTTTCCAGGAATCTTAAATGATGTGAGTAGAGAAGATCTCCAAGAGCTTTACAATTTGGTGAATATCAAGTATTGAGATAATCCACCTAAGGAAAAATTTGAGAGAGTATTTTGGGGAAATTTGAAAGTGATGTTTGAGCCATCTGCTAAGTCAGATGTAGTATGGAAACTTCCTGAGGAACAAAGAATTGTCAGTTGGAGATATTTTCATAACTGTAGAGTACATTGTCTGTCTTTGCAGAATGCTAATGTTTATATGCTTGCAGAAGTGGAATATCCCATCTCACCTTCAGTTTGCAAAGAAATGATGAAGAAGAAGTTGTATGCAGACAAGAGGGATGAGGTATATGAACAGATTTTGGATTCAATTAAGTTACAGTCTTTGAAGGAAACATTGTTGGATTGAAATGTTTGAAAGAATTTTCATAAGTTAATGAGTAGGACTATTGGAACTTCCTACTTGGTGAAGGTGCATAGCACTAACACAACAAAAGGTCATCAGTCCACCTTGTCTAATCCACACAAGGACTGGCTAATCCTGAGCAAACGGCTACAAGTAAAGATATTCCAAATCCGTTAATGGTTGGCAATTTAACAAAAATTGTATGGTATTCAACTCACCATATCTGAGATAGTGAAGAGTTGGCTAGCCCACAAGATTATGGCTTGTGGTAAAGGCTGTGGAAATCCATAAATGGTAATCAATTCACCATGATGAGGTGCAATTCCATCAAAGAATTGACTAGTCCAAAAGGGTACGGCTTTTGGTAAAGACAAAACAAATCCGTTGATAGTTGATGATTTACTAAAAATCATGTGGTTATCAATGTACCATGGTCTAACACACCAAACATTGGCTACTCCAGTAGTGATGGTTATTGGTAAAGAGACATCAAATCCATTAATTTTCAATGATTCACCTCTCACAGGAGTTAACACACCTGGAAGTGATGAGAATAGTATGAAACTTAAAAGTATTGATGTACAAGTAGTCATTGTTGCTGTGAAGATCAAGTGGATTGCATATCAGATGGTTGTTGCAAAGATCAGATCAGATGGTGGAAAGATTATCAAGGTCAAAGTTGCTAAACAAGTATAAAGTTTGAAGTGTTAGAGATAATTCCAAGTGTTGAAGATTGAATCCTCAAAAGCTTATTCAGAAGGAACTTGAAGTTCATGAAGCATGAAGATCAAGTTAGGGGAGGATTGTTGGGAATTATCACAAGACAAGAGAAGACTTAATGGAAGATCAGAATTAAGTCTGGTGGACTACAGAATTAAGTCTGTTAGTATTGTTAGTTAAGTCTTGTCAAAGTTAAGTCTGGTCGTTTATTGTTAAGTCTGGTAGAGTAAATGTAAAGTTAAGTCTGTTTGACTTTAGTCATTAAGTCTGGTTATGATATTTAGGAAGTCGGTTAGCTATAAGTTAGGAAAGGATACGAACTTATCTTTGGAGAAGATACGTATATCCTTTAGCAAGTTTTGTATCTAGGGTTTCCTTGGTGTATAAAAGGAACTCTAACACATTAGTTTAGAGATAACGACGAAGATTGTAATTCATAAAGCAATTAGTAATAATACGAAGTTAGTTATTGTTTTATTGTGTTCTTCATAGTTGATTGTTTAGATTCCGTATAAACATTCAATTCGTGTTAGAGTCTCACTTAGATTGATTTGATTTATTCAAGTCGTCTACTAAGTTGTTAAGGCTACTTAGAGATCCATAATTCGTGTGGACCAACAAATAACAAGACACAGCCCATGGGCCTTCTACACAGGCTGGGCCATAAATCAAACATAAAGGCCTAAGCAACCTTATTACAACATGATCAGTACTTGTTAATACAAAATGTGTTCCCAACACAAACAAATAGCAATGTAACAATACATAACACGATAAAAATCAAATAATTAGCCAATAGTTATTGATTACACAAAAAACAGTTACAAATTTATACTAATAATTATGCTTCACACAGTTAGGCATGCAACAAGTATTGATTTTTTTGATACAACAGACATAGACATATACATAATGTAAATCACACACATACAAACATGACAGTTTTTTTTTAAGAACAGTAAATGGAAAACAAATAAATATTTTTTTTAATGAACAGTAAATGGAAAACAAATAAAGGATTTTTTTTAATATTTTTTTTTGCTACAGTAAACGGCGGTTTGGATGGTTGAAAAGTTTACCGAGAGTTTGAACCGGACCGTTTGAATTTTGGACCGGTCGGTTGGTTTGAACTGGGTCGATAGAAGGTTTGAACCGGGATAGCTGAGATTGAACCGGTCGGCTGGGTCGGGTCAGAACAAATTGAATCGGGCGGCTGGGTTCTGAACCAGCGGTTTGGACTTTTTTTGATTTACCGAGAGTTTGAACCGGCGGTTTGCAAATTTTTTTTTTTTTTTTCGAGAAAAACTTTTTTTTTATATATTTATTTATAAACAAGTTTAAAACTTTTATTAAACTTAAAAATAAAGTTAAACACACAAGAGCATATGAAAATTAAGACAAACACAATTGGTGGTTTTTTTTTTCGGCAAGCGATTCGAGCACAAACTTTGAAAGCAAAGATTTGAATGAGCATTTTTAGAACACATGAAACCAAATCCCAACACCAAAACACTTTATTTTGATGCCAAGATCATTAAGCAAAAGATGAGAATTAAAAGATTTTTGAAACAAAACGCAAGTGTTGAGCAAATATCATGAGCAAACAAGCAAGCAAGAGCAATCAAACAAGAGCAAAGAAACAATCTTTCATGAGCAAGAGCAATTCGAACAAATTAGTAAACAAGAAATCAATTCAATTCAACAATAAAACGAACAAACAAGCAATCGATTCAATATATCGAGCAAATGAACAAACAAGTAATTTCAACAACAAACAAACATATGAATACAAACACAAATCCCCGGCAGCGGCGCCAAAAACTTGATGCGTTCCAACAAGCTTTAATTTTATAATACAAGAATTACCGGTTAACTAGGAACACATACGAGCAAGTATACTCGTCCGTGTGTAGCAAGAGGATTGGTAAGTCAAGGTCGTCCCAAGAGACTTGGTTGTACTCAAATGTTGTTTGATTGTTTAAGCAAGTAACAAGTTGATGGTTATGATTGTCACGGATCAAACCACCAAGAAAAGCAATTATAAAAGCATGATGTAAGCACACAAACACTTATTTAGGAATAATAACCAATCGTGATGGAATGTTGAACATGTTTGGGTGAAACATATATGTAGAAGGCACATACCAATTTTCACAAGGTTTTCTAGTCAATGGGTAATATCAAGAAAATCTATGTTTTTACTAGTTTCATGGGTGAGTCCTTTCGTCCCATACATCATCCCATTACGCTAGCCCTTTGTGTTATCAAATGTATGAAAAAGATGATTAGTAACATTAATTCTTACGAGTCCTTTCGAACCAATCTCGTGATTAAATATTCCCGAATTCATTTAAAAACTTGAATACTTAATAGTTGTCAATTATCAAGTACCAATCCATTTGTGCACCAACTTCTTGGAATCAAACAATATTAGAAATCCTTTCAACCTTTAAATCCAACAATGTTTAATCAACAAGTTTTAGAACATGAATTATATTTAAACAAACTTATGAGAACAATCACTTTTTCTAACCAACTAACCATTCAACATTCACACGAAAGTCTACATAATTCCCATACAAGTATAAAGAGATAATTGTAATCAAACATGTAACACAACACACAAAGGAATTCTCATGATCAACATAAGCAAAGACATTAATATGATTGAAATTAATAGAAACAATACCAAACATTAGAGTCAAAGCATCAAGTGCTACAATTCCAACCATGTGATTTCAACCAAAGGAAACTACCAAAATACAAATCATCCATCCCTAAACCTTCCTGGAAATTGACCTCATGTTGTGAGTATATGACTTAGGGGTGTTTGGTAATAAGGATTGTTGGTGATGTATGTGGTGTTTAATTGGTGTGAACTATAATTAAGCCTTATTTTGTAAGGATGATCAAGTCATATGTCCTACGAATGTAGACCAAACCAACTCCCCAACACCTCTAGAAATGGGTGGGGAATGGTAGGAGAGAATCCTCCAAGTGTAGAGAGAATTGGTATAGATTATATGATAATTTGATGATAGATAATGATGAAAACACTTAACCAAGCACTCTTATTTGTAGTTGAATACTCCTTGGTCACCAAGCATGTTTCTTGGGCACAAAGGGTCATTAAGGTGCAGGAAAAATGAGTTATGAGGTGTATATGATCGGACTTGGGTCATTATGGTAGTTAAAACCTTGAGTTAATGCAACTCTTCATCTCAGAAATATCTCAACCTGCGGTTGGGACATTCTGACCACTTCAACCCACGGTTTGGGGTCTCAACCCGCGGTTCAGATGACTGCTCAACCTCAGGTAGACGTATTGAACCTTGGGTTTGAATTTCAGCTTCAACCTTAGGTTGGAAATTGGTTTGCATGATTGATTCAACCTTGGGTTGGCAATAAACTCCATCTATAACAATCATCTTTGGCACTTAATCTTAACTCTTTCCTTCTTCATAAAACTTCATAATCATTAACTTGAACTTGGAAATAATCATAGCATGAATCTTTATCTTGAACGAAAAACTTCTCTTCGTGCATATACACTTGATTTGACGACTTTTCTTCGTCTTTTCGTTATTTCCTTCAACATAGTTGTACCTGAACCTGAATACATCTTTTATACCTTTTAAGCGTAAAATGTTCATAAATACAACCAAATAACATGCACAAACATACGAATAACACTACTAAAATATGTACAAAATGTGCGTTATCAGGCTTCAAGATGTGATGTTTTAGGATCTTCTTGAAAGCGAGCACATAGAAAAACACTAAACATAATGTTGGGTCTACCAGCCATGAGATAGAGTAGGCTACCAATCATTCCACTATATTTAGTGCTATCTAAAGATTCACCTTCTTCATCCTTGGTAAGTTTGGTTTCCAAAGACATAGGCGTTTTAATAGGTTTAGAGTCTTCAAGACCAAATTTTTTAAGCATGTGTTAGGAATATAAATATTCATATGAAGGTTCGGTCACCCCGAGTATCTATTTAGCATATCACATAGCTCGTAGGCTTATTTATATAAGCTTAGTATTATTAGTATTATTAGTTTTATTAGATTAGTCGTATCTATATTTGTGGAGTGGGTCGGGGCTTTCCCCACTGTCAGCTCACTCCACAGCCCACTAGGGGCACAAATAGTAGTAAGTATATAAACCCCTTCCCACACATGGGAAGGGTGGAACTCTTGTCACATTTCACACACTTGAATCTAATATTCCAAGTTTTCTCTCAAGGGTTTCCATCTCTCTAGTTCTTCCACCTAACTCAACCATGGATCTAATCTTCCATGAACCAAGACCACCCGAATCATCCACATAATCAACATGTTTCGATCCTACAATTGGTATCAGAGCCAGGTTGTTAGTTGTGTTGATTTTTGTGGTTCGACTCACCCTTTTAAGCTGCTATTTGAAACTGTTTCCAGGTTGTGATATTTGGTTGACTATTGTGGTTAGTATATTGTGGTTATGCTGTTTTTTTTTAACAATTTTCACATCAGGAAATTCTTTTTGGCTTATGTGGTATTTCTGTCCATATATGGTCCAAACAGTCTGTTATGATTTCCGTTTCACAAATCTGCTTATTTGGCATCTCTGTCCAAGTTATCAGTTTTTTTTGTGTCTCATCTTCAGAGATTTTTTTTTTGGTTGAACACATATTTGGTTGAACGACACATGAAAAAGTGGTCAATAGGTACAACAAATATCTGGGTGAACATTGTTCTTAGTGGCGTTTTGATGAAAAAGAAATCCCAGATCCGGTTCTTCTGGGAAAATACGAAAATGTGAGCAGCAGTTTGATGAAGGAGGAATGATGTTCTTGGATGCGGTTTGTGTATAAATTTTGGATGGTGTTTGACTGTTTGCCAAAAATGGATAATGGGGACAAAATGGGTGATAGTGACAGCTTTGACTGGTCAAAGACGCGGTTTGTCTATATGCTCACAAACTCGGTTTGTCTGTATAATCACGAACTCGGTTTGTCTATATGCTCACGAACTCGGTTTGTGTATATAAAGTGTACGCGGTTTGTCTGTATAATCACGAACTCGGTTTGTCTGTATAATCACGAACTCGGTTTGTCTATATGCTCACGAACTCGGTTTGTGTATATAAGGTGTACGCGGTTTGTCTGTCACTCGGTCAAACGGTCAAATACTCATATGTGGTCAACGAGTTATCAAAATGAAAAAGTAAGGAGATGAAGCAGATTAACTAACTATGACTACTAAACCTAACTTAATCACAGTCTCTTTGAACCTCAGCCACAACCAATCCAAAACAAAACCATCCCATTCACAACATCAAACAACACAACATCTAATCTAAATCCCAATCGACATTTCATATCTCAACTATGACTCAAAGAGAATAAGTAATGAATATCAAGTGATCTCAGTTTCTTTCATTTCGCATAACTCAAAGTATTATCAAACCTTTAAAGGTCGATCAAATCGAAAGAAAGATAATCATCATAGATTTGTGATGAGTTTATAATTATTTTCTTTTATCCGAATAAATCGTCAAGAAAAGGTCTATGACATTTTTTTGTTATCACCTTTCTTGCTATTCGGTTCAATAAATACAACAACATCATTGATCTATTGAAGCTATTATGGAAGCATTGCTTCGTTTATATCCGAAGTTAAAAGATAGACATATAACAATTATGTTATTGTCTATCTTTGATTCGATTCAATGTAACACAAACAAAACAAATAACCTACCGTGACCCTCCAAAGGATCTTGAAATCTTTAATTGCTTTCTTGACTCGATTGGTGCTGAAACTTTCATCTAGGTATCGGTGTGGTTGTGCCTGTGTTTGTATTTAATTCGGATTAAACATGTGAGATTCGATTGATAGATGATGATGATGTGATGAGATTCTTGAAGGTGAGTGGATACTGAGATGAGTTTAGATCGTGATCTAAGGGTTTGGGTTGCTGCGGGTTCTTCAAGAAAGAGAAGGGGGCAGATTAGTTTTAAGAATAAGGGATTAGGGTTTGACATATGTGTAAAGTGGGAGTTAAATACTGAAATATTAGGGTTTGATTAATTGTGTGGCTTGGTGAATGTTTTATCTTATATTTTGTAAATATGGGCTAATTGGTGTGGACCCTATACTATCCGGATTTTAATCATAACATTGGGCTTCCTTGGGTTTTGGACTCGATTTTTCCATACTGCATTTACTGGATTGGACCACAATTCACAGATATGGTTTATCATATTTGGTTATCCGAATTTAATATTAGGATACACAGATGATGGATAATATTTGATAATGTGTGTGGTATATTGTGGAGGCACAAACTTTTCAAGGATTCACACGTCACGGTTAGTATTGGGGTTTGTGAATGTCGATGTGATTTTAGAATTGCAGATCTGGCAGCATTGTTCTATTAGTACCTACGACTTGAGTGAGCCTGCAGTTTGATCTTTGCAATTTGAGTTATAGCTGACAAATAACAATTTGTTTAAATTGCGATTTGTTAAGTTGCGTTTTGACTTGTTGCGACTTGACTGATTGCAATTTGACCAGTTACGATTTGACGTTGCTAGTTGACACTTGCGATTTGACTAATTGTGATTTGGTTAATTGCAATCAGACTTGTTGCAAGATTGACAACCTGTGACTTGACTTGTTGCGATCTGATCAAGTTGTGACTTGACTTCTTTGACTTGAATTTTGAAGATTAGCATTGCAACTCACTCTTAGGTGTTCTTGCTAATTTCACGGTTTCTCTTGTTGATTTTAGAAAATCCCGCGAAAGATTCGATTTCTCGGTTTAAATCTCAAGAGCTGTAAAATCCCGTGAAATTAATTTGCACACGTAGGCTGGACTTGGATTTAGACATAATAAAACTTAAGGGGTTTGACTATTATTTTCGGGATAAGTTTGTGCTTCGAGATCAGCAGGAATTGGGAAATTATGGTGACTTGGTTGGTTTGTTAATTCACGGGTTGGTGTACTTTGTGTCACAAACATCTCGGGGTGGATGGATGCACGATGTTTGATGACCCTTGCTCAAGCATATTTAAGGTGATTAGACCTGGATGTTCAAGAAGTGGATATATACAATAAAGGATGGAAGGTTGGGTATATATCACTACCTATATTTAAAGGAGTTACGTTGTTGTGCTCAATATAGGTTCTAAATCACAATTTGCAATTTAAGGTGATTAGACTTGAATGTTCACGAAGTGGATATATACAATTAAGGATGGAAGGTTGGGTATATATCACTACCTATATTTAAAGGAGTTACGTTGTTGTGCTCAATATAGGTTCTACATCCCCAATTAAGTGCAAGTATAAGTCGCGAACTTGTCCTTTATCAAGCTTCATCAAGTGATTGTTGTTTCTCAAGCTTCTAATGGGATTGTTGTTCAAGATCTTCTCAAGAGGTAGTCAGGCTTAAAGACAAAAGGTGATTTGTTTGGAGACATGTTTTAACCTTTTACTCACTTTAAAGTCATATGCATTTCATCAAGCGGTTTTGGCATATTACGAGCTTCAATGAATTGTTAATCTACTAAACCATTGATGATGAGGAAAGCAAGGGGTTACTACAAGAGAGTCTTAATCACCATCTTTGTTGCAGTAGTTTCATTTGTCTCTTTCCATGTTTTGTGCCTGTCAAATTCACAAACATCACGGACTCTCAGCTTTGGCAAAAAGGTCATTTCATGTCCTTTTTGAGGGGGAGAATTATCGCAAGTTTCCTAGAAGTTCCGTCTCCAGCGATGTGAATTTTAGCGGTTCCGATTACAGCGGGTCAGATCGTATCGGTTCAGTCTCCAGCGGTTTGAATCTTAGCAGTGTCGGTTACAGCGGGTCAGATCGTAGCGATTCAGGATTCAGTGGTTCAGTCTACAGCAGTTTGATACTTACTGTTGTGCAGTTAGTTCTTGAATTTATTTCTCAGATAAATCTCAAGAACTGTAAAATCCTGTACACAGTACGACAACTATTCCACATCCAAGTAGCTGGGTCAGACAACTTTGTTTGATAGGACTGACTATGAGTCATGGGCACTTCTAAGAATTAGCGCATGTTTCTTCTCTTTTTGGGCTAGTCAACAGCACAAGATGATCACGAAGTTAATCAGGTATTCTTTATTTGTGATTGAAGTTGAATTACACGAAGGCGTCTACTTATTTTATCTTGAAGTCGGGTTGGTTGGATGCATGACCTTCAATGATAACTTGCTCGGGCTCAAAATTTAAGTTGAAGACTTGGGTTATCTAGTTACCAGCAGTCGGGGTAACTATCACTTAAGAGTTATTGGAGTACTCAGTGTCACACGTCAATGACGTTGTCGATAATCGCAAGAGGTGTTAATGTCTCATACTTTGGTTGGGTATTGAGCACTTAGAGATTTGCTTGGAGCATTAATTCTCTACACCGTTCTTCCAACATTAGTGCAAGCTTAAGTAACAAATTTGGGGACTTCTACTTCAGTTTTCAGTATTGGTATATCGGGTTTCCTTCATCAAGTGGTCACTAATCTGTGTACAAGGTTGGTTAGTTGGACAAAGGTTTTAAAAGTTGTGATGTGATCTGTAATTCTCACAAGATACTCTTAACCCAAACTGATGTTCTCCAATATCAAATCAGTCATGCCACATTCAATCTGTTACTATCTCACGGTTCATTCTTGATTTTGTAAAATCCCGCGAAAGAACTTATTTCTCGGTTTAAATCATAGATTTGTAAAATCCCGTGCAGATAGACTATGCGCTCTTAACCATGATCGGGTTAAAACCATTATCAAAGTTCAGTTAAAGCATCATAAAGGGCTAGATTTGGGGCATTAACCACAAGACGTGACTACGGCGTTAATTCATTATTATTTATTTGAAGCTGAAGTGAAATTTCATGGGTGCGTGTACTTAGTATTTGAAGATATCGGGGAGGTTGGATGAAGATTCTTCGAGATCCTTGTTCGAGATTTCAACATTTACAATGACGAGGACTGGGATATCTAGTTATTTTGTCTTTCCCTCTATTACAAAATAACTATCACTTTAAGGAGTCACGTTGTAGTGCTCAGTGTCACACGAAGTTGTGGATATCCAAGAGGTGATGTATGTCTTATACTTGATGGTTGGTTGGTTGAAGAGTATAGAGTACTTAGGGATTCGATGTTGCATGAAGTCTCTACACCGCTCTTTGTCACGCATTAGTACAAGTTTAAGTCACAAGTTCGGGTTATATTACTTCAGTATCAAGTTCATCATATTGGGTTTTCTCCATCAGTGGTCACGACATCAAGCCGATAGAATGATAATGGGGTTGGTAATGAGTTAGATGAGAGAAGAAGTAAAGAGAGAGTTATGACGTCTGTACAAGTCAGTGCAGGCCTCGCTCTTCATCATAATGACGTCTGTACACTTCAGTTCAGGCCTCGTTCTTCATCAGATGACGTCTGTACAAGTCAGTGCAGGCCTCATTCTTTAAAGAAAAGGAAAGTGTACGCTTGAGTGCACTTTATCTTCAAAAGAAGAGGAATCTTCTTATTTATGGCCATTCTCATCAACAAGTTTCATGCTCTTTCCGTGCTTATTCAGTCTTCAAGTGGATCGGCGCACATTGGAGTATATTCTTATTCACTTGTTCAACCAAAAATTGCAGTTGACAAGCATATGCAATTTTTGAGGGGGGGAAAGGGTGAATAAACAACATGTTAGTCTTCAAGAACCGTCAAGTGGAACTACTTACCGTTGATGGTATTCATATTCACTAGTTCAATCATCAAAAATTGCAGTTGGCAGGCATATGCAATTTTTGAGGGGGGGAAAGGGTGAATATTAATCTACATGTTGATTGATGATTGAGATGGTCATACGACTCCTGAATACGTCAGTTTAGGAGTCGTGCAAACCATGTTTCTCCAACACTACTTCTTCCGTCTATCAAGGTGTTGAAGAACATGGTCATGGAATGCTAATCGACATAGTCTCACGGGTTGATACAATCAGCAACAATGGGTTTCTAGTCAATGCTTCATGTACACGTCATTAGGCTACATGTACACATCATGATGATGATTCCGATTAATCGTAACCATCATGGGGGAGAGAAATGTGTACACCAAGGACGCACAGCAGGTTCACGTGATCAGGCTTAATCATATATTCCGGTATTGATAACCGCAGAGATGATCAGTGGTTCAACTTGTTACCTTGGTATTTACGTTTCACTGTTACGTCATGGGCTGATTAATCGTAACCATCAGGGGAGAGAGAATGTGTACATCAAGGACGCACAACAGGTTCACGTGATCAGGGCTTAATATCCAAGGATGGATACATACGATAGATGATCAGTGGTTCAACTTGTTACTTTGGTGTTATACTTAAAACTGAAGAAGGTCGAGTCGTCAGTCTATTCTACATTCTCTGTTGGGAGTTATCATCTCATGTGTATGCTGCGGGCTGATGGGTTACATGTAAGGTTACTGGAAGGCATTTAGTGAGATCAAGATGATTGGTATTCTGTTCCTCAACATTGGGCAATCCTGAAGAAGGTCGAGTCTACAGTCTTCTCTACATTCAAAAAAATGTTGAGCTCTTTTCTTACAACTTGATATTTAACTTAATTCCATGACAGTTCTTGTTTGATGAGTTGTGGAGTTAAGTTAGGTTCAAGTTGTTCTGTAGTTTAAGGTTAGGTCCAACTTGATTTTAACCTAATCTCATGACATTTCTTGTTTGATGAGTTGTGAGGTTAAGCTGAAATCAAGTTGTTACTGGGCTTAAATTTGTGGTTTATCTTAACCTCATGACAGTTCTTGTTTGATGAGTTGTGGGGTTAAGCTAGATTTCAGTTGAGGCTCAACTTAAACTATCGAAAAGATGCCTAAGGTTTTTGACGGCGTTACTCAAGGACGGGAGTGTTAGAAGACTAAAGACGGCATGCATTTGGTTATCAAAAGACTTCTTCATATTATGGGCGTTCATCCAAAGTCTTCTTCCTATTATGGGTGCTCGTCAGAGGTTGTCAGATTGGGGGAGAGCACTAATTAGGGGAGAGTGTTAAGCCAGAATCATTCCCTGATTGAAAGTGCTCACATTGCTCTTCAGCAAGTCAGGTGATGAATGCGGTGAAGATTTAGAATGCTGAGGAGTAATGGTTTCTGGTTCGTATCCTTGTACATATATACTTATTCATATTTTATACCATCTTGTAAATAGATATATAAAAATCCTGCAATTTGTAAATAGAGAAACGTAAAACCAGAAAAACCATAAAAATTAAAAAATTAGAAAATACCAAAAATAGTTTCACCTAGGCATGTCTTCTGTTTATCGATAACATTTACGGACTTAGAAATGTCATTCAATAATGGCACGGGTCTTTAAATGAAGCTCGAGCAGAAGTTAAAATGGATGGTTAAAACATGTCTAAATGGCTTGCTATTACTTTAGATAGCAACCCGCGCTTCATATTGGGGAAAGCACGTCGCCAAAAAGACGGCTGTTCCTCCAACTGGGTGATGTTCACCTGGGCATGGATTACTTCATATCCATGTTTCCTAATTTGATGTACGTTTCAGTGCATCATTTCTTGTAAAAGAAGAGAAATCTTCTTAGTATAACAAATAGTTTTCATTCTATGATTCTTCTGAAAATTATTTGTGAGACACTTGGTGAATATGTGTTGTATGAAATTTGTTTATACTTGGATTATGCATAAAATTTGTCACTCAATCAACGACTACAAAACCTCATGACAGTTCTTGTTTGATGAGTTGTGAGGTTAAGCTTGATTTTAGTTGAGGCTCAACTAGAATACGGGTCATTGATTGAGGGGGAGAGTGAATTCAAATTTTATATCATCAAACGGGTTTCTTGATTAATTCATGACTCTTAGAAAAGGTTTTGCAGTTAATGGGGTATTAGTTGAAGAGGATATTGCTTAAATATATCAAATGACCAAGTGTGTTAGTTGCTAGAAAGTTTAGGACATTATGTGCATTTTGCTTGTAGTATCCTAGCTTCATATAACTAGAAGGTTCATTTGTATCTCTTTGGAATCCTCGTTTAATCCACTAGATACATTAAAACTCAAAATCTGAAAGAAGTTAGAAAACCCGATGTGTTTGATGTTCTTGAATGCTCCACTGACACTTGTATGAACTAAGTGAATGAGTTTCAAATGTTGTTTGTCTCTGCTGCTTAATTGTTGTTGATATTGTGCATATGTTCTCAGGATTCGCTTAGGTAGATTGCTATTATGCTAGAATCATGTTCCTAAGATCCTGAATTAAATATTGAAATTTGTGTGAATTGCCATGTTCATGATTGCTAATTGCTCTTCATGCTAGATAGTGGTTTGACGTAGTTCCTGATTGGGGTTTGATTATAAGATGAACTTGGTATTATAATGTGGCAAGCTGCTGAAGGGTAGCTATTAAGGAATAGTGTATCTGTATGCATGTATGTCTGTGTTGATATTCTTATGCAGATTTCATAGCCAAAATGAATGTGCCAGTTCCCATTCTAACCATTTAATCAGACGTTCAAATTCTATTGATTGGCTCGAAATTCACCTCAACAACAACGTCGGCAACAACAACAACAACAACACTTTCACCACCGCCACCACCGTTCATCTATTTTTGTCTCGCCAAGTGGGGATCAACGATATTTGCGAAAGATTTGTTGGTGGATGGATAGTTGATGTTGACTACTAACTCAGAAAAGCGGGTGATTACATCATCTGCGCAAAAAGGTCAATATCATTTGTATCATAATTGTCGAATTTGTGCAAAATAAGCAGTGAATCTCCCTCTTAGATTAAGGGGGAGCATAGTATGTTCTCATCATCAGAATATATTAAATCGGACACATTTTCTCCTACATTTTCTAACTTATTTAAATCAATTGGGATCACAAATCTCAAAAGGTTTGAAATTTTTGATCGGGGGAGAGAATGTGATTTAAATATGAAACCTGATGAAAATGTGATGTTTTGGACTTAAACGTTAGGCTCTCCCATATGTGCTAAACTCTTTCGTATATCGATGCACATATTGAGGGGGAGCGAATGGACAAAAGGATTTGGCATAGCATGAGATCGTGACTCAGACTTAACCAATGAATTGACGAAACCTATACTGTCATTGATCGAAAGGACATATCCTGGCCGGGTAATAATTTCAAGCTGGTCTAACCATGATGTAAGCGTGTCTCGAAAAGGATGTGTCTGAGTAGAGTGTACCGTTTCGAGAAACTTTCTGTGGACTTGACCAGGCCGGGTAATAATTTCAAGCTAGTCTAACTAGTGATGTAAGCGTGTCTCGAATCGGTCATGTTCACTGAAAGTTGATCAATTCAAAAAGTGCGAGCTCTACCTAACATGTGCAAATTTATAAAACAATCAACCGAGCACATGTTGAGGGGGAGCATTTGAAAAATATAAAACTCTCAAGTGTTTGCAAAAATGTGTTTCAGAATCATGAACACTTTGAGAGATTTTTCAAAGATTTGGTTTGGCAATCGTGGATGAATACTAAAGACCGGCCATTTTAATTAACGCATGGAGTTATAAGGATGGTTAGGTTAGGTTCAAGTTCCCACGATCCCGCCAGAGCCGGAGGGATCTACCCAGGGACAATCCACTAGTTAGTGTAGAATTCCTTAGGTATGATTAAAAAAAAAAGAAAGAGATATGTGGATAAGGGAAGAGTGCCGACTGAGATGGAGCTAACACTGGAATGAACCCAACAAGGTGTTAGTTATGAAGTCTCGGTAAGCACTGAAGGGGTTGAAGAATGAAAAAGAATTGTAAAGATAAAGGGTGAAAAGAAATAGCCCTCGTTACAAACTTAGGCAGAAACTGGGTCAATTCATATACTGTCAGAATCACTTAGTTGATTGCTGACATTGAAGACAAAGTATCATGGACCCAGTGATATGCTGCACAACCCTCCCTAGCCACTCAAGGTCCCTCAAAGGATTCTTATTTCAATTGTCACGAAGATCAATTCATTTCTATCATCTCTCTCACTCCGAGTTAGATGATATTGAAAAGGTGGCAGTTCTCTCCAGCCTCCGCTCACTAAAACAAAACGCACTATTGAGTCTAGAGCCACGAGATACATAATAAGATCTCATAGGGACACGAATTATTTATACACTGGGTGTTCAACATTAAGGACACCAGTTGTAAACTTAAGAGTCCTACGCAGATCTTAGCAATCTGCCAGAACATTTATGAGGGAATTTACAAATGTAATTCTCAATGATTGAATGGAAATTCCTGCCAGGGTCAACATCAAGCAGCCCTGAAAGTAGGTCACTTCGGTAATTCTTTATGGATTACGCTTAGTGGTCACGGCGGTTTCTAACGGTCTACAGTCGTGGAGTGATCTCCAGCGACTCACCTAATCGTTGATGTGCTACGGTTCGATCTTAAAAAGCCCACTGTGGGTTTTCGATTAGGAACGGTCTTGGTAAGGATTAGAGAGAGTTTTCACACTATGCTGTTAACAATCTCGAAGTCCGAACTTGTAAGTACCGGACGTTTTATTGCTAACTGTCGTATGCAGGAACTTCTGGCGGTTGAAGCTGTGGAATGTTGTAGCTGGTTGCTGTTGTAGCTGGTTGCAGTAAAGATGCCAATCCTCTACCACATGTTCACACTTCATCATCATTGTAACTCAACAAAGTCATGATCAACCTAAAAGACCTTTAACACGGCTTCTGCAAACTCTGATGCTAAAGATCATGACACCAAATAGTGTGAGCATGTCGGCTCAAAGATTTACACATCACGTGGAAACATACTGCTGAAAGATGACTTGGAAACAAATGTTGGATGATAAAGTCGAAGAATACTCAAAGATCATCCAAGACGATCAAACGGTCATCAAACGAACACTGCTGAATGCACAAAGTTTCAAGACGTTGAAGAATCGAAGACTACGAGCTATGAAGTCAAGATCAAAAGATCAAATGCTAGAATTCAAAATATTATTTTCGGGGTGACCTCCCTTAGGGGGAGATTGTTAGGAATATAAATATTCATATGAAGGTTCGGTCACCCCGAGTATCTATTTAACATATCACATAGCTCGTAGGCTTATTTATATAAGCTTAGTATTATTAGTATTATTAGTTTTATTATATTAGTCGTATCTATATTTGTGGAGTGGGTCGGGGCTTTCCCCACTGTCAGCTCACTCCACAGCCCACTAGGGGCACAAATAGTAGTAAGTATATAAACCCCTTCCCACACATGGGAAGGGTGGAACTCTTGTCACATTTCACACACTTGAATCTAATATTCCAAGTTTTCTCTCAAGGGTTTCCATCTCTCTAGTTCTTCCACCTAACTCAACCATGGATCTAATCTTCCATGAACCAAGACCACCCGAATCATCCACATAATCAACATGCTTCGATCCTACAGCATGTCTTTTATGTATTTAGATTGGTTAAAGAATATCCCATCTTCTAATTGTTTGATTTGAAGTCCCAAGAAAAAGTTTAGTTCTCCCATCATACTCATCTCAAACTCGTCGTGCACGATTTTTGATAAATCATCACACAACTCTTGACAAGTTGATCCGAATATGATGTCATCCACATATATTTGGGCAATGATAATATGTGAATCCTTTTTCTTGGTGAAGAGAGTGTTATCTACTAAACCCATGGTGTACTTATGTTCAACTAAAAATGTTTTAAGTCGATCATACCATACTTTTGGTGCTTGCTTAAGTTTGTATAAAGCCTTTTTAAGTTTATAGACATGATTAGGTTTTTCAAAATCGATGAAACCTGGAGGTTGTGCGACATATACTTCTTCATTTATAAATCCATTTAGAAATGCACTATTGACATACATTTGAAAAAGTTTAAACTCATGTGCACATGCATATGCAAGTAAAATTCTAATAGACTCAAGCCTAGCAACCGGAGCAAAAGTTTCATCATAGTCAATGCCTTTTTGTTGATTATAGCCTTGTGCTACAGCCTAGCTTTGTTTCTAGACACTACACCATTTTCATCCATTTTATTTCGAAAAACCCATTTTGATCCAATTATTGTTTGACCTTTTGGTTGAGGTACTAATGTTCAAACATCATTTCTAATGAATTGATTTAATACTTCTTGCATTGCTATGACCCAAGATTCATCTTTTTTAGCTTCATTTATATTTTAGGGTTCAATGGTTGATACAAAATAAAAGAAGTTGCTTTGATTTTGGACTTGTGATCTTAAGGTTCTTTCATTTATTTTTCCTATGACACTATCTAATGTATGACCCTTAGGTTCTTTGATATTGACAATTTCTTTGTTTGATAGTTTATCTTCCTTGTCATTATCTATATTCTCTTTAATTTCAACAAGTTGACTTTCAACTAAGTCATCATCTACCAAGGTTTCTTTGTTACATTTAATGATTCCTCGACCCTTAAGGTTTCTTTGTTTAAATCAATATAAGCTTTGCTATTTTGAGAATATCCAAGAAATACACCTTCATAAGACTTTGGGTCAAATTTGATGAGGTAATCCTTAGTGTTTAAAATAAAGCATTTACTTCCAAAAACTTTAAAGTATGCTAGCATAGGCTTTTTACCTTTATATAGTTCATATGGTATTTTGTTCAAAAATGGACGAATTGATACTCTATTTAAAATATAGGTTGAAGTGTCAACGGCGTTACACCAAAAATTTTGTGGTATGTTTTCTTCATTAAGTATTGTTCTACTCATCTCTTGAAGAGTCCGGTTTTTGAGTTCTACTACACCATTTGACTGAGGAGTAAGAGGAGCCAAAAAATTATGTGTTATGCCGTTGGCATCACAAAAGTTTCCAAATTGTATTTCATTATCAAATTCACGACCATGATCCGTTCTTATTGACACAATACAACTATCAAGTTGGTTTTGAATTTTCTTACTAAGAATTTCAAATTGATAAAAAGCTTCATTTTTACTTTTCAAAAACTTTATCCAAGTGTATCTTGAATAATCATCTACTATGACCAAAGTGTAGAAGTTTCCTCCATAACTTTGTATAGCGGATGGACCAAATAAATCCATATGCAAAAGTTCTAGACACCTAGATGTAGAGACCATATTTTTAGCCTTATGGCTATTATGAACTTGTTTTCTAATTTTGCAAGCATCACAAAAGTGTTGGTCATATTTCAACTTGGGCAAGTTCCTCACGAGATCTTTTGAGGATAGAGATTGGATAAGTCTCATATTTGCATGGCCTAAGCGTCTATGCCAAATATTTGAGAAATCATCTAATGAAGTTAAGCAAAGTTAATCTCTAGAAGTTTCATTAATTTTCATGACGTATACGTTGTTTTTCAAAACTCCTTTTGCTATGGTTATTCCATCTTTTAGTATTTTACTTTCGTTTTCACTAAATAGAACATTATACTTTTAACGGCATAGTTGACTAATACTAAGTAGGTTGAATCCTAGATTATCAACATGAGCAACATTATCAATAGAGAGAGATTCATGAGAGATAGTACCTTTTCAGATGATTTTGCTTTTCAATTTGCTACGAAAAGTGACATTACCTTCATCATATTCTTGGTAGGTTGAGAAGAGACTCTTGTTTCCCGTCATATGCCTTGAGCAACTACTATCTTTTATCCACTTGTCCGGTTCCAATCTGACTTTCAATCATACCTAACTTATATAAAAACTCAAGCATTTGGCCCCCAATATCTCATGGGTCCATTTTGGTTAAACATTCCATTAACTAGATTCATGTATGGAAATGGTGGATATGAGTTCTATGGAATATAGTTAGGAGCTTGATAATGTCTAGGGAAGTTTTGATTCCAACAATTATGATGATAGTTGGGTTGTGCGTTGTAGTTACTTTTTGGAAAGGGGCATTTGGGAGTAGGTGTTTCAGGCCTTTGTTGAGTAGTTTTGGATCTATACTCATTTTTAGCAAGTCCTAATCCTAATGTAATAGCTGGTTTTGTTTAGTTTCATTTGTAACAACTTTAGATTTCTTTGTGACTTTAACGAATTCAGTACGAGCCGATTTGCTATCTTTTTGTTCACCTGAGGAACTAACGGAACCAAATGGTTCAACGAACGGAACCAAATTTTTGGTTCCGTCTAGTCTGTGACTTCCTGAGGTGGTTGGAGCAGTTTCTTGCTCCTTTTCGGCTTACTTCTTTAGACTACTTAAATCTCCTAATTTCATAAATCCTAGTCCAGTTTTATCATATGGTAATTTCTGGATTTTCATTATTTCATCCGCACAACAAATACTCTTATCAAATCTTTTGAACTTTGAATTTTGTTTGATGAGATCATTCTGTGTGATTTTAAGTCTTTCAATTTCAAGTCTGAGCTCTTTTCTAAACGTTTTGCTTTTTCTCTTAATTCATAAACTTCATTTTCCAAAAACTCCTTTTTAATTTTTAAAAACTTATTTTTGTTTATGATTTTTAAGCTAAGTTCACACAGTTTGTTATATTCTTTTTGTAATGTATCATCATCAATAGAAGAGTAAGATGAGTCAGAGTGTACCTCATTTGAGTCTTGAGCCATGAGAGCAATTTCGTCATTCTTTGGTTCCTCGTCGTCATCTTCGCTTTCACTCCAAGCACCACTCACAAAAGCTCTTTGAGTTTTGTTTTTAGGTGGCTTTGGACAATCTCCTATGAGATGGCTTGTGTCTCCACATCCAAAACATTTTCTTTCAACCTTCCCTTTCTTATCATCATGATCTTTTCGGAAAGGTTTCTTGTCATCTCTAGGTTGTCTTACAAACTTTCCTTGTCTTCGAAAGAACTTTTTGAAATCTCTTACGACCATGGCATATTCTTCATCTTCACTTCCCGAGCGAGATTCTTCATCATCACTTGACTCCGTTCTTGCTTTTAAGGCAATGGACTTGACTTTTTCCTTTTTGCCTTTAACAATCTCTAAGTCATTCACCATCACCATTTCATGAACTTTGAGGTTTACAATTAGCTCGTCAAGTGATAACTTTGAGAGATCTTAAGATTCTTCAATAGCCGTCACTTTTGCTCTCCATTTTAGATGAAGTGCTCTAAGGAATTTCCTGACAAAGTTCTTACTACAAAAGGATTCATCAAGTGCTTTGAGAGAGGCAATAATAGTATTAAAACGAGCAAATGCACTGTCAATGATTTCATCTTTAGGAATACTAAATTGTTCATATTGTTGAACAAGAAGATCAATTTCGTAATTATTGACTTGTGAATTTCCTTGATGGGTGATTATTAAAGATTGTCAAATTTCTTTAGCGGTTTTGTACATAAAGACTCTTTCAAATTCCTTTTTAGTTAGAGCGTTGTAAAGCATCATTTTTGCTTTATTATTTTTTGCAATTAACTTTTTTTTGCGCATACCTATGACGAGTAAGTGAAGTATCCTCATCCCGAGCACTTGCGATATCTTTTATAATAGCTTTATGATCACCTTCTAGAATTATATACCATAAATCTATATCTTTTGATTTTACATATGTTTCAAAATGGCTTTTCCAAAAAATAAATCCATTTGGTTCAAAAAGTGGTGGTCTTTGCATAGTTTGCCCTTCTTTAAAGTTTTCAAAATCCATGGATCGTTTCAAGTTTTAAAATACAATAAATTTTAAACATCTTGAGTAACGTAGCTCTGATACCAATTGTGGAAAACTAGAAGGGGGGTTGAATAATTTTACTGTTTTTAATTTCTTTTTCTTAGTTACCTTTGTGTGAAATGACTTAATGTATGCAAACAAAATGACAATAAGAAAAGTGCAAGAAAGATAGAAACAAAATGGTTGTTTGATCTTGATGCTCTAACAAAATCTATGAACTATGTACCGGTTGTTGCAGGTACAAATACTAATGATTTTGCAGGTTCAGAAGCCAGTATTGATACAAGTGAATCTAGCATGGAGAAGGAGACTGGTCAAGATTACATTTTGATGCTAATTTGAAAAGATGGTTCTCTATATGGTTTATTTTCAAAGAATGATGATCCACCAACTTCTAGTGATGCTGATGGTAAAGAAAGTGGAGTTGATGATCAAGAACAAGAGGTACCTGAAAACAGTACTAATGATGATGGTACTGCTAGGCCAAATGATGGTACTGCTGAGCCAAAAGATAGTACTGGTGGAACAAATGTTTATACTGTTGATCCAACAGTTCATCCAGCTCCACAGACTAATCTTTTTGATGATTTTGAAGTAGACTTGAACAATATTCCTATCACATATGAAGCTCCCTCAACTCCCCATACAAGAGTTCACAGAGATCATTTACTTGATCTTGTGATTGGTGATATGCAGTCAGGTGTAAAGACAAGGAGACAAGTCAAGTCTACAGATGAACAAGAACAAGGATTTATCAATGCAATATATGAAGGAAAAACTCATGAAGACCTTCATACTTGTTTATTTGTCAGTTTCTTATCTCAGGAAGAACCCAAGAAGATTACAAAAGCTCTTAGTGACCCATCTTGGGTAGAATCCATGCAAGAGGAGCTCTTACAGTTCAAGCTTCAAAATGTGTGGGTTTTGGTTGATTTGCCTAATAAAAAGTAGGTAATTGGTACTAAATGGGTATTCAGAAACAAGAAGGATAAGAGAGGCATTGTCATCAGGAATAAAGCAAGTCTAATTGCACAGGGATATACTCAAGAAGAGGGTAAAGATTATGATGAAGTGTTTGCACCTGTAGCAAGGATTGAGGCAATAAGGATATTTTTAGCTTACGCTTCTTTCATGGGATTCATGGTTTATCAAATGGATGTGAAGAGTGCTTTCCTGTATGGTACAATTGATGAAGAAGTGTATGTTATGCAACCACTAGGGTTTGAAGATCCTGATCATCCTGACAAGGTCTACAAGGTTGTGAAGGCACTATATGGTCTACATCAAGCTCCAAGAGCCTGGTATGAAACATTGGCCAAGTATCTATTGGACAATGGATTTCACAGAGGATAGATAGACAAGACATTGTTTATCAAAAGGCAAAAGAGGGATATTTTGCTTGTCCAAGTATATGCAGATGACATTATTTTTGGCTCTAACAAGAAGGAGATGTGTACTGCTTTTGAGAAACTAATGCATGATAAGTTTAAAATGAGTTCTATGGGAGAACTAAATTTCTTCTTAGGATTACAAGTCAAGCAGAAGGATGATGGTATATTTATCAGCCATGTTACATATGTTGCTGATATTTTGAAGAAATTTGGGTACACAGATGCCAAGATTGCTAGTACTCCTTTTGATAAAGAGAAGCCTTTGCTTAAAGATGCAGATGGTGATGATGTTGATGTTCATTTATACAGGTCAATGATAGGATCATTGATGTATCTTATATCATCCAGACCATATATTATGTTTGCTGTGTGTGCATGTGCCAGATTTCAAGTCACTCCTAAGGCTTCACATTTACATGCTATGAAGAGGATTTTTAGGTACCTAAAAGGTCAACCTAAATTGTGCCTTTGGTATCCTAGGGAGTCTTCATTTGATTTACTGGCTTATAGTGATAGTGACTATACTGGTGGAAGTTTAGATAGGAAGTCAACAACAGGTGGTTGTCAATTCCTAGGGAATAGGTTGATATCATGGCAGTGTAAAAAGCAAACTGTGGTGGCTAATTCTACAACTAAGGCTGAATATGTGGCTGCTGCTAATTGCTGTGGACAAGTACTCTGGATTCAGAATCAAATGCTGGACTATGGGTATAATTTTATGAACACCATGATATTTATTGACAATAATAGTACCATTTGTATTATTAAAAATCCTGTTCAACATTCTAAAACAAAACACATAGAGATTAGACATCATTTCATAAGAGATTGCAATGAGAAAAAATTAATTCAAGTTGTTAAAATACACACAGATAACAATTGGGCTAACTTACTTACAAAAGGTCTTTGATGTTGGAAGGTTTCAGTACTTGGTAGCAAGTATTGGAATGCTCAATCCATAAAGTTTTAATCTCTGAGTGTATTTGTAAAGTTTTGTAAAGGATTCGTACTGTTAATTGTCAGACAGTTGAGCTTGTACTTCTAGTAAAAATTAGTACTACTGAGTTTAATCTATTAGTCAAATTTGATTCTGTTCTATAGAAAATGCTTTGGTTTGTGTTTTCTTGGTTTTGGACTAACATTTGCAGGATAAGAAAGTAGTATGATTGGAAGTTTATGATATGTGAGAAGCAAATGTGGTGAAATGTTTGCTGTCATAATTGATTAATGATAGACAGGATTTGGGGATCACTTGACAATGGTTTTACACTTGAGTTGGGAGGTTCTTTAAAATCTCTTACTTGAAATCAATCTATGGTATTTTGAACATGAATTGATGGTCATAGTTAGTCAGATAGTAACTGAGCTAACTCACTCTATACCATTCTATCCTTTGATAGTATGTTAGTCTAAGGACATCTGGTATTGAGAACAGCGAGCAAAAGCGAATCTAACACATTTGTGTTGGAGGCAACACCTGCCACGAGCTGGAAACCCTGTCAAGAAGGCTCTTTGAATGAGTCTATCTGACCACAGGCAGTATTTATACTGAAAAAGTTTGGTTCTCACACAACTAGAGGTTAAATGCAACCGAAATATGATTAAGTGTCTTCATTTACACTTAATCCTTTCAAAAAGTTTGAATGCAATATTCTTTTAAATCAAAATTTGAGTTTATACTGCTGTGTAAAAGTTTTTACAAACCTTAGTACTGCTAGGCAAAAGTTTGTAATGCTAGCGTAAAACTTTATACTGCTGGGTAGCTGTTTGTACTGTTTGTTCATAACCGTTTTTTAAATATAGCCGTTGGGGTAAATTTGTGTCAGTTACTTTGTTTAAGGGTTTTTCTAGCTTGGATAATTTACAATCTTTCTTTACTTATACAATTTTTTTATTCTCAAGAAAAGATTTATTCAAGTCGATATATTCTCAAACCCTAAGTGAACTTTATAAATTCTCAATTGGCTTTACCAAACACTCAATTCACTCATTAACGATTATAACCCAGCAAACTTATCAAGCTTTTATCTCTTATAATGGTGAATTTGGAATTCTGTTCTAAACATAATTAGGTTGCATACTTGGAGAAACCAGAGGGAAGTCAAGGCTTTCAACAGATAGTGGACTTTCTCAATACTAGCCACATCAAGTATGCTCTAACAGTGAGTCCCACGATCAATGTTTCTTTAATCATACAGTTTTGGCATACTGCAACTGTCATAACAAGTGATAATGGAGAACAAAAGATAACTGCCACAGTGAATGGTATGGTTAAGACTGTTACTGAAGCATCTGTTAGGAGAGATCTCCAATTGGCAGATGTTGATGGTATTAGTACATTACCAAACACTGAAATTTTTCAAAACCTCTCATTGATGGGATATGTCAGAACTTCTGATTTATTAACTTTTCATAAAGGAAAATTTTCCCCTAAATGGAGATTTCTCATACATACCATCTTACATTGTTTAGGTTCAAGGAAAATAGCTTGGGAACAATTCAGTAGCAACATTGCGACTACTATTGTTTGCTTAGCTACTAACAGAACTTTTAATTTTTCAAAGTTAATTTTTGATGGTATGGTGAAAAATGTGGATAGTAATGCTAAATTTTTTATGTATCCAAGATTTATCCAAACATTTTTGAATAAACAGAAAAGTTTGCTTCGGCCTCATAAAAATGTTTACCCAACTCCCTCTCTTACTTCAAAACTTTTTAATAACATGAAGAGAGCTACTAAGGGTTATTCATGGGTTGAAGTACCATTGTTTGAAAATATGCTTGTTCAGGTACAGGGTGAAGGATCAACAATCCCAGTTGAGTCCCAACACACACCCATCAGTGTTCCATCATCTTCAAACACCCCAATAATTTCACAAACATATAGGAGGAGAACCAGAAAGGTGTCTGTGGTTCCTTAGCCCAAAACTTCTACTGATCCAAATGTAGCAGATAAGGCTGTCTATGATAGAGTGGTGAGGGCTACCACTACTGTGTCTAGCTTAGCAGCAGCACAGGCCAGTGGTACCATTGATAAGACCCAACCCACGGCAACATCCCAGACTCAAGCTCACATGAGCATGTTTCAGATGATGGACTCCCCAGCCAACAAGATACAATGGGGGACATGCCCCATGATTCACCTCTCCCAGGAGGTAACACACCTGGGAGTGATAAGGGCAGTGTGTCACTTAAGGAATTGAAGGTTACTTGTACAAATTTGATAAACAGGGAGACTGGCCAGGAGAATGACTTAAAGGAGACCAAAAAGCTGTATGGTGGTATCTATACCAAACTCATTCTGAAGGTGAAGAAACTATAGCATAAGGTCAAGTCCCTCAAAACCAAAAGGAAAGCTCAAATTGTGGAATCCTCAAGTTCAGAAGATGACAGCTCAGATGATGATAAGAACGATTCTTCCAAACAGGGGAGGAAAATTAAAGACATTGATGCAGATCCTAACATATCATTGGTTCAAGAAGATGCTAATACACAGGGGAGGTGTGAGATAGATATGGGTGATGCTTATATGGGGGTAGATACATATACTGCAACTGAATATGTAGAAACAGCTAAGGAAATTCCTACAGATCAAGAAAAAGTTAGTACTGGTGAACATATTAGTACTGCTGGAGGGTCAGTTAGTATTGCTAGTAAAGATGAAAGAGTGGCAGAGACATTGGTGTATATCAGAATCAGCAAAGAATAAAGGAAAAGGCATTATGCAAGAATCTGAGGAGCCAAGAAAGATCAAGAAGAAAGAAAAAATTCAGATAAGTCTTGATGAAGAGTTGGCTAGGAGTTTTCATAAAGAAGAAGAAGCATAGATTCAAGCAGATGCACATTTAGCTCATCTGATACAAGAAAAAGAAAGGAAGTTTGTGAATGAAGTAGAAAGAGAAGATGCTCTAAATGATTTACTTAAAATGATAAAGAAGAAGCAGAATGAAAAGAAGTGTGCTGCAAGAAGATATAAACTTCCAACTCAAACACAGAAGATGAAGCTGATAACGCTCAAATTGAACATGTTTTTAGTCACGTTATCGTTAGTTTTGTGCATCATATTTGGTTATATTTGTGTGTATTTGTTATTAAATCATGAAAAAGTGTATATGCAAGTAAATATAGCCAAGTACAGGAAAAGATGAAAAAAAGATGAAGAAATGAAGTGATTATGCACATTGGAGGAAAACAAGAGAGAAACCACACGAGAATTCAAGGATTTGATAATGTCAAGATTTCTATGTTCATATATCGAGAAAAGATCAAGTTCTATGAAAGGAAGTAGTGCCACAACAAAGGAACAAACATGTAACGAGAAAAGAAAGAGAAAAAATAAAATGTGCAAGACAGAAGGTCCCATCTGATTCGGACGGGAGAAGAATAAATTACCGGGAGATCCAACCAATCAGTTGGATCCCAATACCGATTGGTTGGAGGAAGCTGAAGTTACAAAATCACATTTAATGATGAATTTAAGCCCCATAATCATGGTGGCTTATCATTTCCTAGTTAATTACTGTGGGAGGACGTTTTTACTTGAGGAGTAAGTGTTCTTACACTTATTTAAAGGATCAAAAGTTAGTTAGCAAAGTGTGACACCTAAAACTTAGTGAAGGCTTACACCAAGTCCTTGCTAAACTTATTATCATTGCCCAAAAGCTTGTAATTGCTGTGAAAACATCCAGGGAACCTTGAGTTCGAGTCTCAAGAGCAGTGTTCGAGTGTGGAGTTGTTTATGTGTGATCATAGGCGATTAGAGGAGTGTGGTTGCTATAGTTCCACAATGGTAGTTCTTGTAATTCCAAAACTAGGTATTTCTAGTTTGAGTTATTATGAACTACTTTTACTTTAAGATGAATGAAAGTATGGTTTGTTACTTGTGTTTGATTATAATTGTTATGGAGTGATTTTAGTTATACTTGTGTGTATGATGTGACAATTGTTGGAGTATTCTTATTTCATAGTGATGCATGAAAACATGTCTTGTTTTATGAGTTTGTTGAAATACAATCTAATCTTGCTTAATTGGTTGGTAAAAACAGTTCTAAAGATTAACAAAGGCCGAAAGGATTTTCTTTATGTTTTTATTCCAAAAAGTTAGTGCACGAATTAGTATGGACTATGGTGTGTGACAAGCACCATATTAACTCATTAAAATGGATTTGAAAACGATTTCATCACGAGAAAAGGCCGAAAGGATTCGTAGGAATTCTTAAGATAAGAATTATCGTAATAGTTAATCAAGGCCGAAAGGAATTAACTAGGAGATTGAATTCTTAGAGATGATTTCTCATGATAAAAACCATTGATTGTGAATCACTCATTTTAAGTTGTGCATCATTACAAGTTACACCCAACTTGGTAGATTACTCTATACAATTAGTCAAGGAATTACACACAAGTATATTTGTTTTTGATTGATTGGATTTTACTTACCTTAGAATTTGCACCAAATTGGATTGACAACCCTTTTTGTTAAAACTTATTTTACTAAACCCAAACAACAATTCCCTTGGGACGATCTCGACTTACCCACCTTTACTACCACGGACGAGTATACTTGCTCGTATGTGTTGATTAGAGAATTGGATAAATTGTGTTTATAAATTTTTAAAACTTGCACGACACACGACACATCAAGTTTTTGGCGCCGTTGCCGGGGAATTTGTTAATTTAATTGGTAGTTTTTTTTGGTAGTTTATAAATTTTGTAGTAAAAAAAAAAAAAAAAAAAAAAAAAAAAAAAAAAAAAAAAAAAAAAAAAAAAAGAATTGATTCGGAGCCAACTGAACCGGATGGATTTCCATCCGATCGGTTGGTGGCCTCGGTAAAACTTTTTAGATTTTATTGTTTTAGTTTAATTTTCAGTTTTAATGTTAGTTTAATGTATGTTTAATTTGTTTAAGTGATAGATTAATTAGGATGATTAATTTGGGTAATTAGGATAGTTTAAATGTGTTTAATGTTTTATTAAATATAGTTAATATAGTTAATGTAGGTTTAATTATGAGTAGTTTAATAGTTTTTGTTTAAGTGTTAGTTAATGTTTAGTATTAATTAGTTTAATTAAAATTTAATGTTGGTAATAATGTTCCATTACTTTTATTATTTTTCATGAATTAGTTTATTTTAAATTATTAGTTTTTATATTAAAAGTTTTAAAGTTTAGATTTAATTAAATTATAGTTTTTTTTTTTTTTTTTTTTTTTTTTAATTTTTTTTAGAAAATTTTTGATCTAACCGATCGGATGTTGCCCGCATCCGATTCGGTTGGGTAAATTTGATTTTAACGATTCAACCATCCAATCGGATGGAGTTCAATACCGATCGGATGGATGCCTCGGTAAAAGTTTTTGAAATTTTTAATTTTTAGTTGTTTTGATATTTTAAGAGTTTGAAGTTGTTTGTTTGCTTGCTTTGGTTTAATATTTTAATATGTTTCGATTATAACTAACCCTCACGCTAATAGTTTGGATTTTTTTTGTTTTTGTGGTTATGTTATAATTAGTGTTTAAGTAGAATGGAGAGTTTAAGCAATGTGTCGGAATACTTGAGAAATTTGGAAGAGATGCTGAAAGATTCGGGTGATTCATTGGAGTGTTTGGAAAATATTTTGGAAGAAGCTAAGGTTGATTTTGAAAGGAAATAAGAAGTTGGAGAAAACCTGGTTTGTTTACCTAAGGAGAAAAGAGTTGTTGTGTTTACACGAGCACCACCTAAAGAGTTTGATGCACCATTCATGAGGTATGCTACACCTTGTGGTGTTGAAGGTATAAAAGCTTGGGATGCTCAGCTTAATATGGAATACGGTGACAACTACATTACGGAAGATATGCTTGGTAAGCTTGGTTTTGTTAGACTTGACTTTGAGGATTATGGAAGAAAGATAGTGAGAGAGGTGAATGTTAATATTCATGGTCATGTGTTCAAAGTTGATTTTGTTGTTTTGGAATATGGGAATGCTGATGACCTAGAAGTTGTGTTTGGTAGAGATTTCATGGTTAAGACTAAATGTAGGATTGATTTTTTATTGGGAGAGATGAGGATTGATGTTGATGATATGGTAGAAGAAAAGGTAGGAAAGGGAGAGATTGTTAAAATGGGAAAAGCAAGTAGAAAGAAAACACCACTTAACAAACTTACCCAACCCTCCACCCCTAAGAATGAAAGTTCTTCATCTAGTTCACCACCCAAAACACCACAAATAGTTAAACCATTAACCCAAGAGCAAAAGGAAGCGATTTTGGAAAATTTGGAAATGAAGTTTAAGGAGCATATGCGGGAAAAGCCGGTTATTGATGTGTTGAACAATTACATGACTTATCGTAAGAAGTTGGATGCAGTTATGATGGCAAGGGCTAGGTTAGAAGATAAGAATTTTGTTGAGATTGCAAGAGAAAGAATAGTTGAGAATGGGTTGCCTAAAAAGGAGAGCGATCCAGGAAATTTTGTGTTACCGATTAAAGTGAATGGAATAGATGCGATGTATGCATTGGCTGACACGGGAGCAAGTGTGAATGTAATGCCGTATCCATTGTATAAGAGATTAGGACTTGGTAATAATCAACCAAATCAATATAATCTTACTATGGCTGATAATTCACGAGCAAAAGCGATGGGAGAAGTAAAGAATGTTAGAGTCCAAGTAGGATATCAAAGTTTCTTGGCCAATTTTCTTGTGCTTAACATTCCGGTGGATAAGGAGTTACCATTGTTGTTAGGAAGAACGTTTTTGAGAACTTGTGGAGCTATTATAGATATGGGTAGAGGTACTATGACTATTAGTGATGGAATCTTGAAGCATACGTATTATCCTAAACCTAGAGGAAAGATTGTTAAGGAAGTGCATGAAGATGAAGAAGAAGACCACTTGGGTTGTTTTGAAGTAGGTAGAGATGAAGAAGGGAGGCCTGAATATGGGCCGGTTGTCCCAAGTTACTTTGATATTGAAGATGAGATGGAAAGAGCTCTAACGATGGAGGCTTTCTATAACCCATTTAAGAATGTTTTTGTGTTTAACAAATTGACAGATTTTCTTGGATCTTTACCGGTCCAACTAAAGAATTTGGAATGGGGACCCGAAGGATCTAGTGTTTACAAGAAGGAAAAAGAAGACGGAGAATGGCATGTGAAGTTTGATATAGTTTGTCCGGATGGAAGGAACTTTACAAGGAAGTTTAAAACGCAAATAACTAACCGAAAGTTGTCCGGGAAGTTTCAAAATGAAGATATATTGAGGCACGAGTATTTTGAAGGATGAAAGACAAGAGTTTGTAGAATAAAAGCACAAAGCTTGTGCAAGTATTTTGTTTTTTTTTTTTTTTTTTTTTTTTTATATGTCATCTTATAGTTGCAATGACTTTTCTCGGATAACAACTTTCGGAGTTTACGCTTTCTTAGAACTTTCATGATTTCCACATAACATCCATCTTTCCAAATAGCTAGCAACCAACCAAGACTTGACTAAAAATAAGGCTAGGCTTAAAAAGGTGTAAAATCTTTTTGAATTTTTCTGGATTGTATCAAAAGAAAAGATAGGCTCGGCGGGTGTAACTAGGGGTATCTAGCATTAAAGATAAATGCTAACAAATGGGTCCATATGAGTGGTTAACTAGCCAATGTAGCTAGCTAATATAGCATTATATGAAAATGGAAGGCCATTTGGGATAAAACCTAAGATTGCCTCTTATCACGCATATACACTTATATCACAAACGAAATGTGATCTCACAACGGTCTCGTAATGATTTACAAGTACAAGTTCTAGAATAAATAAAATCACCGGCACACTCATAGCAAAAGATCTAAGCATAAAAGATGTATACTGTATATATAGAACAGGCTCAAATTCTCACACTTTAGTGGAAAGGGCTATAATTTGTGCTAGCAAATGTTATCGATCCCAGAATGGATTGCAATATTAATCGGGACACATCTCGAATTTTCAAAATTACAGATTTCACCAGTGGATAAATCCAGTTATTCTAGAATATAATCTTTAAAATGACAAAAGGCTAGATTACAAGGGCAAACAAAATTTTAAAATTCAGCTCAAAACTACAATCTATTCTTATTTTCCTATTCACCCCCCCCCCCACACTTAAGTTAAGCATTGTCCTCAATGTGATAAACGACAAAGAATGAAATAGGGAAATAAGAGAATAAACCGTATTTTCTTCTCAAGAGGAGTCTTGATCCTAGCGTCCAAGCTTCGAAATCATTATCTGCAGTAATCTAAAAACACACATACGAAATATTTCTTCGCTTTATTCAAAAGGCAGTGATACACCCCCACACTTAAGTTCAACTAAGCAATTTAGAAAAAACTTTGGGGTTTAATCACTAGAAAATAAAAATGAAAAATAAACATAGCAAACACACGGGTTGCCTCCCGAGAAGCGCTTGTTTTATTAACGAGTCATCAGCCGGACTCGAACTTCTCTTTCTTCATGTTGGTGCTGACTTCTTCTTTGGAAATTTTGGAACGTACAGCACATTTCCAATCACTATTCCTTCCCCAGTTTCATCTATGTATTCCAACTTAACTTTCTCCCACGGTCTTGGTAGAACATCATAGATATAACCAGAATCTTCGGCCCATGGAGTGTTTTTCTTGAAATCGGCCGGAAAGGGTGACATAAAGGTTATAGCTTCATATTCTGATTCAGGAGGAATCTCTTGAATAGAAACTTCATTCATTTGCTCCTTGTCATAGTATAACTTAATTTGGTGCCCATTAACAATGAAACTTCCACCATGTTTGTCATGCAATTCAACATATCCGGATGGAAATCCATGTTTCACTGTATACGGTCCGAACCATTTCGGTTTCAGCTTGGGAGCTTTGAACTTATACTTCATGTTAAAAAGCAGAACTTTGTCTCCAGCCTTGAATTCTTTTCTGATTCTTAGCTTTCTGTCATGATAAGCTTTTGTTCTTGCTTTGTAAAGTTCGGAGTTCTCATAAGCTTGTAGTCTAAGCTCATCGAGTTCATGCAATTGCAAAAATCTCTTTTCTCCAACTACTTTGAGGTCTGGGTTACAGTTTCTCAATGCCCAGTAAGCGCGATGTTCGATTTCGAACGGCAAATGACAAGTTTTTCCATACAGCAATCTGTATGGTGTTGTACCAATTGGTGTTTTGTAAGCCGTGCGAAATGCCCACAGAGCATCATCTAGTTTTCTCGACCAAACGGCGGGATTGTCTTTAACCGTTTTTTCGAGTATCCTTTTTAAGGCTCTGTTGGTATTTTCGACTTGACCACTGGTCTGTGGGTGATAAGCTGTAGCGAAACGATGATGAACTCCATATCGCTTCATAATTTTCTCCATTTGTTTGTTACAGAAATGGGTTCCACGATCACTTATCAAAGCTTTAGGAATTCCATAACGAGCGAAAAGCTTTTTGAGAAAATTAACAACTACTCGTGCATCATTTGTGGGTAGAGCTTCCGCTTCAGCCCATTTGGAAACGTAATCAATAGCAACGAGAATGTATTCGTATTTGTGTGATTTAGGAAACGGTCCCATGAAATCAATTCCCCAAATATCGAATAATTCACAGACTTGAATGCTCTTCTGAGGCATTTCATCTCTTCGAGAAAGACTACCGGATTTTTGGCAAGCATCACAATTCTTAACAAGAGTATGAGCTTCTTTAAAAATAGTCGGCCAATAGAATCCAGCATCAAAGACTTTTTTAGCGGTGGTGGAAGGACCATAATGTCCCCCAGTTGGGCCATGATGACATTCATCGAGAATTCTTCTTGTTTCAGAACCATAAACACATCTTCTAATCATCCCATCGGGACACATTTTGAAAAGATAAGGTTCTTCCCAATAATAATGTTTAAGATCCGAAAAGAATTTACTTCGTTGGGCATGAGTTAATCCTTTCTTTAGAATTCCTCCAACGAGATAATTTGCATAATTGGCAAACCATGGAATTTCGTTCTCATCATCTGTATCAACAGTCATGAGTGTTTCATCCGGAAAATAATCGTCAATCTCATCTTCTTTTAACTCCTCCAGATTTGGATTTTCTAAACGAGATAGATGATCAGCGGCTAGATTTTCTGCTCCTTTCTTTACTTTGATTTCGATATTGAATTCTTGGAGTAGTAAAATCCATCGGATGAGACGCGGTTTAGCATCTTGCTTTTTAAACAGATATTTTAACGTTGAATGATCGGTGAACACGATTGTTTTCGAAAGTACAAGGTATGATCTGAATTTATCAAAAGCGAAAACAACGGCTAACAATTCTTTCTCTGTAACTGTGTAATTCTGCTGAGCATTGTTGAGTGTTTTGCTGGCAAAATATATAGGACGAAAATGTTTCTCTTCTCGCTGTCCTAATACAGCTCCAACAGCAAAATCGCTTGCATCGCACATAAGCTCGAATGGTAGTGACCAATCAGGTGAAACCATAATGGGTGCACTAGTCAGTTGTGTTTTCAATGCTTCGAATGCTTTCATACAATCTGCATTAAAATCGAAAACAGCATCTTTTTCAAGAAGTTTCGTCATTGGATGAGATGTTTTGGAAAAATCCTTAATGAAACGACGGTAAAATCCTGCATGTCCTAGGAAACTTCTAACGGCTTTGACGTTAGTTGGGGGTGGTAATTTCTACAACTGGTTTGGCATCTTCTTTCATGTTGGGGTTGAGTCGACGTTGTCTTTCTACAACTGGTTTGGCATCTTCTTCGAAATTGATTTTGTGTTTGCAAAAATCAGGACTGATTCCTGGGATGTCAGAAGTTTTCCACGCAAAAGCTTCTTTATGCTTCTTAAGAACTGAAATCAGACATTCTTTCTCAAAATCATTTAGCAACGAAGATATGACTACTGGAAGTAGCGAATTGTCTTCCAAGTAAGCATACTCAAGATTTTCTGGCAGCGGTTTCAACTCAAGATCAGTTTGTGGTTCTTGAACTGATGTTTTGATCCTCATTTGATCATTAAAACTGATTTCCTCAAAATCTTCTTCTATTATCTCTCCTTCTTCTTCTTCTTCTTCTTCTTCAATCTTAACTTCCATAAAATCAGCGAATTCTTTATCAAAAGTTGATTCACTAATCTTCTCTGAAATAGTCATGAATGGATCAGAATCTTCAAGTAATGCATCCAATTCTTCCTCAGTGACTTCATCGATTACATCAATGTTAAAGCAAGTGTCATCACTGGAATGTGGATATTTCATTGCTTTATCGATTAAAAAAGTGATTCTATCCTCTCCAACTCCAAGGTTGAGTTCTCTTCCTTTTACTCTGATGATCGCATCAGCGATGTTTAGAAAAGGTCTTCCTAGAAATAAGTGGTACTCTACTATCTTCCTCCATTTCTAAAATTACAAAATCAATGGGAAAAATGAATTTACCTACTTGGACAAGCATATTCTCAGCAATACCAACAGGATATTGGTAAGTATGATTAGCTAATCGGATACTCATCCTTGTGGGTTTCAAAGTATTGATTGAAAGTTTCGTATACAGCGAATAAGGCATCAAATTGATACTCGCACCTAAGTCGGCTAAAGCATCGCATGTGATGTTGTTTCCTAATATGCATGGAATCAGAAAACTTCCGGGATCTCCGAGTTTTTGTGGAATTTTGTTTTGAACAATAGCTGAACATTCTTCATTGAGAAAGGTAGCGGATATTTGCTCCAACTTGTTTTTGTTGTTAAGAAGTTCTTTCAAAAATTTCCCGTAATTGGGCATTCCAGCTAAAACATCAATGAGAGGTACATTGAGTCTAACTTCTTTGATTATTTCAACAAACTTCTTATAACGCTCCTCCATTCTTTCTTTCTTAAGGCTCTGTGGATATGGAATTTTTGGAGTGTAAGCCTTAACTGGTGGTTTGGGTTTGGATTTGGGTGGTGTTTTTGGTGTATTCTCCTTCTTGGATTCTTCATCTTCATCCTCACTATCGAAATCGATAGTTGTGGTATTGTTTGGGTTGGGTGGTGGATCATAAGACAGGGCACTTCTTGTGAATACAGCATTGATATGCTCATTTCTGGTTTGTGGTGGACGATAAGTCTTATCATTCGATGATGATGATGGCTTTGGGTTGGTTTGGGTGTTACTAGGCAACGAACCTGATGGTCGTGAAGAAATTTGATCAGAGAGTCTCCCAAATTTGTTTTCAAGATCTTGGATAGATGCTTGATGATTTTTCTGACCTTGCTCAACTTTGGTCTTGAGATTGAAAAATTGATTCTTGACGAACTCGTTGGTTGATTTTTGGGCAGTGACAAATTCTCTCATCATTTTTTCAAAATCTGTTTCTTCAGGTTTCTTGTCGGAATTTTGTGAGGTTTGGTTCTCTACTTTTGGTTGGGACTCATGGTTGTTATCCCTTTGTCGGCGATCTTGCCAATTAGCAGAGTTTCTTCCGTAATAATTTCCTCGATATCCTCCTCCTCGGTATCCTCCTTGGATATAATTAGCTTCTCCTTCTTTTGGTTGATCCATAGGTTGATCATCGCATTCTGATGATGGGTGGTTACCTCCACAGTTGTTACAACCATCTCGCATTTCTTTCATCTCTCCTCTAAGATCTTTGTATTGCGAATCGATTTTGGAAACCAAGGTTTCCATTTTCTCCATGAGTTTAGATGAATCAGAACTTTCGGCAAAAGCAACGGTTTTTCTTAAGGGTTTTGTCTTGGCATCTTTTGACCAGTCGAGTTTGAGAAGAACTCGGTCTTCAAGCAATTGATATGCCTGGTTAGGAGTCTTATAAAGAAAAATTCCTCCAGCATCAAGAATTCCTTGAGATGTTTCATCAAGTCCATGGTAAAAGATTTGGATAATGGTTCCTCGTCCTAAACTATGTCCATGACAACTTCGAAGTAAATCCTTCATACGAAGCCAGGCTTCGACGAGTGATTCGTTAGGATTTTGTGTGAAAGCACGAATTTCTCCCATGAGTCGATCAAACATTGCAGGTGGAAAGAATCGGTCACAAAAGCTTGCCTCATCTCCTCCCAAGTAGTGATGATTCCTGGTGTTAATTCGTTATACCACACTTTTGCATCTCCAGCAAGTGATGACGGAAAAAGTTTGAGTTTAATGGCATCTACATTTGTATCACCATATCGGAACATGCCACAAATTTCAATGAATTCGGCAACGTGTTTGTGAGGATCGGCCCTCGAACGGCCATCGAATTGACGGTCTTTGATCATAGAAAGATGGTGACCTTTCACGGTGAAATTGTCACCTAAGTTGACAGCAACAATAGCAGCTCCAGGAGTTGGTGCTACGGCTCGGTTTGCTTCCCACATGGGTCTATCGTCAGCCATGGGAAAAGGTTGGTCAGTGAATGGGTTATAAACGACTTTGGCTTCAAAAAGGTTATCAAAAGTTGGGTTTGGTACTCTTGGTACACGATTGGCTAGTGGAACAAAGGGTGTTCTTCTTCTTCTTTGTCTTCGGACTAAACGTTCGGGATCTGAAAATGGTGGAATTGGTTCTACTCCAGTTGATCGAGTGTTCATACAATTCCCCAACGAATCGAGGCAATGTCTAAACAAACGAGCAAGAATGAAAACAATTTGAAAAGATCAGAATCGTCTAACCGATCGGATAGAACAGTCTACCGATCGGATAGATCTCTCGGTAAATTTGATTTGAAGGAACCGATCGGATGGAAATGTCCGCCGATCGGATGGTTCTCTCGGTAAATGAAAATTTTGGAAAACCGATCGGATGGATGAATAACCGATCGGATGGGCAGCTCGGTAAAACTTTTTTTTTTTTTTTTTTTTACGAAAACTAACTATATGAGAATTGGACTAAAACTTACAGAAACACGATCAAAATCCCCGGCAGCGGCGCCAAAAACTTGATGTGCCCGGTTCGGTGCAAGTTTTAAATTTATAAGGGGGTGAATTACCGAATCTAATAACAACACATACGAGCAAGTATACTCGTCCGTTGTAGCAAGATTTTGATGGTAAGTCGGGATCGTTCGCAGGGATTTGTGTAGTGAATCGAATTGTAAGTTAAAAGCAACTATCTCAAATAAGTAGTAATGATATAATGAAAATTCAAATGATTAAAAACTACACTTGCTTAGACTAGTGTACTACAATTGACTAATATGATTGTGATAACTTTGGAAAACATGTTAGTTTTGACACTAATCTATTGTTTCTACAAATTAAACCTTCGTCAAGATTTTGGTTTATAAAAACAAGCATTAAGTTTAACCAATCAATTCAAGATCAATTCAAGGTTCATGAGTTGGTGTTCCCCAAACACAAAAACAATCTTTTGTCTAATCAAACAAGCTTAGGAAATGGTCAATACAAAAGGTAACCGATTATAGACAAAAGGTCACAATTGAAAGCAAACTATTAATCTCTCGACCTTTAAAGTGGTTTACAATCAATCCGTTTTGATAGACAAAAGCTTTTTCATTACAATCACAATTAAGTTCCTTTGGTTAATCAAGAATAGTGGAAGACAACAATCATTCATAGACAAATGATTATAACTAGTGGAATAACAATAGTTCTTTCAACCCTCAAGATTACTAGCACTAGTTAAACTTAATTACCCAAATGTCACTATGAAACTTTATCACAATTGGTTCTTAGAATTGACTTGAAATTGAATTAGAACATGTTATCACAATCATATGCAAATCAATGAATAATACACATCATCTAAGCAAGTGCACAAAGGCACTAGCCACTCATAGCACACATAAATGTAAACTCCATAATTTGAACATTAGAAACCATGATTGAAAGTCTTACAATGATTTGGAAATAAGATTACAAGTGAAAGACAATGATTCCACAAGCAATGAAAATGGTATATTCGACTTTCTCCCTTCTCCTGGACTTATGGACGAATTTCTGAGTATATTTCTGTGAATGGTTCTCTTCTAGCACTTGTGTATCTCTCCCTTTTCTCTCTAGATTGATTGGTATATAAATACTCAACAAAATGGTTCCATAAGTTGCTCTCACCAAGGGTCTAAGTGCATAAATGCTTCTCTTGCTCTCCAAGTAGTATTGAATGGTTAGAATAATGACAAGAAGGACCTAGAACCGGAGTTATAAAGTCACAATCCTTAATAAAGAAGTCTTGGGTCAAACAGCGACTTCCAACTGATCGGATGGAATGGTCTACCGATCGGTTGGTCTTCTCGGTAAATCCACATTCACTCCATCCGAATCGGTTGCGGGCGGCGACCGATCGGATGGCGATGGCTGCTGAACCTTTTTTCTTGGGCTTTTGCGTATGACTTGTTTCTCGGTTGTAGTTCTTGATTCTTTGATCTTTCTCTTTATCCTAAAGCTTATGAACTTGAATACTTGGACTTTAACTCATTGAAGTACCTTACGGAGCGGAACTTGACACAAGATTCACATGAAATCTCAAATACTTCCTTTTTCCTCATTTTTGTATCTTTTCCATCCATTTTCCTGTCTTTGGCTACAAATTCTTTGCAAACACACTTTGATACGATTTAGTAACAAAAGCATATAAATATAACCACAAAACATATATAAAACTACCAATAACGCTATCAAAAACATGTTAGATTTAGGCGTTATCAGAAGAGTAAAACCATTTTCATTTGAGCTCACAAGAGCCATTAAGTGTTGTCAAGTGAAAAAGTGAAGTTTTTGCAAAAATTCAATCCGAATCGGTTGGATCAAATACTGATCGGATGGAGTGAAATATATATGCTCAAGATTTCAAAAATCACAAAAACACACACACACTCAATCCACCAAACTTGGGATTCAAAAATTCGACCATTAGGAGATTATTAAGTGTTGCAGGAGTGTTGAAGGATCATCTATGGCACCTAAACAAGTAAGTAACATCATCAATTTGTATTAATTAGGTTTTAATTCGGATTTCTTGAATTAGGTCAAAATTTGGGTATTTTTGATATAGTTCGAATTAAGATGTAATTTTTCTGGAATAGATGGGTAAATGATTGAGGAATTCAGTGCAAAAAGAATTAGATAGATTGATTAAGTTTTGAGGAAGAATTGATTGATTGAATTTTTGGATTAAAATGGGCCAAAACTTTGAATCAATTTAGATTGCAATTGATGATTCTCAGGTGTTGTTTAGTTGTTGATTAGTGATGCTAGGATGATGCATTGTGGATTAGAACATAAATTGAGGAGTTTTGATGTAGTAGTGTTATATGTTCTAGGAAGATTGAGAAATCATGTGAATATGTTATGAAGATGAGTGGGATATGTAGAAACTATGATAATTGATCAAATGCATGATAGGGAAGAGTAGAATTTGATAGAATTGATTGGAAGTCGGAGAAAGAAAAAATTTTCTTAACAGTAGGTCCCAACCGATTCGGTTGCGGGGCAATACCGATTGGTTGGGCTGGGACATTTACTCCATCCGATTCGGTTAGAGGAATACCGATCGGATGGATGGCTCGGTAAATGAAAAAAGAAAATTTTTAAAACGAGTTTGTGACTTCTAAATCATGTAATCTTGGTTCTTATGCTCTTATACTATCATATATTTGTGTTTTCTACGAGTTATCTTGCAGGAGGATCGGGGATTGCTAAAAGAACTAGAGAAGCAACTAGGAAGAGAGAGCAAGAGCCAATTCTGGAATGTCATCCTAACCTCCTATGGCGAGGGGAAGATCTGATGGTTCGGAAGTCATTTAATGTTATTCTTCTTAAGATTGGCGGTTGGGTGATTCATTCACCAAGGGTTATGAATTGGAATGCAATGAAAGAGCTTGGTTGTGATGAGTTTTTGGAAGATATGTTTCTTGTTAGGGTTCTGTGGAATAAAAAGATATTGACCTCAAGTATGTGGATGAGAGCATTCAACATAAGAGAACCAATATACAAGGAATGGTGCCAGGAGTTTTTATGTTCTATGCGGATGAAAAAGGAGGTTACTGATATTGGAGTTACAACCGACAAATTTCTCGATTTCAGACTAGGAGGTAAGAAACATGAAGTCACACTATTTGAGTTTAGAAATTTGTTAGGTTTATACTCTGATGAGGATTTCAGTAATGTGGATTTCAAGTTTTTCATAATGAGTGGAGTAAGGAGTAAAAATAACTTTGACGCACATGGGTATTGGAAAAGGATTAGCACGGAAGACCAGATAGTATTTGGGGAAAGTATAGTTTCAAAGATTAAGAAACCATTGTTGCAAGTGTTTCACAGGGTTGTAGTGCAATCATTGTTACATAGGACATCTATTGTCGATTTGATTTATGAAGATGATTTATGGGATCTTTAAGCCTTAGACGAGAAGCATCCCTGGAGGCATTTGAATGTAGCTTGGGTGATAGTCCAACATTTGCACCAACGCGCGGCTGTTGGGACAAGAAACTACTTATGTGCCGGTCACTTTATTTCACGAATAGCGAGGAATCTTGGGCTATTTGTTGAGGAAGAGATGAGTCTTTTTAGCGATCCAGTTATTCCATTAAGCATTGACATAAAAGGGTTCACACACTTTCGAGAAATTAGGAATGGGAAAATCAGAGGACTTCCAGAAGTTTTAGATGTGCAACCAATAACCACCTGGGATGGTTGATTAGTGTTTGTGTTTTAAAAACAATGATGGGTCGAATAATTTTTGTTTCTACTACTTTAACTTAACTTTATTAGGATTTTATTATTTACGGTTTTTTTTTAACTACTTTTGTTTGTTTTAGTATTTTGTTTTGTTTGTTTCGCGTATAGTTTTTGCAGTTTTGCAGGGGAAGAATTCACGGAAGCTGAGTGTTGATCAATATTTGGAGTTAGAAGAACTCATGTGCTTACCTATGGTCAAATATGCCTATCCGAATTTTTTTTCCGGGTAGTATTTTTTTTTACTAAATTTTTCCCATTTCCTTTACTTTTAAGTTCATTTTATTACATTGAGGACAATGCAAAACTTAAGTGTGGGAGAGGGAAGAAAATAGGAAAAATTGGTTTAATTTTTAAATTTTTAAGTTTTTAGTAGAATTTTGGGATTCGAGTGACTAGAGTTAGGTTCGCCCTTGATGTTCTAGTAATTTTCTTTGTTATTATTGATATAAATAATGCCTAAACACGTTATTAATATTTCTCGATATCTCTACGTTTTGATAATCACAAAATGTAAAATCATTAAAAAGAAAAATTATGACGTAAACAAGTATTTAGTTCTAAATATCTATTTTTACAACTCAATCACTTAAGATTTGAATAAACAAGTGCTTAATGCATTATATGATCAAAGGAAGTTTTTCTTAATCACTAAACATTTTACAAATCTCTTAAACATTTTATATATTTTTGAAAAACATTTTTTGGTATTAAATAAATATGTTTAATCCTTTATAAAAATATGAAATCAAATTTTCAACCAAAAATGGCAAAAATGTTCCAGAAAAACCTTCCCCACAAAAGGACAAAACTGGCCAACGTTCAGCAGGGGCGGCCCCCTTAATTCATAGAGGCGGCCCCCTTAAAATTAAGGGGACCGGCCCCCTATTTAAGGGGACCGCCCCCGCTCTTGTAGCCTCTAGTTTTTGCCTATAAATACTGGTTGATCTCTGAACTTTTTCCTCACCTTTTGCACCTCAAACTTTCTGTTCTAATTCTCTTCTTATCTTTGTAAATCCTTTCTAAAATCCTTTGATCATATTCTCTTAAGCATTGGTTTCCAAGTGATCCAAGCTTCCACCATCAAAGTGCAAAAGAAGAATACTCCTTCATCTAGAGAAGAAGTATTATAGCTTAACTCATATCATTCTTGTTGTTGTGTAAAGTGTTGTATAGTTGTGATAAGTAGATCTAAGTGTAAGCAAGTAGTTGTGTTTGTAAAGAAGTCGTGTAGAAGTTGTGAAGCCGTTGTGAAGTAGTCGTGAAGAAGTCGTGAAGCCGTCGTGAAGAAGGTGTGAACTAGTTGTGTAGAAGTCGTGTATAAGTTGTGAGATTGGTTCTAGCTACGATTAGAACTCGACATCTAGCTTTGTGTCGTTAAGCCGGTGTAAGCTAAAGTCGTGTAAGGTTTCTCCGCCATAAGGGAGTTTGTTGACATAGTGAAGAAAACTCTCGAGTAGGTGACTCGAGGAGTGGAGTAGGGCAAGGAAGGTGTCCTTGTAGCCGAACCACTATAAATCTCCGTGTTGTGGTTTGATCTTTCCATCTCTATCTTTCATTTCATTATATTTACTTTACTTGCATTGCTTATCTATATTTGTTTATATTTGTTCATATTGATCAAGAGTTGAATTCATATAAGATAGAATCGAAGTTTTAAAAAGTAAACAAAAGTTTTCATAAATTAAAAAGACGTAAAACTATTCAACCCCCCTTCTAGTTTTCCACAATTGGTATCAAGAGCCACGTCAAACAAGATTTTTAAAATAAACTGTATTTTAAAACTTGAAACGATCTATGGAATCTGAAAAATATTTAGAAGGGCAATCTATGCAAAGACCACCACTATTTGAAAGTAATGGATTTCTATATTGGAAAAATCGATTCAAAAGTTATGTGAAATCAAAATATCTAGATCTTTGGCATGTTATTACTAACGGTGATTTTTTACCCATTCAACATAATTTTGAAACTAAAATGGATGAAGTAGTACCTTTTAAAAAACAAAGTGATGATTTAAAAAGAAAGTTTTCTAAAAATAATGAGGCAAAAATGGTTATTTATAATGCGTTACCACGTAAAGAATAAGAAAGGATCTTTATGTGTGAAATCGCAAAAGAAATTTGAAACTCTTTACTAATAACTCACCAAGGTAATACTCAAGTCAAAGACAATAAAATAGATCTTCTTGTTCAACAATATGAAAAATTTACGATTCCGGAAGAGAAATCAATTGATAATGCTTTTGCTAGGTTTAACACAATCATCACAAGTTTAAAGGCACTTGATGAGAGTTTTTCTAGTAAGAATTTTGTTAGGAAATTTCTTAGGGCTCTTCATCCAAAATGGCGAGCTAAAGTTACGGCGATTGAAGAATCAAAAAACTTGTCAACTCTTCAACTTGACGAGTTGATTGGCAACTTGAAGGTCTACGAAGCAATAATCAAGAAAGACTCCGAGATGGTCAAAGGAAAGAAAGAGCAAAGCAAGTCAATCGCGTTGAAAGCTAGGAAAGCATCAAGTGACGAGGATAGGTCAACCTCCGAAAGTGATGATGAAGAATATGCCATGGCCGTAAGAGACTTCAAGAAATTCTTCAAAAGACGAGGAAGATTTGTTAGACAACCATATGATGAAAGAAAGACACTCAAAAGAAATAAAGATGGCAAAGCTAGCAAGAGCGAGAGGAAGTGCTTCAAATGCGGTGATCCAAATCATCTCATCGGAAGATGCCCTATGATGTCAAAGGAGCAAAACCAAAAGGCATTCGTTGGAGGAGCATGGAGTGATAGTGACGAAGACGAGAAAGAAAACACAAAGGAGGAGAAATGTCTTATGGCTAAGACATCGAGTGAGGTACATTCCGAAACTGAATACTTTAGTGATGAATATTTATCATTAGATGAAAAAGACTTAGATAGTGAACATAATAAACTATGCAAACTAGGTCAAAAAGTAATGAATAAAAATAAATCACTAAAACATATAAATTACATATTAGAAAAAGAAATACTAGAATTAAAAATTAAACTACATAACTTGTAAAAAGGTAAAGAAGTCTTTGAATGTAGAACATGTCAAGAAACTAAAAATGAAAACAAAATACTTAAGGAAGAAATTAGTAAACTTAACAAATTCGAAAATAGTAGTAATTCACTTAGAGAAATAATAAGTATTCAAAGAGTATCAAGTGATAAACCCGGATTAGGATTTAATTCAACTAAGGATTTAAATAGTGAAACAAAAAATGTAAAGTTTGAATGTGAAACTAGTGAACAAAAACCTTTAGAGTCAAAACCTAAGTATATACTTATAAAAGATAGGAAAATACCTATAGCTAGTAATGAGGAAGTAAAAACTTTTTATAAACCATCCTTAAAAAATGAAGTAGAATACTCTAAACCAAAGTTAAGGTCAAAAACACCTCCTCCTAGAAGACCACCTAGTCCTCACCCTCGGCCTAAAACTCCTCAACCTAGAAGAAACCAAAATAGACCAAACCGTCAAAACAACAGTCACCCAATGTGGAATTATCCAAATCCACCAAGTTTCAATCCTTGGGGAATAGTTCCACCATATATGCATCTGAGTCAATTGCAAAGCATGTTTGGTTCAAACAACTTTTGATCAATCAGACCATGGGGACCAAGTGGCTAGAATTTCAACTCTTCAGGAAAGTCGAAATCTCTTTCGTAATTGGCTTTTATAAGTCAATACTCTTTGAAGTATTTGAAGACCACATGTTGAAGACTAAAAGGTATGCCTCTCTTTCATGCTCACCACTATATGCATAAATAATTGAATTAGCCTATTGCATGCCCCCTTTAGTCTTAAATGCTTAGTTTAGTAAATAATTATGTGTTTGTTAGTAAGTTCTCTTCTTATATACCTATATTACTATAATATATATATATATATATATATATATATATATATATATATATATATATATATATATATATATATATATATATATATATATATATATATATACATATCCTCTCATAACCTAGATACGTCATTTGTTGACTATCTAGAACTAAAAGAAATTGTTCGTCCTCGAACCTTTTCTTCCCCCTTTGCTCTTTTGGACTATAACGTTCAACATGAAAATCTTCTATGTCTACTCTCGCAAAACTCATGGTGATGAAGAGAAGTGAGTTGAGTGGATCAACATAGAAGTCGAAGCCGAACCTTCGCATAAGAAAACTATGTAACAAACTCCCATCGTCGTTAGCACCCATCTCCGTCCTTTCCTCATTATCCCTCAACATCATTCAACATCCCACCTTAACACATAATATATATAAATATATATACATACACATTCCTTTTTCATTCCTTAAACCCACCTCTGTCAGCTTGACATCTTGATCATTTTATCCAAAATTGTCAAGAAAATTTTCTTAACGAAATGTTAATAAAATGTGTCAAGTATTCCCTTCTCGTGCCAATACAACCCAACGTATTTTTGATATATAATAAATCTATATATACATATAAATATTTTGCCGTCAGAAACAAAACACAAATTTTTTTGTTTTGGAGGGCGGTCCCCTTAAATTTAAGGGGACCGGCTTGTAAACGGGGGCGGTCCCCTTAATGTTTAAGGGGACCGGCCATCTGCTGCTGCCAAAACTAATTTTCCTTCTAAAATCTTTGCCAAACACCCCATTTCACAAATACACCTTCCTCTCCCTCTGCTGTGAACGAACCAAAACACCAAAACCACTCACCAAATCACCACTTCGGGCTAATTTCGCAAGGGGCAAACACTTATATCTCGATTAGCAACATATTTTGTAAGTTTTCCAATACACATTTCATCTAATTTCGAGTCCAATCATAATTAGGTATTTTACTTGATTTTTTTTAAACCAAATTTTTGTTGAAATTGAGTCTAGGAATCATATAACCAAATGCTTCCCATAGGATTAGAATGTTTAATCAACCTAAAATCTAAGTAATTAAAAACCCTCATGCCAAAATTTTGAAAAACCAAACACCCTCAGTCAAAATTTGTTATACATTGTTGAATTATGCCATAAACACTTGTTAAAACTAATCATATTGTTTTATCACAACTTCTTAATCCTACAAATATACTTTTCAAATCATAAAGAATGTTTTTGTTAAATATAAGAAAGTGTTTGGATTAAAAGCTAGAGTCATCAAAACTTAATCAAAATAAAATTCACAACTACTTGCCAAGTTTATAAACGCGCAACTAGTTGTTTTGAGTCATCAAGATACATAATTCATATGTATATTGAAATATTAGTCGTTATTTTTGTAGTTAAGGGAGCGTTTGGCATAACATTTTGAAAGAAATTTTTGAGTCAAAATCTACGTTTTCATCCTTTTCAATAAGTCACTTAACATAAGTACTCGTAAGAAATAGCTAGACATACAATCTAATGTTTATCTAGCCACATTTCAAAGTAGCTTATGATGTATAAAGGAGCGTTTGGATGCTTTTGATTCCTTATCATAATATCCTTATAACTACTCTTTAACATCATAAAATACATTTTAATCGAGTTAAAAATTAAAACTAAGGAACATTGTAAACTACTTCTTAGGATTAAAGTTTTAGAGTCGAAGTAAGTTTGCGTTCCACATAAGTAGCATATATAACATATGCATGTCATTTTCTTATTTTTTTTGTTTTTGTTGCTTTCTTGTATATGTGAAAATGCCTAAAGCTACAGTCGGTGATCTCTCCAAAACCAAGGCCTACATTCCAAAAGTCTCCGAAACTCCCAGCATATCTCCTTCTGTTGCATGTTTCTATCGGCCCATCGAAAATAGAAACATTCACGAAGGTAGAGTTGTCGATCCATCTTTCTATCAATCCGACAATATCGAACGAATGTTCAGAAATGTTCGTCTCGACTGTCTCTTCAAAATTAATGAGCAAATCATTCCTCGCTTCGTTCTAGACTTCTATAGCCAAGTGACGGTGCAAACCGATCAATATGGCTATATTCTTATTTCCTTTATGATCCAAAACGAATTTATCACTCTCAATCTAGGTCAGTTTGGTCAAATTCTCCAAATTCCTTACAACGGTCAAGCCATTTTCTCAAATGAATGGGATCTCTCATCTCTTGAGAAAAATCGGCCTCAGAATGGTCCTTACTATTCTGATATTCCTTTTCCTGACGACATTCATCGACTTCTCGAGATAGAACGTGGTACGACTAGCCGAAGGATCAAGTCAAAAAATGTCAAAATTCATGCAAACCAAATCATCCTTAAAGAGTTAAGCCCCGACATGAAGCGTTGGGAAGAACTCATTCGTGAGAATGCGTTCGGTACCGGTGGTCACCGTGATCATCTCACGGCGAGCATTGCTCACATGTTGTATTGTATTGTTGCAGAAGAACAATACAATTTGGCTTACCTCTTAGTCTATCGCATCATGTTAGCCAAAAACACTCCCAACGCCAACCTTCCTTATGGAATGTTCCTCACCCGTCTCTATCGTTATGTCATGGAAAATTACCCTCATCTCAAAAGTGATGTTTACCTATTCGTTCATCCCGTCCTACGGCGTCTTTCTCGTAGCCAACTTCGTCGATCTCGTAGTGACAAAGGCAAATCTAGACGCCCTAATCTCTACGCACCTCGTAGTTCCACATGTCATTGGGGAGATGATGATGAGGAGGAGGAAGGCACCTCATGTGTCAGTACTCTATCTCCTACGATGTTCGTGGATAATCTCCCGGAACTTAATTATTCCGATTATCAAGTTCCTCGTCCTTCCGAACAAACCGAACAAATCCTATTTGAACGACAAACCGCATTACTCAACACAACTCAACAGATGCATGAAGAAGTTAGAGGTGGTTTCAAGTCGATAGGGAAAGCTTTCAAGAATATTTTCGGAAAGAAGAAAAGATGAGATGTGGAAGTTGGCTTATTAGAACAATATTGTGTTTAGACATTTTATTTTGTTTTGTATTTGAGAATTATTTATTTCTTGCATGTTATAGTATGTTAGTATCTATTTTCTTGATTAGAACTTGAATGCTATGCTTAAATTAATATGCTTGGTAATGATTAATAACATGCTTATTCTATAATACACCCTAACAATGACCCTTTTCTGGAAATTTTTCAAATTTGGTCGCCTGGGAAAACATCAGATGGGCGGCCCCCTTAATTCCCTAGGCGGTCCCCTTAATTTTAAGGGGGCCGGCCAGCAATTAAGGGGACCGGCCATCTGGGAAGTAAAATTCACTGTTTTCTTTTGCATCATGTGACCCCTTTTATCTAGCCCCAGCTACCATTTCTCTTTATGGACGAACTGGTATTGGAATCTTACCACAAAACCTCAAAAATTTACCTAAACTAACCACATTTTCATATTATAAATTCCCTCCAAACAATCACCTCTCATTCCATCATTCTTCATCATCCCAAATCACCATGTTATCACCTAAATCCTCCATCTCTAAGACTCCAAGGAAGCAAAGACTTGTCATCATACCACCAAAACAACTTTTCACAGACTTAACCCAAGATGACACCAAAACTCCATCACCACCACCTCAATGTTCATCCCCAAGTGCACCAAATGCACCATCGAAAACACCATCTACTCATGGCACATCATCCTCCTCCATACCATCCACTTCATCCATCAATGACTATATCAACTCCCACCTATCATAATCACCACCAAGAGCATCATCACCACCTCCCACTCAAGAACCTCTATCCACTCATCTTGCCATTTCTTTATCACCCATCACACCTCTTGATGCTCACTTCTCACCATCACCAATCCCACAACCATTCTTTCCCATACCTTGGGCATTGCTTGAAGCCCATGGTGACAATTGTCTTTGTTGCATCTATAACCGGACCATAATCTTTGGTCTTAGAGATGAGATACACTACATGTTTTCATCACTTGAACACATGATTACCAACCCACCACCACCACTACCTCCACCATCTTCACCCACTACACCACCACCACCTCCATTTTCACCCAATTAAGCATATGCAATGCTTAATTAAAAATAATCTTCAACACCATTTTGTGTGCAAGCCCCATGGAAGATCATGAACTCCTAGAATGATTATGTAGATTGCATTACTTACTAGCTTATGTAGGATTGAATGTAATCTTGTATGTTTGTGTATTTATACACAACATTTTTAATGAATATCTTTCTTTTATATGCATGCTTATTTTTTATTTTTTTATTTTTTTATTTTTTTTTTTGCTATATATATGCTTGTGCTTCTAATATTTTTCTTGCAAGAATTCCACATATCGATTTATTTATGCACACAAACGAGGGGGAGTACACACCTAGGGGGAGTCATCGTCCCGACAAATTTCATGACTAATATTTGTCGGCTAAACCTTTTTGATTCTACAAAAAGGGGGAGAAATAGATATAAACTCACTAAATACTTGATTAAAAATTAACTTTTCAATTTAATGAGTTTAGATTTTGTAATCATCAAAAGGGAGAAATTGTTGATATAAATAATGCCTAAACACGTTATTAATATTTCTCGATATCTCTACGTTTTGATAATCACAAAATGTAAAATCATTAAAAAGAAAAATTATGACGTAAACAAGTATTTAGTTGTAAATATCTATTTTTACAACTCAATCACTTAAGGTATGAATAAACAAGTGCTTAATGCATTATATGATCAAAGGAAGTTTTTCTTAATCACTAAACATTTAACAAAATGTCTTAAACATTTTATATATTTTTGAAAAACATTTTTGGTATTAAATAAATATGTTTAATCTTTTATAAAAATATGAATTCAAATTTTCAACCAAAAATGTCAAAAATGTTCCAAACAAAACTTCCCCACAAAAGGACAAAACTGGCCAACGTTCAGCAGGGGCGGCCCACTTAATTCATAGAGGCGGCCCCCTTAAAATTAAGGGGACCGACCCCCTATTTAAAGGGACCGCCCCCGCTCCTATAGGCTCCAGTTTTTGCCTATAAATACTGGTTGATCTCTGGACTTTTTCCTCACCTTTTGCACCTCAAACTTTCTGTCTAATTCTCTTCTTATCTTTGTAAATCCTTTCTAAAATCCTTTGATCACATCTCTTAAGCATTGGTTTCCAAGTGATCCAAGCTTCCACCATCAAAGTGCAAAAGAAGAATACTCCTTCATCTAGAGAAGAAGTATTATAGCTTAACCCATATCATTCTTGTTGTTGTGTAAAGTGTTGTATAGTTGTGATAAGTAGATCTAAGTGTAAGCAAGTAGTTGTGTTTGTAAAGAAGTAGTGTAGAATTAGTGAAGCCGTTGTGAAGTAGTCGTGAAGAAGAAGTCGTGAAGCCGTCGTGAAGAAGGTGTGAACTAGTTGTGTAGAAGTCGTGTATAAGTTGTGAGATTGGTTCTTGTTACGATTAGAACTTGACATCTAGCTTTGTGTCGTTAAGCCGGTGTAAGCTAAAGTCGTGTAAGGTTTCTCCGCCATAAGGGAGTTTGTTGACATAGTGAAGAAAACTCTCGAGTAGGTGACTCGAGGAGTGGAGTAGGGCAAGGAAGGTGTCCTTGTAGCCGAACCACTATAAATCTCCGTGTTGTGGTTTGATCTTTCCATCTCTATCTTTCATTTCATTATATTTACTTTACTTGCATTGCTTATCTATATTTGTTCATATTGATCAAGAGTTGAATTCATATAAGATATAATCGATGTTTTAAAAAGTAAACAAATGTTTTCATAAATTAAAAAGACGTAAAACTATTCAACCCCCCCCCCCCTTCTAGTTTTCCACAGTTATATAGATTGATTCATTGGTAAAAAAAAAATGAGGCTATTTGAAAATTTTTGGGATTTAATCAAGTAAGGAGAGCTATTGATAACTATTGCTAGCACATGTTATAACCCACCTTAAATTGTGAGGATTTAAGCCTTTTTGTATAAAGCAATTCTTATGCTCTATATTTCGTTATGAGTGTGCCGGTGATTATGTTGATTCTAGAACTTGTACGTGTTATGCATTACGGTTAAAATTACTTTCGAGTAATAAAATATATTCAAATGATAAGAGGCAAATTAGGATTTACACCAAATGGCCATCCGTTTACAAAAATATTTTTTTGCTAACCACATCGGTTAGTTAACCTATGTATTTGGAAACCATTTGTTAGTGTGAATATTTTGCGCTAAATACCCTTAGTTACACCTTCTGAGCCTATCTTTTCTTTTGATTAAATCTAGAAAAATACAAAAAGATTTTACACCTTACACCTTAGCCTTACCCGAATCAAGTTCAATTGAAGTTCAAAACTATTTTTTTTTTTATGATTACATGTTGACCACACTTTGATATGTGTATGTATTGTTTCATTGAAGAAGGAGGTCGCTACTCTTATTTGTATTTTCTTTTTGTAGCGTGTGCTCATCCAAAGTGTGGGGGTGACGAAAAAGAAGTGGGTGAAAAAAAAATAAAGGGAATGAATAGCCAATGAGCTACGAAAAAGAAGTGGGTGAAAAAAAATAAAGGGAATTGATAATGTCAATATTTATATGTTCATATATCGAGAAAAGATCAAGTTCTATGAAAGGAAGTAGTGCCACAACAAAGGAACAAGCACGTAACGAGAAAAGAAAGAGAAAAAATAAAATGTGCAAGACAGAAGGTCCCATCCGATTCGGATGGGAGAAGAATAATTTACCGAGAGATCCAACCAATCGGTTGGATCCCAATACCGATCGGTTGGAGGAAGCTGAAGTTACAAAATCACATTTAATGACAAATTTAAGCCCCATAATCATGGTGGCTTATCATTTCCTGGTTAATTACTGTGGGAGGACGTTTTTGCTTGAGGAGTGTAACACCCCGACCCGACAAGGGTAAAGATATCACAACAATATGGTTTCACATCAGTACAAGCAATAATAAAACAGCGGAAGTCTTAACATCAAACCAAAGATAATAAGCCAACGAGACTTATATCAAGTTCAACAAGACAAATGAAAAGAAATAAATGAAGTACTAGATAATCCAAGTGCCAAACAAGGCAGAACAAGTCAAAAATTGAAATGGTAGAACTAAGATACTAAGGTCCATGCTTCACTCAAAGTTGCTCTCATCCCAAAGCAAAACCCAGCTTCCTAGCTTAAATACCTGCCGCAGGAAAAGAAAATGCGGCTGAGCTACGAGAGCTCAGTGAACAGATATACGATAACAAGCAGTAATAAAGGATAAGGAAAAGTAACAGTAGTAAAGGTTATCAAGAGTAAAGGTATTGGAATAAGGTAAAGGATAGATGTAAAGTAAAGTGTAAAAGGTAAGGTAAACGTAAAGGTAAAGGCAAAACAGCAATCCTCTACGAGCCCAGAACAAATCATATCAAGTAAACAAGTATACATGTATACGGAGGGGTGACCTCGGTATGCCAAGTATAATATGAGGGGATACCTCCAAGGGTTGGAGTTGCAAGCTCCCAAGAGATGAAAGACGTGTACCGCACACACCCATCAGTCATATAATATAACAAGTAATATAATCAACAAGTAAAGTCAAGTACATATCTAGGATGCATCCATACGTCCCTGTAGGCTGCCACAATGTCTTCATCTACGTGTACAATTCAAATATCAAGTCATGGCAGGGACGGGATAGGTCATCACTTTCCTAACCAAAAGTCAAGCCATTGGTGCATCAATGACAAGGACATGAAACCCTCATGCCTAGTATGGCTCGTAGTCTCAAACTGTGGGTCAAGGTCAAGGTCAAGTGTACAAGTCAAGTTCAAGTTCAGGTTTACATATCAATGGGTTCAATTCGAGCTTTAGTTCAAGTAGGTCATATCCATATTTAAGTCAAGGTTCAAAGGCAAGGTTCAAGCAAAAGGTTCAAGACAAGGGTTCAAAGCAAAGGTTCACAATACAAGGGAACATAGCAATGGCTTTGGGGAATCCTAAACGAATCAAGATAAGAAATCAAGAGAAACGAAGGCTCCTTACAAGAAGGGCAGAATATCTGTACCTTATTTGCAAGCAAGAACAAAGATAAAGGCTGACAGAGATCAAGTTACTCCTTCCTCGAACCTAAAGGAGTAAAAGACAGAAGTTCAAAGGATTCTTAGTTATCTTTCCATTTTATAGAAAGTTTCCTTATTTAGCAGGTTTCCATAATTAGAAGGATTTTAATATTATAACTTTAGGTCAAGTCATTACTTTAATATTATTATGAAATTAGGGTTTCTTTTATCATCTTATAATATTTTAGGGTTAATTATGACAAACTTCCATAGTTTAGGGTTTTAAATGTAAATATATAAAAGAATAAGGTTTAAAGTGAAAATATTATAAATTACTCTTTTAGCCCATAAGTTATCCATAATTACAACTCTAGTCCTATAATGTTAACAATTTACAAATTAGACCCCTCACATAATTAGTATACAAATAGACCTTCTATTTTCATAAATTACAAAACAAGTCCCTCTAATTATTTTAATTTACAATTCGAATTATAAGTTTAATAAATTGCCACTTAAACCTTCTAGTTTCCAAGTTTTACACTTAAGACCCCTATATTATATTTTATACATGTTACCCCTGATCCAAAACATGTTACAAAAATAACCCACACATTTAATAAATTACAAAACACCCCCTTCTTATATTATTTATCCAATCGGTAATTAACAAAACTAAGTAAAACCTAACCCTAATTTTCTAATCATCATCAAATCATGACATACTCATTAAAACATCATTATTAAATCAGATTTCCTAATATAAACCCTAACCCTAATCGGTTCTAGGGTTCTTCCTATTTTTTTCTTTTATTTTCTTAAAATCCGGTTTATACAAAATTCGAACAATGCTAACCTAAGCTTATAATAATTCAAGGAGTATTTTTCTAGTGTTACTAGGTTCATATATGATCTACTAAAAATATATAAACAGCCCACAAAATTCTACACAGTCGGTTTAAGGTTTTTGTTCGTTTTTAGGGTTTTAGACTCGATTCACTTCAAACGCCTAAACAAGTTAGCATGGTTCAATTCTACTATTTTATACAGATTATATATGACCTAAACAAGTGCAAAAAAATACCCAAAAGAATTTAGAACAAGTCGAATGAGCTAGGGAAATATTTACCTCTCGGTATGCTTTTTCGAACAAAGAAAATCCAAAACAAGCGAACCAAACTTCCTAATATCGAAACTCTATTTTTATAACCTTCTTTAGACTTAGTAGATGCCACAAAAAATATAGAACTAGCTCCAAAAATTTTATTTGTGTCGAATGGATTTTTAGGGATGTTTTAGGTGTCGACAAAAGGGTTTTAATGGAGAATTATATGTAGGCCGAATATTTTAGAGGAGGGGGAATAACTTTGGGTCCAAGAAACTTTTGATAAGGCCTAAAATCTGTTTTCCTATTTACCTCTATTTATTTTTAGTATTTATCCCTTAATTAATTAGTTTTAAATAAGAAAATATAATATAAAGTAAAATAAATTGCATAATCGGCCAAATAAGAATTCTATAATATTTTAAATATTTTTATAACTTATAAAATGTTAAAATGTTCAAGTATAAATTATTTGACTTCATAGGGTATTCATTTCCAAGCGTTTGGGATTTGTTTGGCGTTTTAATTAATTAATAAGTAAAATTTTATGTTCAAGGGTAATTTGGTCATTTTGCATGTTTTAAATTTTCAGGTATTACAAGGAGTAAGTGTTCTTACACTTATTTAAAGGATCAAAAGTTAGTTAGCAAAGTGTGACACCCAAAACTTAGTGAAGGCTTACACCAAGTCCTTGCTAAACTTATTATCATTGCCCGAAAGCTTGTAATTGCTGTAAAAACGTCCAGGGAACCTTGATTTCGAGTCTCAAGAGTTGTGTTCGAGTGTGGAGTTGTTTACGTGTGATCATAGGCGATTGGAGGAGTGTGGTTGCTATAGTTCCACAATTCTAGTTTGTAATTCCAAAACTAGGTATTTCTTGTTTGAGTTATTATGAACTACTTTTACTTTAAGATGAATGAAAGTATGGTTTGTTACTTGTGTTTGATTATAATGGTTATGGAGTGATTTTAGTTATACTTGTGTGTATGATGTGACAATTGTTGGAGTATTCTTATTTCATAGTGATGCATGAAAACATGTCTTGTTTTATGAGTTTGTTGAAATACAATCAAATCTTGCTTAATTGGTTGGTAAAAATAATTCTAAAGATTAACAAAGGCCGAAAGGATTTTCTTTATGTTTTTATTCCAAAAAGTTAGTGCACGAATTAGTATGGACTATGGTGTGTGACAAGCACCATATTAACTCATTAAAATGGATTTGGAAACGATTTCATCACGAGAAGAGGCCGAAAGGATTCGTAGGAATTCTTAAGATAAGAAATGCTTTTCAAACAACAAAGAGTTTAATAGAATTATCGTAATAGTTAATCAAAGCCGAAAGAAATTAACTAGGAGATTGAATTCTTAGAGATGATTTCTCATGATAAAAACCATTGATTGTGAATCACTCATTTTAAGTTGTGCATCATTACAAGTTACACCCAACTTGGTAGATTACTCTATACAATTAGTCAAGGAATTACACACAAGTATATTTGTTTTTGATTGATTGGATTTTACTTGTCTTAGTATTTGCACCAAATTGGATTGACAACCCTTTTTGTTAAAACTTATTTTACTGAACCCAAACAACAATTCCCTTGGGACGATCTTGACTTACCCACCTTTACTACCACAAACGAGTATATTTGCTCGTATGTGTTGATTAGAGAATTGGATAAATTGTGTTTATAAATTTTTAAAACTTGCACGACACACGACACATCAGAAGCATATGAAAATATATTTGAAGAATCAGGATGACTATACTGCTGCTCAACTTAAAGGAAAGACTTATGAAGAAATTGAAGCTTTGTACTTCAGAGCCTACAGAAGAGTTCAACAATTTGTTCCTATGGGTAATGAAGAAGAAAGCAGAAGCACAAAGAGAGCAGGATTGTTATTTAAATCAGAGTCTTCCAAGAGACAAAAGATCAGTGAGAAAGTACCTACAGAAGAAGAAGAGGAAGAAGAAGAGAGTTTGACTGATAAGCAGCTTCAACAGATGATGGTTATTATTCCTGAAGAAGGGTTGAATGTTGATGCAATTCAAACTAAATATCCTATAATTGATTGGGAAGTTCAAAAGCTGGAAGATCATCAGGATGGGAAATCATATTGAGGTATATCAGTTCATGAAAGATATGCTCAACGCATTTGACTGAGAAGACCTGGTGAAACTATGGAGTTTAGTTAAAGACAAATTCAAATCTTCAACACCAACAGATAACAAAGAAAGAGCTCTATGGGTGGACTTGAAGAGAATGTTTGAGCCAGTTGCAGATGACAGTATATGGAAGTTTCAAAGTGGAAATCAAGGGTTCAAATGGAGATTGTAATGTTCATGTGCAGTTCATCATGTCTCAACAAGGGCTGGAATAGACATGTACATGCTAGTGGAGAAGGAATACCCACTATCATCAGGTACTCTCACTTTGATGATATCTGAAAAACTACATGTGGTTGAAGAGACAGAGATGGCAAGATATTTGCTGAGAAAGATCTTCACACAAGCAGAAAGGAAATAAGGTGTTTGGAAGAATCCTCTCAAAGACAAAGGAATAATTCAAGAAACTTGTTGATTTGGAGGTAAATCACAAGTTTAGGGGAGGATTGTTGGGAATTATTTCATTCAGAGTTAGTCTTGCCAAGCTAAAGATGAGACTGTTGAAGATTAACACTAACAGTACTAACATAGTTAGTACTGCTAGTGTAAATATTAGTACTGCCAGGTTTACTTTGTACTGCTGAAGACTTGTTGTTGGAAGATTGATACTGCCAAGGTTTAGAAGACGTGTGAAGATATGTATAGAAGATATTTAGTATATATCTTATAAGTTGAGAATGATACGAATATATTGTATATGAATAGTTATCTTGTAAAGGACTCCTTGTGCCTATAAAAGGAGGTCCTAGGTTACATCTCTATAGACGTAAAGTTTGTGTTAAGATTCAAGGTTGTAAACCCTAGTGATATTCAGATCACTCGTATTATTAATATAATGATATTGAATCATTTTGGTTAAACTGTGTTCATAACTTGTTTACTGTTTCATTGCTTATACATTGATATCGTTAAGTGCATTCTTCTAACTATCAAAGAGTAGATTCCGCATACTCTTTGGTATACTCAAAGTTTCTAAACAAAGCTCAATGAGATCGTGTATTGGGATCCACAACATTCTTGATTTCAGAATCTATAATGTTCAAAGCCATATCATTTGCTTCCCTCTCAGTTAACCTTGTGCCAAACAGCCCTTCCGTATTCCATTCAGCATTATTGTTTGATGTACCAAGGAACTTCTGGAAATGCTTTACAAACTGTTCCTCCTTTAACTCTCCCTCCAAATTTATACCTTCTTCATTACAAATACTCACAATCTTGTTATATTGATTTATGCTTTTAAGAACTTTGTGAAAGTACTTATTATTCTTGTCTCTTTTACTCATCCAGTCCACTTTAGCCTTTTGGAATATAAATTTTTCTTCATCATCCACAACCTCATTTTATCTTCTTAAAGTCTCACTTTCTTTTGTCTTATGTTCATAACTATATGGATTTGCATCTAAGAGATTTTGAGCAATCTTCAAGTTTTTCCTCATTTCCTTGATTCTTTCATACAAATTACCTTTTTTCCAAATCATCTTGTTCAAATGACTCTTTAATCTCTTCATCTTTTGCACCAACTGATACATTTTATGACCATGCACCTCCCAACTCCATTCTCTAGCCACTGTTGGGAGAAACTCCTCCTTATCAACAATGTAATTTGCAAGTCTAAAAGGCTTTATCTTCTTGATCAAACTTTTGGGGAATTTCATAATCACTGGGCTATGATCAGATACCATGTATGGCATATAATTTGCACTGGCCAATGGATATTTGGTGATGAATCCTCAATAACCATTGCCCAGTCCAGCTTTTTAAAGATGCGTTTGGGGTTTATATGGTGAATTAATCCAGGTGAAGAAAACTCCAGTACTACTTAGATCCTCCACTTTTATACTATTTACACAATCAATGAAATCATGCATATCATTTGAGACCGTAGAACACCAGTTGAGTGTTCCATGGCCTTTAGAGTAACATTGAAATCACTTATAAGCAACCATGGGAAACCACTAGCCAGTCTTTGAGCTCTACTAATTTATCTCCACAGTTCCTTCCTTTCCTTTCCAATATTTGCAGCACAGACAAAGCTGTAAAAAGTTTTTACTTTGCTAGGAATAGTTTCTATTATACACAACATAGTCTGTTTTGATGAATGAAGAACCATCAAGTCAACCAGTTTCCTATCCCAGCAAACTAGAATTATGCACCCATTCTGAATGTGACTAACATTAGAAACCCAACTCCAATTCCCAAAAGCTCTATCACATACCTTTGGAAGTTTATGGGGCTTTATAGAGTCTCTGAGATAGCACAAACCTGAATTCTTTACTCCATAATCAACTTCTTTACTTCTTTTTGCTTTTTCAGCTGATTTATACTCCTAATGTTCTATGTAGCTATCCTTAAATCCATATAACTACTTTTTGATTTATGTACACTAGGAACGAACATCCTTTAATCCTTAATTCAACATATTTCTGTTCAACCTAATAAAATTGTCAATAGAGATTGTCTGAACCATATCATTCTCCCCTTCCATCACTTCCTCTGTATTCATTTCTTGATCATCCTGTTCTTTGAACCTGTCTATTTCCCACTGCAATTTAAAATACTGCACCATATCCTTTGTCTAATTTTTAACCTCGGTGCAAGAAGTTTGCAGCTTCTTATTCAAAAACACATCCACTAACATTTTGTCTTTCAAAATTCTTAATTCATTATTGTCCTTTACATTTTCTCCATTCAAAGCCTCAAACCTGTTTTGTACTACTCTTACTTCATTTTCTCAATCTTGCTATATTCTCTTATGTCTTCTTCTTATTTTTACTACTGGAAGATCCCTTAGTAACTACCACTTTTCCCTAATCATTTTAAACAATCCTTTGCCTATACTATTGCCTTTGAACATATGGGACATTGTTCCTATACTGCCAAATTTTCCTTTGTTGTAGCATATTCTTCTTCCTGTTTTGGACAGTAATAAACTCCTCACACTACCTGTCATTTTGTGCCTTTTCCTCAGCTTCTACATTTTCCTTGATTTCTTTTAGTTCTTGATCTTTCAGTACACTTATCAAAGCATTACCCAAACACTCTGCAGTGACTACTATTGGGTTTTAGAGATACTGCTGCTCATGTAATTACAACTGCTCAGGTATTACAAGAAAAATAATGCAAGTCATTACTGCTGCTAGTTATATAGGTTAATGCTGCTTATGGATGTTAAGACTGCTAGAGTGCATTAAGACTGCTGACAGACTTCAAGAAAAAATACGCTAAGTAGTTAATGCTGCTAAAAGGAAACTTAGTGCTACTAGCTCTAAGTTACTACTGCTGAAGAATTAATGCTGTCAGAGTAAAGTATTAGTACTGCTGAGTGTTTGTTAGTACTATTGGAGTATTAGAGTCGGTTTATGTTTATAGAATATCTTGTAACGAAAGTTTAGTAATAGATAAATATAGAAAAGATATTTATCTTGTATAGAAAGTTATTGTAAGCCGAGTAGGACTCCTTAGTCTATAAAAGGAGGTCCTAGGGCATAGAGATAGATATATCTTAATACGTTTTTCATAGAACTTCAAGGTTGTAAACCCTAATCTTTTTGAGTATTCGTATTATATCAATAATATTGAATTGTTTTGTTTGATATACTTGTGTTCTTGTTTACTGTTTTATACAATACAAAGTTCTTCTTAAGATCAAATACAAGATTCCGCATTGTGTTTGATAAACTTCAAGGCAGGTTCTATACTTAGTTGTTTTAGATTTATATAAGATAACTAACCCTTACAAGCTAAGAAATTCGATCAAGTTCATAACTGGGATCAACAAGTGGTTATTCTAAACTCCACAATTGGTATCAGAGCTTGGGGAGCTCTTAATCTAGGGATTCCAAAGTTTTTTAGTCGAAGAAAGAAGAAGAAAATCGATTTTGGTTTATTTTCGTTGTTTTCTGCAGTGCTGTAGTAGAAAGGGTATATCTCATTCGTTAACCATTAGATCTTAATGAAATTTTTATTGAAGATTCTTTATTCATCAAGGTACATTCTCACCAGAAGGATCTTCAATTTGAGCTTTCCATCAAAAGATATAGAATGTCGAAATCTGCGGCAGAAACATTGAGGTTAGTCGGTTTTTTCAAAACATACATCTGCTTTTCCATATCTCATCAGAAAACTGGTTGATTGTATTAAATCAGCCGATTTTTGATCATTAAAGAAAACCCTAAGCCGCTACTGTTCATAATAATTAAACTCTGCTTAAAAGAAACCCTAGGTCAGTTAAGGGTTTTTAAGGATCTAGCATAACAGCTTCTTAGTCTGCTGGTGAATAAATGAATTGGATCAATAAAAGGCTGCTTATGATGTTGTCTTGGATCAATTGATTGTGTTCTTCATGCGTACACAATTCCAGGGATGCTTTCTCTCTCTATAATTGACGACATCTGCTAGTTTCACATCCTGATTATTACTAAGGGTTCGATCTATTCACTTGGATGCGTTTGTTAGCCGGTGACAAAAACGTACTTATTCATAAGGTTACTGGTTTGGAAGTACGATTACTTCTATTGGGAAAAAGATAGGTCGACTAAAATTACTGGTTTATGAGAGTATGATGAGAATGAGGTAACTGGTTCGACATACATGGTTTATTACTGGTGCTTGATGTAATGATAACTGGAATGTTTACTGGTGTTTGAAGAAACTATACTCCTTTTGAATTATACGCATAACGTTACTGGAACAAGGAGTAAGACTATGTTTTGAGGAAGTAAGGGTATGGTTTGTATGGATACAAGTCGTCCTACTTGTGAATAAACTGATGTTACTGGTCTTTCTTATGAAAGTATACTCATGAATGTTTCAAACTGAGGTTACTTCAAGGGGTAGTAAAGTTACTGCTTAATTCGACTTCTCATATTTATTTGACTTAATACTGCTCGTTTGCAAGTTTATGCTACTCACAAGATGGTTAGTGCTGATTATTGTATCACGATTAATGCTGCTTGCTTTAAAAGATTAGTGTTGCTTGAAGACTTACTACTGCTGATTAACTTTAGTGCTGCTGGTCATTACATGTTAATACTGCTAATAGTCGTTAATGCTGCTAGTTGATTTTTACAGCTGCTCTTTGTGTTAATGCTGCCACGTTAAAGTTTCTACTGTTGAGCTTTGTTACTACTGCTGCGATTATCATTAAAGTTGCTTGATTGAGTTTATGCTGCTGTGTTTAAAGTGTTACTACGAAAGAGGATGATGCAAGTAAGTAAGTTTGTGTGATGAAGGAGCATGTTGGGTGAAAAAGAGAAGTTTATATACGTTTAGTTTATTTGTTTAGGTTGGTGATGTCAAAAGGAAAATTACCACTGCCAACATAATTAATGTTGTCCAGTTTTGTTCGATATTGGACAGTATATAGATTTGAGTCTCGGATGGATTTAGAGATGTCGGATTACACACACAGAAGATGGATTTTTTGTTTTAAATTTTCTTAAACGTTTAAAAGGCTCGTGTTTGGATTATTTGAATTAATTGATTATGAAGAAAGTTGATTATCTCTTATTTGAGATTGAAGTGAAGTTTCACGAAGGCGTTTACTTAATTCATCATCAATATTCCTAGTTATTGATTCGTGACTTGCTTGTTTATATATGGTTTATGATTGGGACTTGGTTTATCTAGTTTTCATAGGTCAAGGGGTGGATGGACGACGACCTAGTTAACTATCACTTAAAGGCGATACATTGTAGTACTCAGTGTCACACGATAAAGTCGATGTGGATAAATTCAAGAGGTTTAGAGATTTGATACACCACAACTCTCTATACCGTTTTTATCAATAATAATGCAAGCTTAAGTAACGAGTTTGGGATATTTTACTTTGGTTTCAAGTTTGGTATATCAAGCTTTCTTCATTAGTGATCATTACAAGGAGCTTACAGATTTGAAGAATCATGAAGATTATTAACACATTGATTTTAGGGGAAGCTTATTCTTAGGATGTGTTTAATCATTTGATGTTCATGCACCACTCAAAGGGAAGTTTTTGATTCTTACTACTGTTGATCATTATTACTACTGCTAGTTGAAGTTTCTAATGTTTTGGATTCATTTTTCTTATATATGCGTCATGGAGGGCAATTTGAAACATTGGAAGGCTTGGATTAGGAGTGTGGTATTGGTTTGTAGTGGTCAAGATCATATTTGCATGCCTAACTCACCCAATGATGCACCACTCAAGATCATATTTGCATGGAGGGCAATTTAGAATAATCTGAGGCTCTGCCTAACTCACCCAATGATGCACCACTCGGGAAAGGTAACACACTCCGAAGTGCTGAGGGTAGTCTTGAACTGATTAATGAATTGATGGTTACTTGTACCAACTTGTCACAACAGGTTCTTGACCTTCAACAAACAACTGCTTCTCAGGGTGATGAAATTCTGATGTTGAAGAGAAGACTTAGGTTTCTAGAAGGGGTACAGAGGTCAAGAACCTACAAGCTTAAAAGAATACAAAAGGTGGGTACTGCTCAACGGGTTACTTCTTCTGAAGATGCTAGTTTGGGGGAGGATGCCTCCAAACAGGGGATGAGTGATAGCATGGGTTCAGGGGAGGAGACTCAAATGGATGAGCAAGTTGAAAGTAATGTGTTTGTTGTTAATGTTACTGATCTTAAAGCTGCTGCTGGTAAGGTTAATACTGCTAGTGAGCAAGTTAATGCTGCTAGTGAAAAAGTTTCAGCTGCTGGGTCAGAAGTTAATGCTGTTGCTTCAGAAGTTAATGGTGTTGTTGCTAAAACAAATGAACTTAATGATGAAACCCACTTAGCTAAGGTTCTTACTAATCTCAAGAAGATTCCTCCACAAATCAAAGAAAGTTCAAGACCTAAAGCTAAAGGTGTGACTATCAAAGAACCATCTACAACAACAACACAAACAAAACAATCACAACCACCACCACAGGGCAAAGGTAAAGCTATTATGATAGAAGAGCCTGTGGTGAAACCTTTATCAAGGAAGAAGCAAGAGTTACAAGATGCAAAGGTAGCAGAAGCCTTAGCTGCTGAATTTGCTAAAGAAAATAAAATTGTTGAAGAACAAAGAAGGACTGCAGCTTAAAAAGAAGCTCAAAAACTAACATTGATCAATGAATGGGATGATGAAAGAGCCCAATGTGATGCTGATTGGGAACTTGCTCAAAAACTTCAATATGAAGAGCAAGAACAATATACAATTGATGAAAGGGCTAGGTTGCTAAAAGAGTTCTTTGAACCAAAAAAGAGAAAATTTTATGCTGCAAAAAGATTAAAAGCTAAGATGCTGAAACCACCCACCAAAGCTCAAAGAAGAAAGTTTATGAGCACTTATCTCAAGAACATGAAGGGCTAAAAACTAAATGTTCTAACTCACTTTGATGATGGCAAGATTCAAGAGATGTATGAAAATGCAAAAAAGGAGATTAGTGCATTTGAGCCTATGGAAAAAGAGATAATGGTGAAAGAGGTGCAAGGAAGCTCTAGTTCTAAAAGAGCAGGAGAAAAGTTGGTTAAGCAGAGTAGTAAGAAGTAGAAATCATAACAAATTAAAGAGCAAGCAAAAACTGAGCAAACACAAGAGCAAACAGATCAACTTCAAGAAAGTGATGCAAAAGAAACAGCTGATCTAAAACAATTGGTTGAAATTGCAGAACATGATGATGAATTTGTTGATGTTGTTCCTTTGAAGACTAAAGTCCCTATCATTGATTGGAAAACTGGTTATCGCGGACAGACTGCTTGGTGGGAGATAATCAGAGTTGGTGGACAGTCTCAAAGGTTTGTAACTTTTCCCCAAATGCTCAAAAATTTTGACAGATAAGATTTGGAGACCATATGGGCATTAGTTAAAGACAAGGATGGAGATTCTAGACCAGAAAACATTTTGGATAGAGTTCTATGGGGAGACTTGAAGATTATGTTTGAAACTTATCATGAAGATAGAGTTTAGCATGATCAATACTCCAATAAAGTTTTGCTTTGGAAGCTTTTCCAGTCATGTGTAGTTCATACTGTGATGATGAGAGGACTTCAACTCTACATGTTAGTGGAAAAAGACTATCCTTTAGCTAAGCGTACACTTGACATGATGCTAAATGGTTCTATCGAACTTCAAGTTGAATATTGGAATGAAATGGTATATCAGCTTCTCAAGAAAATGGAGAAACAACTTTATGGGGCTGATTACAAGAAAATGAGGGAATAAGTGTTTGGAAGCATCCTCCTAGTGAAGGTTCAAGCTTTGAAGGAAACTTGATGATTTTTGAAGAAAATATCAAGTTTAGGGGAGGATTGTTGGATTTTAGAGATACTGCTGCTCATGTAATTACAACTGCTCAGGTATCACAAGAAAAATAATGCAAGTCATTGCTGGTGCTAGTTATAAAGGTTAATGCTGCTTATGGATGTTAAGACTGCTAGAGTACATTAAGACTGCTGACAGACTTCAAGGAAAAATACTCTAAGTAGTTAATGCTGCTAGAAGGAAACTTAGTGCTGCTAGCTCTAAGTTACTACTGCTGAAGACTTAATGCTGTCAGAGTAAAGTATTAGTACTGCTGAGTGTTTGTTAGTACTGCTGGAGTATTAGAGTTGGTTTATGTTTATAGAATATCTTGTAACGAAAGTTTAGTAATAGATAAATATAGAAAAGATATTTATCTTGTATAGAAAGTTATTGTAAGCCGACTAGGACTCCTTAGTCTATAAAAGGAGGTCCTAGGGCATAGAGATAGATATATCTTAATACGTTTTTCATAGAACTTCAAGGTTGTAAACCCTAATACTTTTGAGTATTCATATTATATCAATAATATTGAAGTGTTTAGTTTGATATACTTGTGTTCTTGTTTACTGTTTTATACAATACAAAGTTCTTCTTAAGATCAAATACAAGATTTCGCATTGTGTTTGATGAACTTCAAGGCAGTTTCTATACTCAGTTGTTTTAGATTTATCTAAGATAACTAACCATTACAAGCTAAGGAATTCGATCAAGTTCATAACGGGGATCAACAATTACAACTCTCAAGTTTCCAATCACACTCCACTCTCATTTCCTTTGATCCTCTAACATAATTTTTCTTATCAATGTATTCTATCTTTATTACAAACTTCAACGCTTTCATTGCTTCAATTTCCACTAATACTCTAGCATAGTTAGCCCTTCCAACACCAAATTGATACATATTAGATATAAAAAGATCAATAACAATTGGTTTACCTAGGATGCTTGCTATAGCACTTAATCCCTCCACACTCCATGCTTCCAAAGGAATATTCTTTAGTTTAACCCATATTGGCAGTTTAGTTGGTTCAACTTTCTTCCTACCAATCTCAGGATCACATTTTTTAACAAATAGAAGCTTATTGTTCACCATCCATGGTCCCTGATTTATTACACAATTCATACCTATCTCATCCTTAAACTTGAATAGATTAACCTAATTTTCATTCCCAGTCACTTGTTTTAGGCCATACCGACTCCACCTCCTTCTAATGTGGTATCTTAGCTCATGTATCATCATATTTTGCCCTATAAAATAGCCACAAATGGTAAATTTCCAATTAGCACATCCTTTGGACCATTTCCTCATCAAACATCACAGTTTCATGACCTTCCTTATTAATTCTTGGGGCAATGAGGATCAAGTTCCAATTCAGAGTGACTACTGATGCGGTGGAATGCAACCCTCGCAAAAGGTTTTACAATCCTCCTAGGCAGTGTACCTAACCGTTGTAGTGTAGTATAGGTAAGTCCGAGGGATTGATCGTTCTCTAGGGGAATAGTCTCGCAATAGTTGTGGAAAGGTCAAGATGTATGACGAGATAGGTCTAAAGGTGAGGGATGATTCTTTTTGTATTTTTATATATATTTTAGAAAGCAATTAAAAATATCGGTTTTGAAGGAGTGGGTGGAATTAGTTGCTAATCAACTAACCCAAAAACTAATTATAAAACTAAAATTAATCAAATAACAAGAAAAGTAAATTGGTTGTAACTCTTATGATAGGAAAAACGTGTTCACTTAGAATTAATTACTCCCTATTTATCTCTTACTGATTTGTTGAATTGTCACGTCCTTGTTTTAGTTGAAGCACTGTATTCCTTAATATTGGTCGTGGGGAGGTGCCGAAGTCCCCAACTCTATGAATCTTAGTCTTCCCTAAATCCCTTCAAGTCTATTAAGTTTTCTAGGATCTACAAGCCATAATTCACGCAATAAACACAACGAGAAAAACCAATAGTGCACTCTACGGTTGCGTTTTCTAAGACGTTCAAGCTAGTTACATATAAGAGGTCTGCAAGTTTTCTTAGCCTAATGGGAGGCAATCAACTAAACAAGAGACAACAAATCAATATTCAATAACTAGGTTTCACTAGATCTAAGCAAATACAAATAAACTTAAGCTAACATGTTAGATAGAAGAAAAGATAAACAAGTAATCAAACAACACATAGACATATTGAATGATTAAACGAATAACTTATCTTCAATTTAACATGGATGAAAAAGGCTAAAAAAGCCCTACAAAAGTTGTGAAAATCGTCTAGGGTTTTGTCCTCCAAAGTGTTACACATTACAATGAAAAATTGCGAAAGTATATATAGATTTACAAGTGTGACGGCGTCACCTTATAGGTCTTGACGCCGTCAGCTCGCCGTGTTTAGGGTTTCTTCTTGTGCAAGTCGCCATTATGATGGCTTCAGGAATATCTTGAGGCCGTCACTTGTTAGTCTCTTTATAGCTTAAAAAGTGACTCCCATCTTCAATTTATACCTGACGGCGTCAGGTTGTAGAATCTTCAAATTCCTCTGAAGCGTCACTTGATAAACTTGAACCAAAAATCCAGCTTCATAAACAAGGGACGACGTCACGTTGTAGCTTGTGATGCCGTCAGATCTCCAAGTCTAACAGGATTTTCGCGACTTCGTCGTTTTCTTCACTTTTTCTTCCAAATACGTCCAAAAAGTGCCAAATTCCAGAATTCTCGTCCCAAGTACCTATAATACAAAAAGAAATGATTGGAGGCAATATTTGATCATATTTATATGAATTTGGGACTAAATGACCCCTTAAGAAGGTACCAAATAAATCCTTATCAAATATCCATACACTTCGGATTTGCTTGTCCTCAAGCAAATGAGCTTTTATCCTAATCAATTTACAAGCTATGGGTCATTTAACACTAATAAAAAAGTAATTACAACATATGATCGTTCAACATTAGTCAAAATAAGCACATAAATTATATACTAGCACCTCACATAAAGTTATTGGATTCTCACATCTCTAGGGTGTATAAAGTTATATAACATGAATGGAAACGGGAAAATATAACACTCTCTACCTGTCATAGCACATAGATTACCATAGGCTGGAGAAAGGATCAAACCTCCACCACTTTGGCGTAAGCACCTAGGATAAACTATCAAAGAGGACTTTTCAAGGGTTGTAACGTTAGGTGTAAGGGTATGGAAAACACGGTTTGTTGGATATAGGGAATTTTAGTGGTGGCAAGTCAATTATCTTGGTCAATTACATGTACAATGAGGTGTTGCTAAGCAAGACTCGACTCAACTCGCTAACTACTAAACCTTTTTGTATTTTTCTTGACACTATTTTGACTTAAACAAAAATAAAGGACGGGATGGTAGTCCATAAGTTTTTCTTTTTTCTTTTTCTTTTTTTTTTTTTTTCTTTTTCTCTTTTTTTTCCATTTTTTTTTTCATACACGCTTGCCCTACCGTCCAAAATAATACATCAAAGGGATCTTGCAACCTCCCTACACTTGAACTTTTACATACTTTACACATAACTAACTAATGACCCGAATTAAGAAGATCAAAACACGTGGAGTATGTTAAACATTAACGCACATATAAGGGTACTAATTATTCCCCGTTACTCCATAACAAACTAGTACTTTTACCTATGAGTCCCAATCATCCCAAAACTGTATTTACAAGATATGACTCGACTTAGCAACCATGTAACAAATTAGACAATTAACAAAGGGTTTAACATAAATGTTGTAACAATAATGCACTAAAGATGAGTGCATACAAGGTGGGCTAAGGCAATTTAGGTGTACATTTGGGGGTGGATTGTAAACAAAGTTCTTCATTAATATTCCAGAATCCACTGAAATATCACGAGAACCGCGAAAAGGATACGCCCTGAGGGGTGTACTAGGGGTATCGTGTACTAAAAATGAGTACATCGCACAGGTGTGGGAAAATTACTTGATCAATGAAGCCAACGTAATTATAATACAGGTTTAAACAAGGGTTATCCTAATGCCTCTTATCATTTAGTAAATCCTAACTACACGAATGTAGTCTCACTAGCGATCTCGGGATGCATCACAAACGCAAGTTCTAGAATCTATATACTACCGGTACACTCATAAGCATTAAAGGTGAATGCTTTTTCCTATAAATCTAAAGGCGAACCTCACATTTTTTGGGTGCTAGCTATATAATTCCTATCCATGAGACGCTTATTAAAACTAAAGTTTCACTCCTACATGTTGTAAAAAAATTTAAATTTGGTGCTAAAATTGCCCTAACAAGTATTTCTTTTAGTTTTATTACACATTTACTCTAAAACAAAACAAATATCAAGCGAAGTTATAGTTTCTAAGATATCCCATTTTACCCTCCCTACACTTAAATTGAACATTGTCCCAATGTTCTTACAAAGTATCAAAGTTATGATAACAGGAAAATAAAATAGAGAAAGAAACTAATACTCCCCTGATTTGCTTGGCAAGGACGATGTGAAAACATGGTTAAATACTCCTCCAAGAAAATAAATGCAATAAGAGCTCATCAAACTTCATCTTTTATCTTCTTGTCAAATATAACCTATAATTTACTAAGAAAACGAAACACAAAACCTCACATAAAATCGGCGGTAAACACTATATATATAAAAACTAATTCCTAGAAAGCAAAGATATAATGCTTGCAAAATAAATGTCTACACATCCCTGGAAATTTAAAATTCTCAAAATTTTTTGAAACTTTTTTTAAGTTCTAGCAGAAAAACAAAATCTTAAAAAACTGTGCTGCTACAGTGCCAGACGCCGTCGGGCGGTAAACCCTGACGCCATTATAGAACTGACAGTATTTTTGGGTTTTGTTTCTGGAAAATTTTTGGAAAAATCTGATTAATAAAACCTGGAAAAATTGCAGAACATTCATTGTGACTCGATACAAGCATTTGACTCAAAACAAACACATAAATATATGCTAATCATTAACTGTTAACTTTCATGTTCGACTTCGTTATTATAAACAAATATAATCTTCCCTACACTTATCTTTTTGTAAAATACCTTTATATGCAATTAAGACAAGGTTAAAGACAAAATAAAGCATTTTCACAAATTATTTGAAACATGAAATATAAACAAGTAAAAATGGAGCATATATATGAAATCAAACCAAATAAAAACAAACAAGCAAACAATAAAACCTGGGTTGCCTCCCAAGAAGTTCTTGTTTTTGTTCGAGCACGAGCCTTACTCCACCCTTATTTAACGGATAAAAGGGGAGTTTTCCCTACACTTAGGATTAAGTATGGGTGATAGTAGCGATACACACCATCTCGGTGGAAGCGAGCTATATGATGAGAGATTGGTGGTTGAATTATATGCTCAAAAGGGTGGGCTTCTTTCATCTTAACCTTATCTAATTCATTTAGGCCTATGGGTAAATCAAGGTTTTCTCCTAAAGAAGGATCATCTTCTATCAACTTCGAGAGACTTCTAGTTAATAATCCATCTTGACCTAATAAACCCGGTTTAAACCCATAATGTTTCTTGTGATTACTCACAAATGGGTGATGTAACTATGTAAGGTTATGTCCACTCCTATATTTTCCTCCACCCCACATGGCTTAGAGTCTACTACCTTTATCTTAACATTATCCGGACTACATGGTTTAATGGGTGGATCGGGGCCTTTTTCAATTCCTAAATTCACATCTAAGGATGGAAAATTGGGTAACGACTTTGGTTGAGGCTCCGGTTCATCAAAACTAGGATCTTCCATAGAACTAAGAGAATGGTTATGACTTCAAGTATTCAAACCTATATCCTCTAGTTGTGTTTGGTCCAAGGGTTCAACCTCTATTGGGGTTCCTATAGTCTCTTCTAGTTCTTTCGGGTAAGTCACGGGTGGTGTGTATTCCTCAAATGATGGTAGGACTTGTGGGGTTCTCGGTGAGCTTAGATTTTCTACTCTATCCTCCATCTTATCTTCATTACCTATTTGTTTATCATGTGTTTTGGTAGCACCTAACCATGACATGCACCTAGGTATTTCAACTCTAACCTTTTTATCCCTAAATAAACTTTTTGATTGAGCCATCCAAATTGAAAATAGGTCTAAACTTACATTTTTTGGGTCCCGTGTTCCACTTCTATAGTGGGCGTGAATCTCAAAGTTTTCCCATGCGTCTATAACATCATATTCCCAAAATTCCCCATCTGTTACATAGTCGAGCCTCTTTTGGGTTTCGCGGTCGATACGAATGTGAAAGAATTGAAGTAGAGGCAATAAATCAAGACCATGGTGAAGGACTTTTTGTAGTAAGTATTTGAAACAAGTCCATGCATCGGGAAAAGATTCACCATGATGTTGTCGGAACATCAAGATGTCATTTTGAAGTGGAAAGGGTAGATTTTGTAGTGGATTTGATCGATTAAGTGAAACATTTGGCGGATTCGAGTTCTCCATAATGGCAAACGGAATAGTCAATGAAAACTTTTTTACGAACAAAGACACAAAGAAAAAGATAGACTAAAGAAAGCTACGAAAAAGAAAATAAAAATCTCACTTGATAGGAATCTAGTGAGTAGACCTAAACGATGTTGATCCCTAATACACGATCTTACTGAGCTTGTTATAAACATTGTGAATGTCAAAGAGTATGCGGAATCTACTCTTCAACACTTAGAAGAATTTTAATGTAACAGTAAACTTATAGAACAGTAAACTGTATTAAGAACAATATAACCAAAATGCTTCAATATTATTAGAATAATAATACGAGTACTTTGTGTAGTTCTAGGGTTTACAACCTTGAAGCTATACCAAAAACATACGTCTATCATCATAACCTAGGACCTCCTTTTATAGGCTAAGGAGTCTTTTACAAGATAACTACAAATCTTCTAAACGTTTAGAATATACATATCTTTCTAACTATATAAGATATACATTGAATATCTTCTATACATATCTCTTCACTCGTATTTATCTCTTTGGCAGTACCAATCTTCATCAGCAGTCTTCAGCAGTATCAAGTTAGTCTGGCAGTACTAACTTTCTTCTAGCAGTACTAACTTGTTTAGTACTGGTAGTTGTAATCTTCAGTAGTACCAACTGTTTGACTTGACAGTACTAAATATCTTGAGCAGTACAAAGTGTGTAGACTTGTAATTCCCAAAAATCCACCCCTAAACTTGTGATTTACCTCCAAATCACCAAGTTTCTTGAATTAAATCTTTGACCATGAGAGGATTCTTCCAAACACTTCATCTTCTTTCAGCCTGCATGAAGATCTTCCTTAGCAGTTCATTTGCCATTTCAGTCTGCTCATCCACTAATAGCTTTACAGACAACATCACAGTAAGTATACCCCTTGACAATGGATAGTCTTTTTCCAAAAGCATGTATATATTTGTTCCTGCCCTTGTACATACATAATGAACTGCACATGAGTCATACAATCTCCATGTTAAATTATGACCACTTGACTGAAATTTCCACCCTCTATCATCTGCATCTGGCTCAAATATTCTCTTCAACTCTACCCATAGCATTCTTTCTTTGTTATCCTATGGTTCTGATGAAGTGAATTTCTCTTTGACTAAACTCCACAATTTTACCAGATCTTCCCTGTCAAATGATTTGATCATGTCATCGAAGTGCTGATACACTTCAATGTGATTACCAACCCTTATGATCTTCCAACTTTTTATACTTCCATCATCTTGAACTTCCCAATCAATGATAGGATATTTGGTCTGTAGGGCTTCTACATTCATTCCTTCATCTGGGACTATGATAATCATCTGTTGTAAATCTTCTTCAGTCAATTCTGCATACTTCTCTTCTTCACTAACTTTTTGTCTTTTTGAATACTCTGATTCTAAAGATACACCAGCTCTCTTAACACTTCTACTTTCTTCTTCAGTATCATTTGGAATAAAGGTTTAAACCTTATTGTAAGCCTTGTTGTACAGAACTTCAATTTCTTCATAGGATCTGCCTTTCACTTGACTAGCAATCCAATGATCTTGATTCTTCAGATATTCCTTCATATACTTCATCATTTGTGCTTGAGTTGGAGGCTTATTTCTTCTTGCAGTAGCCTTCTTTGCACTCCGAGTTTTTCTAATTACTTCGAGCAGATCTTGAAGTGCATTTTCTCTTTCTTCTTCATTGAGAGTTGCCCTGTCATGTTCATAAATTTTCTGAGCTAAAAGCTCATCTGCTTTTTGTTGTGCTAGTCTCTTCTTCACTTGTAAGCTTTTGCTCCACCAGAAATCTTGCAATCTTTTGTTCTTCTTCCAATTTGGCTTGAACTCTTTGAGCTATTTCATCATCAAAGCTTATCTGAGCTTGAACTCTTTTGCTTATTTTCTTTGGTTGCTCATCTTCTTACATGATGCCCTTTCCCTTATCTGTAGCACTGGTAGTACTAATTGATGCTTCAGCAGTACTAACATATTCTTCAGCAGTATCAACAGCATCAACCACTTTGTCAACTACTAACCCAGGTTCAGCAGCATCAAGTCCTTCTCCAAAACCCATATCTTGATCAAACCTCCCCTGAACCTCTACATCTTGTTCCAATGTAACATTAGGATCTGCATCAATGCCTTCAATATTCCTCCCCTGTTTGAAAGAATCCTTCATAGCATCTCCAATATCAAAATATTCATCATCAGAAAGCACCATCCTTGTCTTTCTTTTGGCTTTGTTTGACTTTGCTGCTTTCTCCAGCTTCTTCACCTTCTTGATCAGTTTAGTCAAAGCCACTCCATAAACCTGTTTTGTCTGCTTCAGTTCATTTTCCAAACTAGTGACCCTGTTTGACAATTGTGTACATATAGCCATCAATTCATTAAGTTTCAAAGTTCCCTCATCACTTCCAAGTGTGTTAACTCTTGGGAGAGGTGAATCATGGGGTATGTAACCCATAGTTTCCTGTTGGCTGGGGTGTCCATCACCTTAATTATGTTCATGAGAAATCTATCCATGTGATGTTGCCATGGTTTGGGTCTTAAGAATGTTACCACTGGCCTGTCCAGCTTCTAAGCCAGAGACAGTAGTGGCAGCCCTCACCATTCTGTCAGAGACAGCCGAATCTGCTACAATAGTCTGAGTAGAAGATCTGGGCTGAGGAAACATAGACTCCTTTCTGATTCTTCTCCTATATGTTTTTGAAATGAAAGGTTGTGAGGTTGTTGGAACATGATGTGTCTCGCGACTACTAGTTTTAAATTTATAACACGAATTACCGGATAAAGCTAAGAACACACGGGCAAGTATGACCCTTTCGTATGTAGCTAGTTTTGGTTGGTAAGCCGAGGTCATTCACTAGGATTTGGATGTTTTCAATTGTGAAGAATCTATGTAACAATAAGTAATAAAAAGGTGGTAATTGGTTGTCACGTCCCAAAATACCATATAAGCAACAAGTAACACTAAAAATGATGATTATGTGAATTCAATAAGATTAAAAAAATAATACTTGTTTGGAACTAGTATCTATTTCAATGGAGTGTATGGAGTATCGGGTAGATATCAAGCAATAACAAACAAAATCAAAGTTCATACAATTCCAATTCAATGGGTAATATCATGAAATTGCATACATCACGGTTTAGACTAACCCTTTCGGCCTGTTATTATAAACCGATTCATTATAAACCATTTGTTAGAAATATTAGTTTTACCAATTTGTTCATAAGAACCCTTTCGACCTTACAAGTCCATTTAACATGTTTATTCATAGTTGTCAATTATGAAATACCAAACATATATGGGCATTAACATTTGGAACAAATCATAACAAGAAGCTCTTTCGACCTTATCTTTCGACCTTATAAATCCGGTTATGATTTATCAACAAGTTATTTAGGCATGTTACAATTCAAACAAACTCATAAGAAAAGCATAATTCTATATTGCAAAATACCAAACACTCCATATCAATATTCACATGATTTCAAACAAGTATAAAATTAACTAACCACTCATATTAATCAAAGACATAAACTCATAAACTTTAGCATTAGAAAACATAATTAAAAGGACTTACAATGATGTAAATAAGATTTCAAATGATGTAGTAATGATGCCTCAAGCATTGGTGATGACTTATTGATATTTTGACCTCCAAATTATGATTTCTTGAACCTCCAAAGTTTCCAAGGATTCTATGGACGAATTTTGGCTATTGAGAGAGAGTAGTGGTGATAGGAGAGGTTTTCTCTCAGGTTGGGATTAAGTTGTGTGTCTTCAAATGATTACAAGAGCTCTATTTGTACTACTCTCAAGCCTAGGGGTCATCAATGCTCCAACTTGGCCAACAAGTAGCCTAGAATGGACTAGAATCTCCTTGGGAAGGATCTTGAATTGATTTGAGGCTTAGTGATGAAAGAAATAATGAGGCGTCTATCCGATCGGTTGGGGCCCCATCCGATCGGTTGGAGTAAGTTGGCCACTTCAAAATTGTAGATCTTTCTCTTAGCTTTCTGTGGCCGCTTGAATCAACTAAATCCGAGTTCGTATGCTCAAGTTATGGCCAAAATGGTGAAGGTGTGTCGGGAACAACGAGTCTTCCATTATTTCTTCGTTTTAGCTACTTTTCTTCATTTCTTTTCTCATTTTCCTTCTTGTACTTTTTACTTAAGTCTTTAGACCAATAAATTGATGACTTTATCATCTCGAATATATTCCACGAGACTCGCTTTTGTCGGGAATTCTTCGTATATGCATAAATCTTCGTTTATTGATCGTTTCTTCGTCTTTTTCTTGGTTTTCTTTGTCGTGAGCTTCCATGAACCTAAAATAAAAATTATACTTCATTAAGTACCATAAGTTCATAAAAGTGATCAATATATATGCATAAAATCCACGATAACGCTCCTAAAAACATGTACAATTTGAGCGTTATCAGAACAACTGCAAAATCATTAGAGTTTATACCTGCAACAACTGGCACATAATTCATTGATTCTGTTAGCACATCAATATAAAATACCCACTTAGGACCTTCTCCTACAACACTAGGCTTATTCTCTAAGAATTCCACATGCAAGTTTTCTTTTACCTTCCTGGTTCTAATGTTGTATACCCTAAAAGCCTTACTATTCATAGAGTAACCAACAAAGAATCCATCATCAGACTTTCCATTAAACTTGCCTAAATGATCTAAGGTATTCAGAATTGTAACATGACATCCAAATGGTCCCATGAAGCTTAGAGCAGGTGTTCAACCTCTAAAGAGTTCATAAGGTGTCTTGTTGTGAGGTTTGACTACTAATTCCAAGTTCTGACCATAACAAGCAGTATTAACTGCTTTAGCCCAAAATGTAGTTGGTAACTTAGAGTCTGCTAACATAGTTCTAGCTGCCTCAATCAGTGTCCTATTCCTTCCTTTCAGCAACACCATTCTGCTGAGGAGTTCTAGCTACACTAAATCCCCTCTTAATACCTTTTAGATTACAAAACTCATTCATAACTCTATTCTTGAATTATGTTCCATTATCACATCTGATTACCTTTACTTTCTTATCATCTAGGTTTTCTATCTCAGTAATAAAACTCTTAAGAATGCCAGTTGTCTCATCCTTTGTTGCTAAAAAGAAAACCCAAGTGAACCTGCTATAATCATCAGTGACAACAAGACAATATTTCTCATTCATTAAGCTACTTACAGAAGCAGGACCAAACAAATCCATATGCAACATGAATAATGGCTGAGTAATAGAGTTTTGAATCTTGGGCTTACAAGTGGCTTTGTGTTGCTTACCCTTTAAACATGCAACACAAGTTTGCTCATTTTCAAAACGTTTTTTAGGTAAACCTCTTACAAGGTTATCCTGAACAATTTTATTAATGGTTTCAAAATTTATATGACCAAGCCTCCTTTGCCATAGCATTGATTCATCCAATGTGGACTTTGCAACAAGACAAGTTAAACTCTTTTTAGGAACAATGTTCTTCCTATCAACACTGTACATGTTGTTCTTTCTAGGAACTTTAAGTAAGACATGACTTTTATCAGTCAACTTAAAGTCAGGAAAGAGAACAAAATATTCAATTTTAGTAAAAAGAACACTATTATTTTTGTCACACATCTGTGAGACACTAAACAGATTAAACTTTAACTCTTGAACAAAGTACACATCTTCAAAATCAAGCTTATCAATCCTGATTGTACCTTTACCAGTAATTCTTCCTCCTCTGGCTCCTCCCCCAAAGGCAACATATCCTCCATCAAATGCAATGAAATCTGTGAGATAGGACATATTTCCAGTCATGTGCGTGGAGCATCCACTATCAAAATATCCCAGATCTTCTTCTTCCTTTTGTAGATGTTCCTGCACATAAATTAAAGGAAATTAGTTTTCTTTGGGGACCCAAGCCATTACTGACTTGGATCTGCCTCGTGCATGAATATAATTATGTTTCTTCAATACAATTGATGCACTAGCAAGTTTGGTAGGTCTCCAAACCCAACATGTTGAGGCCTTAACAACATTGTGCCGATTTTCCCTAACAGCATTTACAACTGCTGAATTTGGCCTAACAGTATTAGCTACTGGCCTAGCAGTATTAACTCTTTTATTAACAGTATTTACTTTTTTCTCAAAACTCCTGTTGGTAAATGTTGTTTTCTTATAAAATGGCCTTTTAACAGTTTGTTGTGCTGACTTAGAAAAACATGATGTTGGTTTAGCACTAAAAACTGTTGATTTGGGGTAAGCAGTATTAACAAGCCTAGCAGTATGAAGTGGTTTAAGGCCAGACTTCATTAAGACAGCTCTTGGAGCCATGTTTCTGTGAACACTAGGGTGATTCTGTTTAGGAAAATAATTATGATTCACCCTTTTGTAAGTATTTCCAGATACCCTTGTATTCCTAGATACCATCCTTTCCCCTTGATGGTAATTGCAATAAGCCTGCAAATGGTCAAAACTACCACATACAAAACAGGCTTTATTGTACATTACAAATTCACTTCCTAGCTGTTAGGATTTCTGATTATTCCAATTTCTTTGATTTCCCCTAGGACTATGTGACCTGTACATCTCTGCATACTTAACTGTTTTCCTAGCTGATTTCTCTTGTTATTTAGGTTTAACAGTTTTGTTAGGTCACCCAAATAATATAAACACAAGTATATGTAAGGTAGAGATGAGAGAAAGAGATAAGGTAGAGAGAGTGGTCGATTATATCATAAGAGAGAATGACAAAGGTTTGATAACATATATGAAATAACCAACAAGAAATAAGTGTGAGATACATAGGTATTTCTAGGAGTGGAAGGCTAGGGCAACACCCCTTAGCTTCCATCCTTTTCATCTAACTTAAACATAAGGCCCATGGGCCTTCTTCATGGACCAAACATTAAAAATAAACATAAAGGCCCTATTTCCAAAGCAACCTATTACATATTTTTATAATCAAGACTTTTATACTAGTTACACGTATTCCCAACAATCTCCCCCAAAGGGTTGGTCATCAAAGGTTGCTTGACGTCTTCTTTGCTTCTTTGGCTTTGACGTCTTTCGTATCTTTGTTCTTTGTTCTTGTTATATGTGACATAGTATTGTTGTGGTCTGCCTTTCATCAACGTCTTAGTCTCTGGTGTCTTTACGTCTTTTCCACCATGCTCATACTTCTTTTGACTTTGATCTTTATACTTCAAGTAATTCTCATTCTTTAGCTTTGATATTTGACTTTCAAACATTTGCTCCGATCTTTGATGAGAATTGTCTTTGAACTTTGAATGACTTTCTGATGTAGGTATGAGCATGTGGAGATGTTATCTAGTTGATGATAATGGTGGTAGTGATGGTCTCAGCTGGAACTTCGGTTCTCCATGTGTACCTGCATGAAAACAGTTAGCAATAAAGTTTCCAGCACTTACATGTTCGGACTTCGTGATAATTAACATCATAGTGTGAAAACTCTCTCTAATCCTTACAAAGGCTATTCCTGAACCGGATACCCCCCAGAGGGCTTATGCAGATATACCAAAGTATACCAACGATTCAGGGTGAGCTGCTGAAATATACCGAAGTATCACTCCACAATTGTAGACCGTTTGAAACCACCGTGAACACTAAGCGTAACTCACAAGGGATTACCGAAATGACCTGCTATCAAGGCTGTTTGATGTTGACCCTGGCAGTAATTTCCATTCAATCACTGAGAATTACATATGTAAATCCTCTCATAAATGTTCATGGCAGATTGCTAGGATCTGCGTAGGACTCTAAAATTTACAACTTGTATTCTTAATGTTGAATAGCAAGTGTAGAAATGTTTAAGTGTTCCTAAGAGATCTTTTGATGTATCTCGCGGCTCTAGACTCGAATAAGTGCGATTTGATTTAAGTCGTCGGAGGCATGGAGCAGATTACCTCCTTTTCAATATCAACACATTTCGGAGTGAAAGGTCGATAGATTAAGCAAGGTTCTCCGTGAGAAATGAAACAAGTATCTTTTGAGAGATACTTGAGTGGCTAGAAGGTTTAGTGCAATGTGTCACTGGGTCCATGACGGCTTGTCTTCAATACCTGTGTCACTGTAGTAACATCCAGTAGCATATGAATTGAACCCGGTTTCTACCCTAAGGTTGAACATTTAGAGGGCTATTTCTTATCACCCTTTCATTTACATTTCTTTTTAATTCTTCAACCCCTTATTTCTCCTTTCATTTCTTTTCTCCTTTTTTCAATCATACCTAAGGACTTCTAGTACTAAACTATTGGTATTGTCCATGGGTAGATCCCTCCGGTTCTGGCGGATCATAGGACGTATTTCCTAACCTTAGTCACCTTATAACTCCATGACTATCCTATGTTGCCATAAACCATTCATTTGAAAATCTCTCAAAGTGTTTATGATTATAAAACGTATTTTGTTAACACCTTAAGAGTTTTGCTTTTTCTGAAATACTCCCCCTTCACATGTTCTCATAAGTTTTTAAGATAAATTTGCACATGTCGGGTGGAGTTTGCACTTTTGAATTGATTGATTTTCAGTGAAGATGACCGATTCGAGACACGCTTACATCAATAGTTAGACTAGCTTGAAATTATTACCCGTCCTAGTCACATTCAAAGAAAATCTCTCGAAACGGTACACTCTACTCAGACAAGTCCTATTTGAGACACGCTTACATCACTAGTTAGACTAGCTTGAAATTATTACCCGTCCAGGACAAGTCCTTTTGATTTATGATAGTTAAGTTTCGTCAATTCATTGGTTATATCTGAGTCGAGCTCAAGCGAGATTCCACACGTATGTTAACATATTTTAATCACAATTTTATTTTTCTCCCCCTCAAAAATAGCATATTGATGTTGTTTTTGGAAAACATTTTGATTAAAATATGCTTTTTGAGGTTTGTGGGAAAAATCCAACAAGAACTTTACGTTTTGAACAAAGATGATTTCAGTTATTCCCCCTCAACAAGTGAAGTCACTTTTTGAGTTTTTAAGCATGAGAGGGAATACTTGTTCTTTTGAGCAGAATTTTGAAAAAAACTTGTCAAAATTTTGATTAATTCTACTCAAAAGTAAGAAGCTTTCGCTCCTTATATTAGGATTGAGGCACTGAAGCGTACCTCACGGTCCTTTCTTTACAAAGTACGGGTTGTGCACTGTTATGTATGCACAAGCCATTGTTTTAATACAAAATTTGTTTTCTTTTACCAAAATAATCCCCCTCAAATAATGAAGTTTATTCGAGACATAGTCTTCTTGAGCAGGATTTTGAATCATATTTAAAAAATACTTTTTGAAAATTCGTGAGATGATTCTGCTTAAGGTTTTAGAAAACACAATCAAGTATTATACAACAAAGAATGCTTGAATATCGGATTAGACAACAAACTCTGGAACCCATTTAAGCATGGCGCCAACGGGTTTACCAAAATTTGAAATCCATTTGTAGCTTGTGTCAATCCAATCAAAAGATATTGAATTCCAACAAGGACTGAAAATTTTTGTTTCATTTTGAAATGACACTCGTGGAATCAATGGAAATTTAAAACTCTTTTTCTGTTGAAAGTTTTTTGAGAAACCCGGTGTCTCTCATTGAGTTTTAAAATCTGAAGAAGAAGATTTCCATCTAGAGTTGAACCTCATGAGTTCTTTTTGAAGAGTTGTTTTTGTGATAAATGGAAATCTTCCGGCATTGGGAATTAAATTTGAGTTGATAATAGACAAAATGTTTCTGACTTAGTACTGCTGGAAGAATACACTAACAATACAAACTGCTAGTGTATAAATGAAGACTGCTGAAGGATAACTAATAGTACAAACTATGAAGTTAGTACTGCTAGTATATAACAGAAGGTACTGCTGCTATGATAAGGACATATCAAGGATAAGTATGGTATAAATTGTATGTATATCACAATTAGTTAGAAATATATGGAGAGATACTTATCTTTTAAAGGACTCCTTAAGTCTATAAAAGGAGGTCCTATGTTAGATGTTTTGATGTACGAGTCATACAAGTTTTTGTTAAGATTCAAGGTCGTTGTAACCCTAGTGATATTGAGATCACTCGTATTATTCTTGAATAATATTGAATCATTTGAAGTTAAACACTGTGTTCATTGTTCATATCGCATTACTGTTACATCAAACAAAACCTTCTATGTATTGTTAAGTAGATTCTGCTTACTTAACAGTATAAACTCAAAGTATCTTAAATACATCATAAAGGAGTAACATCCTAAGTGTTTGATCCTCTCAATTGGTATCAGAGACAGGTTGATACTTTGATTTTAGAAGAGCTCTTTTTCAAGATAATGGACATGGAAACTACACAGACTAACATGGCTGCTAAACTACCTATGCTGAAGCAAAACGACTTTGAGATGTGGAGGCTGTGAATAGAACAGTACTTCCAAATGGAGGACTATGCACTCTGGGAGATTATTGAAGAAGGAAACTCCTTTAAACCTTCCACATCTGTATCAACAGTTAATGGTAAAGAAGAGACTGTTGTACAAACCTCTCCAGTGACTGCAGAAGAGAAGCTGCAAAAGAAAAACGATGTCAAGGCTAGGATCTTGCTGATGATGACTATTCCCAATGATCAACTCTTAAAAATCAGCAAATACGAGGATGCAAAGTCTTTGTTTGAAGCAATCACTACTAGGTATGGTGGTAATGAAGCCACCAAGAAGACCCAAAAGACTTTTGTCACACCCCCAAATTACGTGACTTGCAGCGGAATGGAGCATTCAAGGGCGTGACTGATCATAGCACCACAGTTACAGTTATATTGAACGACCTAAAGTGTCATTTTGAAAATACATCGTTTGATTGATTAAAAACATTCAGAGTTACAAAAGTTATGTCCCAAAAGATGTTTCATGTTTGCAGAAATAAGTTTATACAAATCAAACGATAATAAGTGCACAAAAGATAAGTGAGACGCGTCGACACCGCGACTCCAAAATAGGTCCAAATGCAAGCCATGATGCGCATACCTTAATTATCTGAAAATACATTGCTAAAAATGGTCAACAATAATGTTGGTGAGAATCATAGGTTTATGTAAATGAAATGTTTGTACGGAAACCACAAGTATAAGGTGTATGACAAAACAATGCCACATAAAAATAATACATTAGCCCTTAAGCACATGACCCCGAAGCTAGACTGAAATGAAATGCCCCATCTGAGTGTTTGCCAATCACTCTAATATGATTCAAATGAAATGCGTCCGTTTGACCATTTGGAGCGACCAACCCGGACGGAGGAGTCACCCTCAATAGATCTATTCACTCACTCTCGCTTGCTCACAATTAACGGTTCATGATTCCAAATAGGGGACTTTAATCAGTCAATGATGTAACTTAAGCAATGTAACTGAATTTTGATACTTTGGTCCGTATGTAAAAATGATGCAATGTATTCTCCCCCGAGAATTTAGAAATTATGTATAAACAATGTAAAAGTCGGGGCTATGAAAACTCACCGAAAACGAAGTGCACAACTGATGACATCAAATAAGTACATATTATTAGCATCATTATCCCGTTTATATTGCTCATTTTATACTATTATGTGTGCGATTTGGTACTTAATCATTTACTTTTGTAAATCTCAGTAATATCGGAGCAATTGGAGAAAGTTATTGAAAAAGATGTGTTTTGGAGCAAAAACGAAGATATTGAAGAATGCCTACTGATCAGACACTCAATACGGTGTATCAACTCTAATTAGATACGCCGTATCCATATACTTAGAAGAGTTCAAGACCTTGCCTGACTTTGATGCATACGGCGTATCCATCTTTGGGAATACGCCGTATATGAAACTTGGTCGATTTGAAGAATACGGCGTATCGGATTCTATGAATACGCCGTATAGAAGCCCTAGATATTTGAAGACCAAGACGGGATTACATCGAATGCGGCGCATCCTATCCTTGAGATACGTCGTATATGAGCCTTAACCGATAAATCAAGTGAAGAATCGAAGCCAAATGAAGAAATAATGTTTACGTAACAACTTTAGAAGATGCTTCACTGTTTTGGTCATAAAATCTTCATCCGGACTCCGTTTTAGTTGATTCAAGCGGCCACGCGAAGAGAAAAAGAAAATCTATCTGATTCTGAAGGAGATGCGGCGCATAGGATTTCTAGATGCGCCGTATCAGGGTCGTAACAGCAGACTGCATATTTTTGGTAAACTTGGAGGCTACTCTTCCTTACCCCTATAAATACCACAGCCCTATGGACGATTTTATTATCATTAGAATAACCATTATCAGTTGGGGACACCCCCAACTCGTCCCCAACACCTCCTCGAAGATCGATGAAGAACATCTCAATACTTAACGTCATGTATCATTCGGTTAGCATAAGTATTTTATTCATGAATTCTCTATGTTTATTCGCAATGTATACTCTATCTTTTACAGAGATTAAGGGCTAACACCCTTAGGTGTTGGTCATTTTTATGAAGTTTTATTAGTTTTTATGCTTGTGTTGATGTGTTTACTTTGTTATTGGATTGGGTGTTTATCGATAAAAACTCGTTTATTGCTTATAACTAGTAAAAGTCTATGTAACTAGATTATGATCTTATTGGTTTAATTGCTGTAATTTAACTATCTGTAATTGTGGTTACTTTAATTGATCATAAGTGTAGTAATCCGAATCCTATATAGTCGGCTTAGAGGGAACACACCGGAACCGTGCCTCATGCCACTATTAGGACTAGTAGCGCGTAATGCCAAACTAGGTTAGACGGTTTAAAGCAATAAGTTAGTATTGATGCTAGATAGGTCACTATGATCATGTCCTCTTTCCCACCACGATGGTAGGTTATTTAATCATGACAGGATTGATAATTGGATTGGCGGCAAAACAATTGAATGAATTAAAACAAGTAGACATAAGCTTATATAACTATAAAATGGATTAGACATGGCTAACCCGTTCTTACTTATATCGATCTATTGTTCCCTATCCTTAGTTTAGTTATTTACTTTCCCGTATTTAGTTTATATAACACACAATATCGTGGTAGCCTCTCAGGCTAAACCCCCTTATCTTTAATTACTTTCTAGGATAGGATAGAATAGTTAGATTAATAATTAGAATACCTTTAGATCATTTTAGCTTCGCTCCTAGTGAACGACCCTTGCTTACCTAGAAACTATCTACATTGATCGGGTACACTGCTCGTGAGTGTTTAGAGTCTATAGGTTAGTTCGGCAATAAATAAATTTAAAACTTGGTAGTTTATTATAGACCTAAAAAAACACATCAAGTTTTTGGCGCCGTTACCGGGGAGTGATTGTTTAATTTGATTTATTGGTATTTTAGTTTTTATTTGTTTTCGTTAGTTTCTGTGTGTTTTTGTCATTCTGTGTTTCTGTCTCAGAAAGGCAATACGGCGTATTCTTGTCTGTGAATACGGCGCATCTGTCTGATTTCAATACGGCGTATTCTTGTCTGTGAATACGGCGCATTGACGTTCTGCGACAATTTTTTTTTAGTTTGTGTGATTTTTTTTTAATATTATATAATTTGAAAAAACTGTTACAGGAAGATAATACGGTGCATCTATTGTCTGTTAGATACGGCGTATTAACTTGTGTCGTATACGGCGTATCCATTGTCTGTTGGATACGGCGCATCGATCTTCTGTGACCCCAAAAATATTTTTCTCTTTTATTTTATTTTTTGTGTTTATTTAATTTTCATTACTTTAGGTTTTATTTTTTTTGTTTGTACTGCTGTTCTTGGTTGTTTGTCTTTCAGGTAATAATGAAGATGGACGATCCGGACATCACTATCACCCGCACTTGATTTCAAGTGGGGGGAAAACACCCTATTACACAGTAAATAAGGGTGGAGTCAGGCTCGTGACTTGAACAAAAACAAGCGCTTCGTGGGAGGCAACCCATGCTTATCTTTTAATTTATGTCAATTTCATTTTCTGTCGAGTCTGTCCCAGGCCTTCGATGCGGCGTATCCAACCCCTATGGATACGGCGTATCGAATCATCTGGAATACTTTAGTCCGAACTGTTTTGCTGACATCAATGCGGCGTATCTATCTTTTTAGATACGGCGTATCGACCTGCCAGAATTGAATACAGTTCTTTGTTTTTCTTTTGTTTATCATTTTCTAACCGATGATTAATGAGATGTTTCTCGAGATTTGTTTTTCCTGTGGTCTCTATATTTTTACAGGTCCGGAATATTGAAGATGTTGATGGACTCCCGCATTTTATACGCTCGCACACTTACATTGGAAGATCATACCGAGCAAATCTCAGGGGAGTTCTCCGTTCTAATTCTTTCTATCTCTTGTTTTTAATTTCAAATACAAACAACGAGGACGTTGTTTAACTTAAGTGGGGGGATGGAGAATTAGAACGTTTACTTGACCTAAATTTTCAAAAATATGCTTTAATCTATGCGTAATTATCAAAATTTAATTTTTTTTAGCATGTTTTTGTTTAATCTAAGTTGCATAGCTGCACACATAACCTTATTTTCAAAAATTGTGAACTTATCAAAATCCACAAATCTATGAGTGTGCCGGTGACTTGTAAACTTTAGAACTTGGCTTGTATACTATTCGAGACCACCATAATGAGTATTATTGATATAATTGGAGTGACTTGTCTAACTTGGTAAATTTCTAGGATTTCACCCAAAAAGCCTATATATGTTATGTGTTATTAACTAACTACACTGGTTAGTTAACATCCGTATAAACCCTTTGTTTACTCTCATTTTTAGAGTAAGATACCCCTAGAAAAACCCTCAGAGCCATTCCTTTCGTTTCTTACACCAATGTTTAAAATGTTTCGTTACACCCTTACACCTTAGCCTACCCTGTAGATTAAAGTCCGTGGTTAGTTACTTTAGGCAAACTGTGTTTTCTTACAATTAACTGTGTTCGCGTGCGTAATTCATTATCTATGGTTAAGGTCGGGAAATTGCACAATGCAATTGGAGTGAAAGTAGATATTGTATATTTTGAGTCTTGTTTTTCGTGTGTTTACTACTTTCACTATTACCGTTATTTCTGAAGTCATGAAAAGTATTGAAAAATTATCCAGAGTTATTGTTTTAGTGATTTGGTGAAATTTTACACATCTATGTTTATGTTAGTAGTTTGAAAAAAAAAATCGAAAAAATGAGAAAAGAAAAAGAAAGAAGAAGTTGGAAGTTTGTTTATACCAACATTGTAAAGTTATGTAAAGTTATCATTATTGTTGTTGTACTATATTTATGGATTGCAAGGGAGTTGGCCGTTATGGGAACGCCAACTAAGGTTTATTTTGTGATGATGATTAAGATTTAATTGAGTCTAATTCGTGTCTACCCAAAGCGTGAGTTTCAAGTGTCAAAGCGTGAGTTAGTCAATGATATGTGTCTTATTCATGGGATGGTTGGGAAGTGATTAACCACATTAGGACTTAATCTATTCGTTTGTTTATTTTTCATTTTACACCAATTTATATCCCAAATATTATCCATACCCTATATCATTCTTTATCCAAACCTTTGATTTATTGAGATTAGGGATTTGAGCAATCTTAAGTATCGTAGTCGTGGATTCGACTATGTATTTATGATTTTGTCGCCCTTTTTGATATAATATTATTGGTGAAGATTACTTGGTCCTATCTTTAGCCTATTCGAGTTAAGGAATTGAGCAATTGCGAGTATCGTGGTCGTGGATTCGATCATGTATTCGTAATTTTGTCGCCTTTTCTGGAATATGAGATCGATAGAGATTAAAAAGGATGATTAACCCTTAACCAACAAACCCTTTTTACCGCTTTAGACTTGTTACTCCTTAGCTTTAGTGGGGGAGATGTGTATCATTGCCAAGCTTATGATAGAATATTCATCACGACTAGACAGTTAAACGATTAGATTTGCTTTTATCGAAATATTTTATTTTGTTTCTAATTCGTTAAGTGTTTGGTTGTGCAATTATGATAAAACGAATAAATGCTTAATTGTAAAAATACATCCTATTTAGGATACATTTTCATAAGTTTAAATCTAAGGTTTCCTTGAGGACAAGTAAAGTTCAAGTGGGGGGATATTTGATGACATCAAATAAGTACATATTATTAGCATCATTATCCCGTTTATATTGCTCATTTTATACTATTATGTGTGAGATTTGGTACTTAATCATTTACTTTTGTAAATCTCAGTAATATCGGAGCAATTGGAGAAAGTTATGGAAAAAGATGTGTTTCGGAGAAAAAACGAAGATATTGAAGAATGCCTACTGATCAGACACTCAATACGGTGTATCAACTCTAATTAGATACGCCGTATCCATATACTTAGAAGAGTTCAAGACCTTGCCTGACTTGATGCATACGGCGTATCCATCTTTGGGAATACGCCGTATATGAAACTTGGTCGATTTGAAGAATACGACGTATCGGATTCTATGAATACGCCGTATAGAAGCCCTAGATATTTGAAGACCAAGACGGGATTACATCGAATGCGGCGCATCCTATCCTTGAGATACGTCGTATATGAGCCTTAACCGATAAATCAAGTGAAGAATCGAAGCCAAATGAAGAAATAATGTTTACGTAACAACTTTAGAAGATGCTTCACTGTTTTGGTCATAAAATCTTCATCCGGACTCCGTTTTAGTTGATTCAAGCGGCCACGCGAAGAGAAAAAGAAAATCTATCTGATTCTGAGGAGATGCGGCTCATAGGATTTCTAGATGCGCCGTATCGGGGTCGTAACAGCAGACTGCATATTTTTGGTAAACTTGGAGGCTACTCTTCCTTACCCCTATAAATACCACAGCCCTATGGACGATTTTATTATCATTAGAATAACCATTATCAGTTGGGGACACCCCCAACTCGTCCCCAACACCTCCTCGAAGATCGATGAAGAACATCTCAATACTTAACGTCATGTATCATTCGGTTAGCATAAGTATTTTATTCATGAATTCTCTATGTTTATTCGCAATGTATACTCTATCTTTTACAGAGATTAAGGGCTAACACCCATAGGTGTTAGTCATTTTTATGAAGTTTTATTAGTTTTTATGCTTGTGTTGATGTGTTTACTTTGTTATTGGATTGGGTGCTTATCGATAAAAACTCGTTTATTGCTTATAACTAGTAAAAGTCTATGTAACTAGATTATGATCTTATTGGTTTAATTGCTGTAATTTAACTATCTGTAATTGTGGTTACTTTAATTGATCATAAGTGTAGTAATCCGAATCCTATATAGTCGGCTTAGAGGGAACACACCGGAACCGTGCCTCATGCCACTATTAGGACTAGTAGCGCGTAATGCCAAACTAGGTTAGACGGTTTAAAGCAATAAGTTAGTATTGATGCTAGATAGGTCACTATGATCATGTCCTCTTTCCCACCACGATGGTAGGTTATTTAATCGTGACAGGATTGATAATCGGATTGGCGGCAAAACAATTGAATGAATTAAAACAAGTAGACATAAGCTTATATAACTATAAAATGGATTAGACGTGGCTAACCCGTTCTTCCTTATATCGATCTATTGTTCCCTATCCTTAGTTTAGTTATTTACTTTCCCGTATTTAGTTTATATAACACACAATATCGTGGTAGCCTCTCAGGCTAAACCCCCTTATCTTTAATTGCTTTCTAGGATAGGATAGAATAGTTAGATTAATAATTAGAATACCTTTAGATCATTTTAGCTTCGCTCCTAGTGAACGACCCTTGCTTACCTAGAAACTATCTATATTGATCGGGTACACTGCTCGTGAGTGTTTAGAGTCTATAGGTTAGTTTGGCAATAAATAAATTTAAAACTTGGTAGTTTATTATAGACCTAAAAAAACACATCAACAACCAAAAGAGATAATGATGAAGTAACCGCGAGGCGCCTACAAGCAACCTATACATACATACATATATATATATATATATATATATATATATATATATATATATATATATATATATATATATATATATATACGCGTGTCTTAGTTTTAAAGAAAATGATACATTTATCTCAATATGCTATGTAAGTTATAATCTCAATTGTGCTTGACTCTTAATGGTTAAATAATTTTTAAGGTTGGATTTGACTTTTGAAATGATTTACAAATATGAATTATATATCTCACCCAACTTCAAGTTTTAACTCTATTTGTGTCTATAAGTCCAAAATGAATCACAAGGGTCCAAATTAAGTCCAAGAGTTCAATTCTTAGTCAAAAGGTTCAAATTATGATTAAAGGTCCAAGTTATATTAGGTGGTTCAAATTAAAACTTAAGGGTCCAAATTCATATGTTATTAACCTTTTCATAACTTATATCTCAAAATCTTATGGGATTTTTATGACTAGCTCATGATCAAAATTTCATATCTCTCAAACCGTATGTCAAAAAATCATGTTCTTTATATCCCTAGCTTCTTCTAAGTCCCTACTTTACTGTAAAAATAGTTTTACTCAAAATTAACCAAGTATAACCACCTTTTATAATTTTTGTTTACAAGTCTGTCCTGAAGGTTATGCTGACTGAATTTTAGATCTTGCCAAAAAGGTTATATCTTGAAATCTATAAACCCTATGAAGGTGAAATCAATTGGAGATGATAGATCTACTTCTCTAATACAGTCCACATATTTAGTTTTCAAAAAGTTATGCAATAAAACTCAACTTATGCTCAAAATCCAAACAGTGTACAGATCTGACCTAGTTTCACCATAAAATTCATATCTCAATCATCGGGTATCGTCACGGGAATCACCACTTATGGAAATGACCACAAGACATAGATCTATAGCTACATATTTTTCTTTTAGTCCAGATCTTAATGAGGTAAAATGGGTGAGTCATTTTCCAACTGATATCATTTTGGACAGATTCATCTTTTCAATAACATGATTTTCTAGGGTTTATAAGCTAGGTTTTGCTACATTTTGTGGTACTACCAATCATAAACCTTTTTAAATGGATCAAATGCTAATATGTCCAGGAAACAAAAATGATTTTTAGAGAAAACATATGTGGTCTTTTATGAAAACCTTAAAATGAAACTAGTTTCAACAATCAAAGGTGTAACTACCAACTCTTGCATTATTTACTTCTTTCAAGCTTAGCCTCCTATCTAACTCCAAGGTTCCTATGAATATTTTATCAATCTCCAAATGTACATACACAAGTTTCTCTAATCTATTCTAATAATACTATAGTTAAGTAAATTTGAAGGAAAGAAAGGTTAGGAACAAACTTGTATGCTAGGATCTTCAATACAACACTAATGTAGCTAGGAAAATCAATCACCAAGGGTCTCCTTGGCCTTGCTAGATCACGACAGCAGCAACAAGGGGAAGGGAGGGCATATTTTTGGTGAAAAGTAGCTAAGGTGATAAGAACTATGTGCAAAAGTTACCTATATATACCATCCTAAGACTTAGTGGAGTACATGTGTGTTAACCATGCAAATCAACCAAGACACTTGGTGTCTTGGCTTTGTAGAACTGGCCACCTAGCCCTAATGGGTGTTAGTGGTAAATTTTAATGTATTAATTTGGTTATTGGGTGTATTGTATAGTGTAGGTTGCTCCTGGTACTCAAATGTAAGGTTTTTAAGACACATAATGCAATACCGGGTAACGTAAAAATGTAAAACTTCTAAAAATATAACAACTTGTTATCATGACCTAGTTTATTATTTTTAGATGAGTGGTGAGTTCATCGGAGTGTATAAATATAATTGAAACCTAAAAACGAAGGTTTAGAATACGTAAAACGTAAAAGGTGCAAGGTTTATGTAAAAATGGAAAAAGTGAACAGTGACTCTTAAAATAGAATTATAAGGAACCAAAATTGTATAAAAAGTGTAGACTGGACATAGTCTAGTGTCGGTTGAATTAATTGTACGTTAAACGCGAGTTGTTACCAAAATTTGATGAAATCGTGAAATGAAACAGAAAATGGGAATTATAGAAATTTTTGAATAATAGGTGATTATAATGGAATATTAAACCACTATTAACATGGACAAGGATGATATTTTTGTAAAAATGACCTAAATTAATGATGATGTTACTGATGATGTGTAGAATACTCTAGTCTATATGAAGTGTTCTTACTGATGATGCATGAATACGCAGCTAAACCATACTGGTTACGCGCATTTAAATACCCGTAAACCTAGTTTACGTAATAATGAATGACAACCATGAATAATGATTGGTGAATAGTAAATGATGAATAGTAACTTGTTTTAAAAATGACCTGAAATTACGAGTTATCACAGTCGCCCACCCAAAAAGGAATTCAGTCCCTGAATTCAGTTAGTGTTAGTCTCTGGAGTGGATTTAGTGAAAAGACGTAGGAATGTGAGTCGCACCTGGTCTTCCTGCTCCCAAGTAAACTCGGGATCTCTTCGAGAATTCCAGCGAACTTACACGATAGGAATTCTGCTCTGCTTCAATTGTTTGACCTTACGGTCCATGATTTCTGCTGGTTCCTCAATGAAATTGATCTTATTGTCGAGTTGAATTTCTTCTAATGAGATAAAATGAAATGTTTTACGAGTGATTTATGAGGAAGAATCTTCTAGAGATTTGAAATGTGAAATGAGTTATGTACTTTGCTTAGCTCTGACGGAAGCTTAAGTCTGTATGCCAGTCAGCCGATTCTAGATAGAATCTTAAATGGTCCAATATACCTAGGTTTCCATTTCCTGTGTTTCCAAAATTGTGTCATGCCTTTCCAAGGCAAGGCTTTCAACATAGCCCGTTCTCCAACTCGAATACTTATGGTTTGTTGCTTAGGGATTACCTAATCCCAATGATTTGCGTCATGCACCGACCTAACTTTCCTATCGTTCTCTTGTCGCTTATAACTGATTTTTTACTTGTACAATTTCCTTTGTTGTTTTGGACTTTCCGATTTCGGCCTGTCAATAGGTAATTGGTACTTCGACCACAGGGTGCCTTAAAGAGTGCAGTCCTTGTATACATGTGATGGCTATTGTTGAAGGTGAAATCTGTCAATGTCAATGGATTACTCCAAACAATTCAAAGTTGATTATATGGCGCTGAGCACGTCCTATAGAGCTTGGATAGCTTTCTTAATGGTCCATTGGTCTGAAGATGGTAGAGCATGTGTATATCTAATTGGAAAGAAAATATCTTAAGGGGGTTGTCAGAAGTTTCAGGTGTATCGTCTATCCTTTATTAGGTGTATTTGGAATCTGCACAATGTTGTCTCGACTAATTCCAATGATAGGTTCGTCGAAAAAATACTATCGGAAGGATGAAGGTATGGTAACAGTTTCTGATTCCTGATGTCTTGCGCCAACTAGTGTCACGATTTGTGTTTCTCTTCACCTAAGGTGCTTATTCCTCACTATTAAGATTCTTACTGTTTAATAGTTTTCCTTAGATTTCCTTCGTCAAAAGTTTCCATGCTATTGTTTGTCAACCACAAGGTCCTAAATGTATGAAGTATTGTAGTGTGGGGTTGATTTTCAAAACTTGACTTGATATGGAGAGCTTTGCTTGGGATCCTTCTCCGAATAAATGAATTTACACGTTTGGATAAACGAATTTTTAAATTTGAATAAATGAACCCACAAGTTTGACTAAATGAAATCTTTCTTTGAATAAATGAATTTTTGAGTTTGAATAGTTTTAGTGGTTATGAAAGGTTGGAGTGTGTTCAAATGCGACCCCAAAGTTTTATAGACAGGTTTTCGGTATGATGTGAATAGTACCATTTAGTAAAAATTGATGTTTATACCGTACGATGGTTTTATTAAAGGCTGACCATAAAGGATCCATTCCTCCGAGTAGGTACTTTAGAAAATTTCTTCTTACAAGGTGGATGTATAATTGTATTTTAAAGAAAATTCGTTTGAATTGAAAGCATTAAGAGGATGAAATAGTCGGGTAGGCATGTCTGCATGGATGCTTAGATATCTAACGTTTTGTTTCTGGTGTTGAATGATGTCTATTGGTTAATATCAAGCAAGACCTATAGGTATTAGTATTTCAACTTACTTGGTCGCTTCTGACATGAATCATGTCTTAGATTTGTTGCCTTTCTTGGTCTATTTAGTATTTCGGAAATGATAGAATTTGGTGACTATGCCAAAGATAGTAATTTGGATTGCCTCGTGAGATCTTATGTTTTCCGTTGCGATACGAATCAACTTATTGTATACTTCTAGTCCCTGTTTGTAGTTCCGAAATCCTTTCGTTGTTTTCTTATGTCATGGGATATTCCTTGTAAATGAGAAGACTTTCCTAGAGAGGTCAATGGTAAAATATAACTTAACTGCTAAGTAAGTGACATGTGGTGTAGGTATCTAGCGAGGGTTTGCCAATAGGGATGTTTATGAAAAATTGTGTTTGGTTACAAGGCCTTTGAATGAAAATTGTTATTATGAATTTTGAAAAGATGATTATCCTCTTCATGGCATAATCCTTCCTGAATTATACATAGGTGATCAGGCTATGTATAATTAAGGACTAATGATGCTATGCTCGGTTTAGTCAAAGAAAATGTTATGTTTCTCAAAAGTTTTAGATGGTGTTCAACGTGTTGTTTGGTAAAATGGTAATCTGAATTTTGTTTTAACAAGAAAATTTAGTTTGTGTGAGAGTAAATAGTTGGTAGAATGTTAGTAAATCAACTTATGAGATGATGGTAATATAACGTGGTTTAAAATCTTGGGAAATAATTTCCTGCGATGGTAGTAAAATAGCTTTGAGTAAAATGTATGTGAAATGGTTTTATGAAGTGGTAGTAAAATATCTTGTAATAAAATCTGTTGAATGGTTTATAGGACGTGTGTGGAAAGTCTTACGGAAGAATAAGCCAGACATTGATACTATGAGCCTCAATGATCTTTACAACAACTTCAACATGGCTTTTGTGTTATCTCCCAGTAATTCAAATCCAGATGAAGTGAAAGTGGTTGTGGGAGTTAGTACTGCTAACCCTAGTGTTAGTACTGCTAGCTCATCTACCAGTACTACTGGTATCCTGAATGATACTACCTATTGTGCCTTCCTGACAAGCCAGAATGATGGGTCAATGTTGACACATGAAGATCTCCAGGAGATTAATGATGATGACTTGGAAGAGATGGATCTCAAGTGGCAGATTTCACTTCTTAGCATGAGGGCTAAGAAATTCTATCAAAGAACTGGCAAGAAGATCAACATCAGCAGCAATGATACTGCTGGTTTTGACAAGTCCAAGGTAAAATGCTACAACTGTCACAAGCTGGGGCATTTTTCAAGGGAATGTAGAAGACCCAGGCAACAGGATAGCAGAAACAAGGGATATGGAAGCAAGCCCAAGGCAGTGGAAGAGCCTGAAACTTCTTCAAAGGCTATGGTGGCTATTGATGGACTAGGCTATGACTAGAGTTTCATGGCAGATGATGAGGAAGCACCTACTGAGATGGCACTAATGGCCTTCTCTGACTCTGAGGTACTATCTACTAAAAGTTGTTCTAAAACATTTACTGCTCTTAAAGAATATGAATCTCTAAAGAAACACTATGATGAACAGAGGATTGAATTAAACCAAACAAATTATAATTTGTCTAATCACAAAAGAGGTTTAGGAGTCCTAGAAGAACAAATAGTGCATTACAAGAATAATGAGTCTGCTTTTACTGAGGATATAGCTGTTCTTAAAAGAGATTTGTCACTTAAGAATGCTGAGATTAACTTGCTAAAAGTTGAATTAGATAAAATCACTAAGGCAAAAGACAATATACAATTAACTGTAGACACTTTGGAGTATGTATCAAAAGGAGTAAACAAAATTATAAAGTGTCAAATAGTTAATAAGGCTAAGTCTGGGTTGGGGTATAAAACATGTCCACCTCCTCACAGAGGAGTGCCTACACCCCCAGGAATTGACCTAGAGCATACAGGTTTGACTGAGTTTCAACAACCTAAGTTAGAGTATGGTTGTAAGTCCAAAGAAATTTCAACTGCTAATAAACCTGTAGAAACTAGTGAGCCTTTTGAGAGTGCAAGTGACACCTCACTTACTAAGGACAAGGTGTCAACAGATAAGAACTCAAATGCTCCCATCATAGAAGATTGGGAATCTGATGAGGAAGATCGGGTTGTAGTTAAACCTGATGTGGTAAAGTTAGATGGAACCAATGTTCCTAAGGTGGTCAGTAATAAAACTGTTAAGCCTACAACAAATGTAAAACCAGTTAGGAAAACAGTTAAGTATTGTGAGATGTATAGGTCCACAAGCAAGCCAAGAGGTAACTAGAGGAACTGGAATGACCTCAAGTCCCATCAATTAGGAAGTGACTTTGTCATGTATAAGAAGGCTTGTTTTACTTGTGGTAGCTTTGACCACCTAGAGGCTTTTTGTCATAACCATCATGGGAGAAAGATGGCTACTGGGAACAACAGGGTAATTGGGAACACAAGTCATAGGGTGAACTCAAACAAGTCTCAAACTCACCCAAATTCTAACAGAATGACACCCAGAGCACTTTTATTGAAGTCTGGCCTAAAACCAATTAGTACTGCTCGACCAGCAGTTAGTACTGCCAGACCATATAAAACTATTTACCCTAGACCAACAGTTTCTAGTGCAAAACCAACTTTCAAATATGCACAAAAAACTGTTAAAAGGCCTTTTCATAAGAAAGCAGTGGTTTAAAAATAATTCTGGAAACCAAAGGCTAAAACTGAAGGGCTAGCAGTTAGTACTGGTAACTCTAAAAACACTGTTAGGGATAAAAGGGCTAATGTTGTTAAGGCCTCAGCATGTTGGGTATGGAGACCAATTAAACCCAATGATGCATCAATTGTATTAAAAAGATTTGACTATATTGATGCACGAGGCAAACCCAAGTCAGTGATGGCTTGGGTACCCCAAGGAAACTAATTTCCTTATTTTATGTGCCGGGACATTCACAGGATGATGAGGAAGATCAAGGTTATGCAGACAGTGGATGTTCCAGGCACATGACGGGCAACATGTCCTATCTTTCAGACTTTCAACAAATGGGTGGAGGATATGTTACCTTTGGGGGGAGGAATAGGAGGAAGAATTACTAGTAAAGGCACCTTGAAAACCAGTAAATTAGACTTTGAAGATGTGTACTTTGTGCAAGAGCTTAAGTATAACCTGTTTAGTGTCTCACAAATGTGTGACAAAAAGAACAAGGTTCTTTTTACTGACACTGAATGTCTTGTGCTTTCTCCAGACATTAAGCTTCCTGATTAAAGTCAGGTTCTACTTAAAGTTCCAAGAAACGGCAACATGTACAGTGTTGATATGAAGAAGATTGTTCCTAAAGAGGCTCTTACTTGTCTTGTTGCAAAGGCCACATTGGATGAGTCCATGTTATGACATAGAAGACTTGGTCATATAAATTTTAAAACCTTAATTTTATGGCATAGTAGACTTAACAGTATAACCTCAAAGTATCTTAAACACATCATAAAGGAGTAACATCCTAAGTGTTTGATCCTCTCATCCGGTATTTGGGATGTTCAAAGCAGAGTCATTCTTATATTGCAGCTAAAAGTATTCCAGATTTTAAAATTTTGAAAGGTTTTGAACGACTTTGCTTTGGTCTCCACTCTTGCTTTACCAGTGTAAAATGAGAGTGTGGAGTTTGAAAAACACGTTTCTCATCATTTGAATCCTTTTTCAAGTTTGGCTGTATGACACATTTAGCCCTTTAACCTTTCTCATTTGAGCTGTAAAACCCCAAACACCGCACGATAGTATCTAGTTATTTTATGCTTTGAAAAACACTCACGAGAGATTGGTGCAGCAGAGATCATGAGCATTATAAGTTATCAGCGATTTGAAAATTTTGCAACTACATGAATGAAATAGTTTTGTAACAGTTGACCATTTTTCTCTCCCTCAAAATAAGTTCCATAAGAAACATTTTGACAATTGTTGAAATTTTGACGAAACATATTTTGACTTTAAATGGGATGACATGTACTTGCACACAGAAAATGCATCAGGCACAAACAAGCATACAGATGAATCAAAAACTCATTCTAAATCTTCCAAAGTGCTCAGAATTCTCAAATTAACACACAAGATCACAGATTAATTCATTCTTTCACTCAAAATTTTCTTATTATTATCATGGTTTGGGGTTATGATTTGAGACTTTGCACGCATGTTAGCATCATAATGCATCAATATTGTACAAACAAACGTCCTAGTAGTAGCAGCAAAGACATCTACATCTTAATCCCTAAATCATTTGATTTCAAACCTATGTTGTTTCTAATCATGCAAACACACCAATCGAGCATTCTTTAGTGTTCTCTAAAGCTATATGAACTGATTAATTAGACTAAAACACATCAAAAAGAAATTCCCCAACCGATAATTACATAAGCCCTAGTTTCTGATTATGCCTTTTTGACCATTGAAATCATTTGAAATATTTAGGGAATGATTAGACAACAACCATGAAGAAATTAGAAACTCACACTCGTGAAAAAAAAATCGAGGATCAAAAAAATCGTTAGTCTGAATCGTTGAGGTTTTCGATTATGTGTGATACTTTTGAGAACATTTGTGGAAACATTTACTAGTGTCACTAAGTGTAGAGTAAAGTTTGACTGTTTAACACTTGCAGTCCCTAAGCCCATTTTATTTTCCATGCAAGGTCCTTTTACCTAAGTTTAAGACTATTGTGTACTTTACTCATTAAATGTTAATTACTTCATTTGAAGTCAAAACATGGTTAAATTGGGATCATTGCAGAAAAAAAATTTCTCCCCCTTGGACTAGCATTTATTTTGTGAAACTTTTTTGCACATACTAATTCGAGAGATCATAGAACTTTTGAAAATGAGTTTTTAATCCGAATGATGAAGAAACAATTTTTCTTGAAGACTTATGATATGGTGTGCAAACTTCATGATGTTGTGAAAATTTTCTCCCCCTCAAAACATGTTCCATTTTGACAATGTAAAGAAAAAAAATTGTTTTAATGGAGGAACATAGTTTTGAAGATAAGAAGTTTGTACACGGAGACAGAAGATTCTTTTTGTAGTTTTTGAAAGTTTAATATTTTTGTATTTTGTTTTTGATAAAATATTTACAAAATGTTTTGGTGTTTGACTTTCTCAGTTGTGTTTAAGAAAGTTTTTCAGATCATCTGGAATCAAACACCGCATACCAATTTGGTGAACTAATTCCACAAATCTTGCATGGGTCAAGGCTTTGGTGAATAAGTCTACTAATTGGTATTCAGTACCCACAAAGTATAATTCAATTGTACTCTTTTCAACATGCTCTTTGATCAAATGATATCGAAGTGCGATATGTTTTGACTTCGAATGTTGAACCGTGTTGCATGAGATGGCAACGGCACTCTTAGAGTCGTAGTACATGGGAATCTTAGTGAAAATGTAACCGTAGTCCATCAGATGTGATCGCATCCAAATGACTTGAGCACAACATGCTGACATGGCTACATATTCCGATTATGTAGATGACATCAGATGAAAATGTAACCGTAGTCCATCAGATGTGATCGCATCCTAGAAACTGCACTCCCCCAGATGTACTTTTGCGTGCGTCTAAATATCTTGCGTGATCAGCATCTGAAAAAGCTATTAGTTCAAAACCAGTATCCTTTGGATACCAGTTCCCCAAATGGATGGTTCCCTTTATGTATCGAAGGATTCTTTTAACCTCAGAGAGGTGTCTTTCAGTTGGTCGTGACTGATAACGGGAGCATAGGTATACAACAAAAACTATATCTGGTCTGCTGGCTGTTAGATACATGAGGGACCCAATCATACTACGGTATTTTGTAGGGTCAACAGGTGTTCCATTTAAATCAGCCTCCAGTTTTGGGGATGATGCAGACATAGGTGTGTTATAAGTATCACAACTTGTCATGCCATATTTCTTTAAAATCTCAAGAGCATACTTGGACTGACTTAGAAAATTTCTACGGGATGATTGATGAACTTGGAGTCCTAAGAAGAACATAAGTTCACCCATCATGGAAATTTCAAAATTTTGTTTCATTAATCTTGCAAAAGCATTTGAATATTTTTTGTTTGTTGACGCAAAAATAATGTCATCGACATAGATTTGAACAATTAAAATGTCCTCCCCGAGTTTTTGAATAAACAAAGTTGGATCCACTGAACCTTTAGTAAAATGATTGGCAAGCAAGAAAGCAGTTACTTTATCATACCATGCCCTTGGGGCTTGTTTAAGTCCGTAAAGGGCCTTCTTGAGTCTATACACATGATTGGGATGATCTGGATCGACGAATCCCTTTGGTTGACTAACATAAACTTCCTCACGTAATTGACCATTTAGAAATGCCATTTTCACATTCATTTGATAAGCAACCATATTCTTATGTGCAGCGTATGCCAGAACGATACGGACAGCCTCAAGCCTAGCAACTAGAGTAAAGGACACTTCAAAATTAATTCCTTCTTGCTGAGTTAATCCTTTAGCTATCAGACGCGATTTGTTACGAATCACTGTCCCTTCTGCATCTAACTTGTTTTTCCAAATCCATTTCAGTCCGATGAAATAGACCCCATCTGGTCTTTCAACTAACTCCCACACTTCTAGTCGTTTGAATTGGTTGAGTTCTTCTTGCATTGACTCAATCGAGTTGTCGTATTTTAGTGCGTCTTTGATGTTATTTGGTTCATCTTAACAAACTGTGATTGCGTAGATGCAGTTTTCAGCATCGGTGTGAAGTTTTCGTCTTGTCATAACTAGAGCTGAGGGATTGCCAATGATGTTTACTAAAGGGTGTTCTTTAGTCCAATGATGTGTTGAAGGGTGATGTTGATAGAATGTATGCAGATTAGATAGGTCCAAATTACGTGTGGATGACTCTGTAATATCAGGAACGGTTGGAGTCAGTGCAAATGGATTAAAGAACGCATTTGGGTCATAATCTACATGTTCGGGTACTGGTTGTTGTTGAAGATCTTCAGCTGCATTGTCAGTTTTGGAAGCGGTTTGTTCTGCTGTTGATGGAGATTCAATTGGAGGTGCATCTGTAGCAACTATTGTTGTTATAGTAGCAGGTGTATCACGTATTGGATTATTATCAGGTTGTGCAGCAGAAATTGGTGATACATCTGGTGCACGACATGCAAAAGAATCATCAAACAATGGAGCAAACAGTGTTTCTAATTCTTTACGGTTAAGTGAAAGAGGTGCAGCTGATTGATCTGGAAAATTTAGACGGTTGGTTGCGGGTCCTAAGCTATTTTGCTCAGAAGCCATTTCTGTAAGCTCATCGAAACTAGCATGAATAGTTTCCACTATTTCTCTAGTACGACGATTCTAGATGCGAAAGCCTTTAGAATTTTTGCAGTATCCAATGAACACACCGATTTCAGCTTTTGATTTGAGCTTGCCAAGGTCTTCGCGATCAATATTTGGGTAACAAAGAGCACCAAATACATGAAAGTAATTTATATACGGTTTTCGATTATGGACAAGCTCATAAGATGTTTTGTGGTGGCGTTGGTTGATCATACATCGGTTTTGAGTATAGCATGCAGTCGAGACAGCTTCAGCCCATAATTAATCCGGAAGTTGAGCATTAATCAACATCGTTCTTGCAGCTTCCACTAACGTCCTGTTGTGTCTTTCAACAACCCCATTCTGTTCTGGACTTCTTGCAATGGATGTTTGATGTTCAATTCCTACTGCTTCAAAATATGCTCGATGAGTTTGATTCTTGAATTCAGTGCCGTTGTCTGTTCTAACTTTTCTGACCGTATTACGAAGCTGAACTTGAATTTTCTTGAGAAAGGTGATGATCAGAGGTGGATCTTGATCTTTACTTCTAAGAAAATAAACCCAAGTCCATCTGGAGTAGTCATCGACGATTACAAGAATGTAACATTTGTCGTTAATCGTCTGCACGCGCATCGGGCCACAAAAATCCATGAGAAGTAGTTGAAGAACATGATCAGTATTGGGTTCTGTTTTAGAGGGAAAGTGTGCACGAGTGCTTTTTCCTTGTTCACATGTGGGACATAAGTGATCTTTGGAAAACCAGAATCTTGGAAGACTGTCGACTAGCTTGTGACGTGCAAGTTCAGTCGTGGTTTTAAAGTTCAAATGAGAAAGACGTTTGTGCCATAACCATGATTTTATCGAAGTTGCTTTGGATAGTAGACATATTGGAGAAGAACCAATCATATCAAACATAGAGATTGTGTAAAGACTTGTTCCACGAGTGCCTGACATTAGATCATTTCCTTGTAAATCATGAACAAAGAATGTTTTCTCCCGGAATGCTACTTCTAAATCCCCATCACAGAATTGACCGACTGAGAAAAGATTGTGGCCAAGGCCTTCGACATAGTACACACGACTAATTTCGATGTTTCCATTAACATAATCTCCATAGAGCATGATAGCAGCGAAGTGATCGTTCCCGAATCTGACAGTGCTGATGAACTTTGCAACAACGTTTACTAACAGTTTGAGATTGCCTTTCATATGTCGGGTACAGCCGCTATCAACAATCCATAGAATGATTTAGATTACCTGCATCACACGAAGACAACGAAAATGGAATAATGGTAATGGTGGAACCCAAAGAATTTGTGGGCTCCGTTGGGTTAGAAGAACACACATTAAGAATTTTAGGCATCCATTTAAAACTAGGTGTCCTTTGTAACCAACGTTGTCATGTCCAACTTTTTCGTGCTTTTGTCTTAGTGAATTCTTTAGGTGATTGCACTATCATAGGATTTGTCTTCGCAACTATGGGAGTATCTAAGGCATTTATAGAAACTACAACTGGCGGTTTTCCTAGCATAGACTTAGAAGCATTAGTAGGCCTAGAGGTATTGCCATCTGTAACTTTCCTATTACGAGATAAAAGAGATTTTGCAACACATTTCGTATGATCACCGGATAACATGCTTTTACGACATAACACACAATATGCATTAACATTCAAAACCTTCAAAGTCTGAGCATGCGTTACATCGATATTAGAATTACAAATTTTGAAGTTCGAATCTAAATCAAACGCAACATGCATTTTATTCAAATTCCTAAGTTGATCTTCTACTTCTTGGGCTTCTAGTTTTTCTCTTCTACATTGCCAGATCCTATTCTTCTGTTTGTTGCTCTTACGCTTTGATCTGCTAACGCTAGTAGTGGGGACTATTCTTGTAGAAGTAGAAGGATTCAAATTAGTAGTCTGAGGGGATGTTTGCCTAGGTGTTGTGTGCATTTTGTACATTCACGGTGCAATCACATTTGTGTTAACAAACTTTCCTTTTTCTAGTATCTTAATTTTCTCATTTAATTCAATGATGATGTGTTTCTTTTCTTGTATTTGACTCTCAAGTTCTCTATTTAAGCGAACAGTGTCTTCATGGTTTTTTCTACAGTCAGCATTTTCTTTCAAAAGTTGAGACCGAGTCTTTTTCAAAGAGTCATAAATGGTTTTGTACTCAGTTTTTAAATACTCGATTTCCTTTTCATATTTGAAAATTTGACATTATAAAATAGCATTTTCATCATCAGGATTCTCAACTTTGGATGTGTGACTATTTTGAAAGGACATCATTTCATTTTAACTTTTTAACTTTAATTCAAAATCAAGACTCTGAGTTTGACACCATTGTAGCTTCTAATTAAGTTGAAAATTTTCTGTTGAAAGTTTACTTTGCACATCATCATTGTGTTTAATGATTCTCTCATTTTCTCTTTTTAAAGTGTCAATTTAGTGTCTCAACGTATCAGTGTCAGCAGTGTGATCATCAACAAGCATAGAATTGCAAGATTCATAAATCGAATTCATAATCACAGAGATAATATCAGAACTTAGAAAATCTTCCAAGAGTCGATCAGCTTCATTTTGTAGAACTTTGTTTCGGCGTTTTTGTTTTGAGATCGAATGTTCTGTTGCATTGAAAGTGGTCATCATGGATATTACTTCTGTTTGTAGTTCCTGTTCCCAGTGTGGAGCACAAAGACGCAAATGTTTAACGTATGGTAAAAATTGTTTTTGAAAAATTTATCTCTTTTCTTTTTCGTAAGCAGATTGAAAAGTGGACACTTTTATCTCAGAGTTACGTTCAATTGCTTGTTCTAAAAGGTTGACGTCTTCCATAAACGTATCATAGTATCTAAGTACAAGACATCGTTTAGGTAATGGTGCAATTACTCCAGAAGTTGGTAAAGGACCATTTATTTGTGCCATTGGTTTAACAGGACCAACATCAAAAGAAGATTCATGAATTTGCATTACAAACCATGGTTGTTCTGTTTTATCTTTTTGAGGAACGAAGGTGTCAGAAATACGAGGCAAGTTTGAATAATCAAAAGGTATACCATATGGTTTAAAGCTCATTTTGATCGAATCTCTTCTTCCTGTTCTTGTTCTTCCTCACAATCAAGTACAACAACACGCACAATTGATTCATCAAATAATTGGTCTGCACTATACAACTTTGGATTTTCTTTGAGTGTTGTGTGTAGAAAACGTGGTTTATTATCACCTAGAGCAAAACCATGACCTTTGGGACTTGGTTTCAAAGTGAACTTTTGTATTGTTGTGATAGACTCACCAGTTTTGTGAACAACGTTTTGAAACTCTTTTAATTTGTATTCCAGTTCGACAATTTCATCAAGGTAAGAATCAATTTATTTCCTTGACTTTTATTTGTATTCCAGTTTTGTGAACAACGTTTTGAAACTCTTTTAATTTGTATTCCAGTTCGACAATTTCATCAAGGTAAGAATCAATTTATTTCCTTGACTTTTGTTTGTGTTCAAAAAAACTAGCTTGACAAGTGGACATCTCGGTTGTTGTTTTCAAAAGTTTTGAATTTAGATGTTCAACTTGTTGTTTGAGCTCACTTTTTTCTTGTTCCAATTTGGAAACCAAATTACTGTTAGAAACAATTAATTCTCATATTTGATGTTTTAAATCTTGTTCTTTGACATAAGATTTTTGAAATACTACTTCAAAACCTTGTTCTCGTTTTTCTTTTGTTTCAAAATTTGTGAGTTGTATTTTACAGCACTCAAGGTCCGTAGTTAATGATGCAACTTTTTCTTTTAATGTTCTGTTAATCTCATTGTATTTTTCAATCTGAGATTTTTGTGAGTTCAATTGGGATTGGGTGGCCAATAGTAAGGTGATGAGTTCTAGAACTGGACCAAGCGAAGTTTCATTTTGTTCAATTTGATCATTGTTATCATCATCAATTGGATCATCAAATGTAACAACTAGGTTAATTTGATCATCATCAAATGTAACAACTTTGTTCATTTGTTCATCTTCTTGAGGAGATAATAATGAATCATTTTGAACAACTTGCTCCTCGTCTGATGCAGATGCAGATTGTGATACAATTTCATGTATTAGATATGTGGTTGGATCGGGTACCTGAGACAGATCATCAGTGTCATACACTGGGCCTGTGTCACTCATGTGAAATTCCTGCATGTTTGCCATTAGCATCACAGCTGCATTTGCTTCCAAATCCTCCATGTCATCATCTGAATATGCATTTTCCATGAAGCTGTTTTCTTTGTCAGTGAGAATGCCCCCAGATTCATCCTTTAGAGCTAGAAGTAGTGCCTACTTATGAAACTCACTGCCTCTGACTCTAGGTTTGGGACATGCATTAGCCAGATGACCTTTACCATTGCAGTTATAGCACTTAACCATAGTATTCCCAGTCTCTGTATTCCCAGTTTCAACAAGTTCAACCATTTTCTAAGGATCACTTGCATTATTCCTACTTCCACTAGCTGCATTAAACCGTTGTCCATTTCTTGAATTTCCCATATAACCTCCTGATCCAGTTCTTCCATAAGTACGATTCTGTATTTCAACCCGTCCATCTTGTACAACAGCTTGATTCCTTGTGTTAGATGAAGTGCAGAGACGATTGTTGGATTTGTTAGAGAATTTGCTGAAAGCACGAGCAATGAGTGCAAATCCTTCATTCAAAGAGTTGAATGCATCGTCTTCGTCATTGTTTGTATTTGTGTAGAACATGGTATCAGTGTTGTCATAGGGGACAAGTTGATTGTCAGTTGTTTGTTGTGTTGACTCATATGGAATAAGTTGGGTTTATGGGGTTTGTTGAGGGTAAGTAAAGTGATGTTGTTGTTGGACATAAGCATGATTTTACTGTGGAGGTGGAGCAAAGTAAGATTGACCTATCAGTGCCAATGAATTTGGAGGGGAATAAGTTCCACGAAGAGATCGATCTTTGTCAACTTCAGATTGATGGTGCTTCAGATAATCATACAACAAACCATACGATGCATTGTGAAGATTTTTGGCTTGACGAACAAACGTGACATATTTTTACCAATCTGGACCAAGACAGCTGACAAACTTAGTGTTGATTGCAATCCTTGGTAAAACAATGTTGTGTATGTCCAAGTCATTGATGATGCTTGTGAACCGATAGTAATAAGACTCTAGTGACTCCCCTGATTCAATCATGAACATTGTATATTCGAGGTAAAGTTTAGATTCCATGTCTTCTTTGTTCAGTTCAGTGCCTTCCATTAAGAGATGAACGTGTTCCCACATATCCTTAGCAGTTTTCTGAGTATCAATGCTTCGGAAAATTGGATTAGGTATTCCTTGAAGAATGTATGACATTGCAAGTTCATTTTCCTCATGTTGAAGTATTTGCTCTGCAGTAAGTTGAGTCTCAGGAATAGGGGTCACAGTGGCTTCTCTTGGAGGAACAGCGGTTGCATCACCTAGAACCGTTGTAGTTGGCATTTGGAAAGGACCTTCAAGTATAGCCTTTTTCAGATATTTGCCATGAGGTTTCTTGAGTTCTATGAACCTTAATAATCGACTTGCCCATTGAACATAATTTCCAGGAGTGACCATTGTAGGTGTTTCAGGTGATCCAGTTTCATGTCTAGATTGTTGGCTGCTGATGGACTCACACATTTGATCAAACCAATGTGGTTGTTTTGTAGGAAGTGGGAAGGATTACATTGGTTGTTGTTGGTATGGTTGTTTTTGAGGGGATTGTTGTTGTGGAAAGAATTGATGTTGTTGCATGAATAATTGTTGTTGAGGATACTACGGTTACTGAGGATACTGCTGTTGCTGAGGATACTGCTGTTGAAAGTAGTTGAAATAAGGTGGTTGAGACATGATTGTGATTAGTTAACTTTTGTTGTTATGGATCTTGTAGACAATTGAGAGGTGTGTTATGAGTTATGAAGTTTGGTTTTGGTTAAGTTTGAATTAAGATGATTACTATTCACGTCCAATTTAGACAAACATTGTTCACAGTTTACCAATTGCGACGAGTTAACTGAATTGCGATGACTATTGATCCAATTGCAATAGATTAAGTAAATTGCGACAGAACTTGGTCTCAAAATCAATTGTGATGAAAGTTGCAATTTCGACAGCAAGTTTGCAATTTCGATAAGAAATGCAATTGCGATATCTATTTGCAATTCCGATAAGAAATGCAATTGCGATAACAAGTTGCAATTCCGATAGTATCTCACTAACTTATACAAGTTAGGAGATTTCCATAAAGTCAAAGTATTTTCACAAGCTTATACAAGCTAGGAATCTACTGAGTAAACCGTGAATCGTAAAGAAGAACTGAAGATGAATTCCGATAAACCCTTAGTCCAATTCCGATAAACCCTTAAGTCCAATTCCGATAAACCCTTAGTCCAATTCCGATAAGAGTATAGTTTCCAAAAGACTTGTTTTTTCAATGAAAAACAACTTTTAAAACTGCTTAGTATGATCAAAAAACCTTTAAAAACTCCTAAATAATAATAAAGTTTAAAGCTATAATGTTTTAAAGAAAATTTGAGCAATTTCGATAAAGTGTAAATAAGTAAAACTAAGATAAAAACTAGTGTAAATCGAAAAGAGCTTAACTTTTAACACTAAATCAAACTCCTAAACACTATAGAAACCTTAACACTTTACAAGCGCAAAGAAGAAGTGGTAGAAATGAGATTTTGTCACTAAATAAACACAAAACCAACTTGTATAAAATAGTAAAAGGTACGAACTACACTAAAACACAACTCAATGATCTTTAGGCGATTGATACCACTTGTTAGGTCACCCTAATAATATAAACACAAGTATATGTAAGGTAGAGATGAGAGAAAGAGATAAGGTAGAGAGAGTGGTCGATTATATCATATGAGAGAATGAAAAAGGTTTGATAACATATATGAAATAACCAACAAGAAATAAGTGTGAGATACATAGGTATTTATAGGAGTGGAAGCTACACTTGTTAGGTCACCCTAATAATATAAACACAAGTATATGTAAGGTAGAGATGAGAGAAAGAGATAAGGTAGAGAGAGTGGTCGATTATATCATAAGAGAGAATGACAAAGGTTTGATAACATATATGAAATAACCAACAAGAAATAAGTGTGAGATACATAGGTATTTATAGGAGTGGAAGGCTAGGGCAACACCCCTTAGCTTCTATCCTTTTCGTCTAACTTAAACAAAAGGCCCATGGGCCTTCTTCATGGACCAAACATTAAGAATAAACATAAAGGCCCTATTTCTAAAGCAACCTATTACATATGTTTATGACCAAGACTTTTATAATAGTTACACGTATTCCCAACAAGTTTCTACCATAGTAACAGTAGGAAAGATAGTTTTCTTCTCTAACTTATCATCTGACACCAATTTCTCAACTAATGGGGTATCAAATGATTCACTAACCTCTTTAAAACTCTCTTCACTAACACTTTTACATTCAGACTCAGGCTTTTTGAGCTCCTCTACACTAGTATTTGACAAATCAAGTTTAAGGGTTGGAAATAACCCAGTATGAGGAGGTGCAACAGCCTTATATCCTATACCAGTCTTGAATTTATCAATAAGCTGAAACTGAAAAATCTTAATTATACTTTTAGATGACACTGCATATCTCTCTATATTTACTTCAATGATGTCTTTTTCCTTCTTAAGCTTTTCTAACTAATTTTTAAGCTTACCTATTTCTAAGTCTTTAAAGGAAATATCTCTTTTGAAACAACACTATACTCAGTAAAGATAGTTTCATTCTTTTTATAAAAACTAGTTGCTCTTCTACAACAGCTAACCCTCTTTTATAATTAGCTAGATTAAACTCAAATTGATTAAAATCTACTATTAACTCATCATAATGTTTTTTAAGAGTTTCTTAGCTTTTAAGACAGGTTTTTGAACAAGTATTATTTGTGTATACCTCAGAGTCAGAAAAAGCCATCAGTGCCATGTTAGTAGGAGCTTCCTCTTCAGCCATATAGCTCTAGTCAAAACCGAACCCATCAATGGCCACCATAGCTTTGGAAGAAGTTTCTTCCAAGTTCACAGTCTTCCTGGTGCTCACTTGATTCCTGGATCCTCTGTCTTATCGACCTCTGTTCCTGCTATCCTTATTTCTTGGCCCTCTGCATTCCCTAGCAAAGTGTCCCAACTTATGACAGTTGTAACACTCTACCTTTGACTTATCATATCCAGCAGTATCACCTCCATTGATGGTAATCTTCTTACCAGTCTTCTGAAAAAACCTCTTTGCTCTCATGCTCAACAAAGCTAACTGCCACTTCAAATCCATCTCTTCTAAATCATCTTAATGGATATGCTCTAGGTCTTCATGTACTAGCTGAGAACCATTTGATTGACTGGACAAAAATGCATAGACAGTATCATCACTTAATCTAGCAGTACTAGTTTGTGAACTAGAAGTACTAACTTTAGGGTTAGCAGTACTAACTTCATAAGCAGTATTAACCTCCTCAGTACTGCTAGTGCCAAAAGATGATACAAATGCCATGTTTTGAGCACTTGAGCTTGAGCTTGCAGGCCTTTTCACCACTTGTTCAACAATCTTGAAATTGTTGTAGAGATCATCAAAACTAATTGTGTCTAGATCAGGCTTATTTCTCCAGACCACAACATGAGAATTCCACTCAGCAGGCAGACTTCTTAAGAATATTAAATTGATATCTTCTTGTGAAATCTCTACACCCAAGACAGCCAGTTGGCTCACAATCTTTTGAAGCCTGTTGAGAATAGAATCAAGAAACTCAGTGCTTGGAGCACTAAAGTTCTCATACATCTGTTTCGGAAAAGTCTTCTAAGTCTTCTTAGTTGCTTCATTACCACCAAACCTTGTTGTTATAGCTTCAAACAAGGTCTTAGCATCCTTGTACTTACTAAAAGTCAACAGTTGTTCATTGGGGAGAGCCATCAGCAACATACTTCTAGCCTTTAGATCATTCTTCTTTTGTGTCTTCTCTTCAGCAGTTACAAGACCTGATACTGGCTGAATTGTGACACCTTTACTTGTTGATGCTTTGGTTGTAGGTGTGAATGAGTTGCCATTTTCTATCATATCCCATAGAGCATAGTCTTGCACTTGAAAGTATTGCTCAATTCTTAGCCTCCACATCTCATAATCACCCTGCTTGAGAATGGGCAATTTAGCAGTGGTAGTGGTTTGATTTGTTTCAAGATCCATCACTTCTAGTTAGTAAAGAGTTCTTCTTGTTTCTTCTAGATCAAATTTTCAGAACCTAATGCCCTAATACCACTTGTTGATCCCTAATACACGATCTTACTGAGCTTGTTAAAAACTTTGTGAATGTCAAAGAGTATGCGGAATCTACTCTTCAACACTTAGAAAAATATTAATGTAACAGTAAACTTATAGAATAGTAAACTGTATTAAGAACAATATAACCAAAATGCACTTGGGATTGAAATGACAAAGTATGGTATTGTCTCCTCACTAAACTTAAGCTATGCTTAAGTGGCAACTAAAAAGAACCACTGAGCTATCTCAGGGACTAGGTTGCTCTTTGGGGGAGAAAAGTGGTTTTGTGAATGTCTAAGCATTAAGTGCACAAAACTTGTCCACTTTTCTCCCTTATGATCCTATTTATACACAAGTATACAAGAGCACCCGAGACTTAAAAGACAAAAAGAATGACCTAACTAATCAAGATAAAATACTGATGTATTTTGTCCCTGTTACATGAACCTATTTTGGGCATAAGACAAATGTGCTTTCTGAGTAACAGTGATGACACTATTCTTGTTCTTAAGCCTTTCAAGGAAAGTTTGACTTTGGCCTGATAAGGACTTCTCCTTATCTTTTCAAACTCTTCCTGCCTTGTCCCGCCTTTCTTTCAAGCTTCAGGTTCTTCAGTCTTGGTCTTCAGTCTTCAAACTTCATTCTTTATAGTTGTTGAGGAGACTGGGGTTCAGTGAGTTATTGTCATCACTCACTAAACTCATTATCTTCTTCTTTAGCTTAGGTGACACTCAGGGAGTTCCGCCTCACTAAATGGTGAATCCTTCTTCTTAGACTCGTCCTAAGCATCCTGAAGATAACTCACTAAGTGACTGTTCACTCAGTGACCTGAGAGTGTTCACGGTTATGACACTTGAGCTAATTTGTATTCAAATCCTTGTTTCAGGACGCTTGGGTACTGAATGGACCCAACAATCTCCCCCTATTTGGATATAAATTAAGCCTAAATGTTTTGATCAGTGTAAATGAGCAAATGGGCTTCTTCTCACACTGAATATACTAGAAAGCTATTAAAGAACATTGATATAACAAAACGTGGGCTATCATTTTATTCATTTCATTACATCAGTCGTATCATCTAAACATAATACTCAGGGAAATGTACTCAGGCTTCCATAATTCCCATGAGTTCCAATTTAGCTTTCTTAGACACCAACTTCTCCTTGTCGGGTCTTTCATTCATCATCTTGTCCATCAGCGTTATGAACTCTTCATTCTCAGGGCTCTTCACGTGAATTGCCATCAGCTTGTATGCCAGAAGAGTTGTAGTTTCCACCAGATGAATATCACTGACTCTTTGAAAAGCTTGTTGGCCAAACTCATCAATGAAGAAGATACCAAACTCAGGAAGCTTGATCAATTTGTTGGGAACAAACTTGACCCCTTCAGGAGGAATCCTGTTGCAGTGAAGAGCATCTATGAATTGTTCAGGTTCTTGGCCTATAGCTTTCCTATTCTTCCCAGTCTTCTGAGTTGGTTCAGGGATTGTTAGTCCCTGAGAAGCAAGTGCCTTCTCATGATCGATTTCCAAGCTCTTGGCCACCCTTTCCAGTTTCTCATATTTGTTACTCAGGGCAGCCAGAAGGTCTGGAACACACCTATTCTGCTTCTTCCTCAGGATGGGCCCCATCATATCCCACTCCTTGATCCCATATTCTGAGAACTTGAAGGGTTTGTTCTTCTCAGACTTCCTTGGCCCTCTATGAACTGTGATGGCTATGGGATCAGTATTGGCATGAATGGTCATGTCAGTAATGGAACCTTCACCCTTTGTCTTCATCATGTACCAGATATACTTCTCATAGTTCTTCCTCTTCCTTTCAGTATTAAGCTTGACCTTAATATTGTGTTCTTTGATTCGGTCAGCCTGAAGTTTGAGGAATTGTTCCCCCTTGATAACCTGCTCAGTCTCCCTGATGGCTTCTTTCGCCACTTCAGCAATCATTGGCCTACTGAGTCTTTCAGCCTTGAGCCTTTCCTCTTCATCCAAAATAGCGGCCACTTCTTCAGTGGTTCCCTTGAATCTTCACCCATCATCTAAGATGATTTCCATGAGTGGTAGTGCATTTGGGTCAGGACGCACGTCTCTTGGTGCCTTTACCAATTTTGTAGGAGAATCTTTAGTCTTCATGATTCCCTTCCCTTTGTCAGTTGGAGGGGGTGTACTGAAGGAGGTTTTAGGAAACTTTGTTGTTGTTGTTGCTTCAGTTGGAATGGGAGTGGTAGTAACAACAACAAGGGCTGAGGAAGTTGAGGTTCCTGGCATGAAGCTTTGGAGAGGAACAGCTTCAGTGATATTGGTAGCTTCATGTTCAGGAACTTGTTCATCAGGTTTCTCCCCCCTCAACAGATGCTGGAGCTTCAAGGTAAGCATCTGTTGACTAAGGAGCTTGGGGAACTTGAGAAGTATGAAGAACTGTCAGTATGGTGGAGACCATGTTCTTGATATCAGTGGTCTCATTCTTCAGGGTGGATATGTCAGTGGCCATCGTGACTTGAGCTTCGGAGAGTTCGGTGACCTTGGTGGTGTAGTGACTTACCAGCTCATTATGTTTAGTAGAGAGCTGGTCAAAGGCTGATGAAATTTGCGTCAGACACTGACTTCCGAATGGCGTCTTGCTGAGACCTGAGTGGTGTAAGATCCACCTCTTTGAGGAGCTTGAGAAGCTCAGTAATGTTAGAGGAGGTGGTCTTCTGAGTATCCCTGAACTCAGTCAGCTTGGTAAGGAGAATTGGGTCATCTTTGAACTCTTCTTGAATTGCACTGAGAGTCTGCAGCACATTGTGGAATTGTGTGTCCTGTTCAAAGCCCAGTTGCTCAATAGAGGTCCTCAGGTCACTGATATGTTTATCAATGAAAGCAGTGACCTGATGAAGTTTACCATGAGAGCCTTCAACAGCAGCCCTGAAGTCAGCATATGAGGCTGCTGCATCAGTGTGTTGATCCCATTGTTCTTTTGTAATCTCAGTAAAGAGGGCAGTGTTGGATTTTCTGAGGAACTTTACCAGCTGCCTTTCAGTAAGAGGTAGAACATTGTCATACTTCTGTAGATATTCAGGAGTTGCAGGAGCAGAGTCCAAGGAGCCTGAGGAGTTGCCTGATGATGATGATGATGATGTAGGGTTGTGATGGGGTTCTTGTTCCTCAGGAGGAGGAGATGAAGGTGATTGCTCAGTGTGCTGAGGGGAGTTGTAAGCTTCAGTGTCCATATCATCCCCAGCAGCAAAAACCTCATCATCTCTAAAGTCAACCATTTCCACTTCTGACTTTTCATTTATCAGCATTTGGAGATCAGCAAGAGTTGGAACCAGGTGTGTATCCGGCTCCCCCTCAAAAGAGGGCTCTCCTTCGTTATGGCCAGTTCCTGACCCCTCTATTCCGGCAGACTGGGTTTTATCTGCCTGGTCCTTAGGGCCAGTTCCCGAGAGACTCGCATCGCCATGGGGGGTGTAGGTTCCATATCAGCGGGTGGTTGCATGCCCCCTGAGTCTTTGTCCCCTGAAGTGCCTTCAGGGACTGGTGGGTTTTCTCCAGTACCATCACTAGGCAATGAGGTGTTGAGGTCCCTTTTTCCATCAGGTTGTACTGCCCTGATGAATATATAGGGATCGTTACTCTCTGAGACCCTGATTGTGATTGATCATAGCCATAAACAGGATGTTGAATGTTGAGGTCCCCCTTTCCACCAAGGTTGTGTTGCCTTGATGAAGATTTAGGGACCAGTTCTCCCTGAGATTCTGACTGTGATTTTTCAAAGCCTTAAACGGGATGTGAGGGGGTGTGGGTCCTTTTCTCGGTAAAGTAGTGCTGCTCTAGTAAGGATTCAGGACCCTTTTCTCCCTCAGGCAAAAGTGGTGATTGACGAATGCCTTCATCGGGAAGTGAGGGTTGGATGGTTCCTGACTCCACTGACTTGTATATGCCAACAGAGTCTTTAGGAGCAGGTTTGCCCGAGGACACTGAGGGTGATTTCTCATTGCCCTCCATTGGCGGTTGTTCTTTGGCCAATTGGGTCTCAACTGTGGGTGTCTCAGTGGGCTTGGCCATTTTTTGCCTTCTTTTTTCAGGCTTTGAGGTAGAGATCTCAGTATCGAGTGGTTTGGGTTGAACCACCTTCCTGGACCCCCCCCCCTTTTTTCTTCTTCTCATTTTTGGAAGGAGAAGGTACTGGTGATATTGCGTCTGCGCCCTGAATGACCATCAACATGTGTGTGGTCAGGGCGACTAGTGTAACCTCAGTGAGGTCTCTAGAGTAATTGGCCTTATGTAAGACATCAAGGTCAGATCCCTGTGTGTTGGGCCTTGTGTACTCAGAGCCTAATAGGTCTTGAAGCACACAAGAAATAAACCTAGGGTAAGACATGTGTCTTTTCCTGGATTTCCCTGATAGCTTGACTATGAGGTATTTGAAGATTATTTCTCCAATATCTATTTTTCTACCCTCTAGGAGACTAAACACTATCATTTTTTGAGCAGTGTTCAATTGCTCTGTGGCGGACTTGTTTCCACCAAGGACCTGAATGACAAAGGTCATCAGTATCCTCCAGACTGTAGGAAACCAGGTTTTGATGATGGGGGCTTTGGCCAAAAGAGTCCCTGGGCCACATCAGGGTGTTTGTCATCATGTAGCCCGAGAAAAAGCAGTTCGGCCTTTACTTCACTTTCAGTGGGGTGAGGGACAAACGTCTTAGTGTAATCAAGGAATGTGGCTTTGATAAACGTCTTGTAATCCAGGGAGAGGGTTTTCTACCCATGGTTCACTGAGAAGTTGATGATGGAGTCCTTGGTGACATTAGGGTTGGTGACCACTGTTGTGCACCAGAACTCCCTCAAATAGTCATGGTAAATGACTGGGGGTGTCTTGGTAAATACAGTAGAAAGAAAGCAATTTTGCAGGTATTTTACCATATCCTTATAGGCCAGAAATTTTTCCGGATAGGAAAAATTCCCTACGACATTGTTTTTGGTCAAATCAACGCCCTCTAGTTAGAATTCCACATTAGGGGCGCAGGTAATAGCTTTAGAAGCAGCCATTATGAAAGAGGGTCTTGATTTGGTAAGAAAAAGGTCTGGGTTTAGAGGTCAAGAACACACACACATGTTTTGAAAAAAAAGGCAAGAGTTTGATTAAGATTTCAAAGCGTATGTGTGTTATTTTGTTTGTTGGTATTTATAGGGAAGCGGAGAGGAGGGGTCGTTTTTGCACTATTGCAAATTTTACTCAAAATTTGAAAACTATTTTGTACAAAACGTTTGATATCCGCATTAAATGCCACCACTCCACTTTCCCGGGTTTTGCGCAACTGCCAAGGTGAACAGTTGTGCCTTCTGCACAAGTGTATTTTGCAGAGTGACATCACAACATATAATATCAAAAGATATTGTATGTGAGGAGAGGCATTAAATGCCATGTGGGATATGTGGTGATGATGTGGGGGCCAAAGATGTGGATGCCAATGGGTATAGGAACATATATTCCTATATTAAATGTGTATCCACTTACCAACCTAGGCCATTAACTAACTAAATACTTAGAGCATTTAGTATAGCATTGAATGTCATTTGTTGAGTCTTGAGGCCCCTGAATGACTTTTCATTCAGTGAGGGTGTTCAGGGAAGGTTATTCAGTGAGACGTAAGATTCATATTCACTGAGAGATTTGTTGATTCAAGGACCAAAGGTTATCAGAATATACACTAAGTTAGATGGATTGAATCAGTGGACTGATTCTCAATATCCAACATTCCCAATTCAGCTTTCAGTCTTGTGAAAGTTGGTTCATCCAATGGTTTGGTGAATATATCAGCTAGCTGATATTCAGTGGGAATGAAGTGTAATTCAATGTCACCATTCATGACATGGTCCCTGATGAAATGATATCTGATATCAATGTGTTTGGTTCTCTGATGAAGAACAGGGTTGTTTGAGATAGCAATTACACTTGTGTTATCACAAAAGATGGGAACCATCTTGTAATGGATGTCATAGTCACTGAGTTGACTTTTCATCCATAGCACATTTGCACAACAACTGGCTACTACAACATATTCAGCCTCAGCTGAGGACATAGCAACTGATTGTTGTTTCTTAGCACTCTAATAGACTAGTTTACCACCAAGGAATTGGCAGGAGCCTGAAGTGCTTTTCCTATCCATGTTGCAGCCTGCATAGTTAAAGTCTGAGTACCCTTTGAGATCAAAGCCTGAACATTTAGGGTAGTACAATCCAAGACTTGGAATACCTTTCAGGTACCTGAGGATCCTTTTCACAGCTGTGAGATGTGATTCTCTTGGGTCAGACTGACATTTGGCACACAAACAGACTGAGAATTGGATATCAGGCCTTGATGCAAGTAGGTACATCAGTGACCTAATCATTCCTCTAAAAAGGGTTTGATTCACTGGTTTACCAGCAAGGTCAGGACCAAGGTTGTTTGGGGGAACCATTGGAGTTTTCACTGAGGCACAGTCACTGAGCTCATACTTTTTCAGTAGGCTTCTAGTGTACTTCTCTTGACTGATGGAGGTTCCCTTATCAGTCTGCTTGATTTGCAGTCCAAGAAAGTAAGTGAGTTCCCCATCATGCTCATTTCAAATTTCTTTGCCATCAGTTTTTCAAACTGTTTGCAAAGTTTATAACTTGTTGAGCCAAATATGATGTCATCCACATACACTTGAACAAGAATGACATCTTCTTTTTTCCAATAGATAAACAATGTGTTGTCTATCTTGCCTCTGACAAATTTGTTTTGGATGAGGAAGGCTGAAAGAGTTTCAGACCGTGCCCTAGGAGCTTGTTTCAGTCCATAAAGGGCTTTGTCAAGCTTGCAGACATAGTCAGGAAACTCACTGCTTTCAAATCCAGGAGGTTGTTGAACATAAACTTCTTCTTTCAGTGATCCATTATGGAAGGCACTTTTTACATCCATTTGATATACTTTGAAGTTCATGTAGGTTGCAAATGCAAGGAAGATCCTGATGGCTTCCATTCTTGCCACTGGTGCAAATATTTCTTCATAGTCAATGCCTTCTTATTGATTATAACCTTTGGCAACAAGTCTGGCCTTGTTTTTAATGACTATGCCATTTTCATCAGTTTGTTTTTGAACACCCATTTCATGCCAATGACTGAAACATACTGAGGACATTTGACCAAGGTCATTACCTTGTTTCTGTCAAATTATTCCAGTTCATCATGCATAGCCTGAACCCAACTAGGATGTTTCAGTGCTTCTTTGACACTTTTAGGTCCAATGGTGGAGATGAAGTCCACAAACAGGCATTCATTGGCTGAGGCTGCCTTTAGTTTAGCAGCCATGCTTCTAGTAAGCATTCCTTCAGTAGGCTCTCCAATTATGTTGACAAATTCTATATCTTTAGACTTAGTCCAATTGTCCTGAGGTCTTGGATATTGATTAGAACTTGTGGAGGCCTGATTGGGTGGAGGTGTAGGTTCTGGTGCAGACACTAGAAGATCTTCAGGATCTTGAGTATCTGACTGACTTGGTTGATCACTGAGATTGATTGGTTCCTGAGCACTTTATTCAGACTGATTGATTTCATCAGTGCTTGTTTGTGCTTCAACAAACTTAGTGATGGTTGGATAAGGGAGGTTATAAGGGACAATGTAGTATGATATATTAACATCTGCTTGATACTGAGTGGAAGGATAATTGCCAGGATGATATTCATCAGGAGGATATCTTGATGAATCATCAATTCCTATCTCTTCCACTGAGGTGTTTGAGAATCTGATTGCTTTAGTACTCTCATAAAAGGTGACATGGAATGTTTCCTCAGTTTGTTTTCTCCTTATATTGAACACCCTGAAGGCTTTAGAGACAAGGGAGTATCCTAGAAAGTATCCATCATCAGCTTTTGCGTCAAATTTCCCTAAGTGATCCTTGTGATTATGAATAAACACAGGGCACCCAAAGACATGAAAATAGCTGATGTCAGGAATTCTTCCTTTGAATAACTCATAAGGAGTTTTGCTATGTCTCTTGATAATGATGGATCTGTTTTGAGTATAACAGGCAGTTTTAACTGCTTCAGTCCAAAAGTGTTTGGATAGGACTGATCCATTTAGCATTGTTCTAGCAGCCTCAATGAGTGTTCTATTCTTCCTTTCAGCAACACCATTTTGTTCAGGTGTGTAAGAAGAGGAGAAATTTTGAGAAATTCCTTTCTCATCACAGAAACACTCAAGTTCATGGTTTTTGAACTCAGTCCCATTGTCAGTCCTGATTTGTTTGACATTTATGTCATTTTGGTTTTCAATATTCTTGACAAAGGACATGATTGTTCCAGCTGCCTGACTCTTATTGGTCAGGAAGTAAACCCAAGTGTATCTTGACTATGCATCCACAATGCCAGAGTATACTTCTCATGATTAATGGATCTAGGACTGATAGGTCAAAAGAGATCCATATGAAGAAGATGAAGGCAACTTTTGATGGAGAAGGTGTGTTTTGTTTTAAAGGATGCTCTATGATGTTTACCCTTTTCACAAGCAGAGCATGGTTTATCCTTTGAAAACACAAGTGATGGTAAGCCAAGGACCTTGTTTTGTTTGACAAGATTTTTTATGTTTTTGAAATTCAGATGGGAGTGTCTCTTATGCCAAATCCAGTTTAGGGTTTCAGTGGCTTTAGCAAAGAGACAAGTTCCATTCTGAGTTAGAGTAGACATATCTAACATATAAACATCTTGTCTTCTTGGTGCAATAAGAACTACTTATTTATTTGCATTAAAGATGGTACCTTGCTTATCATCAAATTGAACTATGTATTTTGCATCACATAGTTGACTGACACTGATAAGATTGTACTTGAGACCATTAACATAAGCTATCCTAGTAAAAACTATTCCACTACAGTTTACTGAACCATAACGTTCAGTGAGACATGATGAATTGTCAGAAAATACCACCTTATGTCCTAGTTCCTCAACATATTTATGCAGATATTCTTTCACACCAGTCATGCTCCTTGAACATCCACTATCTAGATGCCAAACTGGCTCCCTGGCATGTCTGTGCACAAATAGTAAACTGAGTTAGTTTTTTCTAGGACCCCTCCTCTTAGAGGGCTTGGCTTTAATGGCCTTTTTAAAAGTTACAATTGATGCATGGTCAGTTGTGGTATGGACTGTGCTTCCACAGATTTTGCATTTGATCATAGATGTGGATTCAGAAGACTGAGAGGATAACTTGGTGATTCCTCTTCTAGCCTGAATGACCTTTTCATGTCCTGAGGTGTCATGAGTGGGATCTCCACATATGTCACAACTAGGATCCATTAGACAATCATCAGGAAGGTGGTCATTGAAGCCACAATGTGGACAAGGTGAAAAAGGCTTAGCCTTTTGTTTTTGCTTCTGTTTAGAATCAGAAGGTTACTTAAAAGCCTGTGCTTTAAAGTTTGCATCACAAGATGAGACTGTGTATGACAAAAGATGATTCTATAGCAATCATCAGTGGAATGATTTGTATAGTGACACAGCTCACATCTTTGCTGAGGTTTTGAAGGTTTTAGTTTAGAGGTGCTTGAGGAAGATGATTTGAGTTCCTTAATCTTAGATTGAGGAGGTTTCTCAGAAGATTCAATCTTCTCACTCAGCTTCCTGACAAGCTCAGCCAACTGATCATATTTTGAATCAGGGCTTTCAGTGTTTACTTCAGTTGGGACTGAAGTTGTTGAGTCATCAGTGGGAACAGAGACTTCAGGTGTGGGTCTCTGCAGGATTGTTTTTCCCAATCCTGACTTCTCCTTTGGAGAATGTTGAGTGTAGACTAATGGTGTAAGATCTAAGCATAGTGTAGCTCCCAGAAGGACTTTCAGAGGTGGGAGTGGTGTTTGTGATTCTGATTCAGACTCATTGACAGACTCAGTGTTACTGGGTTTATCAGTGAGTCCAAGCATATCTTTTATAGCCTGACTTTCAGGTTGCAAGATTTTCCCAGTCTCAAAGTTAGGTAACTTACTGACTAGGTTGTTTCTTATAATCCAGTCACTAGACTTGGGTACCATTTCTTACTCAAAAGATATGCCAGCTGGTATAAAGGCCTTTTCACTGTGACTCTCGCTGAGGGATTCAGTGAGTTGGTCTTCTCCTATGACTTTCTTGTTAGAACTAGGAATAAGACTAACAGTTTCACAAACTTTAGGATTCTATTTTGTCCAGCTTTCAATGACAGCCTTTTCTTTGTTAAGTTCAGTTTGAAGAGCTTGATTTTGTTTTAAAATTTCAGTGTTTTGAATTTGAAGTGTAACAGCTTCTAGCTTGGCTTGTTTCAAGACAAGTAATTCATCTCTACACTTATTTAATTCTTGAACAAGATTATTATATTTTGAAAACAAATTTAGTCTTTGCTTTTCAACAAACTTAAGATCAACATTAATATAATTCAAGTAAGATTGCCAATCAGAATCATCATCAATAGAAAGTAAAATATTTACCTTTTTCATGGTGATGTTAACCCACTCTTCATTTCTTGCATGGCTTTTTCCAAAAGCCAACTGATCATTATCTGAAAGTGCCACCAGTGCACTGACTCTTACTTCTTCATCATCTTAGGAGACCTCTTCTCCATCCCAGTCATAGGCTTCAGCTACAAGAACCTTGTTCTTTGTTTGGACAGGTTTAGAGGTTTGAGCAGCCTGAGACACTGAGGGATTGGCCTCAATGAGAGCAAGTTTAACTTTAGCTTTTCTACACTTAGCTTCAAAGTCTTTTTGATCATTTTGAACAATTTTGTTTTGAAAATGTTGAGAAGACTGAAGCATTTTTGGTCGAAACTTGCTAGTTCCTGAAGAAGAACTATTACCAGAAAATTTATATGAGGGTTCTGAGGTTGTTTTAGAAAAACAGTCTTTTGTAAAATGACCCTTTTTACCACATTTGAAACATTCAGAGGTTTCATTTGCTTTTGCTTTAGAAAATTTTGACTGATTTCTTTTGATAAAACATTTTGAATTAGCAAGGAGTGCCCTTTCTTGAAATTCTAAGTGTAAATCATTAAGGTACTCCTCACTGGTTCTCTCATCAGCCTCATCATCAGAATTTTCTTGGAAATCCTGCACAACACCATTAGAATAAAAGGCAGTGGATAAGGGTAAGGTAGTCAGGGTCTTTTTGCTCTCAAGAGCTTTCTTTGAGTCTGGGTATCTCTTTGAGATTAAGTTGTCCTCATAGACAAACTTCCCATAGATCTCAGGGAGCTCAAGGGTTTGAATGTGATTAGCATTCCTAAGACCCTGAGAGAAGTTTAACCACTTCTCAGGGAGACTGTTGACAAAGCCAACATTGATTTCATGCTTAGACAAAACTACACCATCTTTTGATAGTTCATTTATCAAGGTTTTGTATCTGGTATAGGTCTGAGAGAGACTTTCAGAGTCTTTGGCCCTGAAAGTGTTATACTCAAGTTTCAGGTCTATAATCCTGTTTTCCTTGGTATCTGAGGGACCTTCAAAGCTATGAACCAAGTCAAGCCAAGTTTGTTTGGCTATTTTACATTAATGACTAATTCCATTGTATCGTCAGGAAGATATGATATAATGATGCTTTTCAGGCGTTGGTCTTGGTTAACCACCCTTCTCTCATCAATGGTCCACTGAGCTTCAGGTTTAGGTAACCCTTCAGCAGTCTTAGGGAAAAAGGGACCTTCATTAATACATGTGATGTAGTATGGTTCCATACCAGTCAAGTAGCAAAGCATACGCTTTTTCCACTTGCTAAATTTTCCAGCTTCTAGTCTGGGAGCAATAGCTGAATAGCTTCCTCCCTTTTTGTCAACTAGCTGGGGCACATCACTATCAGCCATGGTAGGATCTTAGTTTTAAAAACATTTTGAGAACTCTTTAGTTTTTGAAAGATTTTATAAACCAGAGTCTCTGATACCACTTGTTGTTCCCGTTACACAATTAGAATTAACTACAAAGTTAAGCTAATCATGTTCCATGACTGAGTAATGTATTCATTAACAAAGCAAAATAAGTAAAACATAAAAGATAAACACAAGAGTTTTTCAACGTTTAAATTCTTATTAAAAGTTAATAAAAAGAATCTATACCCAAGTGTTCGCGGAAAAAATACTTGGGATTGAAATGACAAAGTATGGTACTGTCTCATCACTAAACTTAAGCTATGCTTAAGTGGCAACTAAAAAGAACCACTGAGCCATCTCAGGGACTAGGTTTCTCTTTGGGGGAGAAAAGTGGTTTTGTGAATGTCTAAGCATTAAGTGCACAAAACTTGTCCACTTTTCTCCCTTATAATCCTATTTATACACAAAGTATACAAGAGCACCCGTGACTTAAAAGACAAAAAGAATGACCTAACTAATCAGGATAAAATAATGATGTATTTTGTCCCTGTTACAAGAACCTATTTTGGGCATGAGACAAATGTGCTTTCTGAGTAACAGTGATGACACTGTTCTTGTTCTTAATCCTTTCAGGGAAAGTTTGACTTTGGCCTGATAAGGACTTCTCCTTACCTTTTCAAACTCTTCCCGCCTTGTCCCGCCTTTCTTTCAGACTTCAGGTTCTTTAGTCTTAGGCTTCAGTCTTCAAACTTCATTCTTTATAGTTGTTGAGGAGACTAGGGTTCAGTGAGTTATTGTCATCACTCACTGAACCCATTATCTTCTTCTTTGGCTTAGGTGACACTCAGGGAGTTCTGCCTCACTGAATGGTGAATCCTTCTTCTTAGACTCGTCCTAAGCATCCTGAAGATAACTCACTTAGTGACTATTCAGTCAGTGACCTGAGAGCGTTCACGGTTATGACACTTGGGCTAATTTGTATTCAAATCCTTGTTTCAGGACGCTTAGGTACTGAATGGACCCAACAGATATACACTGAATATCTTCTATACATATCTCTTTATTCGTCTTTATCTCTTTGGCAGTACCAAGCTTCATCAGCAGTCTTCAGCAGTAGCAAGTTAGTCTGGCAGTACTAACTTTCTTCTAGCAGTACTAACTTGGTTAGTACTGGCAGTTGTAATCTTCAGCAGTACCAACTGTTTGACTTGATAGTACTAAATATTTTGAGCAGTACAAAGTGTGTAGACTTGTAATTCCCAACAAACTTAATGGAAATTGAACCTAAACTATTAACTATTCCCCGGCAGCGGCGCCAAAAACTTGATGTGGTGGAATGCAATCCTCGCAAAAGGTTTTACAATCCTCCTAGGCAGTATACCTAACCGTTGTAGTGTAGTATAGATAAGTCCGGGGGATTGATCGTTCTCTAGGGGAATAGTCTCGCAATAGTTGTGGAAAGGTCAAGATGTATGACGAGATAGGTCTAAAGGTGAGGGATGATTCTTTTTGTATTTTTATATTTTTTAGAAAGCAATTAAAATCTCAGTTTTGAAGGAGTGGGCGGAATTAGTTGCTAATCAACTAACCCAAAAACTAATTATAAAACTAAAATTAATCTAATAACAAGAAAAGTAAATTGGTGGTAACTCTTATGATAGGAAAAACGTGTTCACTTAGAATTAATTACTCCCTAGTTATCTCCTACTGATTTGTTGAATTGTTACGTCCTTGTTTTAGTTGAAGCGATGTATTCCTTAATATTGGTCGTGGGGAGGTGCCGAAGTCCCCAACTCTATGAATCTTAGTCTCCCCTAAATCCCTTAAAGTCTATTAAGTTTTCTAGGATCTTCAAGCTGCAATTCACGCAATAAATACAACGAGAAAAAACAATAGTGCACTCTACGGTTGCGTTTTCTAAGATGTTCAAGCTAGTTACATATAAGAGGTCATCCAGTTTTCTTAGCCTAACGCGAGGCAATCAACTAAACAAGAGACAACAAATCAATATTCAGTAAGTAGGTTTCACTAGATCTAAGTAAACACAAATAAACTTAAGCTAATATGTTAGATAGAAAATAAGATAAACAAGTAATCAAACAACACATAGACATATTGAATGATTAAACGAATAACTTATCTTCAATTGAACATGGATGAAAAAGGCTGAAAAGCTGTAAAAAAGCAGTGAAAATCGTCTAGGGTTTTGTCCTCCAAAGTGTTACACATTACAATGAAAAATTGCGAAAGTGTATATAGATTTACAAGTGTGACGGCATCACCTTATAGGTTGTGACTCCGTCAGCTCGTCGTGTTTAGGGTTTCGTCTTGTGCAAGTCGCCATTATGACGGCATCAGAAATATCTTGAGGCAGTCACTTGTTAATTCTTATTGGCCGTCTCTTTCTAGCTTAAAACGTGACTACCATCTCCAATTTATACCTGACGGCGTCAGGTTGTAGAATCTTCAAATTCCTCAGAAGCGTCACTTGATAAACTTGAAACAAAAATCCAGCTTCATAAACAAGGGACGACGTCACGTTGTAGCTTGTGACACCGTCTGATCTCCAAGTCTGACAGGTTTTTCGCGACTTCGTCGTTTTCTTCACTTTTTCGTCCAAAAAGTGCCAAATTTCAGAATTCTCGTTCCAAGTACCTAAAATACAAAAGGAAACGATTTGAGTCAATATTTGATCATATTTATACTATTTTAGGACTAAATGACCCCTTAAAAATGTACCAAATAAATCCTTATCAACTACATCTTTTTTTAGCATTTTAGCATAAAAGCTACCCTCTTTAGTGTTACTGTTTGAATCAATATTCTTCTCCCAATCACCACATTCTAATTCCTTCTCAACTTCATTCACATTAACATCACTATCAGAACTACCATCAGGCATATTAGCATTATTCATGGTGTCACTTACAAACTCATCCTGCCTACCTTGATTAACTCTCTGCTTCTGTCCCGTACTCTTTTTTCCTAATTCATTCTCATTATTATTCCCCCATATGTCACAACATCCTCACTATCAGCTTTCTCATTGTCATCTATACTCTTATTGATCCCTTCATCATTCATATTTTCCTCACAAGTATTCTATTGACTAAGAACAGATACAGAGCCACCATATCTTTTTGGGACTTTAATACTCTTTTTCAATATACAGTTAGTAGTAGTCATTATGCTTTAAGTACCAAATTGACCTAATCATATACTTTTATTGAGGAAACATTCATATTGAACCAATTGATGACTTAATTTGTGAATTAGGTTTGATTTTGTATGTAAAGAATACAAAATTGAAAATTTTAAGTTTTGACGCCAAAATTCCTAAATCGCCATTAACATAACTCCAAAACTAACGATTGAAATCTGTTAAAAATTATACCGGAGTGTGTAGAATAGTGAGTAGAATCAATTGCTCGGTTTAGATTTGGAATTTGACTCAAATTACAGTAAAATCAAAGCTTTTTTGTGGTTTTTTAATAGGAAAAAGGGTGGGAATATCGGCTAGAAGAGAGAGAAATCGGTTGGAATTTTTTTCTTCGACTTTTATTTTTCTTTTTTGCCTTATTTAAATATTTCAATTTTAGTGTACTTTTGTTATGGTTATTCAAACACCCTATAAATTTTTTAATTAATTTAAGAAAGTGAAGATAATAAAAGTGAAGAAGGAAACAAAGAGATAAAAAAAACTCGGGCAAAACATATACCACAAATCGATTTAACTTTTATATTTCTTTTTTACCTTATTTAAACAGTAAAATTTTAGCGTACTTTTGTTATAGTTATTGGAATACCTATAAACTTTTTAGTTAGTTTAGCCTTTAAATGTGTCATCTGATTATGTAATATTATAATTTACAAGTATGCAATTTATGCGCAACTAAACCTAATTTGTTACAACGAATTATATGCATCTTAATGATGTTACTTTCAAATAATTATGTCATTTGATTTTGGGAATGGTGTGACCATCTCAACATGCAACCTGTTATAACTTATAAGACGATCGGTTTGATCATTGGTGTGAATTATTTGTTAGAAAGTATTAGTTAGATACAACATGAAGCGTTTTCAAGTTATAAAATCTTAGAAGACCAAACTGTAACAAGGCTAAAGTATTGTTAATTGTATATTCTGTAAAAGTTAATAGGAATGTTGTTAAATGTCAATACTTTATTACATTACGTAATATAATTTCAACACGTTGTCCAAGTTTTTATTAAGTTGAAATGTGAGTTTTGTTTGCAAGTTCCTAAACCAAAAATAGGTTATTATTTGTTTGGAACATTACAGTAGGTGTATTTTTCGATTGTTTCGCACAGAGCGTCTAGAATTTCAGTACCGGCCCTACGTGCATCGGTGCATGTGACAATAGGTTATACTTTATCATATGATTAGAGATTTTCAAGAACACATGCAAACAACCAGTAATTGTATATATAGAAATCGAATAATCTTTTGGTCCATATTTGGCAAAATTCAAAACCTATTTAACATCTTTTTTTGGATTGTACAAATGGTTGAAATGTATCAATGAACTCATCTTTCGATATATATTACTTTTCAGTTTTGCAAGCACATGAAACTAAGATGATGCAATAATATAGCTAGCACATATATGTGCTTAAACGATTTTATAATTTCGTTATACACCTGGTTTTCTAAATCAATGTTGTTTTTTCTTTCTGGCTGATGTTTCATGTTCAATGTTTGTAAACATGGTCAAGAAGTTTGCAATATTTGCAGTTGATAAAGTTTGTTTATATTTTAACTTAGAAACGGCCCAATAGTTAGCAAGTATACGTTTGGGCAATTCTGAAATTGAAACCTAAAGCCATCTGTTTATCTCCACTTGGCCTAGCCCGCGGAAAAAAATCTTGAAAGTGTGAGTGTGTTTTGTAGCCTTTATTGTTTGATTGTTGTATATGAATATTATGTTATACTTTTAACATACATGCTTATAATTGCTAATTTTTTGGTAGTTATGAGTTAATTACTCGTATACGCATAACTTTTCAATACGTACATGAAACTGTGTGTATGTATCAACGTCTAAAATTTTATGGTATAATGATTTTCTGAATGCTCCCCACGCTTGTTGAAGACTTACACAGTCGATTTCTTGATCAAGGTACACTGGGAACATATAGTTGTATCAATTGTTCTCAAAGTAGTTATAAATAACAGATAAATAACGCTTGATTTGACATTACTCCAGCATTCCGTATAACATATTACTCGATGCAGATAATGCATTGACATATTTGCTCCTATCCCATTTGTCGAATAACTCAAGAACCCACTTCTTTTATTATTAAAAATATCATTAAATTACAAGTTGACTCAAAGCTAGGTTCTGAAATAGATCATTTTAAAGTTCTACCAAAAGTAAGTTAATCCACTAAATAATCTTGATAAAAATATCTATGCTAAGTGCTAACTCTTCTAACATAAACATAAGATATTTGGGCATCTAAACAGTATCTGAATTCATTCTTTTAGTGATTATGTACGTAAGTGTCCTTTCCAAATGTGAAGAGGCAGTTGACTTTTAATCCATACACCTTCTAATCCCTAAATTAATCTATTCTAAGAAAGTCTGTAGATTTGCCACAAAATCAAAAGATTTGCAACTTTCCATTAATAGCTATTATATAACCAAACAATATAATATGTAGTCTTCTTTGAACTTGGTTCTTTCTTAGATTTGATTGTCTCATTTCCTTTAGTCTTGTGTAATCTATGTCTCCTGCATAGACCACTCAAATAATATACATTTACACAAACGTATGTCGGTATGTGTACAAAGGCAACCACTTTCCATTAAGACACTGAGAACATACATAGTTATAAGTCTAATATATATGATTGTTCAATGTACATATTTTTCGTGAATAGTGTTATGTTGAGGGTTTATAAAAAGTATAACGTTCATTCGCTTCACCGTTTTTGAGGTCATTCGCTTACCGTTATTGAGGTCTTTCAAGTTTAAGAAACATGTTAGCCTTTCCAGTCCAGACCGTATCATTGGCTAATTCTGCTCATGAATCATCTCATGGACTCCACCCAAACTGCCTGATATCGACAACGACAAAGTAAAAAGAACTTTTAACTAAACTTACATTGTGCAATTAACTAGTTCGAGTTTGAAGCTAGATTTCCTTTCAGAAGAAAATTTGATTTTGGCGAAAATGATTGTTTCTACTATCTACCCTACAACCAAGTTGATGATGCAAGTTGAACGTAACCAATACATTGATCCGTACTCTTGTAGTACGAGCACTATTGATCGATCTTTTTTCATGACATATTGACACACAGTTGCAAAGAAGGGTGAACGTATTCAACCTTTATTGGAAGAACAATCATAAGGTGACATTTATGCGACACAAACGCTCTCCTAGTCCCACTTCTTAAATCAACTTGTTTCTATCATATCCTTCAAACTAACAAACATTATTGCAAATTCCACTGACTTCAATTATATACATATGTGTGTGGTTCCCTTCATGATTATAATTTGGAATACATTATGTCTTACGTCAATCGCAACAAATAATGTGAGTCCCCATCTTTGGCACCACACACTCCAGATGTGGGAACTTGTGCGCATTGTCTAAGGTTTCCATTAATGTTTAATTGCTTAAGCGATTGGCACCATTAGTGACATATGGGGAAGAAGATCAATTGAGTAGTTGCTATCAGCAATAACTACGTAATGAAGAAAGACACCAACACGCATGCTTTATTTCAGTCGATTATTCATAAATTGATCAAACGCGTACTATAGTTTTCCATCCCAGACTACTAGATTACAACACGTCTATGACCCAAGAAAACAATAGGAATATGTTCATCAGGCCAGTTATATCGAGCTCTACTTGCAACCTTTCACATTTATTGGTTAACAAAGATTGAGTGACATACAAAAGTATTTGATACTATTGTACCTTATTTTATTAAAAAGTGATTAAGAAACATAATTCGCCATTGTAATGTGGATAAGACTCTGCAAAAATGACCCAGGTTTATGGAACAGTGGGTATAGGAAACTTTCATAAAGTTATTGCTAGAATATGGGTGCTATGTGCAATTGCACAGTTTTGTATGTGCTTTTGGTGTGTGAAGATTCCAATTATATAAGAAAGTAATGTAGTACTCCGTAATTATTTGATTTATAATTCAATAGGATCATGTATGCTCTTAGTGCTTACAATGTAGAACAGCCTTCCCTAGTTGCCGCATACTTTACACATACACTAACATACAAAAGGGTTCGAACTTTTGTATTGAATTTATATAAAGTTATACATAGTTGTACTTGTTATATTAAAAATTAGGGTAAATTGCAAAAATGGTCCCTAAAGTAGCCAAAAACGCAAAAAATACACCGAGACAAAAAGTATTGCAAAAACGACATTAATGTTCTATATTTTTGCAAAACAATCACCGATAGCTACTTTTTGCTAACGCCCGTTATTTATCTCGTTAGTGGCATGCGAAATGACTAATATACCCTCTTCTTCCCCACTTTCAGGGACATAATTTGCAATTTTTTTTTTTATTGGAAGTCACCACATCACAAACACGGCCTCCACCACCACCACACAACCAACACCACCACCCTCTACCACCACACATTTATATTTGGTATTGAGAACAACTGATCTGGAAAAAGTTAGCAATAAACTAATCACGGAATCTACTTAGGTGCCGTTTGGTTTGTTGGCATGAATCACAATGGGAATAGGTTTCGGTATGAGATAGAATGACAATGGATATGACTATATATATCATTACGAATATTGTTGTTTGCAAGAAAAATTATGGAATGGCTATCAACATAAAGGACAAAAGATATATTATAAAATGGATGGTTAAAAAAGAGTTAAAGTGAGACCTACGGGTGGGACACACGGGAATACTAGCAAAAGGAGTCTATCCTCCCTCCTTTCATTCTATGCCTATCAATCCCACATTTTTGTATTATTTGATTTCTAAAAATCCAACCAAACACTATCAATGATAGTCATTGTCATTCTATAGGGTTAAAACCCTCAAACCAAACGTGTACTTATATTCTATTATTGTTACGTATTAGGTATGGCATGAAAGAAAACTGAAAATGGCTTAATGGTGTAGAAAAATGTATGTTATAATAATCAATTTTCTGTTTTACGGCAATAAGTTTGCTTTTAGTTAAGACTTAATAACATGATCATCATGTCATGTCCAAGTAGCTTATGTTTAATAAATGAGTCAATTCTTAAAATGGTATAAAAATTTAACTTTTTTAAAAAAAATGTACAAAAATAATGTCCATTCTCAAAAAGGTCATGTGCGAATGTGCGACTCCACCAATATGTTGACACGTGTCTAGACAATAAGTACAACACCAATCATTTGCAAGTACAGTCGGATGTGTGAATAACGGATATGCGAATGTGTGAATGACGGCTACCATTTGACTTTTTAAACAAATGTGTGAACGACGGATATGCGAATGTGCAAATGACGGCAATTAGCCGCAATTCACACATTAGCCGCAATTCGCACATTAGCCGCAATTCGCACACCGTCGTTCGCACATTTGTTTAAAAAAGTCAAATGGCACGTGGGGTATAATGGTCGGATGAAAGTACTTTATGTCTGGACACGTGTTAACATATTTGTAGATTCGCACATTCGCACATGATCTTTTAGGGAATGGGCATTATTTTTGTACTTTTTTTTGAAAAAAAAATTAAATTTTTATACCATTTTGAGAATTAGCTCTTAATAAATTCATAATAACCTTAGCTTGAAACATATTAAACTATTACCGTTAAACCCATTGGAGGCGGTTTTAACCCATCTTACTTTTAAATGGGTCACTTTGGGCTATATTTAATCTCAAACGGGTCAGAGGTGTTGAACTTTACCCATAGTCTGTTATTAATGGGTAGAGCCTTTTTGAATATTAATGTACGAATATCTAAATTATACTATATACTAAAACCCGTTGAGGGTATGTGAGTGCAAAAGCACTGTAGCACCTACAGTGCAATACAGTGCACAACAGTGATTTCTACATATCCCTTCCTCTTTTCACTTCGTAGAAAATTCTAGAGAACCACTAAACTCAAAACACACTCCATACTCTTCTTCTCCACAAAACCCATTATACTTCACTTCCCCTGATTTACATATCCACAAATCAAAACCAAAACCGGAAGAACAAAAATAGAATCAAACAAACAATGGGAGAATCACAAAAAAAACATATTACAAATTCATGATCTAGATCTAGACGAGTTTTGTAATCCCAGGTATGGAGTTATACAATTTTACCTAAATTAATTTTGTAACTTTACTAACACCAATACCCAAAAATTGTTTCTTCTAATTTTGTACTACTTTTGATTTTGATTATGGGTTTTATAATTTTTTTTTTTTTTTTTGTGCTCTACCTATGTAATACCCCGTAATTTTCCGAATATATTTCTATACGAGATTATCTCCGTTCTTCATTTACGGACCTTTTCTGAACTCTTTTGACTCTAAAACGTGAAATTTATCTCGCGAAACGTGAAAATTGGTACACAACGCGCACTGGCACAACCGACGAATTGATTTGATTATTTTATTATTCGTAAGGAACGAGGCGTATGAATAGTCGTTTTTATTGGAAAAAATTATTCTAAACGCAATGGTGAAATTCCCGTTTCCTGAATCGATCGTTTGCTATCTTAAACGAGCCCCGAGTCTTATTTCAAGAAATATATCCTAAATTACAACTATGGTTCCTGCAGTAAATTTTATCCCTCTTCCCTTAGGCTTGGATTGCGACAACTTTGGTCCCTAGGGTTTACACAACCCTAACCCTACTCTATACACTACTCTATATATATTTCTTTATAAAAATTCTAGGGTTAATAAACCCCATTTCTACTTCCAGCCGACACCATCTCACTCTCTCCTCTTTTAATTTTTCTGGCATCCTTCTCCGGCCATCCGAGCCGCCTCCGGCCACCCCTCACCGCCGCTCACCCTATTACACCACCACCACCAAAATGAACCTTGAGATCCGATGCGCGTGTGTGTATGCTCTAATTTATACCTACGGTATGTCGTTGTGGTTTTAGCAGTATTCAAGTTTTAAATTTATATTTAGCCGACTTATCAATAACACACACACTTTAACGAGCAGTGTACCCGGTCAGTATGAATATAATGGTAAGTAGAGTGTCGATCACTAAGAGTGGAACGTATTACCTAGTTATTCTAATCAGTATTTTAATATCTTAAGTTAGCTATACAACCTAATCTAACGCAAGGGGGTTTCAGCCTGAGAGACTGGCACGGTTTGGTTGCAATTAAATAATAAACTAAACTAATGAGCACGAATCAGCGAGTAGCACACACGTACACAAATAAATACTTGAGACAATAAGAAGACCTGTCCTGATAGTTAAGTAGCTTGTCACTTGTTTTATTGCTAGTTTTATATGAAGTGTATAGTTCGATGCAACGCACCGAGATTAAGTCCTTTCTTGTTGGTTCTAATCTTATCGGCGAGTAAACCCTTAATGATTACTTATGACTATCCCATTTATCTTTCTTCCTACTTTTCTACAGACGATAGAATGCATAGGCGATCTAATAAATAGGCGAGGAAGGGGCATGGCGACCCAAGCAATGCTCAGCTAGACACAGAGGTTATCAATGCACTAATAAAAGTCACCAAAGACATCAACATATAAACTTTAATTAATGGGAAAGCAATTTTAAGGGGAGTCGAAGTGCATGGTTAAATCCATGATCACAAGCCCATCAATCCTGACCAATTAAAGTGTACTAATACAATAAAACAAAACTACTTAATGAATTAAATACATGCAGGACCTTCTTACAGCTCTTGTATCTTCGTTCAAGGTGTGTCTTGTGCTGCTACTTCGACTGAATTCGGCCTAGGGTTTCTGTGGTCTTCGGTCTTCTTCGGTATTAGGCTCTCGAAATTCGTCTGGTCTTGGGGTATTTATAGTTTCTGTCTGAGGGTAAGATGCGGCGCATAGGATAAGTAGATGTGGCGCATTGACTTAACTTCGCGTGGGGTCCAAGATTAATATATTCAGGAATATTCGTACACCGCCAGAAGATGCGGCGTAACTCCATTCTTAGATGCGGCGCATGTCCTTGCTGTCTTGGATCGTATCTTGTGAAATCTTGATAGTGATGCGCCGTATGTAATAAGTTAGATGCGGCGTATCTAGAGCAGAATGATATTGATCTTGTACATTTCAGTAGACTCTTAACTTCTTGCTAGTTTTGCTCCATAATTAGTCCAAAATCGCCAAGTTTCACATAATACTTGTTTTTACCTGATAATTACAAACGTAAACATTAACGTATCGATTCTCACAGATAATATAATAAAACAAGTCAAATAAATAGGATAAATGACGGTAATAAAATGTACTTATTTGAGTTCATCAAATATCCCCCCACTTGAACTTTACTTGTCCCCAAGTAAACCTTAGAATTAATCTTATGAAAATGTATCCTAAAAGATATTAGGATTTATTTTTATGTTTAAGCATGTATTCGTTTTATCATAATCACACAACCAAACACTTAACGAATTAGGAATAAAATAAAATAATTTCGATAAAAGCAAATCTAATCGTTTAACTGTCCAGTCGTGACGAATATTCTATCATAAGCTTGGCAAGTATACGCATCTCCTCCACTAAAGCCAAGGAATAACAAGTCTAAAGCGGTAAAAAGGGTTTGTAGTTTAAGGGTTAATCATTCTTCTTAATCTCTATGGATCTCAAATTCCAGAAAAGGTGACAAAATCACAAATACATGATCGAATCCACGAACACGATACTTGCAATTGCTCAAATCCTTAACTCGAATAGGCTAAAGATATGACCAAGTAATCTTCACCAATAATATTATATCAAAAAGGTCGACAAAATCATAAATACATAGCCGAATCCACGACTACGATACTTAAGATTGCTCAAATCCCTAATCTCAATAAATCAAAGGTTTGGATAAAGAATAATATAGGGTATGGATAATATTTGGGATACAAATTGGTGTAAAATGAAAAATAAACAAAACAAATAAATTAAAATCCTAAGTGTGGTTAATCACTATCCCAACCATCCCATGAATAAGACTCATATCATAGAATAACTCACGCTTTAACACTTGAAACACACGCTTTAGGTAGACACGAATTATACTCAACAAGATCTTAATCAAAGCATATCCTTAGTTGGCGTTCCCATAACGTCCAACTCCCATTCAATCCATAAATATAATATATAACAAATAGTGGTGATATCGACCACTTAATACAGAATCTTTACATAAGTTGGTTAAAACAAACATCCAACTCCTCCTTTTTCTTTTTCTTTTCTATTTTTTCGATTTTTTTTTTTTTTTTTTATAATGTAACATAAACATAGATGTGTAAAATTTCACAACTTTTCTATCACTTTCTTTCCAGATAATTTTTCCATACTTTTCATACTTTCAGAAATAACGGTAATAGTGAAAGTAGTAAACACACGAAAAATAAACTCAAAGATATACAATATTTACTTTCACTCCAATTGCATTGTGCAATTTCCCGACCTAACCAAAGATAATGAATTACGCACGCGAACACAGGTAATGTAAGGAAACTCACTTTGCCTAAAGCAATTAACCAACCACGGATTTTAATCTACAGGGTAGGCTAAGGTGTAAGGGTGTAACGAAACATTATAACAAAGGTGTAAGAAACGAAAGGAATGGCTCTGAGTGTTTTTCTAGGGGTATCTTACTCTAAAAGTGAGAGTAACAAAAGGGTTTATACGGGGGTTAACTAACCAGTGTAGTTAGCTAATATCACATAACATATAAAGGCTATTTGGGTGTAATCCTAGAAATTTACCAATTTAGACAAGTCATTCCAATTATAAAAATAATACTTATTATGGTGGTCTCGAATAGTATACAAGTCAAGTTCTAAAGTTTACAAGTCACCGGCACACTCATAGATTTGTGAATTTTGAAAAATCACAATTTTTGAAAATAACGTCATGTGTGCAGCTATGTAATTTAGACTTTAAACAAAAACATGCTAAAAATTTTAAATTTTGATATATTAAGCACATTTTAAGCATATTTTGAAAAAGTTTAGGACAAGTAAGTGTTCTAATTCTCCAATCCCCCCACTTAAGTTAAACAATGTCCTCGTTGTTTGTATCAGAGATTAAAAACTGGAAAATAAAAGAATTAGAACAGAAAAACTCCCCTGAGATTTGCTCGGTATGATCCTCCATTATTTGTATAAGAGCAAAAATCATCTTTCTTGTGGATGAGAACGTTTAAGCTTCATATTTGATGTATCCACAGGAAATGCAGGAATCTATAATACCATCAAGACTTTAAACACACCTAAGTTAAGAAGGTTCAAACTTGCATAATACATTAGTAGTTAGTAAAAATAAAACATAAAAATTAAAATGAAAAATCATCAGGTCAGTCGATGCGCCGTATCTTATGGAAGAAGATACGCCGTATCGAGCCTGGAATAAATACGAATCAGAATAGAAGATGCGTCGCATCCTTAACCAGGGATGCGCCGCATTAAAATAAACTGACAAAAAGTTTTAAAGTCAAAAGTAAAAATGCAGAAAAATAAAGTAAGATATGACCAGTGCAGGAGATGCGTCTCATCTTGGGATTGAGATGCGCCGTATCCTCTGCGGGCCTGACTGACTCGACACAGAACAGAATAGTAAAAAAATTTTGGGTTGTCTCCCGGTCAGCACTTGTCTTTATTCCAGAGTCTTCAAGTTAGACTCACGTTCAGCTCTTTAATATCGATCATTGAAGGAGTCGGAAGCATCGCGCTCCCTCATCGCCAATTCAGTAATACTGAACACTCCTTTCTCGTCCTTAATTTCCACGCCATTCTTCTTAAGTATCTGTATAAATAAAGTTTTGTCCCTTTCGGGCAGAGATGACAAAATGATAGACGGGAAATTCTTATTATTAAATAGGCACAAATATGCAAGGTGGGGTGGTAGTTCAATAAACACATCATTATTCAAATTCATATGCTCAACTATTCTCCTACGTTTGTTAATTACTATGCAATCATACCATTCATCATCAGAATCATTAACAATATCGCGCCTAAGTTCGGTAGGTACATTAAGGTCAATAAATTCCTCAAAGTTCTCATGATTAGGATTAGTTGAGTTGTTTTGAATCAATGTTTCTCCCATAAGCCTAGCTTCAAGATCGAGGTCCATACATTCTCTTAATCCTAGCGCATAGACGCCTCTAATTATGCTTTTAACAGGATCTTGGCACTTATAGACTAGTTTATTATTCCCTACCCTTAATGAGATTTTTCTTTTAAACACATCAATCTTAGCGTGGGCGGTAGACAAGAAAGGTCTTCCAAGGATTAAAGGAATCTTAACATCCTCGGGCATATCTAATATAATAAAGTCTACAGGGAAAACAAACTTCTCAATCTTAACTAGCACATTATTAGCAATCCCTTCAGGTCGTTTTACTGTTTTATCAGCCAATTCAATAAGCAACTTAGTTGGTGCTAATTTTCCTAGTCCTAGGGTAGTGAATGTCTTAAGGGGCATTACACTAACGCTAGCTCCTAAGTCAGCTAACACATTATTGAAAGATATATCATTAATTGAACAAGGTAAAGTAAAACTTCCTGGGTCTTTTTCTTTATGAGGCAAGGCATGTAAGTCTGTTGCAGAGTTCTCTTCTTTCATTGTAGCCTTGATCTCCTCTTCAATCTTTGTCTTCTCTTTTAGTAGTCTCCTTAAACTGATTGAAGAATTAAAGAAAAATTCGGGTCTTGCACCATCATTACCATTCATAAATTTGGCTTCGAATTCGAAGTCAATCAGTTCTCCGAATCCGACCATTTTCCTTCTGAAATAATCACGAAAGCATCAGTAGGATTTGTTCAAGAAAGTAATATATCAGAAAATCAACAACGAAAACGGAATACGAAAAATTAAAGTTACTGATATCTGCAGACGATGCGGCGTATCCAAAAAGTTGGATACGTCGTATCTTATAATTGTTAAAATTTAATCAGACTTTTACTCAGAAAATAGATACGCCGCTTAGAATCTAGAATGCGCCGTATCAATTTTAATTATCAAAAATCGATATTTATTTAAAATTAAATGCGTCGTATTAACAAAAGTTAATGCGCCGTATTTTCGTTATGTTTCAAAATACCAGATTTTTGATTCAGAAGATACGCCGTATCGACAGAGATCGATGCGTCGTATCTGTTTAATAATTCGAAAACTGTTTTTAATTAAAAATAATAGAGACGCCGTATCTGTGAAAACAGATGCGTCGTATGGCGTTATCGCTTAGAAAAAATTTATACTAAAAACAGATACGCCGTATCTTGGGGAAAGATGCGTCGTATCGAATTAATTAAACACGTTATATTTTATAAAAATTAAATGCAATACGCCGTATCTATGAAAATAGATGCGCCGTATGGTTTATATTTGCTCAGTACAACGATAGCAGTATGCAGAAAAACAGAAAAATAAAAACAAAAATAAACACAAACGAAAATAAACAAAAATAAAAACACACAAAAACAGAAAATATGCAAAATAATACAATGAATGCAATTTAACCTAATATACAACACGGTTAGCGGTTAGATTAAAAATTAAAAAGAAAAACCTAATTAAAATACTAATCAAATTAACAAATAATAACAATTCACTCCCCGGCAGCGGCGCCAAAAACTTGATGCGCGTGTGCGTATGCTCTAATTTATACCCACGGTATGTCGTTGTGGTTTTAGCAGTATTCAAGTTTTAAATTTATATTTAGCCGACTTATCAATAACACACACACTTTAACGAGCAGCGTACCCGGTCAGTATGAATATAATGGTAAGTAGAGTGTCGATCACTAAGAGTGGAACGTATTACCTAGTTATTCTAATCAGTATTTTAATATCTTAAGTTAGCTATACAACCTAATCTAACGCAAGGGGGTTTCAGCCTGAGAGACTGGCACGGTTTGGTTGCAATTAAATAATAAACTAAACTAATGAGCACGAATCAGCGAGTAGCACACACGTACACAGATAAATACTTGAGACAATAAGAAGACCTGTCCTGATAGTTAAGTAGCTTGTCACTTGTTTTATTGCTAGTTTTATATGAAGTGTATAGTTCGATGCAACGCACCGAGATTAAGTCCTTTCTCGTTGGTTCTAATCTTATCGGCGAGTAAACCCTTAATGATTACTTATGACTATCCCATTTATCTTTCTTCCTACTTTTCTACAGACGATAGAATGCATAGGCGATCTAATAAATAGGCGAGGAAGGGGCATGGCGACCCAAGCAATGCTCAGCTAGACACAGAGGTTATCAATGCACTAATAAAAGTCACCAAAGACATCAACATATAAACTTTAATTAATGGGAAAGCAATTTTAAGGGGAGTCGAAGTGCATGGTTAAATCCATGATCACAAGCCCATCAATCCTGACCAATTAAAGTGTACTAATACAATAAAACAAAACTACTTAATGAATTAAATACATGCAGGACCTTCTTACAGCTCTTGTATCTTCGTTCAAGGTGTGTCTTGTGCTGCTACTTCGACTGAATTCGGCCTAGGGTTTCTGTGGTCTTCGGTCTTCTTCGGTATTAGGCTCTCGAAATTCGTCTGGTCTTGGGGTATTTATAGTTTCTGTCTGATGGTAAGACGTGGCGCATAGGATAAGTAGATGCAGCGCATTGACTTAACTTCGCGTGGGGTCCAAGATTAATATATTCAGGAATATTCGTACACCGCCAGAAGATGCAGCGTAACTCAATTCTTAGATGCGGCGCATGTCCTTGCTGTCTTGGATCGTATCTTGTGAAATCTTGATAGTGATGCGCCGTATGTAATAAGTAAGATGCGGCGTATCTGGAGCAGAATGATCTTGATCTTGTACATTTCAGTAGACTCTTAACTTCTTGCTAGTTTTGCTCCATAATTAGTCCAAAATCGCCAAGTTTCACATAATATTTGTTTTTACCTGAGAATTACAAAAGTAAACATTAACGTATCGATTCTCACAGATAATATAATAAAACAAGTCAAATAAATAGGATAAATGACGGTAATAAAATGTACTTATTTGAGTTCATCAAGATCTCCTCGTCATTTCTATATGGCTCACACGCCTTCTCCGGTCACCACAGTCACCGCGCGCCACCACAGCCACCATTTATGAAGTGTATTTTGTTCGAGTTTCCAGCATCACCGACGCGCCATCGTCTCCACCGCCTCGTTCTTTTCTCCTTCTCGTCATGGTAAAACCGAGAAGCCCGACGTTATATATTTTCTTTTATAACCGATTATTATTGTTATTGTTTTCGTGGGTTTAAAAACAGATTTAAAATGGTTTATATTAATGTTGTGACTATGAAATGAGATTATGAATTCGTGATTTAAAAACCGGATTAAAATGTGTTCGTGTGGTATTCTTGACATTCGGGTCGGGTTGAGACCCATATTCAGGTCGTGACCCATTTTGGTCACACATTCGATTGAGGTGTCATAGTTATGTGCATTTGTTTTGGTTGATGGGCTCACAAGCCCATAAAATTGTTTCGCTAAATGGTAATGGGATAATAAGCCCACAAGCTAAGTTAGAGTGTGTTTAAAATTAAGGTTATGTAGTAAAACTAATTATTGGTGAGCTATTTGTGCGTTTCGGATTTTCCGTGGGAATTAATGATTAATATTGAACTTTACGGATATTTAACGGATTTTGATTATTATATTTGGACATTGGACGATCATGGATCGTTATCGGACGTACAACATTAGATATTGGATTCATTGAACATTTTGAGACTCGAGACGGTATAATATATTAACTTCAAAATGAACTTAATATATTAAACACGAAACGAACACAAAATCTTCAATAAAACCAAAGCTAATATTTACACGAACGATAACGAGACATAAAACTTGTAAAATATTGTAATTTCAGATTTGGTTAATCCAAGTCTCAACGATTTGAGAAAACTGATTTTATTAGTTAAATTATTTCTACTTATAGAACGTTTATGTTTTATACAAATTATTTGGGGATAACGGGGTAAATGTCGAAGCGTACAAACTAATTTAATTACTTGAGGTGTTTATTTGTCGTCAACTTCTAGGTTTGTCTTCTTTGGTTTGAGTTCTCGTCAGTATTCTCTCGAGTTTATCGATGCCTCTTCTCTTTGGCGTGAGTTGTATGTCGAGTCTATGTCTTCTTACCACACCACACGAAACGTTGATACTAAGTTTTTGATAAGTTTTGAAATCGAGTAATCCACGAAAACTACGACACATTGTCTTTTATAGACTTTATTATTGTGCGAGACGTGTTTTGAGATGATCGTATACGTATTAGGTTGTGCCGATCCTAGACCGTTGTGTACCGCCGTGCTTGTACCTCCGTGTATCGTCGTATCGTATGATTTGAGATCGTTATGTTTTGCTTCTCGATGCCAGTCGTGTCAGTTGTGATCTTGCATTGCTGTGGCTAAGGTGAGTTCATGGCCCCTACTTTTACCGGTTTTCTAACTATTTTCGAAGGAGAATACATGCTCGTTTTTAACTAAACTCATGACTGATTACTTGGAATATACGTGAACTGTTTGCTCTATATTGACTATTTGGCTGATATATTTGATCTGGTTATTTGATGGCATTACGTGACTTATCTGGTATTCATGAGTGAAAACAGTTAAACTATTTTTGAATGGACCTAACCGTCATTTTGGATTTGCTATAACTCGTTGACTGGCTAAGAGTTAAGATTTGCGGTAGATGTTGACTTAGTCTAGGGTAGCAATCTCTTGCTATAACCGTGGTACCTAGCTAAGAATAGATACCTGCTTACGGCCTAGACCAGGGTAGCAATCCCTTGCTATAATCGTGTCACCTGGCTAGAGTCGCTTAGGGCCCTACTTGAGATCTCGTTAAGATATTGGAAGATTTGCGGTAGATGTTGACTTAGTCTAGGGTAGCAATCTCTTGCTATAACCGTGGTACCTAGCTAAGAACAGATATCTGCTTACGGCCTAGACCAGGGTAGCAATCCCTTGCTATAACCGTGTCACCTGGCTAGAGTCGCTTAGGGCCCTACTTGAGATCTCGTTTTGATATTGGAATGATTGGTTTTGGAAGTATTATTGGAACTCGTGGTTTTCATCGATCTTAGTCCAGTGTAGCAAATCCCTTATCTTGGTCCACTATTATACTTTTTCTTAACCCGTGATTTGGGCAGTGTTTGCCTACGTTACACTTGACTTGTTTGCGAACGATGATTTGAACTTGGAAACCTTTTGGTTTAACCAAACTGTTTTAAACTGAAACCTATGAACTCACCAGCGTAAGCTGACCCTTTTAGCATGTATTTTCAGGTTTAATGCTATAGCTTATCTCTGGAGGCGCTTGGCAAAAGGCATGGTCATAGACGACTCTGATATTTATATTTGGGACCGCTTTAATCATTTTGGGCCTTACTTCCACACTATTTTCAGATGATGTAAACTTAACGTTTTGATAATGAAACTTTCTTTTAAACGGTTGAGGTAAAACCGTTCTTTGAACCTTGTGTTGTGATACCAATTGTGTAGCACCCTAGTGACATGTATGCTTCCGCTGGACCCGATTTTTTTCGGGGTGTTACAGATTGGTATCAGAGCCTAGGTTATAGAGAACTGGGTTATTTTCAAAAACCTGGACTATAACCACTTTTGGCAAAAACTTAACCCTATGACCGACACGTGCCTGCCTGCCAAGCCGATGCCTCGCGTACGATTTTGTTTGAGGATATGATCGATGAGATGTTCATGATATATTTGACGAGTTGTTTGATGAGATGCTTGATTATATTTGTTTGAGACGTGTGCCTGACTCTTGGATATTTTATATCCGCTCGTTCTAACTGTTCACTATAAGCTTTTCCATATGCTTATACTTGCACCGTGCCTGTCACAGAGTTACGCTATCTCCTTGCGTAATCTCACTATTGAACGTCGTGTTTGTATACTTGTCATGATTTTTGGGAATGATTTTGGATGTAATGGACATACTACTAGTATAACTAGGCTTAGTATTCCAAAATTCATTGAACCTCGGGTGAATATAGACTGATCACCGATATTCAACCAGGGACAGTGGGACATAGCCTGATCACCTATTTCCGACTCAGAGGTGAATTTTGCAATACTCAGAGTAGTTATAATGGAATTATGTCCGGGTTGGTCATTGATTTTTGGGATGGTACCTTTTTGCGTGGGTACACAGACATTGGAATTTTACTTCCATACACACTGCACACTGGCATCACAACTCCGCGTGAACCGTAATGTCCTTGGCATCGCTATACTTCTCCATTATATGGAATTCCTGTTTGCCGCCGTCTGGCCGTATTTTGCATCGGGTCGAGTTAGATCCGATTGGCCCCGTTTGAATCCGAGTTACTTATTCGTAACCCCTTAAGAGCGTTATAAGCCGTCCGAGCTTACTGGAACGTTTAGATTCGATTTTGACCACGTTTGGATTTGATTTTCGGCAATGTTTAGAATTGATTTTTGGCCACGTTTGGATTTGATTCTGGCTACTTTTAGATTCGATTTTTGACTACGTTTGGATTTGATTCTGCTACGTAGTGATTCGATATTGACTCTGTTTGGATTGGTTTTGATTCTGATTTAATTCGGATTGTTTGATTATGTGATTTTGGACGTCATCCTGGATTTGGATTCGTTATTCAGCCTTGTTTTGTTGTGGCCTTGCTACAGTCGCCTCTACCCTAAGCCTTGCGCTCAATCGATGATGTTCATCTTTTCGATCGGGACTGTTTAATCGAAGCTGTTCAATCAATGTTGTACCTTCCGTTTTGAGTACCTTGTACATTACTGATTCAATCAACTGATTACTTGTGGCAATCAACTTCTTTTCTCAGAATTATACTCTGAACTCGCTAAACTCTCTATTTGGCGGAGATTCCACACCCAACAGAAATCTTGAGATTCTAAGGAGTAACTGAAACCGCGATTCCTTGGGACAACCATCTGACTTTTCACTCGTCCCTCGGAAGTACCAGTGATCCTTGCTGCTTTCTTATCGGTTGATAAATTATATCATAAACGAAACCTTGGAGGTAAATCTCGCGCTGCTACCAGAGTTATTGTTGATAATCCTACCTAATCTACTCACCTTCTCTAATCAATGAAACTACAGTATTGGCAAACTTGCTCGTCAATACTCATCGGAAATCACTTCCCGGTATAGAGTGTCGACTCTTACCATTCTCTGTTCGAGATAGTTGTTTGACATCAAATTCCCGGCAATCACTCCAAAGAGCCATGAGAACAGAGTTGGAGATGGAATACTGTGTATCATCTCCAGACTGATGGCCGAAGTGGAAAAATCATTCAAGTGTTAGAGGACATATTGTGTTCCTGCGTAATTTGGCAATAGTTGGTATCGACACCTCCTGTTGGTTAAATTCTCTTATAACGATACTTACGACTCTAGTATTCCAACGGCACCGTTTGAGGCACCTTATGGTCGCATGTGCCGACCGCCGACTTGATGGGTAGAAGTTGGGGATACCCAACTTACCAACCCTGAACTTGTTCACGAGACTACCGAGAAAATCGCTCAGATCAGAACCGAGCTGCAAGTTGCTCACGAATCGTCAGAAGACTATGTTGACAGATGACGTAAACCTCTTGAATTCCCAGTTAAAGCCTAGATTATGCTTAAGATTCACCATGAGACGGTGTGATACGTTTAGTAAACATGGGAAGCTTAATCTCGCTGTATTGATCTTTTGAAATCCTTGCTAGAGTTGAACCGATAGCACACAGACTCGAGCTACCGTCAGGACTCAGCAGTGTTCGCAACGTTTTTATGCGCATTGTGAAGAAATGACTTGCCGATGAGGCAACCGCTATTCCTCCGGGAGCGACCCAGATTGATAAATGTTTAAATCTTGTTGAGAAACCTATCGAAATCAAGAACCATGAAGTCAAATGACTTTAATAAAGTCGCATCCCTATCGACAAAGTCTGTCGAAGCTCGCGAAAGGTCCTCAATTCACGTGGGAACGTGACGATAAATCCTCGTGTGTATACACTCATCCCTTTTCAACCGTAACGGGTAACTTGAATTGAATCGCGAGGACGCGATTCTATTTAAGGAGGTGAGACTGTAATACCCCGTAATTTTCCGAATATATTTCTATACGAGATGATCTTCGTTCTTCATTTACGGACCTTTTCTGAACTCTTTTGACTCTAAAACGTGAAATTTATCTCGCGAAACGTGAAAATTGGTACACAACGCGCACTGGCATAACCGAAGAATTGATTTGATTATTTTATTATTCGTAAGGAACGAGGCGTATGAATAGTTGTTTTTATTGAAAAAAATTATTCTAAACGCAATGGTGAAATTCCTGTGTCCTGAATCGATCGTTTGCTATCTTAAACGAGCCCCGAGTCTTATTTCAAGAAATATATCCTAAATTACAACTATGGTCCCTGCAGTAAATTTTATCCCTCTTCCCTTAGGCTTGGATTGCGACAACTTTGGTCCCTAGGGTTTACACAACCCTAACCCTACTCTATACACTACTCTATATATATTTCTTTATAAAAATTCTAGGGTTAATAAACCCCATTTCTACTTCCAGCCGACACCATCTCACTCTCTCCTCTTTTAATTTTTCTGGCCTCCTTCTCCGGCCATCCGAGCCGCCTCCGGCCACCCCTCACCGCCGCTCACCCTATTACACCACCACCACCAAAATGAACCTTGAGATCTCCTCGTCATTTCTATATGGCTCACGCGCCTTCTCCGGTCACCACAATCACCGATGCGCCATCGTCTCCACCGCCTCGTTCATTTCTCTTTCTCGTCATGGTAAAACCGAGAAGCCCGTTTTTATATATATTTCTTTTATAACCGATTATTATTGTTATTGTTTTCGTGGGTTTAAAAACGGATTTAAAATGGTTTATATTAATGTTGTGACTATGAAATGAGATTATGAATTCGTGATTTAAAAACCGGATTAAAATGTGTTCGTGTGGTATTCTTGACATTCGGGTCGGGTTGAGACCCATATTCAGGTCGTGACCCATTTTGGTCACACATTCGATTGAGGTGTCATAGTTATGTGCATTTGTTTTGGTTGATGGGCTCACAAGCCCATAAAATTGTTTTGCTAAATGGTAATGGGATAATAAGCCCACAAGCTAAGTTAGAGTGTGTTTAAAGTTAAGGTTATATAGTAAAACTAATTATTGGTGAGCTATTTGTGCGTTTCGGATTTTCCGTGGGAATTAATGATTAATATTGAACTTTACGAATATTTAATGGATTTTGATTATTATATTTGGACTTGGACGATCATGGATCGTTATCGGACGTACAACATTAGATATTGGATTCATTGAACATTTTGAGACTCGAGACGGTATAATATATTAACTTCAAAATGAACTTAATATATTAAACACGAAACGGACACTAAATCTTCAATAAAACCAAAGCTAATATTTACACGAACGATAACGAGACATAAAACTTGTAAAATATTGTAATTTCAGATTTGGTTAATCCAAGTCTCAACGATTTGAGAAAACTGATTTTATTAGTTAAATTATTTCTACTTATAGAACGTTTATGTTTTATACAAATTATTTGGGGATAACGGGGTAAATATCGAAGCGTACAAACTAATTTAATTACTTGAGGTGTTTATTTGTCGTCAACTTCTAGGTTTGTCTTCTTTGGTTTGAGTTCTCGTCAGTATTCTCTCGAGTTTATCGATGTCTCTTCTCTTTGGCGTGAGTTGTATGTCGAGTCTATGTCTTTTTACCACACCACACGAAACGTTGATACTAAGTTTTTGATAAGTTTTGAAATCGAGTAATCCACGAAAACTACGACACATTGTCTTTTATTGACTTTATTATTGTGCGAGACGTGTTTTGAGATGATCGCATACGTATTAGGTTATGCCGATCCTAGACCATTGTGTACCGCCGTGCTTGTACCTCCGTGTACCGCCGTGCTTGTACCTCCGTGTACCGTCGTGCCGTATGATTTGAGATCGTTATGTTTTGCTTCTCGATGCCAGTCGTGTCAGTTGTGATCTTGCATTGCTGTGGCTAAGGTAAGTTCATGGCCCCTACTTTTACCGGTTTTCTAACTATTTTTGAGGGAGAATACATGCTCGTTTTTAACTAAACTCATGACTGATTACTTGGAATATACGTGAACTGTTTGCTCTATTTTGACTATTTGGCTGATATATTTGATCTGGTTATTTGATGGCATTACGTGACTTATCTGGTATTCATGAGTGAAAACATTTAAACTATTTTTGAATGGACCTAACCGTCGTTTTGGATTTGCTATAACTCGTTGACTGGCTAAGAGTTAAGATTTGCGGTAGATGTTGACTTAGTCTAGGGTAGCAATCTCTTGCTATAACCGTGGTACCTAGCTAAGAATAGATACCTGCTTACGGCCTAGACCAGGGTAGCAATCCCTTGCTATAACCGTGTCACCTGGCTAGAGTCGCTTAGGGCCCTACTTGAGATCTCGTTAAGATATTGGAAGATTTGCGGTAGATGTTGACTTAGTCTAGGGTAGCAATCTCTTGATATAACCGTGGTACCTAGCTAAGAACAGATATCTGCTTACGGCCTAGACCAGGGTAGCAATCCCTTGCTATAACCGTGTCACCTGGCTAGAGTCGCTTAGGGCCCTACTTGAGATCTCGTTTTGATATTGGAATGATTGGTTTTGGAAGTATTATTGGAACTCGTGGTTTTCATCGATCTTAGTCCAGTGTAGCAAATCCCTTATCTTGGTCCGCTATTATACTTTTTCTTAACCCGTGATTTGGGCAGTGTTTGCCTACGTTAGACTTGACTTGTTTGCGAACGATTATTTGAACTTGGAAACCTTTTGGTTTAACCAAACTGTTTTAAACTAAAACCTATGAACTCACCAGCGTAAGCTGACCCTTTTAGCATGTATTTTCAGGTTTAATGCCATAGCTTATCTCTGGAGGCGCTTGGCAAAAGGCATGGTCAGAGACGACTCTGATATTTATATTTGGGACCGCTTTAATCGTTTTGGGCCTTACTTCCGCACTATTTTCAGATGATGTAAACTTAACGTTTTGATAATGAAACTTTCTTTTAAACGGTTGAGGTAAAACCGTTCTTTGAACCTTGTGTTGTGATACCAATTGAGTAGCACCCCAGTGACATGTATGCTTCCGCTGGACCCGATTTTTTTTGGGGTGTTACAACCTACATTCCATTATTGAACCATTAGGTCGCCTATTTCTTAACAAAAAATTGAATCTTTTTTGTTGATTGGTTATGTTTGTAACTAGGTAGTTAAGATTATAGCCTATAGGTTATTTAATTACTGTTAGATCCTTTTGTAGGGAATGATAATGTTCATTTAAATGCTTAGTAGTGATGATAGATGTGAGGATCTGGTTTATACACGGTTAAGGTGGTTAAACCTTGTGTCTTTGTGTATGAGATATATTGACTTAATATGATTAAGCACGCGGAATTTACTTAATCACACTTAGAAGGTTATGTATGTTATGGAAATGGAAGAATTATGTTTGTTACTTAACAATGAACAAAGAAAGTATTTCACTAAACGATTCAATATTATTCCAAATAATACGAGTGATCTTGAGTTTTTCACTAGGGTTACAAAACCTTGAATCTTATGTTTTAGACTTGTGATATTGTTTTTGTTCTTGTTCTAACAGTTATGCATGTGCATGTGTGTTCTATTGTGTCTACTTTTTAATATCTAAGTCTAAGATCTCTTTTATAGTTGCAAGAGATCTTTACAATTTTGCTAAAAGTCTTGACCGACTTACTTGTTTAACTTTATGCATATTGTGTCAGTACATAAGATACAACATGTATCTATGTATACAACTTGTTAACTAAGCACATGGAGTAAGATATTATCTACCGTATATGTTTGACCAAAATACAATAAATATCTTTTCGATCTTATCCAATGAGTCACTGATCAGCAGTACTTTGATGAAGCAGCAGTACTTTGATGTAGCAGCAGTACTTTGATCATGAACTAGCAGTATCTTGATGTACTAGCAGTACTTTGATGTACTAGCAGTACCTTCAGAATATTTAATTCCCAACAATCCTCCCCTAAACATGTGAATTAATTCAAACATGTTTTTCTGAATTAAATGAGGACTTGTGAAGATCTTTCAAACACTTCTTGAATCTGAACTATTCTTCTATTCTGAACTCATCTGCTTTGTTCTTCTTTGACTTCAGCAATTCAAAACATTGTACCAAAAGATGGTGCAATTTCCTTGGATGGAGGAATTGTAAGAGGCAATGATGCTGTGTATCTTGGATGCTTGTTTCAACAAGTGAAATCATCTAACCAGCATGTCTTTGAAGTGAAATTGAAACTTTTCTTCGTTTGATCTAGATAGAACTTTCTCCTTTAGGTTCTTCTTTGACTTCAGGATATTTGATCTGTTCTAATCATTTTCAACCTCTACATCATCTTGTATGCTCTTGTCTTCTCCTTCCATATATTGGTTTATTCTTCCTTTTCTGGGCAATTATTTCCTCCCCTGAGATTATAACCTCCCCTGAAGTAAATAACTTTTGTTTCCTCCCCTTGTTTGGAAGATCTCACTATGTACTAAAGAACTTCTCTTCATATCACCTGATCTATCAGTTTGAACTTGTTTTCAGACAATATTGTACATGAAGCCATCAATTCCTTAAGAGTTTAAGATGCTGTCCTCATCACTTCTAGGTGTGTTAACTCCTATGAGAGGTGAGTCAGTGGACATTTTGATTCATAATCCATAAATGAATGGTTTTTCTGAATCCTTGAAAATCCTTTTAAGAAATCATTTAACTTAGTAGTATGTTTATGATTTTAGAATTGAAAAATCATACTACTTCAACCATTTTGAAAGAATCAAGTGTGTAACAGACACCTAATCAAAATTTCGGTTTAAAAATAACCTCTGGTTGTGTGAGAACCAATGTATATCAGTTATTACTAACTGCCTGTGAAAAGATAAATCTATTCAAAAGATTTTCTTGACAGGGTTTCCAGCTCATAGCAATTGTTACCTCCAACACAAGTGTTAGATTCACTTTCACTAGCTGTTATTTCTATCAGATGTCCTTAGACTAACTCATTATACTTGAAAGTATAAAATGATAGAAAGTGAGTTGTATCAGTTACTATCTGATCAACTAAGTCATCAATTCAATTGTGAAATATCATAATTAGATTTCAAGAAAGAAGTTTTAAGGAGGTTTAATTCCTAAACTCAGTCCATCATAAATCTATTATGGTCAGCAATATGATAAGCATTCTGCTGTTCCCATTTCACTTGAAATATCCTTTGTGTTTACATATTCATACCTGAAATAGTTAGTCTAAAACCAAAAGAACAACGTACAAAGTACTTGTCTTGCATTAGATTAATCATAAAACCAACTGTATGAATAACACAATTCAAATTTTGATATAGCAGTACCTTATAAATCCAGCAGTACTTTCAAAAAATTATGTACAAAAACACATCATATTGAAAATTTAAAGATTAAGCATTCCAATACTTGCTATTAAGTACTGAAACCTTGAAACATCAAAAGCTTTTGTTAACAGATCTGCAAAATTATGCTCTGAAGCAATTTTAAGAACTTGAATTAATCTTTTCTCATTGCAATCTCTTATAAAGTGATGTCTAATTTCAATGTGTTTTGTTTTAGAGTGTTGTACCGGATTTTTAATAATACAAATTGTACTACTATTATCAATATAAATAACAGTGTTTAAGAAATTGTACCCATAATCAAGGAGTTGGTTTTGAAGCCATAGAACTTGACTAGAGCAACTTGCAGCAGCTATATATTCAGCTTCAGTTGTTGAATTTGCCACACTTGTTTGCTTCTTACACTGCCATGAGACAAGTCTACACCCAAGGAATTGACATCCTCCAGTTGTTGACTTTCTGTCTAAGCTAGCACCAGCATAATCACTATCCGAATATGCTACCAAATCAAAAGGAGATTCTCTAGAATACCATATACCCAACTTTGGTTGACCTTTAAGATATCTAAAAATTCTCTTGACTGCAGTTAAATGAGAAACCTTTGGAGTAACTTGAAATCTTGCACAGACACAAACAGGAAACATGATATCAGGTCTAGATGATGTAAGATACATCAAAGAGCCTATCATAGATCTGTAATTGTGTACATCTACATTTTCTCCATCTTCATCTTTCAGAAGGTGCTTCTCTGAGTCCATTGGTGTGCTTGCTATTTTTGAATCAGCAAATTGAAATTTTCTAAGTATCTCTGCAACATATTTGTCTTGACTAATAAATATGCCTTCAGATGATTGCTTAACTTGCAAACCCAAAAAGAATGTAAGTTCTCCCATAGAACTCATTTGAAACTTATCTTTCATAAGCTTCTCAAATTCTAAACACATTTCCTTCCTTGTAGATCCAAAGATAATGTCATCCACATACACCTGCACTAACAGAAGATCCTTCTTGTGCTGTTTGATGAAAAGTGTCTGATCAATCTTCCCTCTTTGAAATCCATTTTCTAATAAATAGGAAGCAAGTGTTGCATACCAAGCTCTTGGTGCCTGATGAAGGCCATAGAGAGCTTTCACTACTCTGTACACTTTGTTTGGATGTAATGGATCAATGAAGCCAGGAGGTTGTGAAACATACACCTCTCTTTCAATTTTACCATATAAAAATGCGCTTTTGACATCCATTTGGTAGACTGTGAAGCCTAAAAATGAAGCATAAGCTAGAAACAGCCTAATTGCCTCAATCCTTGCTACTGGAGCATAAACTTCATCATAATCTATCCCTTCTTCTTGTGTGTACCCTTGTGCTACTAGTCTAGCCTTATTCTTGATCACAATTCCTCTGTCATCCCTTTTGTTCTTAAAAACCCATCTAGTGCCAATTAGCTTTTCACCTGTAGGTAAATCAGCTAGCACCCAAACCTTTTGAATCTTGAACTGAAGAAGCTCTTCTTGCATAGCCTCTACCCAGCTTGAATCATCTAGGGCTGTAAGAATATTCTTTGGTTCCTTTTGAGAGAGAAAACATACAAATAAACATGAGTTTGAAAGTTCATGTTGCTTTGAAGCATAAAGGGCATCAAGAATCCCTTGTTGGTCTGAAGAGACTAGTTGTCTTCTTGTCTTCACACCAGATTGTACATCTCCAATCACATTATCTAGGGAATGAACTTTGTGAATTCTTGTGTGTGGGGTAGTGGGAACATGATAAGATGATGAAAGATTAGTCAAATCCACTTCATCTTCTTGAAATTCTGCATCTCTTGAGTGTGAAGGACCAGCAGTACCTTCAACTGAACTACCAGTACCTTGAGAAGTACTCACAGTACTTTGCTCTGTCTCAGCAGTACTTTCAATATTCAACATATTGAGTTGTTCCTCTGTTCCAACATCTTTTCTTTGAGCCTCAACATCCTCTTTTGCTTTACCAGAAGAAGATTCATCATTGTTTGAAGCTAAATCCACACTGGTACTTGACCACAATGGCATAATGACATCAGATTGATCTTTATCTAACTCCACCTCATTTGTTGCTTGTGAACCTGAAAAAGTATTAGTTTCTGCAACAACAGGTAAATAATTCATAGAGTTTGTTAGATAATCAAGATCAAATATCCATTTGGGTCCTTGACCTACTACACTGGATTTGTTTTCCTGAAACTCCACATGTAGTTCTTCTTGAACTTTCTCAGTTCTTAAGTTGTAAACTCTAAAAGCTTTGCTAACAAGAGAATATCCAACTAAGAAACCTTCATCTGCTTTACCATCAAATTTTCCTAAATGGTCTAAGGTATTGAGAATTGTCACATGACATCCAAAAGGTCTAAGAAATCCTATTGCAGGAGTTCTACCATTAAAGAGTTCATATGATGTCTTATTGTGAGGCTGCACAACTAAAACTCTATTTTGAACATAGCAAGCAGTGTTAATTGCCTCTGCCCAAAAGATTATTGGTAGCTTGGAATCAGCTAACATTGTTCTAGCAGCTTCAATTAGTGTTCTATTCTTTCTTTCAACCACTCCATTCTGTTGTGGTGTTCTAGCAACACTATATTCTCTCCTAATACCTTTTTCTTTGCAGAAATCATCCATAACTCTATTTCTAAACTCTGTCCCATTATCACTCCTAATGACTTTGACTTTCTTGCTTACTTGGTTTTCTATCAGTGTAATGAATTCCTTAAGGATGCTTGATGTCTCATCCTTAGTGACTAAAAAGAAAACCCATGTAAATCTGCTATAGTCATCAGTTATAACAAGACAATATTTTTTATGTTGTATACTCCTTACTGAAACTGGTCCAAATAAGTCCATATGCAGCATAAACAATGACTGATTGATAGAGTTAAAAATTTTGGGCTTACAAGTGGCTTTGTGTTGTTTGCCTTTTAGACAAGCAATGCATGTTTGATCATTTTCAAATCTTTTGTGAGGTAAACCTCTTACCAAACCATTCTTAACAATTTTATTTATGGTTTTGAAGTTAATATGACCAAGCCTTCTATGCCATAACATTGATTCATCCAATGTGGCCTTTGATACAAGACAAGTTAAATCTTCTTTAGAAATGATGTTCTTCATATCAACACTATACATGTTGGCCTTTCTAGGAATTCTAAGAAGTACTTGATTTTCATCAGGCATCTTAAAATCCTTAGATAGAACAAGACATTCAGTGTCAGTAAAAAGGACATTATTCTTTTTGTCACACATTTGTGAAACACTAAAAAGATTATACTTTAACTCTTGTACATAGTACACATTTTCAAAATCTAAATTTCCGGTTTTAATAGTACCTTTACCAGAAATTTTGCCACGAAAACCACCTCCAAAGGTAACATATCCTCCATTGAATTCTTGAAAATCTGAAAGATAAGACATGTTGCCTGTCATGTGATTGGAACATCCACTATCTGAGTATCCTTGATCTTGATGATCAATAGAATGTCCCTGCACACAAATAAGAAAGTTAGTTTTCCTTGGGGATCCAAGCCATTACTGACTTGAATCTGCCTCTTGCATCAATATAGTTTAATCTTTTAAGGACTGTTGATGCAATATTGGATTTTTGAATCCAACATGCTGAGGTCTTAACAGCATTTGCCCTATTACCCTTAGCAGCAGAGTGAGTAACATGTTCAGCAGAGTCTGCTAACCTTGAAGTTACACCCTTTGGTTTCCAAATTTGTTTGTGAACCACTGCTTTTGTTTGAATGGGCCTTAGAACAGTTTTAGATGCATGTTTGAAAGTTGTTCTTGCATCCTTAGCTGTTGATTTTGGGTTAACAGTCATCAAAGGTCTAACAGTACTTTTAGATTTACCAGTACTTTGAAATTTAACTGGCAGTACTTTGTTAACAGAACCTTTTTGTCTATCAGGACCTTTGAGTCCAGACTTGTTTGAGACTGTTCTGGGTTTAGATCTATGAGTATTAGAATGAAAAAGAGTTTGAGGAGTTTGCCTTTTGTAATTCACCCTATTGTATTCATACCCAGTTACCCTTTGGTTGCAGAAAGCTGCAAGATGGTCAAAACTACCACATGTATAACAAGCTTTATTATAGAATGCAAAGTCATCACCTAATTGGTTAGACTTGAGGTTGTTCCAATTCCTTTGGTTACCTCTGGGCTTGTTTGTAGTTCTATATTGTTCACAATATCTAACTGGTTTCCTAACAGTACTTTTAACACTTGACTTAGGCCTGTTAGTGTTGTGATTGACTATCTTAGGAAGACTTGTTCCTACTTTCTTAACCAATACAGGTTTAGACATAACCTGTTCTTCTTTATCACTATCACTATCAGTTGTACAATCTTCAACAACTATAGTATCTCCTTTCTTAATAAAGGACACCTTGTCCTGATAAGATAAAGTTTTATCTAAACTTTTACTTACCTTTTCTATCTTAGGAGATTTAGTGACCTTAGAACCATATTCCATGATTGGTTCTTGAAACTCAGGTAACCCTGTGTGTGCTAAATCAATACCTGGAGGTGAATGAACACCTCTGTATGGTGGGGGTACAGACTTAAATCCAACACCAGAATTGACCTTATCAATAACTTGGGCTTCCCAAAGCTTATTGAATCCTTCTGAGGAATGTGCTAAAACATCCACAGAAACCTTTACATTTTCTCTTTCATTCTTATGTTTAGCTAATGATTCATTCAACTCAACAATACACTCATCTCTGATCTTAATGTCATTTTTTAGTATATTGATGTCATCAGCAAAATGAATTTCATTGTTTTTAAAATGTAAAACTTGTTTTTCTAAAACACCTAGACCTCTTTTGTGATTAGCCAAATTAAACAAAGAATCAAGCAGTTCTTGTTTATGAGCTTCAAATCTCTTATTAAGGTCTTCATAAGCTTTAAGATTAGGACATGATTCAGTACAAGATGTAATATTGTTTACCTCTGAATCAGAATGAGCCATTAGAGCAAATTCATTGGCCAAAAGAGCAGCATTTGGTGGTGCATCCTCTTCAATAGCCATAGAGCTCCAATCATAACCAATACCATCAATAGCCAACATAGCCTTTGGCTCTTCAACAGTAACTTCCTTTTTCCTATCTTGCTTATACCATGTGTTTCTATTCTCCTGCTTTCTTGGGCTTCTACACTCCTTAGCAAAGTGTCCTAACCTATGACAGTTGAAACACTCTACTTTCTTCTTATCAAACCCAGCAGTATCATTACCATTTATGGTAATCTGCTTCCCAGTTCTTTGCCAATACTTCTTAGCCCTCATGCTAAGCAAAGCAACCTGCCATTTAATATCCATAGCTTCCAAATCATCACCATCTACCTGCTCAAGGTCTTCATGGTTGAGAGGAGAGCCATTAGATTGACTGGTAATAAAAGCATAGAATGTTGCATCTCCAAGACAAGCAACATCCTTGTGAGAACTTGTGGAAGGAGCACTTTCACCTTCATCTACCTCTTCATTCTTACTAATACTAGGAACTGACAAAAGTGCCACGTTTCCAGAACTAGTACCATAATGACCAGATTTCTTCAGACTTTGTTCAACAATTTTGAAGTTGTTGTACAAATCATTGAGCTTCATGGTTTCAATGTCTGGTTTGTTCATCCAGACAATAACATGAGTATGGAACTCATCAGGTAGACTTCTCAAAAACTTCATGTTGAGATCTTCCTTCTCTGTCTCAACACCTAACACAGCTAACTGACTGACAAGCTTGTGTAATCTTGAGAATAGCTTATCAAGAGACTCATTACTAAAAGCAGTAAAGTTTTCAAATTGTTGCTTTAGTAGTGTCTTCTGTGTCTTTTTGGTAGTTTCATTACCACCAAAATATGCACAAATCTCTTCAAAAAGAGTTTTTTGCATCAAGATACTTGTTGAATGATAGCATCTGCTCACTAGGAATGGTCATAAGCAGCAAATTTCTTGCTTTCTGATCATTTCTCTTCAGTATCTTCTCTTCATTTGACACTGGTCCAGTATTTCTTTTTCTACTTGTTTTACCTTCTAGGACAACCTCTGAGTAGCTTGGTGAAAAGGAATCACCATATATAATTATATCCCAAAGAGTATAATCTTGGACCATGAAATATTGCTCAATTCTCATCCTCCATAACTCAAACTCATTGGGTTTGATTATGGGCAACTTTGCAGCAACATTTGTTTGAACATCATGTGGATCCATTTCTGTTTCTTCTAATTCAAATATATCAACCTGGCTCTGATACCAACTGTGAGGATCTGGTTTATACACGGTTAAGGTGGTTAAACCTTGTGTCTTTGTGTATGAGATATATTGACTTAATATGATTAAGCACGCGGAATTTACTTAATCACACTTAGAAGGTTATGTATGTTATGGAAATGGAAGAATTATGTTTGTTACTTAACAATGAACAAAGAAAGTATTTCACTAAACGATTCAATATTATTCCAAATAATACGAGTGATCTTGAGTTTTTCACTAGGGTTACAAAACCTTGAATCTTATGTTTTAGACTTGTGATATTGTTTTTGTTCTTGTTCTAACAGTTATGCATGTGCATGTGTGTTCTATTGTGTCTACTTTTTAATATCTAAGTCTAAGATCTCTTTTATAGTTGCAAGAGATCTTTACAATTTTGCTAAAAGTCTTGACCGACTTACTTGTTTAACTTTATGCATATTGTGTCAGTACATAAGATACAACATGTATCTATGTATACAACTTGTTAACTAAGCACATGGAGTAAGATATTATCTACCGTATATGTTTGACCAAAATACAATAAATATCTTTTCGATCTTATCCAATGAGTCACTGATCAGCAGTACTTTGATGAAGCAGCAGTACTTTGATGTAGCAGCAGTACTTTGATCATGAACTAGCAGTATCTTGATGTACTAGCAGTACTTTGATGTACTAGCAGTACCTTCAGAATATTTAATTCCCAACAATAGATCTAATTATAGATCATTGAATAGATATGAAGAAATGATGGCTAATAGATATTGTTGGAGTTAGTTAAGTTTGTGAGTCATAACATTACATTTGTTAAGGTTCTTATGCTTAGTATAAATATGTGTACAATTATCTCTGTAAGTCATAACGTATAGATGTAGCAGTAGGTATTTATTTGTCAATTGCCGCTTTAGTTGTTACTTCGTCGTGTAAGTCACACAAGTAAAGTTTGTTTGTAGTTAGTTGACTTGTTTAGTTGTTACGGAATGATTTTGTTAATGATGCTTAATTGTCATGATTGATTTTGTAGATCCTTTGCAATTGGCCAATTTGTGATAGTTTAACCTAGGTTAGCGAATGAAGGTATTCAAATGATCTGCTTTATTGATATTATTGCAGTTAGTTAAGTTTGTTAGTAGGTAGTCAAGCTTCTTATAAATCAAATATCACAGATTGCTTTGGTAGATCTTTTTGCACGGAATGATACTGTTACATTAAATCCTTAATTGTGATGATTGATTTAATATGTATAGATGAATTGATCTTTTGAATTTTTAAATGGTTTAAGATAGATAAGTGAATAGATGTGTAGAAATGATTGCTAATGGACTAATAAGATAAACCCCTAGGGCAGTTTGATCGAATGAACTTGATTGAGATGGTGACTTTTTGATGATTTATTTATTGTTTGAATGAAGTTATGTTGTTTTTTTTTGTTCTTCCCTTTATTTTGTTGAATTTTGTATGCAATGATGTGGTAAGTTTAAATGCATATAATTGTGATGTTCGAACTCACATGCATATAAAATTTGGGAGTGATTGGGTTTTGTAGCTTATTTTGATACTTTTCGGCAACATAAACTGAAGTTGACAAGCTTATAAGGTAATTGAAGTGACTTTAAAAAATTTCATTACACTGGTAAGCGAACAAATAAGTTGTTCTAACAGCCACTTAGCGTATGTGGAAATTAGTATTTAGATCACTATTGTTTTGTTTTTTGTTATGTTCAGGTTAGTTGGTTCCTTTTTTTTTTTTTTTTTTTTTTTTTTTTTTTTTTTTTTTTTTTTTTTGCGAATTTGTGTTGGAATCGAATTCATATGTTTACTACTTTTACAGCTTTCGTATGCCAACATCAGAAGTCAATTGATTCAAAAGTTACATTCATGTTTTAGGTACTTTTTTTTTGCAATTTCTGGGCTAGATGCCGATCAGTTGCCTTCAATGATTGCTATACTGAAACGCATATCATGGAAATGCGTATGCAACCATAGCTGCTACTACTCAATGCAGTTAGAAATACGATGGTAATAGTGCAGAGTAAGTATTATGTAAACAGATCACTTTTAGATTAAGTAAAGGTTTCGTGTACCATGAGGCCGCTAATCTTCTATTAGGATTTGGGTGTTCTTTATATAATTTTTAGATTTGATTATTTTGTCACTGGGTTTTTTTTTTCCCCCTGATTTGTATTGGGAAAAGCTCATGACCAATACACAGAGATTTAGACATTAGAGCAGTTATAAGTTCTCACTACCTTAGTTGTTTTTAGGGATAATTATTAGACTGCCCCAGTTGCCCTGGTGCGTTGCTTATCTGACCCGCTCACAGAAAGTTCCGATACTAGACCAGGGCAACTTGTCTGACCAACCACTGGATGACACGTGTCCGACCAAAATACGTAGTGTATTTTGGGTAACTTTGTAATTTCTTGATCTAAACTGGTTTTTTTGTCATTTTACATGTTATTCACTATTTACCTCTTTGTACCACACTGTCTGGTCGTATATAACTCCTCCAATTCAACCACTATAACTCCCTCCTCACCCCAATCCCTCCATAGCCGAAACCCCATCACCACCGAATCCCCACCATCGTAGTAACCCTCCACCGCCGCCGTAACCCTCCACCGCCGTAACCCTCCACAACAGCGATGTACACGGTTAGGATAACAGCTCCCTGTGTTAGGATAACACATCAAAAACCTAATTCTTCTTCTTCTTCAGGTATTTTTATTCTAATAAATTAATTAATTCAATTATGATTCGATTTGATTTTAATTTCACACGAGTTTAATTTTTCTTTGTATTAGATCTGGTCAAATTAATATTTCATGTTTAATTTTTTGATGCTGGATTATTTTTATGGAGACTATACTTGACGATGGTGTGGGCCAGAATGTCGAGTTAGAATTTGAAAGGGGTGGCGTACCTTTGACTGTTCAATTGGTGGTGAGTAGCTGGTGTTTAGCATCCTGTGATGTTTGTTCTATAATATTTCCACCATGCCAATATGTTGAACATGTCATGACACTAAGCAATTTCTGTTTCTTGATACTGATTGCCATAACTGTGGGACTAGTTTCTAGTAATTAAAACCCTCCCTACTTGTTTATGTTTCGTTTTATCCGTATCGAACTCCCTTCGTATATAATGACAGTGAGTGATTCTTAGAAGTATTTTGCTGTATAGTTTAAGTTTTCGTGTTTATTTCGTTAGTTTAGTAACTGTTTTTTTGAATGGTGTATCAGTTGGAAGTTTGCATCAGAGAAATGTACTGCTTGTCATTGCCCATCCCGACGATGAATCAATGTATGATTGAAATTGCAATAGTTTTATAATGTTTCCGCTTAAGGGGGTGTTTGTTTAGGCGAAAGTTTATTTGATGGGCTTATAGAAAACTTGATAAGCTTATGAGCTCATTTTGTGGGCTTATGAGTTTATCCACTTGTATAAGCTCAAATGAATAAGCTCACAAGCGTAAAAAACTGAGTTGATCAAGTTTTTGATATGCTCATAAGCCCATCAAATAAGCTTATTTTTGGGCTTAAGAGCTTATTTATAAGCCTTTTTTTTGCTTATTTTTTAGCTTATTAACTTATTATTCATATTTAAGTCAGTAAAAATAAGCCACAATAAACGAGCTTATGAAATATATGCCGAATCTAACACTTAACAAACACCCCTTAAATATAAGTACTTATAGGCTTGCTTAGTAATAAGCGCTTGTAGATTTGTTGTTTGGATATGCTTATTAGTTTTTAAGTCAGTAAGACTTGAAAAACTAATAATTTAAAGTATATTATAGTATGATAATGCTAATGATATCTAGGGAAGCTAGAATTTTAATCACTGTAATGACCCGCCAGATAATTGAGCAATTATATCAGTATAGCACACTCTACTTGTGACTGCTAGTTTGAAATATGTGGGTGTTTGGGATTGCTTATCTGTTTACAATGTAAGCAGGTTCAACTGTTTGGAAAAAATTGCTAATTTGCTTATTTTACACTAAAATTAGCACTTATAAGTAAGCAGATAAGCTCCAACACACCCCCTAAATTATTTTTGCTAGCCGAATTATTGATGTATTGTATCACTGGCAGGTTCTTTTCGCCGACAATAAATCACTTGACTTCAAGAGGGAATAACGTGCGCATATTGTGCTTGTCAACTGGTAATATGTTGTAAGATTAGAAACTTTGGTTGTTTGCATATGAACTTGTTGACGACTATGAATTATACCGTAATGCATGCAATTTACTTTTAAGGTATAGTTGGGATGCAAAAGTGTCATATATTTATAGCGTATGTTGTGAACTGTGTGCAGGCAACACAGTTGGTATTGGAGATGTTAGAAAAGAAGAGCTTTATAAGGCTTCTTCCGTCCTTAAGGTGATTTAATATGTTACATAAGGTTAAGTCGTTAATGTGCGTAATGCCATGAGTCCATAATCTGCTTGTTTGTTGCCGTTTCTTTACAATATAAACCTTCTTTCATTGTTTCATCTAGTGTTCCATGATTCTTCACTTCTATGTACTTTTGTTTTGTGTAAATGAATGTCTATTAAGAAATTGAATATACCATCGGTGGCGATAAATTTGAGAACATAGTATTTCATATCTGGACTAAATACTAGATTATGTGCTGGTGTTCATGTAATTGGAGGATTTGTTCTTTGTTTATATCTAGTATTGCCCTGGAAAAAGCACTGAGGACTACATCATATCATGATTTTAAGACCATTGTGCCATAGTATTCTGAGTAATGTAATCATTGTGTCTTTCTTATTTGAGATCAGAAAAATCGCACTTTCTTATGTTATAAACGTGTCTCCTCTTATTGGTGGCATAAGTGCACTTGTTTGTCACGTATGATAATTACTATATCATGCAGGTTCCTCCCCAACAAGTGACAGTAATGGATCATCCGGATTTTCAGGTTTATTTATTTTGTCAAAAGAATTTCCTTACACAGTCGTTTATTCATTTATGAACAATATCTAATTGTATGTTTATCGCCAGGATGGTTTTGGGAAAGTGTGGGATAGTAACATGCTATCAAAGATTGTGGAAAAGGAAGTTCGTGATCATGCAATTGACATGGTAATCTCTGATTTCAGTATAAGTACATAAACCATCTTTGAAAACATATATATCTTTAATAAATATATGAGACTGTCGAAGATCCCCTGTAAATTCAGTTTTTTCTATATTTTTGCAGATTATTACGTTCGATAACTATGGTGTGTCAGGTCACTGTAATCACCGTGATGTACACCATGGAGTGCAGTAAGTGCGATTACTTTCTTTTCTGGCATCTGTGATAGTAGTAGTTCTACAATTTTCAACCTACTCTATTTTGTATTTCTGAACTATCAACATCGTTGTTATAAATGGATGTTTAGATATCAAGTAGGAGATTGGGTGAAATTCAAAAGTACCATTGCCACTCCAACTTACGGGTGGCAAGGTGCAACACATGAGAGTGTCGGTTTCGTTCAGAGTGTCCCAGACAAAGATAATCTTTTTGTATCATTTTGCTCTGGTGAAGCTCTTGTACTTGTCAATGAAGTTATAAAAGTCATTCCATTGGACCGGGGGCAACACGTCCAACTCAAACCAAATATCAGAGAGGCAAGGTTTGACTACAATCTTACTGCTACATTACGATACAGCCTTATAACTTTTATTTTGGAGGTTCCATTGGGTTGTGTTTTCTCTCAAAAGTCACAAACGGGTTTTTACTTGGTGGCAGTTTTGGCCCATTTACCTTTGATGTATGCAACCTCTTAAATCGTTTATTTAAAGATTATATTTTCTCTTTGATCATGTTCTTTTTGTAATTTCCATACTTTTATGAACTTGTAATGGATGAATAACAATAATTTTTCACCTCAAAAATATAGCTACTGCGTATACTAATGTTGTTTTTTTCAATGACAGTCGGTGATCTTAACCATCTGATCTCTGCAACCATGTCTGGTGTTACTTGCTGTCTAAGGTTTCCTGGATAACTCAACTCTGATTTAAGGAAGCTTGCAGTTAATCTCATTCCTTTCCCGCACCTTCACTTCTTCATGGTTGGTTTCGCTCCTCTCACCTCCCGTGGTTCTCAGCAATACCGTGCTCTTACTGTTCCAGAGCTCACACAACAAATGTGGGATGCTAAGAACATGATGTGTGCTGGTGACCCTCATCACGGGCGTTACTTGACTGCCTCAGCCATCTACCGTGGAAAGATGAGTACCAAGGAAGTCGATGAACAAATGCTTAATGTTCAGAACAAGAACTCTTCATACTTTGTTGAGTGGATTCCCAACAATGTGAAATTAACTGTATGTGACATTCCACCAACTGGTCTGAAGATGGCGTCTACTTTCATTGGTAACTCGACATCCATTCAAGAGATGTTCAGGCATGTCAGTGAGCAGTTTACTGATATGTTTAGGAGAAAGGCTTTCTTGCATTGGTACACTGGTGAAGGTATGGATGAGATGGAGTTCACTAAAGCCGAGAGCAACATGAACGATCTGGTTTCATAATATCAGCAGTACCAAGATGCCACCACTGATGAGGAAGGTGAGTATGAGGAGGAAGAAGAGGAGGGTGAGTATGAAGGTTGAGAATAGTGCAGAAACATCAGAACATTGTATTTTTATGTGTGTTTGCCCGTGGTTGTAATCTCGACTACCATTCAATCGAATATTAGTAGGAGATGAAAACGGTTTAGTTTGTGAACAATTTTACAAGAAAGCAAAGCTATTTGCTGGAAGGTTATGGGTGTAATTTGTTTTTGGATTATAACTATTACTTGTTATTTGTGCTTGTGCCTTCTTTTGAATGAATTTTGTTTCTTGAAATTGATTTTGTGTTGTTATTTTGTCTGTTGATATCTGCTTGAAATAAGTACAGATAGTTTGATCGAATTCTGGTTCTAGAGCTAAAATTCAATTTAAGTTTGTTTTGGGGTAGATATAGTGGCTTGCGCTTACGTAGCTGGTGGTCTCATTTAAATTCTGCCAAAGAGCACTAATCTGGAGACTTTAAGTAGTATCACTTGCCTTTAGAACCATCTCTATTGTGGTGCAATCAGAGCTGATTTGGTTTCAATAGAAGCATGTTTTGGAAAGTCTAAACAAGGCAAACATATTCGAGTTCTGTGTGTTCTGGTCGAGGGTATGTCATTCTGCTGCTAACCTTAGCATCATGCTGGTACAACTCAGAGTTCCTACTGCTGATAATTTAGTACTACTGCTCGGGTATTTTTACTACTGCTTGCGAGTTCTTTGATTCTACTGCTCGATATATGAGACACTACTGCTGCCCTTTGTGATTTTCCTGCTGCTCATGGTTATTGGTTTATGCTGTTGAGATATGATGTGGTTTCATGCAATGTCAAAGTCAAATATTTGCATGGTGATTTTGGACAGTGGAAAGCAAGAAAGCAAAACTTGTATGCAATATTTATTTGTTTTGTATTTTTTGGGCAACTTTTCCCAAAAATACAAATGTTACTTGGCAACTTTTGTATTTTTTGGGCAACTTTTCCAAAAAATACAAAAGTTGCCAAAAAAAAATACAAGTGTCCCCCAGTTGCCCAAAAAATACAAAAGTTGCCCAAAAAATACAAAAGTTGCCCAAAAAAATACATGTAAAGTCTTGAAAACAGAGAGGATCATTGAAAGCCAACAAGAACTTGGAGTTAAAATAACTAGAATGAACCAGCAAGAAAAGAAAACGAGCAATGTAATTACGAATTCTTGGCCAAACTACACGATTAGTACATTACGATATTCGAGTACTTAAAAGATCAAAATACAATTTAACAAACATATGAGAAATGAATCCAAGACAGCTTCACGGTAGAAGAACATTGAAATACAGCTAGTTTTGTTTATTTTGATCTTGATCACAATATTGAGCAAGCCTTTTGAGCCTTTCCCTTCTTTTTCTTTGACTTTGGTGGTGCAAGAACGACTTTAATGGCAGCATCAAAAACCTGCTTCACATTCTGGGAAAAACAACCAGTCTCTATTTAGCATAAGAAAATCCCTTCAGGTTAAAAAGTTAAAAATGGCAGGGTCGGGTTGATGTGCAGATCGGGTTCAGTAAAGTAGGATAAAGCTCAACCTCTAATATCCTAAGTAGAGGCATTGGTCTTCTGATACCATTTATAACCAAGGACGGGCCTTTTGTAATACCTGAAATTCAGATAATCTGTAAAATGACCAAATTACCCCTGAAACCATAAAACATAATTAAATCACTTATAAAACTCTGAATTAATTCCAAACTTCTGGTAATGAGCTACATATGAAGTAAAATAATTTTGAGACAACATTTTAACATTTGTACATGTCCCAAAATTTATTACAAAACTAAAAATAATTAATTTAATTATTTATGTTATATTTTAAACTTCATAAAATAAGGATAATTACAAAATAAATTAGGAAATGATATCAAATCAAATCCTCTTGATCCCACCTTAATTTGTCCGAGTCCTAAGGCCCTCCCCTCCCCTAAATCACGGCTAACCCTTGTATTTAGTTACTCCTATATTTACTTCTAATAAACCCTAGCCGATATTATCAAAAACGCATACAATAATTCACACACAAGCCATACGAATTTCTGGAGGTGATCTAGTATTTTTCTGGAGTTATTCTGCATCCAAGGAGGCTAGGAAAAATAATTTTGGGCTTGTGGATTCATTGGTTCGATCGTGAAACTTTTTCTTTGCCGAGTATTCCATACGATAGGTGCAAAATTCGTGCGCCCAATCCTCACATTCTAAAACTGATCTGGTATTTTTCTCATGACCCTTACATCATATAAGACTTAAAAAATTTGTACTAATCGAATCATGCAAGGCTAATTGGTCGCTAGTATTTTTAATGTTTAAAACACACATAAATTCTAAAACATTAGATACGAATTTTCTGGGTGTTATATTTATTTTATTTGGACCTCATATGAAGTGTAAGATATGGGAAAAATGTTGGAATGAATTATAGAAGCCTATATATGTCGTGGTAATTTTTGGTGTCAAAAACGTATGTAAAATATAAAATAAGCTATGCGATTTTTCTGGACTATGTATATAGTTTTTATGAGTTCCTTAGGCATCATATAACCTGGTAAAAATGATAGTTCAAATCTTAGAAGCTTAAAAAAATCGTGGCTAATTTTTGTTCAAAACCGGTTTTAAGAAAACAAAGGAATGAATATAAACCTAGTCAAATATACAAGGGTTAGGGATTCTTGAGTCATGATCTGGACATTTAATGTATTTTAAGGTTGTAATCATGATGTGTCAATGATTGGATTTGATTAGGGCTTGGAATTATATTTTAAAAGTGTTGTACGATTGTTTTTAAAACTCTAGGGGGTGTTTTGTAATTTTCAAAACGTGTGGGACATTTTTTTAATGTTATATAAATTAGTTGGAATGTGGGAAAAATATAACTTGAGGGTACTAAGTGTAAATATTGCAAGATATGGATTTAATTGTAAGTTTGGTGTTCGAATTGGAAATAATTAAAGTGAAGGGACTAAAAGTGTAAATTCAGGAAACTTGAAGTTATTTTGTGTAAATGATGATATTAAGAGTGTTTTGTGTAAACTTGAGTAATTATGGGCTTAATATGTAATTGTTACTAAATTATGACTTAAATTATAAGTTTTGAACACTTAAGGGACCAATTGTGTAAATTCTGAAATTCTGAGGGTCTGATCCATAACATACATAATTCTGAGGTAACATTCTGTAAATTTGTAAAATGAGATGCTTGGTTGGTAAATATGGATATCATAAGGATTAAATCATGAATTAGGTAATTAAAGGGTTTGTTTTGTAAATATTGTAACTAGAGGGGGTATAATCTGTAAATTATGAAACTAAAGGGATTATGATATTATTCTGAATAAAATATGTATTTAAATCAGTAGTTGAAGTATTTTTCATTTTAGAACTTTGAAATTGATGAAGTTACAATTAAAACCCTAAACTTTGTAAAATTGTCATAATTAACCTTAGACTTCTGTAACCTGTTAAAATATACCTTTATTCCATAATAATCTTTGAGTAAGGACTTAATCTAATCTGAAATGATAATATTTGTTAATTTTGGAAACCTGCTAATTATGGAAAGTTACTAAATCTGGAAAGTTACTAAAAATAGAAAGTTACTTAAAATGGAAAGGTAAACTAAAAGTAATAATCTGAATTGGAATCCTTTGTAATTCCGTCTTCTACTCCTTTAGGTGCGAAGAAGGAGAAGCCTTGATCTGTTCAGTATTTATTTGCTTGTTTATTTTCTGCACTGCTAATAAGGTACAGATATTCTGACCTTCGCACAGGTTTCTCATGAACTCTTCCTCTTTTGTACATTTTGTTTCCCTTGAAACCTGCTATGCTTCCCATGTTTTGTGAACCTTCTCTGATTTCTTTTATACTTTGATCTGTTTAGCTTCTGATTTGATTTCATTGCTATGATCCCCTCTGCTCTGAACCTTGTCTATGATTTCCTTGGTTATGAACTCTGATATGAATCTATACTGTGAAAACCTTTTAAATATTGATATGCAAAATGTTTTGAGACAAATCATTTGTTTAAAAGAAATGTTTATAAGTACGATACGATACTGCTTTTCTATGAAATGTTACTAACTCTTATGAAAACTATCTTTAAAGACTAGCTTTATGAAAAACCGTTTTGAAAGATCTTTTTTATGAAAAACTACTTTGAAAGATCATTTCTATAAAAACCATTTTTAAAGGATTGCTTTAAATGAACTTTTAATAGAAACTCCTGAAATGAACTTTGGCTATGAAATTCTGATTATGAACCCTTGATATACTTTTCTGAACCAATTGATATGATCTACTTAATCTGAGCCTTGACTTGAAATTTTGATATAAACCTTAATCTGATAAACTCTGATATGAAACTAATTGATTTTGAACCTTTGATATTTACTTCTGCAATACTTGACATGAACCTTATGCCATGAACCTTTGATATGACATTCTGATTATGACGTGATATCTGACCTTGACCCACAGTCTGATACTACGAGCTACTATCTGTTTCACTAGGCATGAGGGTTTCATGTCCATGTCATTGATGCACCGATGGCATGACTCTAGGGCAGGAGAGTGATGACCTGTCCCGTCCCTGACTTGATTTGATTTGGTGTGTTGAGGAGGTATTTGGCCACCTGGGGCGTATGGATGCATCCTAGATCTGATATGTTATCTGTTATCTGTTATCTGTTTAGGTTGTATGTTTATTGTGTATATACATCTGGTGACTGATGGTGTGCGCGATACACATCTTTCACATATCTGGGAGCTGATCACTCCATTTGATACATGAGGACACCCCTCATATTATCTTGTTATTTGAGAGGTATCCCCTCTGGATTGCTTATATGGTTACACTGTTATGATATTATCTGTTCTGGGCTCGTGGTGGATTACTGGTTCCCTATCTTATAACCTTTACTTTTCTTTTCCTTTATCTTGATTCTGTTACTTATCCCTGAACTCATATTATATCTGGATGACCTTTATTTCTGTCATTTCGTACTTTCTCTCCTACTGCTTTGTTATCGTTATATCTGTTCACTGAGCTCTCGTAGCTCAGCCGCATTTCTTTTCATGCGGCAGGTTTTAGTAGGAAGCTGGGATTGAGTGGAGAGTACCTTTGGACTTAGAAGATTGGATAGCTATTCTGGATTAGAGTTGACTAGAAGATAATATATTTTAGAATTGGTGTTTTTGGAAGTTTTCATTTGTAACCTTGTAGTTTCAGTATTTCATTTGTAACCTTTGAGATTTTTGTATTACTGTAGATGTATGCTTTGCTTGATCTGATATGGAGCCTTCATTGTGACATCTTTACCCTTGTCGGGTCGGGGTGTTACACCTTTTATACCTGATATGATTTCTTTGAGGACTTGGTTTAGTGAATTTATAGGGATACCTTTCGCAATTTGATGTTCTTCATGTCCTCCACAGCTACAGTTCTGTTGCCAGCAAGATTTAGTTATCAGCTTTTAGTTAACCTTGTATTTACTCAAAAAGGATTAAAGATAACAAACCATAATTGAGAAGCTTCCCCATAGAGCTTTAACCTTTCCATGCTCATTAGTAAGCACTCCTGATAAAATACAACTTAAGTCTGCATGCACTTCCTCAGAAGTGCTACTGAAGTCTGCAGACATATACATCATATATTACTTGACAATTAAAATCACTATACTGACGGTCTATAAAAATGATGGAAAACAACAATGTACCAGTGTCAAGCTCTATAAATTCCATGTTGGTTGCTCTATAACGTTCAACCCATATGACAGGTTTCCTTTTAGCTATTTTTCGTTAACCATTCACTCACGTCTATTCGGCAAATTAAGGTGCAAGGAACGATTACATGCCATACCCATTGGTTCAGGTGCTGTGACATTGCAGCATAACTTCTACAAGGATGTTCATTTAGCAGGCATTTTATTTGTCCATTCAGAGAATTCTGGGCACTCCATAAGGACAGCCAGATATCAATTAGCCCACTGTACTTGCGGATTATGTTAGTACTGACCTGAGAAAGCACACAGATGAAATGTTGACTATTGAACAGTTAAACATAATAATAATAATAATAATAATAATAATAATAATAATAATAATAATAATAATAATAATAATAATAATAATAATAATGCCAAACCCATAAATTTATCTCAACGAGGGTGAAAGTAATACTTCAATTGGCCAAATAAGAAAAGAAGTATTGCAATTTAAATTAATGAAGTTATATTTTTTGCTTACAAGTAGACACAACTACAAATCCAAGGGTTTCGTGATCCAAATGCTTAATGCATATGGAACAGACGGTATCTTTCCACAATCTTTGATAGCATGTTACTATCCCACACTTTCCCAAAACCATCCTGGCGATAAACATACAATTAGATATTGTTCATAAATGAATAAACGACTGTGTAAGGAAATTCTTTTGAGAAAATAAATAAACCTGAAAATCCGGATGATCCATTACTGTCACTTATTGGGGAGGAACCTGCATGATTCAGTAATTATCATACGTGACAAACAAGTGCACTTATTCAACCAATAAGAGGAGACACGTTTATAACATAAGAAAGTGAGATTTTTCTGATCTCAAATAAGAAAGACACAATGATTACATTACTCAGAATACTATGGCACAATGGTCTTAAAATCTTGATATCATGTAGTCCTCAGTGCTTTTTCCAGGGCAATACTAGATATAAACAAAGAACAAATCCTCCAATTACATGAACACCAGCACATAATCTAGTATTTAGTCCAGATATGAAATACTATGTTCTCAAATTTATTGCCACCGATGGTATATTCAATTTCTTAATAGACATTCATTTACACAAAACAAAAGTACATAGCAGTGAAGAATCATGGAACACTAGATGAAACAATGAAAGAAGGTTTATATTGTAAAGAAATGGCAACAAACAAGCAGATTATGGACTTATGGCATTACGCACATTAACGACTTAACCTTATGTAACCAAAGTTTCTAATCTTACAACATATTACCAGTTGACAAGCACAATATGCGCACGTTATGCCCTCTTGAAGTCAAGTGATTTATTGTCGGTGAAAAGAACCTGCCAGTGATACAATACATCAATAATTCGGCTAGCAAAAATAATTTAGGGGGTGTGTTGGAGCTTATCTGCTTACTTATAAGTGGTAATTTTAGTGTAAAATAAGCAAATTAGCAGTTTTTGCCAAACAGTTGAACCCGCTTACATTGTAAACAGATAAGCAATCCCAAACACCCACATATTTCAAACTAGCAGTCACAAGTAGAGTGTGCTATACTGATATAATTGCTCAATTATCTGGCGGGTCATTACAGTGATCAAAATTCTAACTTCCCTAGATATCATTAGCATTATCATACTTTAATATACTTTAAATTATTAGTTTTTCAAGTCTTACTGACTTAAAAACTAATAAGCATATCCAAACACCAACTCTAAAAGCGCTTATTACTAAGCAAGCCTATAAGTACTTATATTTAAGGGGTGTTTGTTAAGTATTAGATTCGGCTTATATTTCATAAGCTCGTTTATTGTGTGATGAAGCGAAAAGTATACCGCTTTTAAGGGGTCATTTAAGCCCTAAATCGTATTTATTTGATCAAATATTGCCCTAAATCGTTCCTTTTGTCATTTTAGGTACTTTTGAGGAGAAATCTGGAAAAGGAGGCATTTTGGACGTTTTTGGAGCATAAAAGTGAAGAAAACGGCAAAGTCTCAAAAATCGGCTAAAAGTTACCTTTGACGGCGTCAGGATTTACTCCAGACGGCGTCATGGCTTGGCAAGAAAAGGTGGATGTGAAGTTTACTCATGATAAGCCAGTGAAAATTGCATGTGAATTCTGATGGCGTCACGCTTTAACCTGATCAAGGGCGTCACGGCTTAATTCAAAGAGGGACGGCGTCACGTTCAAGGTCTGACGGCGTCAAGCCTTGATAAGCCAGAACGGATTTTGGAGAGCTAAAGAGGGACAGCGTCAAGAAGGTCACCCGAGAACCCTAAAAGCGGCGAGGTGACGGCGTCACACTCCATAACGTGACGCCGTCAGATCCAAAAATCTATATATAGTTTTGCAATTCTTTGTCATTAGTGTGGAACTTAGTGTGGAATTTTTGGGAGAAAACCCTAAGACGATTTTAGCATCTTTTTCAAGGCTTTTTGCCTTGAGATCTTCCATGTTACATTGAAGATAAGTTATCAATTAATCATTCAATATGTCTATGTGTTGTTTGATTCTATCTTGTTCTTGTCTTTTGATTAATATGTTAGGCTAGATTTATCTTGTGTTTGCTTAGATCTAATGAAACCTAGCTATTGATTATTGGTTATTAGTGTGTTATTAGTTGTATTGGATGATTGTTTATCTATGTTAGGCTTAAGAAAACTGGCTAACTTCCTATTCGGTAACTTGCTTGAACGTCTTAAGAAACATGAACCAAATGCGTACTAAAGGTTTTTATGGTTGTATTTAATGCACAAGCGAATTCTAGTGATCCCATGTTAGGAGCTTCCAATCCGGCTCGACATAGGAGTGAAGTAGGAGCTTGTAGAGTTGGGGAAGTACGTACGCCACCCCACGATTGGTATTAAGGAATACACCCGTCATCCACGCAACTAATACACACTAATCAACCGGTAAAAGATAGTTAGGGAGTAAGGAAATCTAAGTGAACACATTTCTCTACACATAAGTTTCCACCATCATTTTCATTTTTGTTATTTTATTTTATTTGTATTTGTAGTCATTTGGGTTAGTTGACTAGCAACTAATTCCGCCCACTCTTTAAAACCCAAGATTTTACTTGCTTTCATAAAAATATAAAAACATAAAAAAGAATCTTCCTCAACCCTTAGACCTATTAGAGTAGTCTTTCATACCTAACGAACACTATTCCCTGTGGAGAACGATCAATCCCCCGTACTTACCACTACACTATACTACATCGGTCAGGTACACTGCCTGGTGGGGTTGTAAGCCTCTTGAGATCCCTCGAGAGGTAAAACCTGTTGTAAGGTTGCAAAACCACGCATCAAGTTTTTGGCGCCGCTGCCGGGGAATAGTTATTGTTTAGGTTGAATTTTTATTTTATTGGTCTACTCACTAGATTCCTTTCTAGTGAGATTTTTTATTTTCTTTTTCTAGATCTTCTTTAGTCTATCTTTTTTCTTCGTTTCTTTGTTCGTAACCATTACCATTCGACATCATGGAAGATGGTAATATCCTTAATCCCAACAACCCACCACCACAACAACCACCACCTCCTAGAGCCCGTACTTTAGGAGAGTACTCCCGTCCTAGCCACCATGGCTATCGAAACACCATTGAGCTCACTCAAGGAGCCAATGTCACACCCTTGCGATCCGACACCATCCGGTTGGTGCAAAGCGGATGCGCATTCCATGGACTTCGTTCTGAAGATCCTAATCAACACCTCAAGGACTTTCTTAAAATCGTTGATTCTATAGACCTTGATGTTGCCACCCGAGAGATGACCCGATTGCGTCTCTTTCAATTCTCTCTGCGGGATCAAGCTAGTCAGTGGCTAGAACGTCAACCCGCAGGATCCATCACCTCTTAGGATGATCTCACCACTCGGTTCCTTGCTCAGTTTTTCCCACCAGGAAGAACTACCAAGCTAAGGAATGATATCTTGATGTTCCAACAACGTCAAGGCGAAACTCTCTACGAGGCATGGACTCGATTCAAGGACTTACTCCGAAAGGTCCCTCACCATGGCATGGATCCTTGGCTACAAATCCAAATCTTCTATGATGGTGTCAATCATCAAACTAGAAGAGCCATAGATTACGCTGCCAATGGGAGATTGAGCAGGCTCAGTGTCGATAATTGCTGGGAAGTCATTGAGGACTTAGCACAATACGAAGAGGAAGAATGGAATGACTCAACGTTCTCGGAAGAAGGGATTTTAAATTGCATGAGTGCAACCCAAGAACAGTTGTTCGAAAAAATAAAAAGGCAGGTTGAGAGCTTAATGAAAGCTGAGACACCTACGGCTGATGAAAATCCCGATGAGTGCGTGAACACAATTGGTAAACATACGTTTCATCAATTCTCACGACAAGATGAGTTTGAAGGGATAATGCTAACTTTCGTGAACAACCAAGAAAGGCGGATCCAGGAATTAGAGACTCACTTGAAAAACACCCAAGATATGTTCATGGAACTAGCAGAAAAGTTTATTGTGAGAATAAAGGAGAAAATTAGGGAAGAAGCCTCACACAAAAAGATCGAGAAGATCTTTGAACTCCTGGTCCCTAATGAACCATACAACGAATGGGATGATGAAACCCCTCTCCCCGAGCCTTCACTTTTAAAACCCTCTTATCTATTTGGATCCTCTCGCGAGAAAAAGAATTCTCAAGATCGTAGCATTTTCGTGGGAAGCATGGTTTTCACGCTCCCTAACTTTCATGAGGCTAGGAAACGATCTTTTGGCTTTAAGCCAGGTGTGAGAAGAACTCAATTAAAGCACATCCTCATTTCGAAAACCCCCTGTAAAAGCTCCTCACACTCCCTGAATACCTGCCGTGACGGAGATTGGAACCTGAATGTGACGTCAACCGGCCCTTTTCAACATTTTACCACATCCCGTGACAGTAACAAAACATTTGACCCAGGAGGAACTTGTTAACGAGACTAGCTATCAGGATTATTGACCCTGACTAGCTGCTCCTTTAAAGTACGAGGGGCTCATTTGTAAACTGGCACAAAGTGGTAAATAACGCTGATCTGACGGCGTCAGGATTTGAACGTGACGCCGTCACCCCGTCTGCACAGCAATAATAACTTTAATTCCATCACTTTCATCACAAACCCCACAAACCATATCCACTCCAACCCCAACTTCGAATTTCCAGGATCAAATTCACCGACTTTCGTCACCAATTTCCACGTGGTAAGTAATTTTTATTCATTCTTTTCGTTTCAATTACTCATAGGATTTGTCAATTTCGAAAGCCCTCTACTCATGATACCCTAGGGATGATTCATGCTTAGAACTCATAATGTCCTTTAATTAGTGTTATTTTAGCAATGATTAAAAGCATGTGATTGTTAGCAATCAAATGGGTCAATTCACTAATCGGGTGGCCACGAATTTGAACCATAACCTATGATCAAATCACCCATTTTTCTGTAAAAAGTGGTGTGTGGTTATTGAGCCTGAAGTTTGAATATTGATTTTTCCCTCGTAATTATGGATTTGAACTTGGTCAAATCTGACGGCGTCACCTATCAAAGCGTGACGGCGTCAGACCTGTCTGATGCGCCACCAAGTCTTTAATTCACATATTAACACGTTTGTTCCTCCTGCTTTGTTCCAGATAATGAGTAAGCGTCAAAGACCCAGCCGAGGAAGTTCTTCCCGATCTCAACAAGAGAACTTTGGGGATACGGTCCTCAGTTGGGGTGTCTTTGACAACGATGCTGCTACAAGCAAATACGCACAACTGCTACTACACAAGGTCGAAAATGGGGCCGTAGTTGATTGGAACTTTCTGAGGAGAGAAGGTCTTGAGCAGACCTTTCTCCAAAGTTTTCAGACGGATGGGTTTACCGGCCCTCAGTGGGAAAGACTGTTTAAAATTCAGGAGCCGGTATATGAGGAATTGGTACGTGAATTCTTTGCCACCTTTCATTTTGACATGGCTGAGGCAAGGACCGATGTGGGCAGTACCACGATCTATTTCAGGCTGGGGGGTGAGCTAAGGACGTGTTCGGTTACTGAGTTTGGGTGGAGACTTGGGTTGTACGATCAGCATGATACCATTCAGGCAGGGTTCATGCATAGGTTGTTGCGTGGGGAGTCGATGAAGAATGATTTTAGATGTTCCATGTTCTGGCAAACTATTGGGGATGGGGTGTATACCTCGACCACTGTGGCATCCCAAATCAGGGATCCTAGGGTTCGGTTGACTCATCGATGCCTCACCTACAGCTTGACAGGGCGTCACAGCTCTCACCACCGTGTCACTGCTTCTGATCTCTTCTACCTGTACACCATCTACTCTAATGATGTTTACTGCAACATCCCGTTTTGGGTTGCTAGCTTTCTGCATGGTGGAGTTGGGGAGAGGGAAGGAGACAGGATTTATGGTGGGATGTTTATCACCCGGCTGGCCCAGTCTTATGGAGTCCTCAGGCCCGAGGTCATGAGGTATTTGAGTGGTGATGCATGCAGGATGGTGAAGGAGAGGTCCCTGAAGCAGATGGAGGTGATTATGGAGATGCATGATGGGTCCTTTATGTGGTATCATCCAGCCGGAGCTGAGGATGATGATGATGAGGATGATGAGGAGGAGGAGCCCCAGCAGCAGCAGCATGAGGATTATGAGGCCGGTACAGCTGATTACTACCGGCACATGAGCAGGGGGGATTGGCAGGCTCACCAGGGGACCTGGATGGGCCAGGTTGATACTTGGAGGACCAGGGTGGACGAGAGGTTCGACTGGATGTATGATCACACGGTTCGTCAGATGCAGCATCTATCTACACGTGATCAGTTGGACCCACATCTGCAGATTGACCCTTTCCCGGGTCGTGAGCAGGATTACCCACCATATGGGTACTACGGGCACCTCCCTCCAGGCTACGACTATCGCCAAGGTCCCCCACCCCAGTGATGATGTGATTTGATGTTTTGATGTTTGAACAATTTGATATTTGGTTGTATGTGTTGAAACAATATGGTCTGTAATAATTTAGGGAAGGCATCTGTTTGCCTTAAAACATTTGTTACATTGATTTTATTTATCGCATGCTAGCCTCATTTGATTGTTTCTATATTTGCTTTGTGTGTTTATTTATTTGTTTGTTTGATTTTATTTGCTTCCGTATGTGCGTTTAATTTTTATTATTATTGGTTCATGTTCAAAACTAAAATTGTGAAAATGCTTTATTTTGTTTTTAACTTCGTCTTAACTACATATAAAGGTATTTTGCAAAAGATAAGTGTAAGGGAAATCTAAATTAGTTTATTAGAACACATATGAACATGAATCGTAATAATATTAAATGAACATACATATTAGTATTTGTTTGAGTCAAATGCTTGTATCGAGTCATAATGATGTTTTGCATGAATTCCAGGAAGTAAGGTAAAGGTTTTTCCAGAAATTTTCCGGAAACTTAAAATAAGAATTTTTGTCAGGTTATTTCTGACGGCGTCAGGGTTTATAAAATGACGGCGTCAGATTTAATTTTCAGAAATTTTTGAAAGTTTTGTTTTCATAAAAAGTTTTTATTAAATCTCCAACTTATAATCTCCAGGAATCAGCAAAAAAATTATCATTCCACAAGCATTATATCCTTATATATATAGATTTATCCCGCCGATGTTATGCAGGTTTTCGTGTTTGTTTTCTCAGGTTTAACATGTTATTTTGGACAAGGAAATGTTTTGGATCAAGCTTATGGCGATGCATTAGTCATGGAGCTTCAACATTACCTTGGAAGAAGATTTAACCGTGTTACTTCATTATCCACCGAGCGAATCAGGGGAGTATTTGATTTCATTCTTTTACTTTATGCTTTTACATTTGTTATTTGAACATTGGGGATAATGTTCATCTTAAGTGTAAGGGGGGGTAAAAATACGATTTTAGAGAATACAATTACGCTTGATTTTTGTTTGTTTGATAGTAGATGTGTAATAAAACTGAGAGAAATACTTGTTAAGGTAATTTTAGTGCCAAATTTAAAATTTTTTACAACATATAGGAGTGAAACTTTGATCTTAATGAGCGTCTCACGGATAGGAGTTATATGACTAGCACAAAAACCGTACCACTAAAAAATTTTACACCCCCAAATATGTGAGGTTCGCCCCTAGAATTGGTAGGAAAAGCATTTATGCTATGATGTGTGTACCGGTAGCACTTAGATTCTAGAACTTGCGTTAGGACCATTCCAAGGCCACACATGAGACTACATTCGTGTAGTTAGATTTACTACATGATAAGAGGCATTAGGATTAACCCATTGTTTTTACACCTGTATTTTTGTTATAATTACATTGGCTACATTAGTCAAGTAATTCTCCCCAACCCTTTGCGTTGTACTTCATTTTTAGTACACGATACCCCTAGTACACCCTCCAGAGCCTATCTTTTGTTTCGACCTTTAAGCATTTTACTTAAAGGAGAATTTGTTTACACCCCACTAAAATGTACACCCAAATCGCCTTAGCCTACCTTGTATGCACTCATTTTTAGTGCATTATTGTTACAACATTTGTTTAAACCCCAAGTTAATTATCTAATTGATTACATGGTTTGCTAAGTCCCAGTCATATCCTTGTACATATTGTTTTGGGACGATTGGGACTCATGGGTAAAGTACTAGTGTAATGAGTAATGGGAAGAACATCATCATTACCCCCATATGTGCTAAATATTTTAAAAGTACTCCAAGTTTTTCGATTATCTTAATTCGAGTCATTAGAATAGTTATTTGTAAAGTTATGTAAAAGTTCAAGTGTAAGGGGATGCAATGCTCCTAGATGTAATTATTTTGGATGGTAGGGCAAGAAATGTATGCAAAAAAAAAAAAAAAAAAAAAAAAAAAAAAAAAAAAAAAAAAAAAAAAAATCGAAAAAAAAATCAAGAAAAATACAAAAAAAAATGAGAAAATGAAAAGTAGAAAAAACATACGGACTACCATCCCGTTTTATTTTATGTTTATTTTATGTTTTTGTTATTTTCTTTCATTAGCTTAAGATTGAGTCGAGTCTTGGCTTAGCAACATTGTATAGTACATGTAATTGATCAAGATCTTTAACTCGCCACCAGTAAAACATCCTTTATCCAACAAAACCGTGTTTTCCTTTTCCCTACACCTAACGTTATAACCCATTTAAAAGCCCTCTTTGATAGTTTATCTTAGGTGCTTACGCCTAGTGGAGGAGGTTTTCGATCCTTTCCCAAGCCTATGGTAATCTATTTGCAATGACAGGTAGTGAGAGATATTATCCGTTTCCATTTATGAGATTTATTTTGATGACACTTGAGAGATGTGAGTATCTAAACACTACTTGTGAGGTGCTAGTTTATAATCTTCGTGCTTATTATGATTAAAGAGGAACGATTATTTGTTGTAATTACTTTTATGTTTGCATTAAATGACCCCTAACCTGTATTTTGATTAGAATAAAAGCGCATTTGCTTGAGGACAAGCAAATCTCAAGTGTAATGGTATTTGATGAAGCGAAAAGTGTACCGCTTTTAAGGGGTCATTTAAGCCCTAAATCGTATTTATTTGATCAAATATTGCCCTAAATCGTTCCTTTTGTCATTTTAGGTACTTTTGAGGAGAAATCTGGAAAAGGAGGCATTTTGGACGTTTTTGGAGCATAAAAGTGAAGAAAACGGCAAAGTCTCAAAAATCGGCTAAAAGTTACCTTTGACGGCGTCAGGATTTACTCCAGACGGCGTCATGGCTTGGCAAGAAAAGGTGGATGTGAAGTTTACTCATGATAAGCCAGTGAAAATTGCATGTGAATTCTGACGGCGTCACGCTTTAACCTGATCAAGGGCGTCACGGCTTAATTCAAAGAGGGACGGCGTCACGTTCAAGGTCTGACGGCGTCAAGCCTTGATAAGCCAGAACGGATTTTGGAGAGCTAAAGAGGGACAGCGTCAAGAAGGTCACCCGAGAACCCTAAAAGCGGCGAGGTGACAGGCGTCACACTCCATAACGTGACGCCGTCAGATCCAAAAATCTATATATAGTTTTGCAATTCTTTGTCATTAGTGTGGAACTTAGTGTGGAATTTTTGGGAGAAAACCCTAAGACGATTTTAGCATCTTTTTCAAGGCTTTTTGCCTTGAGATCTTCCATGTTACATTGAAGATAAGTTATCAATTAATCATTCAATATGTCTATGTGTTGTTTGATTCTATCTTGTTCTTGTCTTTTGATTAATATGTTAGGCTAGATTTATCTTGTGTTTGCTTAGATCTAATGAAACCTAGCTATTGATTATTGGTTATTAGTGTGTTATTAGTTGTATTGGATGATTGTTTATCTATGTTAGGCTTAAGAAAACTGGCTAACTTCCTATTCGGTAACTTGCTTGAACGTCTTAAGAAACATGAACCAAATGCGTACTAAAGGTTTTTATGGTTGTATTTAATGCACAAGCGAATTCTAGTGATCCCATGTTAGGAGCTTCCAAGCCGGCTCGACATAGGAGTGAAGTAGGAGCTTGTAGAGTTGGGGAAGTACGTACGCCACCCCACGATTGGTATTAAGGAATACACCCGTCATCCACGCAACTAATACACACTAATCAACCGGTAAAAGATAGTTAGGGAGTAAGGAAATCTAAGTGAACACATTTCTCTACACATAAGTTTCCACCATCATTTTCATTTTTGTTATTTTATTTTATTTGCATTTGTAGTTATTTGGGTTAGTTGACTAGCAACTAATTCCGCCCACTTTTTAAAACCCGAGATTTTACTTGCTTTCATAAAAATATAAAAACATAAAAAAGAATCTTCCTCAACCCTTAGACCTATTAGAGTAGTCTTTCATACCTAACGAACACTATTCCCTGTGGAGAACGATCAATCCCCCGTACTTACCACTACACTATACTACATCGGTCAGGTACACTGCCTGGTGGGGTTGTAAGCCTCTTGAGATCCCTCGAGAGGTAAAACCTGTTGTAAGGTTGCAAAACCACGCATCATTGTGGCTTATTTTTACTGACTTAAATATGAATAATAAGTTAATAAGCTAAAAAATAAGCAAAAAAAAGGCTTATAAATAAGCTCTTAAGCCCAAAAATAAGCTTATTTGATGGGCTTATGAGCATATCAAAATTTTGATCAGCTCAGTTTTTTGGGCTTGTCAGCTTATTCATTTGAGCTTATACAAGTGGATAAACTCATAAGCCCACAAAATGAGCTCATAGGCTTATCAAGTTTTCTATAAGCCCATCAAATAAACTTTCGCCTAAACAAACACCCCCATAAGCGGAAACATTATAAAACTATTGCAATTTCAATCATACATTGATTCATCGTCGGGATGGGCAATGACAAGCAGTACATTTCTCTTATGCAAACTTCCAACTGATACACCATTCAAAAAAACAGTTACTAAACTAACGAAATAAACACGAAAACTTAAACTATACAGAAAAATACTTCTAAGAATCACTCAATGTCATTATATACGAAGGGAGTTCGATATGGATAAAACGAAACATAAACAAGTAGGGAGGGTTTTAATTACTATAAACTAGTCCCACAGTTATGGAAATCAGTATCAAGAAACAGAAATTGCTTAGTGTCATGACATGTTCAACATATTGGCATGGTGGAAATATTATAGAACACACATCACAGGATGCTAAACACCAGCTACTCACCACCAATTGAACAGTCAAAGGTACGCCACCCCTTTCAAATTCTAACTCGACATTCTGGCCCACACCATCGTCAAGTATAGTCTCCATAAAAATAATCCAGCATCAAAAAATTAAACATGAAATATTAATTTGACCAGATCTAATACAAAGAAAAATTAAACTCGTGTGAAATTAAAATCAAATCGAATCATAATTGAATTAATTAATTTATTAGAATAAAAATACCTGAAGAAGAAGAAGAATTAGGTTTTTGATGTGTTATCCTAACACAGGGAGCTGTTATCCTAACCGCGTACATCGCTGTTGTGGAGGGTTACGGCGGTGGAGGGTTACGGCGGCGGTGGAGGGTTACGACGATGGTGGGGATTCGGTGGTGATGGGGTTTCGGCTATGGAGGGATTGGGGTGAGGAGGGAGTTATAGTGGTTGAATTGGAGGAGTTATATACGACCAGACAGTGTGGTATAAAGAGGTAAACACTGAATAACATGTAAAATGACAAAAAAACCAGTTTAGATCAAGAAATTACAAAGTTACCCAAAATACACTACGTATTTTGGTCGGCCACGTGTCATCCAGTGGTTGGTCAGACAAGTTGCCCTGGTCTAGTATCGGAACTTTCTGTGAGCGGGTCGGATAAGCAACGCACCAGGGCAACTGGGGCATATTAATAATTATCCCTTGTTTTTATGGCATATTTTATGATGATTGTTTCATTTATCTTATTGATAATCTTATGTGGTTACAGATTTTTATTATTTTATATGATTTCATATTAGGAAGCTGATTCTTTTTATATTTACAGGAAAAATTTGTCGAATGAAGGCAGCAGTTTATTGGACCCAATTCGTCTACTTTAAAGGTGCATGTTCCATTATTATTTCTTATATGGAAAAATTGTTGTCATAAGGCAAGTATTATCAGCAGATTATCCTCTCAAACAAACTCACAAACTAATCAAAATGGTTAAATCATTCATTTCTTATCAACAACATTAATGCAGTGAAAGATACATTCGAAATCAAGGCAAAGGTGGTTCGGCTATGGTGGCAGTATTATTATGGTGGTGATACCTTGGCTAGCATGAACATGATTCTGATGGATCAAGAGGTTTCTATTGACAATGTGTTAATTTATTTTATTGGGCTTATGTTTGTAACAATATTGTCTTATGTTCTTAACTATTCAATATTTATGTTTCTGTTTTTCAGGGTTCAAGGATAAGTTCCACAATTGGTATCAAGATGGTTTCCGGTAAGGAATGTGGTTTCGTGGAGTGGGATGATTTATGGGTATTGTCAGATGGGGGAGAATGAAGAGGCGGTGTGGTTATTTAAGCTGGCGTTGTTTGAGAGGTTTGAGGTTAATGATTTTTATTTTACGAGTGTTATTAGAGTTTGTGGGAATACGATGTTGTTAGGACTTGGGAAGCAGTTACATGGGCTTTGTTTGAAGTTGAGCTTTGATTCGTCTACCTTTGTTGGGATTTCTTTGATTTCTATGTATTCAAAATGTGGGATTATTGATTCAGCTTATCAGGTTTTTGATGAGATACCCGTTAGGAATTTAGGCATGTGGAATGCGATGCTCATAGCGTGTGCTCAGCATGGGCATACTGATAAAGCGTTTGATTTATTTAGTGAAATGATACATACTGGCATGAAACCAAATTTTATAACATTTCTATGTACTCTTTATGCCTGTAGCCATGTTGGATTAGTCCAAAAGGGTAAGTTTTCTTTTGACTTGATGAAAGAATATGGAATTGAACCTGGCGATCAACATTATGCTTCTGTGGTGGACATATATGGACGAGCTAATAAACTACAAGAAGCACTCGCAATTATATATTAGCAGCTTATGCTGCAGACAATATATTTGAATTAGGACCAGTGGGTTCGGGTATGCACGTTTTATTATCTAATGCGTATGTTGCTGCTGAGAGATATGAAGATGCAGCTAGAACCCGAAAGATGTTAAGGGACATTGGGGTAAAAAAGGAAACGAGATTAAGCTGGGTTGACGAGGGTAATAAAATCCATACTTTTGCTGTAGGGGATAGATGATGAGTGTCTAAATACTCAACATTTTTGTCACATTTAGACTACAAAAACATTAAAAAACATGCAGATATGCTTCAAAATGCACAAAATATCATTTGATTGTGTTTTTATGTGTTTTATGTGCGAAAGGATCAAAAACAGTTAAAAACGAACATATTTTGCATAATTGTCAATTTCAGTCCCTTAACTTTCAGAAATTGGCAAAAATAGTCCCTGGTGTTAAAAATATCATTCAAGGTCCCTAAACTATTTAACTTTTACATAATTGGTCCTTGGATGAAAGTTTTAAAGAAATGGCAGTTTTGGTCCTTCAAGTTTTAAAAATGACATAAAAGGTCCTTGAAGTTTCAGAAAATGGCAATTTTGGTCCTTGAAGTTTAAACATTTCCAAATTCCATTTTTCTATAACCCTTAACCCATTTCTATTCCAAAAAATCCAAATTTTACCCTGTTTGACCACAAAAAGTCAAAAGGCAGTTTTAAATAAAGATGGTCAAAGTTGTACAGTAACCCAAAAGTCAAACTTTCACAAAAACCGCCTTATCTTCTCAACCTCACCCCTCCAGCTGCTACTATCCTTTCCACCTCACTACCTACTTCACCAATTGTCCCCTCCACCTCCACAAACATCCAAGATTCCTTAATTGCTAATAACCTGCTTTTGATATTTTGGTGCCAAAAGTAGAATTGGACGATTGGGATTAATTGAAGACAATGGATAGCTGGGATTTGATCAGAGGGCTGAGAAGAAGCTTTTGGATTGCTATTAAAAGAAAAAAAGACCAGAAGATAGAGTTGTCCAAGTTTTTAGACCATTCGTAGTGTAGCTTTTTAATTAAATGTCGACTAGATAGGTTCAATGTAATTTCATTCTGGGTTTGTTGATTCAAAAGTTGTTTAAGTTATTTAAGTTGTATTTCAAACGTTTAATCAAAGTAATTCCAAGTTTTCAGTCATAACCAATTTTCCCGCCAAAAGTGTTCTTGATCATTTTGATGTTATAATCTGTATTAGTTGTTGAAATAAGCTTTTATGAGCTTATTGAAGTAATTGAAGAAGTATTACAAGGTTCCTGAGTTCTAATTCCAAGTTTGAAGAAAAGTCAACAAAAAGTCAATAAGCTCCAAAAAGCTGTTCTGGGTGTATAAGCTGTTCTGAAAAGCTGAGGTTGGTTTCTAGCTTGGTAAGTGACAAACCAAGTTAGCTTCTGGTCCTAGTTCTTTGTTTCATCTTCATTCTCAGTTGTAAGCAATTTTTCTAGTTTTTGCAAAATTTCTAAAGTACTGTTATATAGCTTATTATTAGCTTATTTTCACAATTCTCATCTTATTAGTAGTTTATAAGTATATTTCATCCATATTATTAGTTAAAATTAGCCTTTGTCAATATTTTGCTTCAAAATACTTAAAAAGCCAAAAATAAGCTAGCTTAATTATACTGCTTAATTTTAAGTTAAAGTCAATTTTTATAGCTTAATATAACTAGTTGTTAATTTGTCTTTTCAAATCTTAGCTTAAAATAGCCCTTTTCAGTTCAAAAATGAAAAATCAGTCCCATTAAGGGCTGTTTGGTTTAAGAAGTCAACACAGATCAAACTAGCTTTTACTGTGCATGTGCCATTATCCCAACTTTGATCCAGCTTATTTTAACCAAATTAAGCTATTTTGAAGTTCTTATAAGCCTTTTAGATAGATTTGGCCTATTTGCATTGTTTGTGCAATTTTCAGCCTTTAAGAAGCTCAATAAAAAGACCAAAATACGCCACAAGCTTATTTTGGTCTTTTTATTGGCATTCCTGGGTCCTAATTAGTCCATTTAGTGAGTTCCAATAACTCTAGACCTCTGCACACCACTGCACACCATCTGCGCAAATTCTGCACATAACATGCTAAAATTTCGTATTTTTACATTCTGCACGAAATTTCTTTTATTTTTCATTTCTTCGTCTTAAGGAGTTATTACCTAAAATTTGATACGCATATAGTTCCATGGCTTGTGTACTTAGCCATATTTTTAGTTTATTTTTTAGATTTTTTTTAAGCCCCCAAATCAGGCCTGCAAAACAGCACTTTTTGCCCTGCACCAACAGAAATTCAGCAAGTCGTTGGCTTATTCTGTGCTTATCAGCTTATAGTCATAGCTTTTTCTGGATTCCTTGACTTATTTGTACTTACCTCAGTCCCTTTTAGCTTTTTCCATCAGCTTATAGCTTGTTTGTTCAATTTCATATTCTTAAAAGCTAACTGTTTTGACAAGCTGATTGTTTCCAGCTTATTTAGCTAGTAAAGGTACTGCTAGTGTATTTTTTTAGTACTGCTAGTTCAAGCAAGAGCCTGCTAGAGTATTTTAAAAGGTATGGCTAGTGCTAAAGGTACTGCTCTTGGGTCTTGTTAGCTTCATAAGCTGTTCAGCTTATAACAGCTTATCCACATAAGCTGTTTCCTTCATCTTATTTTTCTTAGCTTTGTTATAACTTAGGATAATTTAGGAAAAAGTTTTAGATTTTTCTTTGTTTATTTAGTATTTATTAAAAATAGAAATAGTTTAAAAAGTAATTAAATAATAAATAATTAATAATAAATAAAATAAAAGTGTAAAAAAATATAAGTTTAGTTTTAAAATAAGTTTTTGGTTATTTTAGATTTTTAAAAGTTATGTTTTTATTTTTCTAGATTTATTTCACGTTTCTTAGTGTAAATCCAAATCAAAACCTTTCCCGTTCAATAATCTCGCGATCACAAATTCGACTTATTCCAGTTTTCACATCTCGTTGGGAAGAACGACCCAGGTTTGCATATATCTTTTGCAATACCTTGGAAAATCACTATACTACATTTGATATATTTCTGCCCCCTCTGAAAGGGCGGTTATCAAATTGGCGCCGCTGCCGGGGAGGTGTGCTGCGTAAGTTGAATTTGAAGTATCAGTGATTGTTGGATATACACCCACTGTATATTTAACCATCCTTGTCCATATTCTCTCATTTTCATATAAAAACCAAAATAATCGTGAAGTTAATTCGTTTGACGGATCGATTGCCAAAAATATTTTTATTCAAGTTTTCAATGAAAAAAAAAAAAAAAAAAAAAAAAAAAAAAAAAAAAAAACCCAAAAAATATTCATCTTTACCCTCTCACCCTTTTTGATTCTTTATCCCTTTACCCTCTATTCATTTGATTCTAAACTTCTTATACCTTTCTTCTATGGCACATCTGGGCTATCACTGTTGTGATTGTAAAAACCCGGTGAATGACAGCTTTCGCTGTTTAAAGTGCCGGTGTGAGCGGTGTGGAAATCATGCACCAAAAGGATCATGTACTCGGTGTGAAGTAACCCTAAAAAAGGAGCTTAATTCCATCAATGATTCTAAAAATTCTTCCGACTCCACTTCACAGCCCGAGATACATGCTATTAAAGGCAAACGGTCAAGAATTATTCCTGACCTTTCACGATTTACGGTTCTAAAATTATCTGATCTTAAAGTGGTGACTAAAAAGAACAACTTGCCTAATCTTCACGTCTATCAAAAGCAAGAACCAGAGGCCATAACGGAAGTGGTGGAAATTCCTAGCTCTCAGAGCACTCCACTAGTCCCACCTTCGGATTCTTTAAGAGATATTCCGAGACTTGATAGTCATTCGGATTATCGTGTTGATTTTGTTGATTCTTTGAATAATTCAAACTCTTTCGATTATTCTCAAAACAATTTTAATCACCCTCCTTATCACTCATACGAGCAAGAACCGTACTATCATCCTCACCCTCTTGGTTGTCAATGGTGTGGTGGACCTTATAATAGTGGTAATTGCCCCAGTTGTGGCATGGTAGAGTCAGGAAACGGGTCTGTCTATAACCAGAATCCCTATTCCTACCATGACACGACTGATTTATTCCATCAGCTTCCACACCATGAGATACCGAGTTTCTCTTGTGAATTTTGTGGAGGTTGTCCTCATCCGGAATATGATTGTCGAACGGGAAATATGCTTGTCTATGAGCAGAACCCTTATAACAATCAGACATCATCCGGATTTGACAAATCTCCATATTATGCACCACCACAACAGTTTTACTGTTGTGAAATCTGTGGAGGTCCGCATTATGAATCCGATTGTCAAATGAGGACCCCGCTTGTCTATGAGCAAGGCCCTTGTGACAATTATGGCTATTCTTGTCATGACCAACCTCCACATGATCAAACTCAGCCTCAGCTATCTCCTGAAAAATCTCTCAAAGATGTACGCCAAGAATTTCAAAATTTTGTTATAGACTTGGTTGATAGGCGTACCCAAGAAGAGCGTCATGGTAAATCTATGGAAGAGTTACTTGCCATAGAGCGAGCTGCACACAATCGTTCCTTATTTAATCAGGCGTGCATGCTCGATGACGACGATGATGGCGATGGTGAGGATGAAGAAGACAAAGAGGAGAGTGCTATTCCTTTAAATGATACCGTTTCTCAACTCCCTCCGTCTGTTGTTATCACACCCGAGGTTCCCACTAACTCTCTAAGCATGGGAGATGAGCATCTTAGCACTGTTCCTGCAAAGGAATCGGACGAATTCATAAAGTCTAGTGCTGAGAACCTTGTCCCAATCCCAAGTGAGTCACAGGGAACTCCTGATCATGTGTGTGATATCCCTTCCCCTTTTGAGTGTTCAAAAGATCATTCTGAGACTTTCTCCAAATCTAATGAAGATTGTAAATCTTATGGAGACATCGATTATGTTGAGGCATCACTTCCACATTCTAATGTTGATGCTCTTCTTGAGGAGTTCACTGATGAACTTACTCACATTGATCCACTTCCATCAGGAAGTGACGATGATCTCTTTGATTTCGAAGCCGATCTGGAAGAAATCAGAAGTCTCTTAAATAATAATCCATCACTCAATTCTTATCCCAACATCGAGCTTAGTGATTTACATACTGATGAAAATTCTTTATCTTGTGGAGACATCAGTCATGTGGAGGAACTACCTTCTGAGCTCGTCAGTCCAAAAGAGAATGTTAATCAACTTGTTCCCGAAACATTAAAAACAACTTTCACCAATCCTCTGTTTGAATTCGAATCCGAATTCACGTTAATTTCTGATAATCAAATCTTTGATATTCAGAACGAGGATAGTGATGAGTCTGTAACAGAACAAGGGGTCACAAATGATTCTCTTTATGAGGAGTTCTCCTTTGAACTCACTCATATCATATCTCTGCCGGAGTATGATAACTTCATATTTGATCTTGATAAAGATTATCTTTGTGTTCCGGAGGGAGATGTTCTCAACACTGAGAATTTGATTAATATCAAAATTCCATCCCTCCCACCAAGAATATGTCTTGATCAAATGAGCTTAAATGGTGAGATTCATGATCCTGAAATCATGAATTCTCCTTCTGATGATGATGAGTTAGTCATGATTTTTATCATGACTTTCTTTCTTTTCTTCACCTACACGGTGACTTCTCCTGTTCTTCACTCCTTCGGGAATGAAGACACTATCTTTGACCCCGGCATTTTAATTTATCATTTGTGAGCCGGGTTTGTGTATATCTCATCGGAGTGGAACTTTCAAGTACTTCAGTGTTTATCCAAACCACATTGAATAAAGTCCGATGGAGATTGTTTCTTCCACTTGCTTCCCCATGAACCAATGAATGCGGGGTCGAGTCAAGCTAAGTGACTCGGTGACCAAAAACATTAGCACAACATGGGTTTTCTCCCATGTCTCTGACTTCTTTCTCTTTTCTAACACCTAAGTGTGGGGGAGATGCCCACATGTTGTATATATGTAAGTTTTCATGAAAAAAAAAATGTGTATATATAATGGCTATTAGTATTGCCTTTTCACGTTCTAAATGTTGGTTTAACAACCGGTACTTTGAATATTGAGGGCAATATTCAGTTCTAAGTGTGGGGGGGAATTCTGGCGAATTTTGTCACATTGTACCTTCTAGTGCCCTATTCCCCCAATTTTGGCCAAAATTTAAAAAAAAAAAAAAATTCTCACTTAGAACGCAATAAATGGTTATCAGTCCGCCATGTCTAACCCACATAAGGATTGGCTAATCCAGGAGCAAACGGCTCTTGGTAAAGATATATCAAATCCGTTTATGGCTTGCAATTTGCCCAAAATTGTATGGTATTCAACTCACCATATCTTTATAAGTGAAGAGTTGGCTAGCCCGCAAGGTTATGGCTTGTGGTAAAGGCAGTGGAAAATCCATAATTGGTAATCAGCTCGCCAAAGATAATAGTTGTAATTTATCTAAGAGTTGGCTAGTCCAGAAGCAAACGGCTTTTGGTAAAGACAAATCAAAACCGTTGACAGCTGATGATTTGCTCAAAATCATTTGGTTATCATTGTACCAAAGTATCACATACTAAAACATTGGCTACTCCAGAAGTAATGGCTTTTGGTAAAGAGATAAAATCCATTAAATTTTCATAAAAGATTGCTAGGGACTAGCAATAGTTTAGTGTGGGAGATTGATGAGTGTCAAAATACTCATCATTTTTGTCACATTTAGACTGCAAAAACATTAAAAAACATGCAGATATGCTTCAAAATGCACAAAATATCATTTGATTGTGTTTTTATGTGTTTTATGTGCAAAAGGATCAAAAACAGTTAAAAACGAACATATTTGCATAATTGTCAATTTCAGTCCCTTAACTTTCAGAAATTGGCAAAAATAGTCCCTGGTGTTAAAAATATCATTCAAGGTCCCTAAACTATTTAACTTTTACATAATTGGTCCTTGGATGAAAGTTTTAAAGAAATGGCAATTTTGGTCCTTCAAGTTTTAAAAATGACATAAAAGGTCCCTGAAGTTTCAGAAAATGGCAATTTTGGTCCTTGAAGTTTAAACATTTCCAAATTCCATTTTTCTATAACCCTTAACCCATTTCTATTCCCAAAAATCCAAATTTTACCCTGTTTGACCACAAAAAGTCAAAAGACAGTTTTAAATAAAGATGGTCAAAGTTGTACAGTAACCCAAAAGTCAAACTTTCACAAAAACCGCCTTATCTTCTCCACCTCACCCCTCCAGCTGCTACTATCCTTTCCACCTCACTACCTACTTCACCAATTGTCCCCTCCACCTCCACAAACATCCAAGATTCCTTAATTGCTAATAACCTGCTTTTGATATTTTTGTGCCAAAAGTGGAATTGGACGATTGGGATTAATTGAAGACAATGGATAGCTGGGATTTGATCAGAGGGCTGAGAAGAAGCTTTTGGATTGCTATTAAAAGAAAAAAAGACCAGAAGATAGAGTTGTCCAAGTTTTTAGACCATTCGTAGTGTAGCTTTTTAATTAAATGTCGACTAGATAGGTTCAATGTAATTTCATTCTGGGTTTGTTGATTCAAAAGTTGTTTAAGTTATTTAAGTTGTATTTCAAACGTTTAATCAAAGTAATTCCAAGTTTTCAGTCATAACCAATTTTCCCGCCAAAAGTGTTCTTGATCATTTTGATGTTATAATCTGTATTAGTTGTTGAAATAAGCTTTTATGAGCTTATTGAAGTAATTGAAGAAGTATTACAAGGTTCCTGAGTTCTAATTCCAAGTTTGAAGAAAAGTCAACAAAAAGTCAATAAGCTCCAAAAAGCTGTTCTGGGTGTATAAGTTGTTCTGAAAAGCTGAGGTTGGTTTCTAGCTTGGTAAGTGACAAACCAAGTTAGGTTCTGGTCCTAGTTCTTTGTTTCATCTTCATTCTCAGTTGTAAGCAATTTTTCTAGTTTTTGCAAAATTTCTAAAGTACTGTTATATAGCTTATTATTAGCTTATTTTCACAATTCTCATCTTATTAGTAGTTTATAAGTATATTTCATCCATATTATTAGTTAAAATTAGCCTTTGTCAATATTTTGCTTAAAAATACTTAAAAAGCCAAAAATAAGCTAGCTTAATTATACTGCTTAATTTTAAGTTAAAGTCAATTTTTATAGCTTAATATAACTAGTTGTTAATTTGTCTTTTCAAATCTTAGCTTAAAATATCCCTTTTCAGTTCAAAAATGCAAAATCAGTCCCATTAAGGGCTGTTTGGTTTAAGAAGTCAACACAGATCAAACTAGCTTTTACTGTGCATGTGCCATTATCCCAACTTTGATCCAGCTTATTTTAACCAAATTAAGCTATTTTGAAGTTCTTATAAGCCTTTTAGATAGATTTGGCCTATTTGCATTGTTTGTGCAATTTTCAGCCTTTAAGAAGCTCAATAAAAAGACCAAAATAAGCCACAAGCTTATTTTGGTCTTTTTATTGGCATTCCTGGGTCCTAATTAGTCCATTTAGTGAGTTCCAATAACTCTAGACCTCTGCACACCACTGCACACCATCTGCGCAAATTCTGCACATAACATGCTAAAATTTCGTATTTTTACATTCTGCACGAAATTTCTTTTATTTTTTGTTTCTTCGTCTTAAGGAGTTATTACCTAAAATTTGATACGCATATAGTTCCCTGGCTTGTGTACTTAGCCATATTTTTAGTTTATTTTTTAGATTTTTTTTAAGCCCCCAAATCAGGCCTGCAAAACAGCACTTTTTGCCCTGCACCAACAGAAATTCAGCAAGTCGTTGGCTTATTCTGTGCTTATCAGCTTATAGTCATAGCTTTTTCTGGATTCCTTGACTTATTTGTACTTACCTCAGTCCCTTTTAGTTTTTCCATCAGCTTATAGCTTAATTTCCAGCTTATAGCTTGTTTGTTCAATTTCATATTCTTAAAAGCTAACTGTTTTGACAAGCTGATTGTTTCCAGCTTATTTAGCTAGTAAAGGTACTGCTAGTGTATTTTTTTAGTACTGCTAGTTCAAGCAAGAGCCTGCTAGAGTATTTTAAAAGGTACGGCTAGTGCTAAAGGTACTGCTCTTGGGTCTTGTTAGCTTCATAAGCTGTTCAGCTTATAACAGCTTATCCACATAAGCTGTTTCCTTCATCTTATTTTTCTTATCTTTGTTATAACTTTGGATAATTTAGGAAAAAGTTTTAGATTTTTCTTTGTTTATTTAGTATTTATTAAAAATAGAAATAGTTTAAAAAGTAATTAAATAATAAATAATTAATAATAAATAAAATAAAAGTGTAAAAAAATATAAGTTTAGTTTTAAAATAAGTTTTTGGTTATTTTAGATTTTTAGAAGTTAAGTTTTTATTTTTCTAGATTTATTGCACGTTTCTTAGTGTAAATCCAAATCAAAACCTTTCCCGTTCAATAATCTCGCGATCACAAATTCGACTTATTCCAGTTTTCACATCTCGTTGGGAAGAACGACCCAGGTTTGCATATATCTTTTGCAATACCTTGGAAAATCACTATACTACATTTGATATATTTCTGCCCCCTCTGAAAGGGCGGTTATCAATAGACGACATTCTAAATCAAAAGAGATTTATGAAAAATTGGAGAATTTACAAGATCAGATGGTGAAAGCTGGTTATGTTGCGGATACAAGTTATGTACTAAGAGAAGTGGGTGGTGAAGAGAAAAATATGGCAATTAGATATCATAGTGAGAGACTAGCGATTGCGTTTGCTTTCATTACGTTTTTAGATAATAGACCAATTATAATTATGAAGAATTTGCGTATTTGTGGTGATTGTCACACTGCAATAAAGTTTATGTCCATGTGTTCTGGAAGTGTAAGTGATTAACCTTTACAGAACCATACTCATCTAATACATATTGACCGAGTCAGTATGCCATAATCGGCGAGTTAGAAATATCAACGCACAACTGTATTTCGAATATTTACCCGTTCTATTAGTCTAAATTTTTGTGACAATAGGTTTGCCAATGGTCAATATATGTTCCTGGTTTGTCAAAAGGAATTGTGTTAACAGCAACCAATCATGCCAACACTTGATTGTTATAATTAATTGTTCATTTGTAATCCTTAATTATGCAGCTTAAGAGTTTTTTTTTTTTTTTGAAAAGAAAAACAAAAACCAAAAACAGTTCCACAAAAAACATATACCTAAACACTTCCGCTGCAACGCGACCTAAACACTTCCGCTGCAACGCGCGGGTTTCAAGCTCGTTTAGTTCTAATTTTAGTGTTTATGAAATCATAAGCGAAATCCAAATTGGACAAGTAAGTGATGATAATTCTCTCGATGAAAAGCTAAACGAGACCAAGATTATTGCTCACTGCACATGTATCAAACCCATATTGAAAAGAAAGGACAAGCTACAGCAGGAATTACAAGACCCGGTATAAAGAATTTGTCAGCTTCTTCTTCATACTCGTCTACTTTCCGTTTAACTGATGTTTTTACATTCAATCTGTTTATGTTTATCACAATTTAAATCCAACGGTCGTGTGAATTCAAGAGTGATGACACCATGTTCAGATTTGCATCTTACAAATAAATAAACATACCGACGACTGTTGTAACATGAAAATCAAGTTATCCGATTCACCGATGAACACAGATTATGACAGAATTCGATCATTTACCACCCACCAATTTGTGAGCGTAGGTTGAGAAAGAGAGAGAGGAACGAATGTGTTTGTAGGTGGAGAAAATACAGAGGGTTAATGTGGGAGCGTTTTAATAATTTTGGAGAGAAATAGCAATGTTTCTGACTAAAAAGGCTTCACCTGGCTGGAAATCCAGGATGTGTGACGGACAGACTCGAGAATCCGAGCAAGCAAATACCAAAAACTGCGTTAACAACAAATGAGTTAAAGAAGATGAACATAATCATTAATCAATATCTTTTTGGTTTAGCAGCATACAACGGTTCAACGTGTTTGTAAGATGCATTTCAACCAAATATTTGCAAGGGGGGGGGCGTCCGACCCTCCGAAATTTTTTTTGCAATGTAGGGGGTATATAGTTTTCGTGTATAAAAATTTCGGTATATTCGGTTTCGACCCTCCGAAATAGCGTTAGGAAAAAAAAATTTAGATCCCGACCCCCCACTGAAAATTTTCAAGCTTCGCTACTGGTGGTGTTGGTTGTGTGGTGGTAGAGGGTGGTGGTGGCTGTGTGGTGGGAAACATCAAAGATTCCGATCAAAAAATAAAATAAAAATCAAAGTGGGTAAATTGCAAATTATGTCCCTGAAAGTGGGGAAGAAGAAGAAGAGGGTATATTAGTCATTTTGTATGCCACTAACGAGATAAATAACGGGCGTTAGCAAAAATTAGCTCTCGGTGGCTGTTTTGCAAAAATATGGAATATTAATGTCGTTTTTGCAAAACTTTTTGTCTCGATGTATTTTTTGCATTTTTGGGCTACTTTATGGACTATTTTTGCAATTTACCCTAAAAATTATAAAGCATTTACGTCATAGATCCCACTCGGTTTATAAAAAATCACGAACCCGATTATCACATTTTACGTCTCTTTGTTTCACAGCTATCCAAACTAGACTACTTCTCACTCGCCAAAAAATCACCAACTTTCGGCTAAATCACCTTAGTTGTACGGCGAATACAATGCTGCCATCTTCTACCTCTTCATTACCGACACATTAATTGTGTGGGTTTAGTTTATGAGTAGATTTATAAAATTTGTCAACAGATAATTTTTTTATATTTTTATTTAAATTGATAAAATATATATATATATATATATATATATATATATATATATATATATATATATATATATATATATATATATATGTTAAAAAAAATTAATACTTATGTAGTGGCATGTAACAATGAAAATGGTAAACTGTAGAGAGTGAAAGTGTCGCTAATGGTGGTCTATGAGCACTCATAGTCATTGCACCCCACCAATGCTGTTGTGTATACCACTCTTGATTAAAGCATATCATCAATGATTTCCATCATATATAAACAATTTTTAATTATTAATTCTTAAAAAAAAGCTAAAGTTGAAATCATGGACAATATATAGACAATTTTGAACAAAGCTAAAGTTGATGCTTCCTTTGCTTGCATCATATATAGACAATTTTTAATTATTAATTCTTAAAATAAAAATAAAAAAAAAATAAAAGAAAAAGAAAAAAAAGTTATGAAGAATCATGCTCAAGAAATTAAAATATTTTCTGTGTTTGATAGGAGAAAAAACAAAACTGATCGAAAGATATGATTCCAGTGTCCAGCTTTATTTTTAATTTTTTTTTTTTTATAAAGTTTTGTTGATCATTTACATGTATCCGCATGTCCAAGAGAACACGCAGAACTATTTTATTATGAAATCCTTTGATTTCATCAGCATCCATTAACTTTATTTGATTCCCGGAAACCCCACTTTTCATGATAGCTAGCAGGAAATTAGATGACCATTATTTGTTCATGTGTATAATTAAGCTAGCTCAAATTGAAGATAATTCATAACCAAATATACAAAATCATTATTTGTGTTCGTTTACGTTCCCTTTTTTGACTCGGTTGTTGAAAGACTGTTTGGATAATATGACATTTCAGGAATCGCATATGCTTTGATTCTAAACCTCTAACGAAAGATACTTCGGTTAAAGATGCGAAATTACATACTTTCACACTCTTGGATCATACATAGGAGTTGGATAGCTTGTCTCGGTTGGTCTATTGACTATTTGGATCATCGACCCTAAACTTGCTTGTAATTCCATCTTGTAATTCATTTTTTGTCTTTAGTCTCTTGCTAGAAGTTTAACAAAATTCTCCGTTCAAAATTTATTTACATATAAGACAAGGACGAAATAGGTACATATATCAAATCACTCATAAACTTATCAAACTAACCTGTCAAATGAAACTCTAAGGGAATGGGTTTGGTAGATGGGCTTCGGAATAAGGCAATGGTTTGATTCCAAGAAAGAGTGTTTGGTATGCATGACTCGGAATTAAATGTAGAATTGAGAATGATAGATTAATAGGAGAGGAAAGAGGTAGGCTTTTTTTTTTTACCGGGTGGAAGACCTTTTACCCAAGAGGTAGGTTTTCATCACTTATGGGACTTTTAGTGGTTGGATGGGGTCATATATATATGATAACCATACATACCTCAAATTTTATACTAAACAAAAGGAACGGTAATCATATATTTAATCTATAACACCCTCTTATCAAATCCATACCAATTACGATTCCAGATAGCAAACCAAAACACGCCCTAAGTTTATTAAACAACATTAACAAGAAGTGCAAGAAAAACCATATTATGCATACACTGATACACGCATCACCAAACAAATCGATTTATGTTTAAGGACAATATAACAGAGAACCGTTAACTCATCCTTATTGAGTCTAACCCAAAAGAGTAGTCAACTATGAATTTTTCATGAATGACACTTCTAGTCTTTGAAGCCCACAAAACTTTTATGATCAAATAATTTCAGGGATTGTACGAAAGGTTTCGGTCCGTGATTTCGATTTTGTGGCTTTCTCTATAGACAATATACTCTTTTACGGGTTAATTTCTTCAAGCATCGTCATACGGTGGATACTAACCACTGATGGTGGAAATATAAGAATAAGTCGACCCTTGGTGGACCTGAGATATGAAACGGGACATATAACACTATATTATAAGTTAGGAAGTCTCATGGATCACCATACGTATGGTTTAATTTAATCATGTTCGTGTTGAACGTTCTCTCAAATCTTGTAACCGGGTCATGGGTATTCACAAGACCCAACTAAACACATACATGCGCGCGCGCGCGCGCGCACACACACACACACACACACACACACACACACCACACACACACACACACACACATATATATATATATATATATATATATATATATATATATATATATATATATATATATATATATATATATATATATATATATATATATTATCTGGATCCATTGAGAAAGATTTTCAAAAACGATCGATCTTTTACTGCGATTCAAGTTTTTCGAGTGTAGAACTCATTTTAAAGTGATTTTAATCCAAAATGTGTAAAATTAAATTGAATCAATGTTAAATTTTTCACGATTTTGCGATATAAGTACAATTGTGAATCATCTGTACAATTTTAATTAATCATTACCATAACTCGATTTTTACAAAGATTTGTGAATCAAATTTGTGATTTATAGATTCGATTCGCTATTAATTGATGTATACTTGTGAATCACATCAAAAAATATGAATCAAAAGCTCAAATAAAGATTTATCAATCTTATCAATTTAAAAACCTTCTCAATGGAAATATATATATATATATATATATATATATATATATATATATGAGTTGATTTGCACACTGCAAATTTTGATTGACACACTTTATTCATGGTGTAAGCAGTTGTACATATATCACAAGATGCTTTTTGTACTTATACCCTGTGACGTATGCTAATAAAAAATTAGAGTATGCAAATCACTTCCTTATATATTTATATACTAGCTAGGGCGCTTAATTGGAGAAATTGAGCAGGATAATTTGGGATTAAAACGCATGGGGCAGTTTATAAGGACCCCTTTATAGGGAGGGTATTCAATGATTGCAAGTTTCGAACGATTATACTATGTACTTCGTGGTTTGTACATATAGCCTATAGAAAAGGTATGTATAACATGCCCCAAAATGCATATATGAAAGGGGCATACTAACCATACCGGGGGACAAGGGTGGCAGGGCCTTGTCCCCCACTTTTTGTCCCCTTTTTTTCCTGTACAGCACAGTTTTTGTCAGTTTCTGTTCTGTATTTTTGACAGTTTTAAGCGTTTGACATATTAAACTTTTATTTTCTGTCCGCACTTTCAGGTTTATAGCTTTTTGATATAAACAAAATTATAAAAATAAAAAAAAATAAAAAAAAAAAAAAAAAAAAAAAAAGGCCTACAAATGTAGACCGGTTTTTTTAAAAAAATAGGCACGGTGCTTATAACCCACCCCAAAATGCATATATGAATAGAGTCAAAATAATGAATTGGACACTTTTCTTTACAGCTTTTTGTCCTTTAAAGGACATCTATGAAAAGCAACGTCACCTTCTTCATCATTGCACAATAGATTAAAACTGTATTCCATTTGTAATGGCTTAACAACACTTATTGTCATTGTTACGTACACTTAACAACACTTCTTTGAATATCTAGATACACATGTCTTCACGTAACAGATTGAATTACTCTTGTACAAACATCTAGAGATACAGAAACACAAATTAGCAAGTCTAAGCATTTAAATTTAAGTAGAGGGGATGTTAGCAAAATAGTTTAATACCAAAAATATTTTTTACTCTCCAAAAAGTTACATATATATTTTCTTCAAAAGACATTAGATAAAATAGGGAAACCTATTCAAGGAACTAGGGCCTCAAGAGTCAAGACATAAAAAGGGTGCAATTTGATATAATTGATAATAAGGTCTTTCACTCTTGTGATTAAAGCCGTCCTTGAGGGTGGGTAAGGTAGGCGACTACCTACGACCTCACAAGTTTTGAGACCTCAAAATTTGTCCCGTTAACAATTAATGCATACGTATACATATTTCTCTTGAAGAAAAAATTAACTATATGAAAAAAATAAAAAAAGAAAAAAGAAAAAAAAAAAAAAAAATTAACGGGTCTTATGTTAAACATTTAAATAGCTAGTTTGCGTTAAAACTTAAAAACGATCACTACAAAAAATGATCAATTTATCCACATTTTTAGCACATGAATACAAGCATATAAATGTATAATATATCATGAGTAATGCTATTTAGACAACACAAGCCTAAAAACATGTCTAATGCATAAATCATTTATACGATTGTATTATGTACTTTCTCTCTCCAAATTTCCATCAATCATTTTTTTGAAATCAACCAATTAAATCATTAGGTACATTTGTAGGCATGATTAGTAGGCATACCAATCATTTTTCATATATCATAGCACACACTTTCTTAGTGCGTGAAAAAAAAAGTTGCGTGAAGAATTACATATCTCAACATTTGCAAATGTGTACAAAATAGTCCAATATTCACGAGGAGTGTGGAAATTTATAAAGTCAAAATAGTCAAAGGGCTTTACACAACTATAATTGTCCTTTTATTATTCACATTTTTGGGTGCATAAATTTATAAATGAAAGTACAGTAGAACCTCTATAAATTAATACTCGATAAATTAATAACCTCGATAAAACTAATAATTTGTCCGGTCCCAACTTGGGACCAGTACAAAATTGGACCTTAATCGATAAAATAATAAGATAATAATTTTTTTGAAATCCCAATGTAAATATATTTGTCCCAACGAAACTATAAATTAATAATTCCCTAAAATATTCCAAAATTCTAAGATTGTCTAGTAAAAAAAGAATCTATAGTCACTTGTTTTTTTTGTAAACTTCAAATCTATATTGAGTTCATCTTTAAATTTTCCCAGTGCACTTAATAGAGTAGGCATTGTGTTCTCGTATTGCAACAAAAAGTTATGAAGAGTTGTTTCCGCTTGCAATGCTTCTTTTCGAGTGACCGGTTCCAAAGCTACCGAATCATCCTCAACTTCATCATCAACTGGATTTTGAACGGTATCCGCCACAATTTCTTCAATGTTTTGAACGTCGTAAAAGCTTCAACGCCTCAACCGCCTTCTCTATGATTAGCTCTCCTGTTATATTCACACGCTCTTGATGTTGGAGAAACCATTCATAAACAACTTTCTCCATGTTCGGGTACTTGGCTGCTTTGTGACGCTTGGAAGATCCATCTTTGTCAAAGTCAGCTGATAGGAACTCCGATGATCTCTTGAGAGTGTTTGATATTGTGCCTTGACTAACTTTCAAATCAAAAGTTTTGTCAACCCACTGCACCAAATCTTGTTGAGTGCATCCTTGGTGATCTCTCTTATACTCGCATAACAATTTTCGTTGTTGATTGGTCATGGTTGATTTTTTAACACCTTTTAGTTTAGAAGCCATAGTTGATGTGATTATAAAACTTATCATTGGACATTTTATAGTGATCAATTTAGAACCATATACTGTACATTGAACTATCTTTAATTCAAAACAATGAACTTGACAACTTCATTTAATGTGTGAATGTACATTGGATATGAAAATTTTGAAGGTCATACATGAACCTCTTTAAATTAATAATTTATTAATTTATCGATATAATAATATCTCGCTAAATTAATAAAATATCCCGGTCCCAACATTATTAATTTATAGAGGTTCTACTGTACACGTTTCTATAAACCGTTTAGAATTTAATGTGAAGATTTCAACTATCTATTGTAGTGGGTGCCACTTTAAATGTACCGTTACTTTTCGAATGACCTCATTATGTAATTTCGTCTAAAGCCTCGACCCTGCTTGTGATGGACGTTTTAATTTGAAAGAGTGGACTAGTTTGAGAGGGCTGGTTAACAATCAAGGTTTATACCAATCGATCAATTATTATAATAATAACTCTATTTATAACATATAATGTTTAATCAGTATTGTACAAAAACACGTATTTAAACGTATTTAGTTGAAATTAGTGGAAGTAAGTTTCATTTAGGCATAGTTACCGTGAACTGTTAATTACTACGGAGTAATATTAAGTAAGAAATTTAAATTTGTTACGTCGAATGCTGAGTATATTAATAGAAGAATCCTAAAAAGATGCTATTTACATTTGTGGGAAGCAAACTAAATGCAAACGTAAATGACCTAGAAAATCAAGGGAGTTGATTTGCGTTCTCGAAGTTCTCTGTGTTTGGTACTTCAACTTTTCCAATCCCTTCGTCCTCGGACATGTATAGATCATTCGTTGACATGGTTGAATTGCTTTTGCAACTACTACTACCAAATGACGATGCTCTAATAGAAACTGATGTAGCCAAAAAAGTCGGCTTAGCTTGCCCAGCCATAATTACAAGATACATCTCTTATAACGCCCTAGATTTCGGATTGACTTTTTAATTATCTACTTTAACCCCTCGTGGTTGTGAAGATATTTCGTTTGATGAAATTCGCCTCGAGAATTATTCGGTTGGTTGAATTGTTCGCAATGTATTCCTTAATGAATTACCAAAATTACCATCTGAATGTGAAGTTGTTTTGATCTAGTTATGAGAATTTGTTTAGTCACGACTCGAGGTAGAATGTGATTGCAATACATGCATGTGTATATGATGCAAGTATTATGACGTCTGGCCAACGTGATAATAGTTACATCATATAACTTGAACTTATTGGGATCATAGGATATTTTGAGAAGTGCCGGAGAACAGTAAGTTGGTTGAGTCAGAACTCTATTCGTATAAGAGCAACGTTTTGCCTAATTCTGAAACTCCGTATCTTATGACATCATTTGAATGGAAAGAATTGAAGGACCAGCTTTTAGAAAGTGGTTTTATCCGTCTGAGTGTGTATATGTGGTGTACTCCAGTTTTATTCGTAAAGAAGAATGATTATAGTATGAGGTTGTGTATTGAGTTCTGGAAGCTGAATAGTATTACAGTTAGAACCGTTATCTGTTACCTCGAATTGACAATTTGTTTAATCAACTTCAGGTGTGGAGTTTGTCCATATGATTGAATTAAGACCCGATTATATTCAGCTACGTGTAAAGGAGCGAGATGTTCCTAGATTTGCCTTTCGTATTCATTATGGTCTTCATGAGTATTAGTGATGCTAATTGTATTGGCTACTACTCCAACTGTTCCTATGGAATTGATGAATTGTGTCTTTGATGAATACTTGGACAAATTGTCATAGTATGACATTTTAGTATATTCAGAGGCGAAAGAGAAACACGAGGATCATCTTCGTATTTTGTGTTGAAATTTCTACGTTAGAAGAAGCTTCATGTGATAATTTCGAAGAGTAAATTGTAGTTGAGATGAAGAATGAGAGGAGAATGTTGAAGAGCTGAAAAGAGATTTGTTTCTACTCACAAAGGAGGCTTAGTTATGTCTTTATACAGCACGGGAAGATTATCGGTTATGCTTCAATACAGCTAGAACCGTAGGAGGTGAACTATCCGACGCATGACTTGGGAGTGATCTGTGACAGACATGAAGAAACTCAGGAGCAAGACGGTGGAATATGATCTATGTTAGAAGACTTGAAGGAAGCGGTTTTGATTGAAGCACACTTTTCTATTTGCTCTATTCATCTTAGTTGTACTATTATGCATAGAGACTTGAAGCAGAATTTTGATGGAATGGTATAAAGATGATTGTAACTACATTGGTGGCCAAGTGTTTAGCGTGCCAACAGGTTAAGATTCAGCATCAGCGTACAAGTGGTTTTTCTTAGCTTTGGACTTTCTTATGTGGAAGTGAGATCGAACCTTCATGGACTTGTAACGGGATTTCCGGGCACATTTAGGAAGGACAACACGAATTGAGTGGTAGTGGATCGTTTGAGTAGCTCGGCTCACTTACAAGATTGGCAGAGATTTCTTTCGACAGAAGATTATTCAAGCTACATGGCGCACCTGCAGTGATCATGTCAGAGATTCGCGTTTCTACTTCATATTCCTAGGAAGAGCTACTGAAGGCTTGAGGAACCAGACTCAAGTTTAGTAATGCTTTGCACCTCCAAACCGATGGATAAGCAGAATAACTATTTGAACTTGGAAGATGTATTGAGCAAGAACTTGACAAGTGTTAGTTCTGGTTGTGTTTGTTCAGTATGATTAGATGGCTCGCAAGTGACAAGGATTTTTCTTTCAGAGTTTTGTATGAACAGAGATTAAGAACACCTTTTAGTTAAATTAGGCCGGGGAGCTGTTTATTGAAGGTCCGGAGTTGATTTCAATGACTAATAGATTAGTTATCATTGTGGAAGAGAAACTTTGAAATTTTAGACCGAGAATTTGTGTGTTCCGTATGGTGTCCTTGTACAGCAGTGTTAGACGTTTTAGCATATAAGGAAGATTTAGTTCGCGATATGTTAGTCCTTATGTTCATTCTTATTCGTATGATTAGCCTACCTATTCCATTATGCTTTCTGATACGTTGTGATACTCCGATATGCGTTTAGTTGATCGTCGGTACGAATATGAAACTCTTGAGACGTTTAATAATTTGATTTGTGCTTCTCTGATTATTAGCCAGTTCCTTAGTTCATTCAGAATCTGGATGGGGTTGATAAAGTTTTATCGTTTAGCACTACCTCCGTATTTACATCATGTGTATATGTGTTCATGTATCTCTTAGTGAGATTACAACTATCATATGTTACGTATATGTTCCATATTAGTTGGATCGAGATTTATGAATTGTCTTGATCCGTGCTAAATAGATATATAAATATTATGCAACGACGGATACACGTGAATAAATACAAATCACCCCTTTGTGAAAAAGGATACTTGCAAAAACTCACGTTTGTGTGTGTAGTGTGAAACCAGGTAAGTGATTACCCGGATCGTTTCTCAACGAAGTGTGAATGGGCAATTGTCTGAAAGCTTGGATTAGAGTGACTGATGATTAGATATGAGATTTTGCTTTTGATGTTCTAATTAAATAATGAGAAACGAATTCTCAAAATAAAATTAAGGTTTAACAAATTATAATTAAAAACGCGTTACGGGAATTTATGAAAACGCGAATAAAAAGGGAAATTTATGAAATTAAAACCTATAAGTGTAATATTACTTAAAACTTATTTTAAAACTAAAGTTATATATTTTTACACTTTTTATCTAATTATTATTGATTATTTATTATTTAATTACTTTTTAAACTATTTTAATTTATAATAAATACTAAATGAACAAAGAAAAATCTAAAACTTTTTCTATAAATATTATGAGGTGAAAAGAAGCTAAGAAAATTATAAAAATGAAAAGTGCTTAATTAAAAAATTAAAAAGATAAAATCTATTAAATAGAAACTATCACTTATTTTATATCTTATTTTTATTAAGGTCTACAAAGATGATTATATTTTTCCTAGATTCTACTTAATAAAAGAAAATTATGAAAATTAAAATTATATTTTTCTGATTAATATTCTATGTATTATGATTTAATTACTATTATAAAATAATTAAAATGATTAAAAATATCAAATGACTTTAGAAAAATCTGAAAAATTCAGGTTAAGTCAAAATTAATATTCTTAATATAGGAAAATTAAAATCAAAAGTCTAATAAACACTAATAAGCAGTTGGGCAGATAAGCAGTTGGGCAAATAAGCTAAAAATAAGCTAATAAGCTCAAAACTTCGCCAAAGGTTCAGAACAAGTTTAATACACTACTAGAAGCTTAAAACAACTTAAAGATACAAATGAGCACAAGTAATAAGCAAGATAAGCACTAGGGCAGTAGTAGCAATTTATGCAAAGAAATCAGGCAAACACCTCAACTAGCAGACCTAATTAAGCAATTCAAATAAGCTGAAAAGTAGAATATTATGGGGGCAAAAGCTTCTCTGTACTACTGGCTACTTAAAAATGCAAAAAGCCCTAAATATAACACCTTAATTGAAGTCCAATTAAGCCCTGGAACAGATGAGTTTAGAGACAAAAGCAAAGTAGCAGGCTTAACAGGAGACCTAATGGGGGACTTTTCAGCCCAGATTAAGCTATGAAATAAGCCAAAACATGAAATACCAGATGTTGCCCTAAAAGTTGACCTAGTAAGCTATTAATAAACCAAAAATTAAGCACTGATTAAACCAAATAAGCACTTAAACAAAAGCTTGCAAACCTATGGTGAAGGTCTGCTATGTCTGTTATAAGCAGACTTGGTGAAAATGGTTCAAATCAAAAGGAGAGTAAACCAGCCTTTGAGTATACACTATATGATCCAAAATGAACTCAGAGAAGCCAAGGTTAAGGGCAAAATAAGCTTGTGGCTTAAAATGGCTTATTATGGCTTTTGTGTTTCTAAAATTCCCACAGGTTGCTCAAAGGTACAAAACCTATCAAATAGGCTTATAACAACTTAAAAACAGCTTTTCTAACTTGTTTTAAGCATGATCAAACTTCACAATATGGCAAATGAACAGTGGAAAACCCATATGACCCATTTGACCCATTTTGCCAAACACCCCTTAATGAAGGGTCTGTTGTGGCTTTTCAAAGGAAACAAGTAATTTAACTTATGATTACTGATTAAATAACTTATTTAAACTATATTAAGCAACTTTTAAGTGATGCTATGTTTGGCTATTTTTGGTCTTTTAAGTGATTATTAAGAAAAATAAAGACAAGGCTAATTAAAACTGATATAAATGATGAAATGTAATTAGAAACTAATAATAAGCATAAATTAATGACAATAAGCTATAAATAAGCAGTTGCACAGTAACATAAAAAAAATGGTGAAAACATGAAAAGCTCACAACTGAAATGGATGATACACCAATGAACCTAGGATCAGAACTTTCCTAGCTTGTCAAAAACAAGCTAGAAACCCTATTTAAGCTTTCCTGAATAGCTTATACCCCAAAACAGCTTATTTGGTTGCTTCTTTGACTTCAGTTGACTTTCTTCATCATTAGATATTTAAGATTGCTAATTGCTATATAAGCTTATAGAAAGCTATGAAAAGCTTTCATAAGCTTATAGGAAGGTTGGGTAGTGTTTGTGGTTTATTCTTAACAACAATAAACTTAATTCGATTTAACAAAAACTTTGCATTTCTATTATAGATGAAAATGAGTACAATACTGGATTACAAGAGAATAAGTAACTTAAGAACAACTTGAATTAACACTGGAAATAACAATTAAAGTACAAAACGATTTAAAGAAATAAACTACATGCCTTCTATGGCTTACAAGATGTCCTATATATACAAAAACTAAGTGGGATAGGTCTTCTCTTCTTCTCTGAACATTTCTACACCCTTGGATGGCTTTGACTTGATCTCAGCTGTTGATTCTGATTTTGGCGCCAAAACTAATGTGAGTGGAAAACACCACTAGGTACTGTGAAGTGTGATGAGGAAGATGCATTTAATGCATTTTGGCTGTTAGGTAAGGTGGAGAGTAGCAGAGGAGGGGGTTGATGGGATGTAGCAGAGAAAAACTATGGGTGAAGGTGGTATTTGGTTTGGCGGTAAAGAGAAGAAGGAGGAGAAGGTTTGACCGAAGTCAAACCTTCGTTTGGTCTGGGTTTATTAAAACAAATGGTAAGTGGGCTGTGGTGATGGATTTGGGCTGGGGTTTATGTTTTGTGGGTTGGGTTGGGTTTTATTATAAAATGGGTAGGGTAAATATAACATGGTCCGTTTGGTTTTGTATTAAAATACCATAAGGACCAAAAGTGTAAAGATGCAAAGTTCAGGGACCTGATGTGGCAATTTTCCAAAATTATCACAAGGACCATAATTGCCATATGTGAATAAACCAAGGACCATAAATGTAATTTTCCACTTTTTAAACTTCCAGGGACCATTTATGTCACTTTTGGATTTTGAGGGGTTAAATATGTAAATTTCCAAAAGTTTATCAAAAGGGCCAATTTTGTCAAAGTTGAATAGTACATGGACCTTAAATGATAATTTTCCATATTTTGAGTACCAGGGACTATTTCTGCCATTTTTGAAACTTCAGGGACTAAAACTGCCAATTATGCAAACTTTGTTCATTTTTCAACTTTTTCAATTCTTTTGCACATGAAATAGATAAAAACACAATCCAAGGATATTTTCTGTATTTTGAAGCATATTTGCATGTTTTTAAATGTTTTTGCAGATAAAATGTGACAGAAATGATGAGTATTTAGACACTCATCAATCCCCCACACTAAACTATTGCTAGTCCCTAGCAATACTTTTTGAAAATTTAATGGATTTTTCTCTTTACCAAAAGCCATTACTTCTGGAGTAGCCAATGTTTTAGTATGTGATACTTTGGTACAATGATAACCAAATGATTTTGAGCAAATCATCAGCTGTCAACGGATTTGATTTGTCTTTACCAAAAGCCGTTTGCTCCTGGACTAGCCAACTCTTAGATAAAATACAGTTATTATCTTTGGTGAGCTGATTACCAAATATGGTTTTCCACTGCCTTTACCACAAGCCATAACCTTGCGGGCTAGCCAACTCTTCACTTATAAAGATATGGGGAGTTGAATACCATACAATTTTAGGCAAACTGTAAGCCATAAATGGATTTGATATATCTTTACCAAGAGTCGTTTTCTCTCGGATTAGCCAATCCTTATGTGGGTTAGACATGGCGGACTGATAACCATTTATTGCGTTCTAAGTGAGAAAAAAAAAATTTTAATTTTGGCCAAAAATGGGTGTACTAGATGGTACATATGATCAAATTCGCTAGAATTCCCCCCCACACTTAGAACTGAATATTGCCCTCAATATTCAAAGTACCGGCTATTATGCCAACACTTAGAACGTAAAAAGGAAATACTAATAGCCCTTTTTTTTTTTTTTTTTTTTTTTTTTTTTTTTTTTTTGAAATGTACGTATATACAACATGTGGGGCATGTCCCCCACACTAGGTGGTAGAACAGAGAAAGAAGACAGAGACACAGGTGAAAACCCATGTTTTGCTAATGTTTTTGTTCACCGAGTCACTAGCTTGACTCGACCCCGCATTCATTGGTTCATGGGGAAAGTTTGAAGATCCGAGACAACCATGGGTGGTATGTCCTCTCCAAAGTAGTGTTTTAAACGATGACCATTCACTTTGAAATTAGGTCCGTCAGCTTGAGATAACTCAACGGTACCATATGGATAAACTTTTGTAATAGTGAATGGACCAGACCAACGGGATTTGAGTTTGCCTGAGAATATCTTTAATCTTGAATTGAAAAGAAGGACTCGATCACCAACGTTAAAAACGCGGTTCTTGATTTTAGAGTCATGAATCTTCTTTGTCTTTTCTTTATAGATCAAAGAGTTCTCGTAGGCTTGATCACGTAGTTCATTTAATTCATTCATCTGAACTTTACGATGATCACCCGCAGTTTGGAGGTCAAAGTTAGCATGTTTCAACGCCCAGTAGGCTTTGTGCTCTAATTCGATCGGAAGATGACATGCCTTTCCGTACATAAGCTTGTAAGGCGTACACCCGATGGGTGTTTTGTAAGCTGTACGGAAGGCCCATAATGCATCATCCAACTTATCCGACCAGGATGCACGATTTTCTCCTACAGTCCTTTCCAGTAATCTTTTAATACCACGATTTGAAACTTCCACTTGTCCACTTGTTTGTGGGTGATACGCGGTAGAAAGACGGTGAGTAATACCGTATTTAAGCATGACTTTTGCAAATTGTTCATTGCAAAAGTGCGTACCGCGATCACTAATGATAGCACGGGGAGTTCCAAACCGAGAAAAGAGTGATTTCAAAAATTTACACACTACTCGGGCGTCGTTGGTGGGGAGAGCTTTCGCTTCGACCCATTTAGACAAATAATCGACAGCTACGAGTATATACTTGTTCCCTCGTGAAGACGGGAACGGGCCCATAAAGTCAATGCCCCAAACGTCAAAAATTTCACAAACTTGAATGACGTTTTGTGGCATTTCATCTCTTTGAGAAATCTTCCCGTGACGTTGACAAGAGTCACAAGATTTGACTAAGTCATGGGCATCACGGTAGATTGTAGGCCAATAGAAACCGGAATCAAACACCTTCTTGGCGGTATAGTTGGCACCATGATGTCCCCCTGTGGGTCCATTGTGGCATGCCTTAAGAATATCATCGGCCTCTTGGCCATGAACACACCGCCGGATGACTTGATCTGCACATACTTTAAATAAGTAGGGGTCGTCCCAAAAGTAATGCTTCACATCTTTGAAGAATTTGTTCTTTTGTTGGGTCGACATCCCTTTCACTATGAAGTTACCCGCATGGTAATTTGCAAAGTCAGCAAACCACGGGGTAGTAGAATCTCCACGAAAAGCAACCGCATTGAGTGTCTCGAGAGGAAATGTTTCATTTATTTCCTTTCTCTCGAAAACATCTTGGTGTGGGTTCTCTAATCGGGATAGATGATCAGCAGCTAGGTTCTCAGCTCCTTTTTTATCACGTATAATGATATCAAATTCTTGCAGGAGGAGAACCCAACGGAGCAATCTCGGCTTTGCATCTTGTTTTGCAAAGAGATATTTGAGAGCCGAGTGATCCGTATACACTACACATTTCGTCAAGATTAAATATGGCCGAAACTTCTCAAAGGCATACACCACAACTAATAATTCTTTTTCTGTAGTGGTGTAATGAGTTTGAGCTTCAGTCATGGTTTTACTTGCGTAGTGGATAGGCTGAAAGTGTTTGGCTTTTCGTTTCCCCAGGACTGCACCGATAGCAAAATCACTTGCATCGCACATGAGCTCAAAAGGAAAATCCCAGTCGGGGGCAACCAGAATGGGTGCTTCAGTAAGCTTTTTCTTTAATGTTTCAAAAGCTTCGATGCACTCGGGTGAGAAGATAAAAGGAGCATCCTTTTCAAGAAGATGAGTCATAGGCCGGGCGATTTTAGAAAAATCTTGTATGAATCTACGATAGAAACCGGCATGACCCAGAAAACTCCTAATACCTTTGACGGTAGTGGGATGAGGTAATTTAGCAATGACATCAACTTTAGCTCTGTCAACCTCAATCCCGTTCTTTGATATCTTATGGCCGAGGACAATGCCCTCTTTGACCATAAAATGACTCTTCTCCCAATTTAGACAAAGATTGGTGTCTTCACACCGTTTCAACATGTTTTCTAAATGGGAGAGACATGTTTTGAATGAATCCCCAATGACCGAGAAGTCATCCATAAAGACCTCCATCGTTTTCCCGATCATGTCGGAGAATATGGACATCATGCACCTTTGGAATGTGCCTGGAGCATTGCATAAGCCAAAAGGCATACGTTTATAAGCAAAGGTTCCATAGGGGCATGTAAAGGTGGTCTTTTCTTGATCTTGTGGATCAATGGGAATTTGAAAGTAACCCGAGAAACCATCAAGGAAACAATAGTACTCGTTCCCTGCTAATCTCTCAAGCATTTGGTCCATAAAGGGTAGAGGAAAATGGTCTTTTTGGGTGGCATCATTTAACTTACGATAGTCAATGCAAACACGCCACCCCGTAACCAATCGAGTTGGAATCAACTCATTTTCATCATTTGTGACAACAGTTATGCCACCCTTTTTTGGAACACAGTGAATGGGACTAACCCAAGGACTATCAGAGATGGGATAAATCAATCCTGCATCAAGAAGTTTGAGAACCTCTTATTTGATAACATCGTGGATTTTTGGATTGAATCTTCTTTGATGTTGGACTGCTGGTTTAAAGTCATCCTCCATTAAAATCTTGTGAGTACAAAATTCAGGGTCGATACCCTTTATGTCGGAGAGTTTCCAAGCAATTGCTCGCTTGTGTGACTTCAAGACCTTTATTAGAGCAGTCTTTTCCTCATCACTTAAATCTTTAGCAATAATGACGGGTAATTTATCATCACCTTCCAAAAATGCGTACTCAAGATGAGGTGGTAAGTCTTTGAGTTCGACCACAGGAAATTCATCGGTTTTCTCAACTGATTTAATTTCCTCATTATGAAGTTCAAATGGAGGGAGTGGAAGAGAATTGTCCTGATTCAACAATTTCTCAAGAAGAAGAATATCTCCCTCCAGATCAATCTCAGCGTCATCAATTCCTTCCAGAAATGAATCACACTTGAGAAAAGCCTCGATCTCTTCCAAATTGAAATCACTTCCCTCAAACGGAGTGAGAGAAGGGGAAGAGTCGGAAATGATAGGAAGAGAAGATGTGGTGGGATTCCCACTCACAGAATTATGAGAATAACCAAGAAACTCTTGAGAGTACTCCTCTGAAGCAACATCAATGACATCGATTCGGTTAACCGATTCAGAATCATAATTTGAGGAGTACCTCGAAGTTTGATCGAGGTTAAAGGTAACAGCTTCATTACCCACACGTAATGTGATTTCATGCTCAAATACATCAATGAGAGCATGGCCCGTTCTTAGGAATCCTCTTCCAAGAATGAGAGGAACCCTAGGATCAGCATCGAAATCGACAACCACAAAGTCAGCTGGAAAATGGAACTTTCCTACTTTCACAAATACATCCTCAGCAATGCCGCGCGGATGAGATATGGTACGATCTGCAAGCTCAAGAGTCATGCATGTAGGAGTGAGAGCCGGAAGAGAAAGTTTCTTCCATACTGAATGAGGCATCAGGTTGATGCTTGCGCCAAGATCGGCCAAGGCATAGCATTCAACCATTCCCGGAAATACACAAGGTATTAGAAACTTTCCAGGATCTCCAAGCTTCTCGGGAAGCTTTTTCAAGATAACTGCTGAGCAGTTCTCATTTAATGGAGTTTTCGCCATTTCAAACAGTTTTTCCTTGTTGCTTAACAAGTGTTTGATTGTGGATGCAAATTTGGGCATCAGAATGATAGCATCCGCAAAGCTTATGTCAAAATGTAATTCTTTAAAGATTTGAAAGAATTTATCCATTTGTTGACTAGCCTTTTCGCGGAGCTTTTGCTCATTTAAACGTGATGGGTAAGGAATAGAAGGTTTGGATTTAGGGTTTTCAACAGGGATTTCATGCGATTCAAAAACAACTCCAGGTTTGGGTTTTGGTTTCGGGACAACTTGAGGTTGGACGTTGTCGGTACCTCCGTTATTAGTAGGAAGTTCCTTGTCCTTAGTCACCTCAGGTTCACTTTCCACTACCTTGGGGAGAGGAGAAGAAGTGGTAGTAGGAATAGTGGGTCCATCATAAGTTTTACCACTGCGTGTGGTGACAGCTTTGAGTTCAACCTTTGGGTTGACAACAGTGTTACCAGGGAGACCTCCTGAGGTAGAATGTGGATTGAGATGGTTCATGAGACTGGCAAGCATATTCTTAACCTCGCTTTGAGAGTGATCAATTTTGTTTGAAAGCTCATTCTTTAGCTCAGTTCCTTGCTTGTATATTGAAGATTGAAATTCATTCTTCAAATTAGAGATCTGAGTTTGCATTGCCTTCATTTTGGTCTCATTAAACTTGATGTAGTTATCAAGTTCATTTGAGAGAGGTCCTTGGTAATTAGGAGCTGAATACCCTTGATTACCCCTTTGGGGTGGGTATTGATTGTTCGGGGCATGAAATTGATTTTGCACGTTTTGCCCTCTTTGTTGATTAGGATTAATCCTATTTGGATTGTTGGGAGGAGGAAATCCGGGTGGTCCAAATTGGTTGCTAGCACGGTGGTTTGGGTCCACTTGAGGACGGTATTGATTACCTCCTTGATTGAAAGTTCCGGCTATAGCATTAGCCTCAAATGTAGTGCCATCGGTGGCAGTACAATTGTAGTAAGCGTGTAACACCCCGACCCGACAAGGGTAAAGATGTCACAAGTATATGGTTTCATATCAGAATAACATAACATCCATAAATCAAAAACAGCGGAAGTCTTAAAATAACCAAACAGAGTAAGTCAACATGACTTATACCAAAAGTAAGACAGAAAATAAATGAAGTACATAAGTTCAAAAGCCCAAACAATGGCATGACAAATGTCTAAGGAAATCATGTGATAGATAAGCTATAAAGAACAAGCTCCACTCAGGTGCACTCAACCCCAAAGCCATGCCCAGCTCCTAGCTTAAATACCTGCCGTGTGGAAAGAAAACACGGCTGAGCTACACGAGCTCAGTGAACAGATATAACGGTAACAAGTAGTAAAGGTAATGTAATGAGGTAAAATGAATGAATACCAGATATAACAAGAGTCAGGAATAGGAACATAAAGATTATACAGATATAACAGGATTATAATTAGTTACATAAGACAGGTGTAAAGGTGTAATCCGTAACCCCACCACATGCCCAGGACAGATCAAGTCAAGTCAAGTGTTAATTCATGTATCAGGTTACAGGGTGGCAGTAACAGTAATGGTAAGTAAAGGTTATAAAGTTATAAGGTTACAAGGTGCAGGGTAACAGAAATCCTCTACGAGCCCAGAAACAGTAACATGTAACAGTAGCAGTAACAGTATCAGTATCAGTATAATCATGTAGAGGGGAGACCTCTCAGTAGCCAGTAATCATGAGGGGAGTCCTCAACAGTAATCGGAGTGATCAGCTCCCAGAGTGTGAAAGACGTGTATGCACACACCATCAGTCACCAGAAACAATATATCATATAACAGGTCAGGTCAGGTCAAGTCTAGGATGCATCCATACGCCCCAGGTGGCCAGAGTCTGCCTCTACGTAAATCATAATCGTAACAAGGACGGGATAGGTCATCACTCTCCTACCCTAGAGTCATGTCATCGGTGCATCGACTGACATGGACATGAAACCCTCATGCCTAGTGAGTGGCTCGTAGTATCAAACTGTGGGTTAAGGTCAGGTATCATGTATCATGTATCAGGTGTCATGCATCAGAAATCAGTATCATGTATCAGGTGTCAGTATCATGTATCAGGTATCATGCATCAGGAATCAGCATCATGGACTAGGTATCAGGTTCAAGTATCAGGTGTCAGGTCCAAGTTTCAGGTGTCAGGTTCAAGTATCGGGTGTCAGGTGGTCCAGGTCATGATTTATATCAGGGTTCAAGACAAGGTTTAGAACAAAGGATCAGGACAGGAGTTCAAACAAGGGTTCAAGTTGAAAGGTTCATATCAAATATTTCTAGGTTCAAGTCAAGGTTTATAGTAAGGTTCATGACAATTCATTATAAGAAGACAGGCAAGGTTCACAGAACAAGGAAACATAAAAATGAACCAGAAGTCAGAAAATGAGACGAAGGCACCTTACTAGAGAAGGGCAGAATATCTGTACCTTATTCAAAGCAAAAGCAAACAACGATAGACGAATCACACGGCAAAAGGTCACTCCCGCTTCGAACCTAAGGAATAGAAAACAGAATTACTACAGATTCTAATTCAGGTCATTACTTTTAGTTTGCCTTTCCATATTTACCCATATTCAGATGGTATAAGTTATGATAAGTCATTCATTAGCTTATTATGGAATAGGGTTCATTTTAACCATTTATACAAGTTCAGGGTTTAATATAACCAGTTATCAGGTTTTAGGGTTAAAAGTGTAGCTTTATCAAAGTTAAGGTTAATATTGACATATCATAATTATTCATTCGAATCATATTATTTCCAGAATTCCACTTGTGACCTCCAAGTTTCATAATTTACAAGTTTCACCCCTTTAATTAACAATTTACCATTTAAACCTTATAGTTTTATAAATTACACTTTAAACCTTAGCATGATCATATTTACACATGAGACCCTTTAATCTAACCATTTACAGAAATATTTCCTTTTATTTATTTATGCCACGAACAGCCCTTATACTTCGGTAAATTACACTTTTAGTCCTTATAATTATAAAACATATATATTAAATCATAAATTCAAAGTAATTACATATTAGCCCCCATAATTATCCAAACTTACACCGAACCATCTTAACATTATTATTTACTCAAAATGACCTCAATTTTCTAGTATTTACATTTTTAGTCCCTCAAGTTTAATTAATTACAAATCGGATTAATATATATATATATATATATATATATATATATATATATATATATATATATATATATATATATATATATATATATATATATATATATATATATATATATATATATATTTACCCATTTAACCTTTTAAATACCAAATTTACATATGGACCCCTCATTTTATATTTTGTATGAATCAGACCTGGTCCAAATAACTTATAAAAATTATCCCTTGAGTTTTAAGAATTACAAAACACCCCCTTAACAATTTATTTTCAAATCGGTATAAAGGTAAAATACCACAAACCCTAAAATAAATTCTCCCAATTATTGATTCATCATTCAAGAGCCTTAAATATCATTTAAAAATCAGATCTTGGTACCCAAACCCAACCCTAGTCGATTTAGGGTTTCTAGTTTATTTTTCTTATTTATTTTGTTTTTAAAACCCGGTTTTGAAATAATTCCCCAAAACATGATTTCGACCCCAATAAATTAAACCACTATTTTTCTCATGTTATATGAATCATATAGGACCTAGGAAAAATAATAAAATTCCTTGGAAAAATCGTATGCCATATATTTCAAATTATAGAGTTATTTAGCTTATAAATTCATTAATTCGTGTAAGGCTTAAAAATCATGCATGGTTCATTCCTACCATTTTATACTCGACTTATAAGATGTAGAGAGTGTGGGAAAAATACCATAACAAGTAGGGATCGAATAGAACAAGTCGAACCAAATTGGACCTCTCGGCTAGGAATAAAATCGACACTAAATCCTCCCACGGCTCAAACACGATCTAAAAATCTTGGAATCAATTTTCACAGATCATATATGATGTAAGGAACTTAGAAAAAATAGAGAACGAATTTTAAAAGGGTCGAAAGAATTAAAATGGAATATTACCTCACTTGTGAACAAAATTCGACAATAAAAGATTCAAGGCCCTATAAATCGAATGGCCAATTTTCTTGGCTTCCTAGCACGACCAAGAACTCAGGAAAATTATGCTTGGACCTCAGAAAATTCGGATGGGATGAATGGTGAATTATTTTGTGTTTAGGGTTTACTCGGTTTTGTTTTTAAGGAAGAAAATGATAGAATAAATTATATAACATATCAAGTCCGGTTTTAGGGGGAGGGAGGGACTAGAGGATCGGCCAAAATAGGTAACTAAACCAGAAATTTATTTTTGATTTGTTATTTCCTATTTTCTTGATGTTTATCCATGCCTAATATTTATTTTAATTAATTTAAATAACTTATATATATAAATGTGTGCTTTTAAGGTGCCAAAACATTTTTATGTCATGTACAAATATTTAGATGGTGCCTTGTAATTATTTTATGTCATATATAATTTATTTACATAGGTTTTGTAATTATTTTGGCACTTATATAGGCTTTAATTTAATTTTTAAGTTGTAGGGGCATTTTGGTCATTTTACATGTTATAATATTTTCGGGTATTACAAAGCGTGAGGACCACCACAAGTAACACCAACTTCTATCTTTTTGACTTTAGCAGTGTGAGAAGTTTGCGGAGCGGACTCTTTCTTTTGTGTGGAGAAAACCAAAGCTTGAATAGCCTTCGTGAGTTCAGCAAGCTGAGTATCAGTATTAGAAGAACTCACAGGAGATGAAGTGGAAGGACCAGCACTAGCCCTGAAGAACTCACGTCTAAATACTCATCATTTCTGTCACATTTTATCTGCAAAAACATTTAAAAACATGCAAATATGCTTCAAAATACAGAAAATATCCTTGGATTGTGTTTTTATCTGTTTCATGTGCAAAAGAATTGAAAAAGTTGAAAAACGAAAATTACCTCCAGCTGAGGCATTGAGAGAATCTTGGTCAGATGGGTTTAACCCATTGTAGAAAGTGTCCATTTGCATCAAATCGGTGAAACCGTGATGAGGACATTTGTGGAGCAATTCTTTGAAACGATCCCATGCCTCTCCAAATGGTTCATCAAACCTTTGAGAGAATTTCATGATTTCATTTTTAAGATGCGTGGTTTTAGAAGGAGGAAAGAATTCATTTACGAACTTTTGAACCAAATCTTCCCATGTTCTAATTGATCGAGGGGGTTGTTTATCAAGCCAAATCCGGGCTGCCCCATCGATGGAAAACGGGAAAAGAAGAAGTTTGATTGATTCCTCAGGGACATTTTTGCATTTGATGATGGATGTGATTTTATTGAACCATCGAATGTGATCTTGAGGATCGTCCCTTTCAAAACCATAGAATTGACGCGATGTTACAAGGTCTATCAACCCGGTTTTAAGCTCAAAATTCTCAGCCACGATGGCTGGAACAATAATGGCATCTCCATAACCCTCGGTGGGAGCTTGGAGAAGCTCATTCATAGGACGGTCTTCTGCCATGATGACAGTGGTTTGGGGATCAGTACGTATCTCGGGTACGACTGATGAAGCAGAACGTCTACGACGTCTTCGAGGTATGTTTACAAGCTCACGGAAAGGTCTTGATGACCTAGAAGAACGAGTGCGCATGCACTTTTAGCAAAATTTTTCAATTAAATCAAGATCGAAGCAAAAACACAAGTGAACTTAAACAAACAATCAACAAGCGTACGGTAGCTCTCTAAAAGATAAACGCACAGAATGGCGGAGAAGCAAAGGTGGGCAATTAATGCTCCTTAAAAACCCGCTTCTTTCAGTTCGACAATTTAATGTCAAACTATCCTTAAACCTCCTTTATAGTTTGTTTATCAATCAAAGGTGAGCCGATATTCGCAAGTGATACAGAGGCAAGTTTTAAATCCGATGTTTGGGAATCTTATTATGATAATACCCAAGTTGAGGAATATTATATTAATTTTGCTTTTAATCTTTTATTTAACAATAAAACGGAAATGTTTTTGGGTTTTTATTTTTTTATATGATAATATGCATATAAAAGAAAAGAAAAATATTTTTGTATTTTATATGGTTTATGGGAAATAGGAACTTCTGGAAGAAGGATCTCAAATCACTAATCGCTTAAACTTTAAACAATATTGTCGCAACACACCTCCTCGGCAGCGGCGCCAAAATTTGATCCGTGCTAAATAGATATATAAATATTATGCACCGACGGATACACGTGAATAAATACAAATCACCCCTTTGTGAAAAAGGATACTTGCAAAAACTCACGTTTGTGTGTGTAGTGTGAAACCAGGTAAGTGATTACCCGGATCGTTTCCCAACGAAGTGTGAATGGGCAATTGTCTGAAAGCTTGGATTAGAGTGACTGATGATTATATATGAGATTTTGCTTTTGATGTTCTAATTAAATAATGAGAAACGAATTCTCAAAATAAAATTAAGGTTTAACAAATTATAATTAAAAACGCGTTACGGGAATTTATGAAAACGCGAATAAAAAGGGAAATTTATGAAATTAAAACCTACAAGTGTAATATTACTTAAAACTTATTTTAAAACTAAAATTATATATTTTTACACCTTTTATCTAATTATTATTGATTATTTATTATTTAATTACTTTTTAAACTATTTTAATTTATAATAAATACTAAATGAACAAAGAAAAATCTAAAACTTTTTCTATAAATATTATGAGGTGAAAAGAAGCTAAGAAAATTATAAAAATGAAAAGTGCTTAATTAAAAAATTAAAAAGATAAAATCTATTAAATAGAAGCTATCACTTATTTTATATCTTATTTTTATTTAGGTCTACAAAGATGATTATATTTTTCCTAGATTCTAATTAATAAAAGAAAATTATGAAAATTAAAATTATATTTTTCTGATTAATATTCTATTTATTATGATTTAATTACTATTATAAACTAATTAAAATGATTAAAAATATCAAATGACTTTAGAAAAATCTGAAAAATTCAGGTTAAGTCTAAATTAATATTATTAATATAGGAAAATTAAAATCAAAAGTCTACTAAACCCTAATAAGCAGTTGGGCAGATAAGCAGTTGGGCAAATAAGCTAAAAATAAGCTAATAAGCTCAAAACTTCGCCAAAGGTTCAGAACAAGTTTAATACACTACTAGAAGCTTAAAACAACTTAAAGATACAAATGAGCACAAGTAATAAGCAAGATAAGCACTAGGGCAGTAGTAGCAATTTATGCAGAGAAATCAGGCAAACACCCCAACTAGCAGACCTAATTAAGCAATTCAAATAAGCTGAAAAGTAGAATATTATGGGGACAAAAGCTTCTATGTACTACTGGCTACTTAAAAATGCAAAAAGCCCTAAATCTAACACCTTAATTGAAGTCCAATTAAGCCCTGGAACAGATGAGTTTAGAGACAAAAGCTAAGTAGCAGGCTTAACAGCAGACCTAATGGGGGACTTTTCAGCCCAGATTAAGCTATGAAATAAGCCAAAACATGAAATACCAGATGTTGCCCTAAAAGTTGACCTAGTAAGCTATTAATAAACCAAAAATTAAGCACTGATTAAACCAAATAAGCACTTAAACAAAAGCTTGCAAACCTATGGTGAAGGTCTGCTATGTCTGTTATAAGCAGACTTGGTGAAAATGGTTCAAATCAAAAGGAGAGTAAACCAGCCTTTGAGTATACACTATATGGTCCAAAATGAACTCAGAGAAGCCAAGGTTAAGGGCAAAATAAGCTTGTGGCTTAAAATGGCTTATTATGGCTTTTGAGTTTCTAAAATCCCCACAGGTTGCTCAAAGGTACAAAACCTATCAAATAGGCTTATAAAAACTTAAAAACAGCTTTTCTAACTTGTTTTAAGCATGATCAAACTTCACAATATGGCAAATGAACAGTAGAAAACCCATTTGACCCATTTTGCCAAACACCCCTTAATGAAGGGTCTGTTGTGGCTTTTCAAAGGAAACATGTAATTTAACTTATGATTACTGATTTTTACTGATTAAATAACTTATTTAAACTATATTAAGCAACTTTTAAAGCAGAAATAAGCAGTACAATAAGCTATGCTATGTTTGGCTATTTTTGGTCTTTTAAGTGATTATTAAGAAAAATAAAGACAAGGCTAATTAAAACTGATATAAATGATGAAATGTAATTAGAAACTAATAATAAGCATAAATTAATGACAATAAGCTATAAATAAGCAGTTGCACAGTAACATAAAAAAAATGGTGAAAACATGAAAAGCTCACAACTGAAATGGATGATACACCTATAAACCTAGGATCAGAACTTTCCTAGCTTGTCAAAAACAAGCTAGAAACCCTATTTCAGCTTTCCTGAATAGCTTATACCCCAAAACAGCTTATTTGGTTGCTTCTTTGACTTCATTTAACTTTCTTCATCATTAGATATTTAAGACTGCTAATTGCTATATAAGCTTATAGAAAGCTATGAAAAGCTTTCATAAGCTTATAGGAAGGTTGGGTAGTGTTTGTGGTTTATTCTTAACAACAATAAACTTAATTCGATTTAACAAAAACTTTGCATTTCTATTATAGATGAAAATGAGTACAATACTGGATTACAAGAGAATAAGTAACTTAAGAACAACTTGAATTAACACTTGAAATCAAATTACATAAAACTTGAACAATTAAAGTACAATACGATTTAAAGAAATATACTACATGCCTTCTATGGCTTACAAGATGTCCTATATATACAAAAACTAAGTAGGATAGGTCTTCTCTTCTTCTCTGAACATTTCTACACCCTTGGATGGCTTTGACTTGATCTCAGCTGTTGATTCTGATTTTGGCGCCAAAACTAATGTGAGTGGAAAACACCACTAGGTACTGTGAAGTGTGATGAGGAAGATGCATTTAATGCATTTTGGCTGTTAGGTAAGGTGGAGAGTAGCAGAGGAGGGGGTTGATGGGATGTAGCAAAGAAAAACTATGGGTGAAGGTGGTATTTGGTTTGGCGGTAAAGAGAAGAAGGAGGAGAAGGTTTGACCGAAGTCAAACCTTCGTTTGGTCTGGGTTTATTAAAACAAAAGGTAAGTGGGCTGTGGGGATGGATTTGGGCTAGGGTTTATGTTTTATGGGTTGGGTTGGGTTTTATTATAAAATGGGTCGGGTAAATATAACATGGTCCGTTTGGTTTTGTATTAAAATACCACAAGGACCAAAAGTGTAAAGATGCAAAGTTCAGGGACCTGATGTGGCAAGTTTCCAAAATTATCACAAGGACCATAATTGCCATATGTGAATAAACCAAGGACCATAAATGTAATTTTCCACTTTTTAAACTTCCAGGGACCATTTATGTCACTTTTGGATTTTGAGGGGTTAAATATGTAAATTTCCAAAAGTTTATCAAAAGGGCCAATTTTGTCAAAGTTGAATAGTACATGGACCTTAAATGATAATTTTCCATATTTTGAGTACCAGGGACTATTTCTGCCATTTTTGAAACTTCAGGGACTAAAACTTCCAATTATGCAAACTTTGTTTGTTTTTCAAATTTTTCAATTCTTTTGCACATGAAACAGATAAAAACACAATCCAATGATATTTTCTGTATTTTGAAGCATATTTGCATGTTTTTAAATGTTTTTGCAGATAAAATGTGACAGAAATGATGAGTATTTAGACACTCATCATGTCTCTTGTTGAAGAGCCTGAGGCTATTTTGGTGCGTCAGGATCGGGTCATGAGAAATAATACTATTCCGTTTGTAAAGATGCTTTTGAGAAGAACCTCTCCGAGCGTGAGGCTAGTTATTGTCATATCCTTCGTGATTTGGTACGTCTCCGTCTAACTGTTGCGACTTCAAATTTCGAGGACGAAAATTTTTTTTAGAGGGGAAGAATTGTAACGCCCTAGATTTCGGATTGGCTTTTTAATTTTCTACTTTAATTATACCATAAGTTAAATAAGTAAATAGTAATATAAATATAACATTGGGCAAATTGGTATTAAAAAAATGTTTTGTGGGCTTAGCTTTCTTATTTAAACCCATACACCCCAAGCCCAACTAGAATTTGATAAACCCATTAAACAAAAAAAAACCAAAATCGTTTGTTCCCCCTCCCCCTACCATAAACGAAATACAGGGGAAAAAAAACCTAGCCCCCATAATTGTTTGTCATCAAGAACTCAAGATCAAGATTCTTGGTAATCCCGCGAAGGTTTGGTATGATTAATCACCTATTTTCTTAAACATCTTTTGTTTTTAAATTTTTTCATGTAACTATAATTGATGGATATGATTAGGGTTTATTAAAATTCCAGTAATTAAACATGTTTGATCATTAAAACGTAATTAGGGATGTGTTAGAGGTTTTATCTTGCGTGCGTTAGGGTTTTGTTTGCAAATTGATGTGATGCTGTCTAGAAATTGGATCGGATTGAGGGATGTCTAAACTGATGATGTCAACGTGTTTTTGGTGATTTTTGAGTCTAAACATAAGTTCGATCAGTGTACTTTCTGGAAATATAAGTTTCATGGTCATTGGAGGTCGGGTAGATAGCCTTTTCATTTTTAGAACATTAGTTGTCAAATCTGAGAAATCGGAGTCTGAACATCAGTCGATGTTTTTTATTTTTAATTTTCAAACCATAAGGAACTGAGAGCTCTCCTTTTACAGGAGTGATATCTAAGTTATGTGTGACTTCCTAGAATTTTTGTGCATTTTTTTGAAATGTCTCAATGGGTTAATTAAAGGAAAACTTTCTGTATGTATGTGTAGTTAATTTTCTGGGTAGGTCTAGAAAGATGATTTTTGAAAGGGTACTAATACTTGATAATAAAATCTACAAAAATTTGTGAAGATGCTAAACTAATATGGGAATCACATATAATTATTTTAGAATTTTTGGAGCTTAATTGGCAGGCATGAAAATCATAAGGTTGTGATCCAGATTCACTAATATATCCTAATTAAGTGATATAATGGTCTTAAACGGGTTTTTGAACGGGACTGTTTTATAATCTGAATTTGTATGCTTCATAGCTTGAGTTTCATAGGTGGTTAATTCTGGATTTTTGCTTGTAAACCTATTTTAAGGTCTTAAATAAGTTCTCCAATTCGGTTGGTGTGATTAGGAGTTGATTTGGTTGTGTTTTTGATTTTATGGGATTAGGTGCCGAATCTAAATTTTAAGAGTCTGAAATAAGTCGACTTGCATGATTTTTCATTTCTAAACTATAAGTAATTAAGCCATGGGATTCTTCAGGAAGTAACTTCTATATGTGTATTAATATCATGAATTTTTGTGGATTTTTCCAAAGTGTTTTGATATGTCTTTTAAATGCATACTTTCTGGGTACACCAGCAGGTCCATATTGTAGGTAGTCTGTCTTTGTGAAATTATAAGTATTTGGGTAAATTATTTGACCCTCTCATTAGGTTCTTAACTGTGCTCTAAAAATTCGTAAAGTTGGGGACAGATTGTGCTAAAATCAGTTATTTGAGGAACATGTGTGTATTATATCATTTATGATTAATTAATGTGTATAAACCCTAAAATGCATTTATGATGATATAATTAGACTTATATGAACCTAAATTCAGTAATGAAACCCTAAGTTGATTAATTGTGAATTGTAACCCGAAGTTACTCAATCTGGAAAGTTGCTCAATCTGGAAAGTTACTAAATATGGAAAGTTACTAATTCGGGAAACTTACTTAATTCGAAAAGTTACTAATTCGGGAAAGTTACTAAATATGGAAAGTTATTAAATTTGGAAAGTTACTATAAATAGCAGGAAACTCTAATATGTCAATCTGAACAAAAATAAGTACTAAATCAGAAATAACTTATGAAATGGTTCTTAAATAATAAGACGATCATTAATTCGTGTAGATTCGCTGAAGAAGGAGTAACTTCCGATCCATGTGTTTTCTGATATGGTTTCATTTGCGGTTCAAGGCACAGAAATTCGACCTTTTCTCAGTAAAGGTTTCTCATGACTTCTCGATCCTTGACTTTGATTCATTTGTTATGATATGATTCGTTTGATATGATCCGTTTGATATGATCCGGTTGACATGATCCTTTGATATGATTCCCTATGATATGATTCAGTTTGTTGTCCATTTGTTATGATATTCAGTATGCTATCTCATTTGATATGAGATTCTGTTCAGTTTGATATGCCTTTGTTGATTATGCTATGATAGCTCTGTTATGATTATGGATAGATTTGCTTTGCTTAACTTTGCTTGTTCTGTTCTGTTGCCCGAGCTGTATCTGTATCCCTAGTCATGGAGGTACCATGGCCATGTTATTGAGGCACCAATGGCATGACACTTTCTGTAGAGGTGTGATTGATCCACAGCGTCCCCTTCTATTCTGTTATGATATTTGTGCACATTGGCCATTATGATATGTGTATATGCCTGTCATGAACAAGTGTATATATATGATTTGTTTTGCAGGGGGCGTATGGATGCATCCTAGATTCTAGTCTGTTCTGTTCTGGATATGATTAGTGATTGGTTTGTGCGTGCCATGCACCCCATTTCACTTCTGGGAGCTAGCTACTCCATTTGGTACTTGAGAGGTCTCCCCTCCTTGTACAACTTATGATTTGACGGATATATGGATATGATAGGATGTGATTATGTGACTAAGCATGTGGCATGCTTTCTGAGCTCGTGGTCATTTCTGTTCTGTTCTGTTATATGATTATTATTCTCTATTTGATTCCTTTGGCTTCATTATGATCTCCTTCTGTTTCGCTATTATTTGCTTCTTATGGTATATGACATTTTGTTCAGTTGATCATTGATCTCTTATTTCGTTTGGCAGATGATATTCGTTCAGCAGGAGCTTATGTTCCTTTTCCCTATACCTATATATGTTCGAGTTTTCATTTTGTTTATATCTGTTCACTTGGCTTTTTAAGCTCAGCCGCATTTCTTTTCCTGCGGCAGGTTTTAGGTTGGAAGCTGGGATTTGAGGGAAGAGTGCATAGGAGCTCTTAGTGGACCACCCTGACAATAGATACCCATTTTCTTCTGGATTAGACTTCGACATAGCTTCAGTTAAATTTAGTTTGGTTTTGTACTTTAGTTTTGGAACTCATCATGTTTAGAGTTAGTATTTTATTATCATCTTAGAATACCTTTGTAATTATTATGTTTATAAGTCTTCCGCTTGCGTTTGTATGTTCTGATTGACACCATAATGTGGCATTTTGACCCTTGTCGGGTTGGAGTGTTACATCTCTTCAAAGACCGCAGGCGTCCTGCTATTACAATCAGGTTTCGTGTCTCCCTCGCTAGATTCAAGGTCTCTATCACTGACGGGGCGATTGTCCTGGTTGCCAGAGAGCTTCCAGTACGAACAAGAAAGGATCAAGAGAGCAAACGCAATAAGACCAAGCATGGCAGCAAGGCCTCCGAATAGGTATGGCACCGGTGAGTGCCATGGTGAATGTTGAGCCGATATGGCTATTGACGGCGCCGTGTAAGAACTAGATGTATAGACGTCATTGTTGTAGTTGCTATTTTTGTTATTGTAGTAAGTAAAAAGAGAATAATAAAGCTAGAAATGTGTGATTGATTTAAATCATAAAGTAGTTGTCAATGTGAGATGAGTGGATTAGGTGTTGGTTATTTATAGATGAAATGAAATGATACAATGACGTAGTGTTTGGTACGTCGTAATGAGAGTATGAATGGAAAATATCATTACGATGGAATGAAAAACATTATGTTTGTTTACAATTATAGAATGGAATGACTCATTACATGGAATCACCCATTACATCAAAAACCACCAATTTCATTCATTAGGGGTCTCTTGTTTTTTTGTCCTTACATCTTGTAATGGAATCATATTTACATAAAAGCTCTTTATTAACTATCCACCAAACAAAAAAATATATAATCAAAGCATATTTTTGTCTTTTTGTGATCGATTGCATTTCATGTTATCATAACAAGCAAACATAATTATAATCGTAATTCGTCATTCCATTACTTCATTAATTCCATGACGACGTTCATTCCATTTCGTCGCTACTTGTTCTTTCTTTTTCTTGTTTGTTTTGAAGCGTTCACTTCATTTGTAAAAACAACATATGATCAAATATCATCTAAGATTTATAGTGGTGTTATTGGATGGCAGTACACCTAGCTTTTGTATAAGAATTAGACTCATTTCATCTTAGTCTCGATTCCTTCTAACCTCTATCTTACAAGCAGGTTGTAAAGTTTAATTATTCTTGATATGCGTTTGATTATTGATCTATTGTTGAATCACAGTTAGAAGAAAGAAAAAAAAATCACCCTCTCAAACATTTCTAAATAAAAGCTTAAATTGTGAATGATGGAAACCAATTTTTGAGTCTGCAAATTATAACCTAAAATGAAATCCATTAAGTAAATTAATCTTTAATAATGAGAGAAGGTATTGGCTTTTTAAGAGGATGGGGCTTATGAAATATAAGCCGAAATGAGATAAGCTCATAAGCCCACATATAAGCTTAAACAAACATGTTGCAGTACAAGCTGCAAACAACCTCAAGTCTTCTGTTTGTTCAGTCACAAGAAACAGAGCATGGCATCCAAAAGCTCAACATAAGATGCAGATCTTGTATTTAAATACCTTTGTAACCCTCATTTAGGACTTAACAATTCATAATGAGAACTTCCCTTTCCTAATGTGTCTAATATGTTCTCTCTAGTTTCTCTATATGGTATCAGAGCATCACCACAACAAACTGTGGTGAATAACTGCTCCGGCCACTATAACTAACTTTGGCGATCAAATAACTGTCTTCCACCACCGCAACAACTTTTCCCGCCAAAATTTCTTAACTAAAAATCACCATAATCACATCAATCCACCATTATTTCCGCACAAGAATCATCACAAAATCATCAAAGATCATCATAAACCATCACAAATCATCAAAACCATCACAAATCATCAAAATCATCATAAGTTCATCAAGATTCTGTTACAAACTATTACAATTCTGTTACACAAATCACCATTGATAAAGCTTCAATCTAAAACCTTTCTTTCCCAATCCAATCACAATGGTAGCATCAAACCAAAACAAAGATCCACAAAACATAACCACAATACTGGATCTTGACATCAATTCACCTCATCACCCTCTGTACTTTCATCCAAATGATCATCCTGGCATGTTGCTTATTTCAAAGAAGCTTAATGGTTCAGAAAACTATAGTTTTTGGAAGAGATTGATTCTAATTACTTTGAGTGCCAAGAATAAGCTGAAACAGATTAATGGAGAGTATGAAGAACCACCTCAGTCATCAGATCTAAGAGCTTATTGGGAAAGAGCCAATGACATGCTTATTTCATGGATTCTTAACACTGTTTCAGAAGAAATTGGTACTTTTGTTAATACTACTTATGCATTATGGAATGAACTACATGAGCATTACTCTCAACTAGATGGGCATAGGATTTATCAGATTACTAATGAGATTGTAGAACTTAAGCAGTCAAATAGTACTATTGAGGTGTATTATCACAAGCTTAAGGGCTTATGGGATGAATTAGATGCAATTGAGGCACCTTATACTTGTACATGTAAGTGTGTTTGTGTGAATGGCAAAGAAAATGGTGAAAGAGAGCAAAGAAAAAGGTTGATTCAGTTTTTAATGGATTTAGACAGTTGCTATACTAAAATTAGGGGACAGATTATGCTTATGCAACCCTTACCTGTTGTGGCAAAGGCCTATAGCATGTTAAGACAAGAAGAGAAGCAGATAGACTAACTCAAACATCAACCACTGCTCCAATAGCACTTAACACTTATAGAAACTCATATACACCACCCCACAGAAACAACTCACCAAACACTCCATCAACCAATCCTATGCCAAACACTCAGAATGACAGAAAGAACTTTTGTGCTTATTGCAAAAAGGAAGGCCACCCAAAGGAAGAGTGTTACAAGTTACTTGGGTATCCACCTGGTCATCCATTTCACAACAAATATCTACCTCCATCCCAAAGGTCCACAGTTCCAAACAGGGCTACTAGATCAGTGCATATGGCAGTTGGTGAAACATCACAACCATTTGACAGTCCACTTCAGCCTATGGAACTACCTGATCAATGTTCAACTTCAAGTGCAACAGGATTTACAGAATCACAAGTTCATGCTAGGATGGATCAACTTCAGAACCAATTGAACCAAGTGCTACTTATGATGCAGAATGCCTAAGTTGACTCATCTGGTATGGCACCTCATGTAGCAAGTATACGTTCATTCTCCAATACTATCAAAGTTCCTACAAAGATCACAAGCATACATTCACTCAATTCTATTGCCAAAATGCACTCATTCATTGCTTCTCACACATCCAAATCATGTTTCATATGGATTATTGACAGTGGAGCCACAGATTATATCTGCATCTCACTTAGCTTAATGCACAATATCACAAAACTTCACACACTAATCATTGTTTCACTACCTAATGGACACACAACCTCAGTACACTACACTGGTTCAATATACCTCACCTCATCCCTTACCATTCATGGAGTTCTCTACATACCCACATTTACCTATAATATCATCTCAGTTAGCAGGCTACTTCACAAAACCTTGCATTCAGTCACATTTACCCATAACAAGTTTTTGTTTCAGGCCCATGATGGGAGCACCACATATGGTACACTTCATGGTGGACTTTACCTTTTAGCACCAAACACCCCTGCAAAGACAACAACTTCAACTGTTCTTTCAAACATCAGCAATTCTCAACTTTGGCATACAAGACATGGACACACCTCAACCACCACTCTCAAGAAAATCAAAAATATTTCTCTTTCTTCATGTAATTATGAAAACAAATGTACTATATGTCCTTTGGCAAAACACCATGTATTACCTTTTCCTGTTAGTACATCTCATGCAAAAGTCAAATTTGAACTCATTCATCTTGATGTATGGGGTCCTTACAAACACACAACCATTAATAAATGTACATATTTTCTCACCATTGTTGATGATTTATCAAGAGCCACATGGACTTATTTAATACCTAACAAACATCATGTGTTTTCCACTTTTCAAATACTTCACAAGTCTGTTCAAACACAGTTTCAAGCAAACATCAAAACTATAAAAAGTGACAATGGCACTGAATTTATTAACTCCTTCTTCACTGAATACCTTCAAAACCATGGAATCATATGTAACACCCCCAAATTACCGTAGCGGAACAGTAGAGTCAAGGGGGTATTACTTCATAATATAGATCAAGGTGTAGAAAACGACCTCTAAATGAGATGTTTTAAAATGTTACCATTCGAATTATTAAAATTAGAGTTATGACAATAAGTTCCAAAGTAAAGTTACATAGATGTTTTCAAGATGTATCGAATGGTAATGATAAAGATATAAGTCTTCAAGTATGAAAATGACTCTAGAATCCATGCATCCATTATCGCCTTATAACCTGAGATAAACATGCTAAAAAGTGTCAACCAACGGTTGGTGAGTTCATAGAGTTTAGTTTAAGAGTAAAGTATTTGAATAAAGATTCCACAGCAAAGGCCTTGTAAATCCACTCAGTCCCAAGCCCCGCCAATACAAGACTTGCAACCTGTGTGTTTACAATCTACTGCTAAAGTATAAGTATATGGATTCCGGATTATATTCACCCAAGGTCACGTCATTTTGGACCCAAGGGCAGGGAACCACCTACCCAAATAGTACATGTCTCCCAAGGTCACGTGTCCTGGACACAAGGGTGGGGGTATCATCCCATAATAGTACTATCAATACCTCTCCAATGACTATGAATAGTATGCATAAGAATAGATTAACACGTAAAAACATATAACGTAATAAGACTACACATCATATCTAGAAAGTATAAAAGAGTAATCGTATCATAAATGTAAAAGTGTTTGAGTAATTACATCACAAAGCAAATCATGTAGTTGATAAATGAGTAAAGTATTTCTAAGCATGTATCTCCCCCAAGTAATTTAAAATGAATAAAAGAGTAAAAGTGGGGCTATGACACACGGTAAACCGTGAAAGTTTCTAGAGTACTTGTAAAAGTAAATAAATATAGTTGAGCATGTATCTCCCCCAAAAGTAAATCAAAACGTATAAAAGTAGGGGCTATGAATCTCACCTTAGCTGTAAGGTCAAAGTAATGTTATATCAAAAAGTATCACGTGAGCGGCTCCAACACACGACCTGAATAATAGGGAAGTCTGAGATTTCGATGGTTTAAGATTGACATGTTGTGAATAGTGATTGTGAAAAAGTGTCGGATAACGGATTGGATTGTGATGTGAGTGAATGATATGCTTAAAATGCTTAAAGTTCAAAATAATATTACATATAATATTATCATGTTTTTATGTTTATTGAATCAGTAATATCGTTTCCTCGAAAGTGGTTTGAACAAAACGTTAAGTTTTATTACGTTAAATAATTATAACGTAACATTAGTTATAATAATCGTACGAATTGTGAAATGGATTTTTAGGAATAAGATTGTATAAAACATAAATGTGATTTATAAGTAATATCAAGATACTGTATGGTCCTTGTAGTTTCATGAAATTTGCACATTTAACCCTAACGGTGTAATATTTGCACCGTTAGTCCCTAGTTAAATAATATTTATATTATAAGTCCAAAAAGGTTTAATTATGACATTTTATGGTTTCTAGTTAATGTTTTAACCTTTTCTACCCATAATTTACAGAAATGACAGTTTATACACAATTTTTTTGAAAGTTACAATTTCAACCCTAAAAGTAGATATGCGTTGCATTTTTAGTCCAAAATGTACAAAACTTATATTTTAAAGTTTTCGAAAGTTTTATAAGCTTCATAAAGCTTATTCAATTTTAGAAAAACTGCTTATTATTCAAAATAGCTTATTTTTGTCTTAATGGGCCTTAAATCGAAATAATGTAAAGCCCATTAAGAGAATTAGATCCGAGGGCTTCTCGAATGTTTTGGGCCTGGTTTTGGGCTAATTTTATTAGTCTAAAAATGATTTCCAAGTGCTTATATCTCAGCTTATTCACAAGTGCATATTGGGATTTTTAAAAGCCCAATCGACATTTATGTTAAGTTAAAAACAGTTCCGACTAGCGTTTAGTTTAGGATTTTTAAAGAGCTTATATTAGCTTATGAGGGGAAACTTATAAAATAAATTTGATCAATGAGCTTATGAAAAATCGAGTTGTGCAATAAAATCAATATGTTGTGTATATGGTTTCGTTTTTACGAGGCCTTTTCTCATCAATATTACACGGTTCAAAATAAATAGAAAATGACATATATATTGTTATATGGAACATGCGATGCAAGATAGGATAAAATGAGTATCGAAATGAATTGAAATGAATATGTAAACGTCAAATAAAAGTAGTACTCATTATTCTAGCCATCCATGAAGGAGGTCAATGCATATAAACGTAAAATAAATGATAAGAACTCGAAATAAATAGAGAACAATGCATGGTTTGCTATAAATCGAAATAATAAGAAGGAAAAGAGATGGAAAAGGTTTGGGAAGACTCACAATCACCTAAATGGTGGATTTTAACTTGTATATAGAACTAGAACTTGAGAAATGTTGTTGTGGCTCGTAAAGGTGATCACAAATGATCAAAAAGAGTGTTATACGACTAGGACTTGACTCGAAATGATGGAGAATGTTTCTGGTCTTCGTAGAAACTGTTGGAAAGGATGGTTTTTAGAGAGAATTGTGTGTATAAAAAGATCAAGTGGGAATGGGTTTAATGTGTATGTACCGAACATATATAGTATGCATGAACTTGGATATATTGTATTATAACACAAGTGATGGATTTTATTCGATCATGGCAGTAATAGGATGAGGTTTTGAGAATCTTTTTAGCCTACTTGTGTTATATAAGAAAGATTAAAAGAGTGAATGAGGGTTGTGTTTCGGCTAAGAATCATGTGGATATATTATGTAAGTCGACATGGTCTTTAAAGGTCAAAAATAAAAGTGTAACGTGTGATCTTGTGAAATAAAGTGAGAAACATGGTTCTAAAATCATAATCGATCATAAAAAGTCATAAGAACTAGGGGAAACAAGTTGTGATCGAATTTGGTAAAATGATGTGAAAGTTGAACGAATTTGAAATTGTGTCAAGGCCGATTTACTTTTGACTTCATTAGGTGATCAAATGTTCGAATGAGTGAGTGAGAGTCGACATACTGTTTCTTTGGTGGGTGAGGAGTCGAGAGGTGTAAAAATCCGAGTGGGTTGTGTGTCGAATTTGAGAGAAAACAAGTCCAAGTAAGGGTGAGTGGTCGAGTGAATAATAAGTGTTTAAATAAAATTTAAGATAATTGGGTTGGACTTGGTGAATAGTAACAGTCCAAGAAAATTGGGTCGAGTTATTAAGTGATCCGTTTGGTGTTTTTGAGTGTTTTTGATTCGTCGTGGTCCGCGTGTGAGCTCGTTCAAATGTTTCATGAATAACGTAAGAATGTTTGAATAGGAATGTAATAAACAAAAATTTTAAATTTTGCTCGTAAAAGTGGTTAAGTGAACAGTAACGAGGGATTAATACTAGATTAGCGTTCACTAATGACTAGGGAATTTTACAGGTTGTTACATCATACACCAAACCTCTTGTCCCTATACCCTACAACAGAATGCCAGAGTTGAGAGAAAGCATAGACACCTCCTTGAAATGGCAAGAGCAATACACTTTCAAGCCCACTTTCCTATACACTTCTGGGGATATGGTCTCTTAGCCTCAGCCTATATTATCAACAGACTCCCATCACCAGTTCTAAACAACCAAAGTCCTTATGAGTTACTCCACAACACACCACAATCACTTGACCACATGAGAACCATTGGTTGTCTAGCCTATGCTTACCACCACACCTCTGATAAATTTGATGTAAGAGCCACTCCAACCATCTTCATTTGTTATCCCCACAATCAAAAAGGCTATCTGCTTTATGACCCATCCACTCACAAAACCATCACCAGTAGAAATGTGTTATTTGATGAAGACAAATTTCCTTTCTCAACACCAAAAACCTCATCCACACCCCTTACTACCTTACCTCCAATACCTCAAACTTGTTTTCCGACACCAATTTATCCAACTCCTTTCTCATTACCTCAATCTACTCCTATCCCAAACACCCCAGTTACCAATCCACCTACACCTTCTTCATCACCAATCTCAGACAATAACAATCCTCCCACTCCAACATCTGAACCACAAACTCCACCACTCCCATCTTCACCTGAAACACAGACACAACCTTCTCCTACTCCACATTCATCACCTTCACCCACACCTCCTCCACCTCAACCTAGAGTATCAACCAGAACCAAACACCCCCTTCTAAATTCAAAGACTTTGTCAATTTCCAAAATCAAACATTCACAACATTCACAACTCCAAATTTCATCACTCACACTATATTAACTATTCAAACTTGTGTCCACAATCACTTCACCTAATCAACTCCATTGATACACACACTAAACCCACAACTTTTAAACAAGCATCTAAACACCCTAAATGGATTGAAGCAATGAATAAGGAAATTGAGGATTTAGAAAAGAATGGAACTTGGGAAGTCACTACCTTACCAGCGGGCAAACTACCAATTGGAAGCAAGTGGGTGTTTATGTCACACCCCTAAATACCTGATTTGCAGCGGAATGGAATACATGGGGCGTGACTGCCATAGCATCACAGTAACAGTTATATTGAACGACCTAAAGTGTCATTTTAAAAATACATCATTTGATTTCATAAAACATTCAGAGTTTACAAAAGATAGGTCCCAAAAGATGATTCATGTTTGCGGAAATAAGTTTGTTACAAACCAAACGATAGTTAAGTGCATAAAATATAAGTGAGATGCGTCGTCACCGTGACTCCATGATATGTCCATATGCGGCCATGATGCGAATACCTTAATTACCTGAAAATACATTGCTAAAAACTGTCAACAATAATGTTGGTGAGATTCATAGGTTTATTTAAATGTTTTGTACGACATCCACAATGTAAAAAGGTTAAATATGACAATGTAGCCATGTAAACAATACAATTGCTATAAGCTCATGACCCATAAGCTAGACTAATAATGTGCGTCCCAACTGAGTGTTTTGCCAGACACTCTAATATAATTCAAATGAAATGCGTTCGTTTGACAAGTTGGCGCTACCAACCCGAACGGAGGAGTCACCCTCAATAGATCTATTCACTCATCCTAGCTTAATGTCAATTAACGGTCCATGATAAATAAAAGGGGACTTTAACTGGGCAATATGGTAACTTAAGCAATGTAAATAAAATTAATTTACTTGGACTCGTAATAAAAATGGTGCAATGTATTCTCCATCGCAAGTTTAGAAATGAAAGTATAAATTGAAAAAGGGGCTATGAAAACTCACCTGATGCGATAGCAACAATGACAATAATGAATATGCTGAAATGAGGCTCGGTCCCTAACCGCAACCTAATATGAATGATATGTTCTAATGTAAGTCATGAATTTACGCAACAAATGCAAATACGTATGTTACCGATACCACTCGGGAATTTTGGAAATAATGTTTATCGTTGAAAAATACGTTTTTGACATCTCGATAAGTTATAAAACACTTTTCATGTAAATACGTTGCAACGATACCCCACGATCGTCATTTGGTGATCTATCAATAAATATTGTGTTTTCGTCGTAAAATAGCATTTTTCATAACTTATAAAAATGACCAAATGGCCTCGCAAAACAAGCCATAAAATGGTGTACGTTAAGAGTTAGTAAATAAGCTCGGCGTTTTTAGAAACTTTGTAACAATATCTTGAATTCGTATTATTGTCATTTTTTCCATACGCGTCTCGATCAATAAGAAAAATGGCTCTCAATATGGTTACTTGTAAAAACTGTTTTAGACTTAGGAATATTTTCCTTATTAAAAGCTGATAAAATTTTGTTGTAATCGTTGGGTTTCAAACGCGTGTATCTTGGTCGTTATAAGCTCGTTTTCTACGTTCTTTATATCCACGGCTTCGTATTAATGTGAACTAATATATTTTCAGTAGGTCGGCTCTTCTAGATCACGTCCAACGCCTCGTTTTACCCGTTGAAATTCGTGGGACAGCGCGCAAAATTTCAGAAAAATAGTTTTCGTCGTCAAACTTAGAATTAGCGTATCTTTCTCGTCGTAAGCTCGTTTTTGCTCATTCCGGCGGCCACGGTTTCATTTTTGAAAGTATTTTCTAAATATTTAGGCCAAAATAGTCTATGACTTATTGAGTTTTCCAGATTTCACAAAAATGGACCGCACCTTTTCTATATGTTGTAAAAATCAATTTTATGGTTCAAGGCTTGAATATATCACTTCCAATCAACACCACAACTAGTCTAAGCCTACCATACACCTTCTTAGGGTGTCATGGGTTCCTAATCTTCACCAAAAATGATGGATCTCATGAGGTTATTAATAAAATCCTTAGATCTATTTTTAGGGAGAAAAATAAACATTAAGTGGTATCAAACATATGTATAATTGCATGATTAGTTACTAGAACTTGAAAATAGATTAAATGAGAGTATAAAAGATTAGAAAAAATCATGTAGATACTTATTGAAGATTTGATGATTTTTGAAGCAAATACTTAAGTTGCTTTGAGGTTTTTATCACAAAACCCTAACTAGTAACACTAATGGGACTTGAATAATACTTGATCTTGAAATTTTTATGGGTTTTCCTTCTTGATTTATGCTTGGCCGATCCAATAAGTGAGAGAGATGAGAGTGATATTTTTTTGTAGCTAGTTTATTTGAATGTTTATGTGTTAGTGCATTAGTATGAAAGTGATAGATATTTTGGAGACATGAATGTCTAGCATTTAATGAAGTTAGTGAAGACTTTCAATGTGTGATGGGGGAGGGCATGGGAGGCGTAGAAATGGGGATGGAAGGAAGGGTGTGTAAGTGTAAGTTGGACTTTTGGTGCATTTTAGGTAGTCTTTGGCTAGTATAGTGTGTTATCGGGTACCGAGTTAGCTAAACATAGACTTTAACGGAACAAAATAGAGTATGATGAAGTTGTAAAAATGATGAAATCACATTCCTTGCAAGAATTGGGTGTTAAAATAATTGTCGTGTTGAGATATCGTAAACCGACGTAGTTATAAGCGTATACCGGTAAATATAGTAAATGTTTTCAAAGCACCGGGTAAACTAATAATATAAATTTTATATCATTATAATGAGTATGAAAATATATTAGGATCATAGTTTGGAGAATCGGGTATTTTTTTCGTAGTAATGACTGAGTGGTAACGTTTATTAAATAAATAACATACGTTATTGAAAATCACACAAACCCGTGCATGACCTAATATGATGATGATATTTCTGATGATATGTAGACTACTCTAGTTTATATGATTGTCCTTAATGATGATGCATGAATACGCAGCTAAACCATAATGGTTACGCGAATTTGAATGCCCGTAAACCTAGTTTACGAAATGATGAATGATAACCATGAATAGTGATTTCCCTCCGGGAATGAATAGTATTTCGTGAATAGTAAATTTTTTTGAAAAAATCTCAAAGTCTCAAATTGACTTAAAAAACAATGAATAGTGAAATGATGAATAGTGATTGATGAATAGTAAATTGTCGAGGTTCGGAAAATGACCTGAATTTATGATTTGTCACAGTCGTCCACCCTAAAAGGAATTCAGTACCTGAATTCAGTTAGTGTTGGTCTCTGGAGTGGACTCGGTGAAAAGATGTGGATATTTGAGTCGCATCTGGTCTTCCCGCTCCCATGTAAACTCGGGACCTCTTCGAGAATTCCAGCGAACTTTCACGATAGGAATTCGACTCTGCTTCAACTATTTGACCTCCCGGTCCATGATTTCTGCTTGTTCCTCCAAGAAATTGAGCTTATCGTCGAGTTGAATTTCTTCTAATGGAATTACAAGTGATTCATCTGAAAGACACTTCTTGAGGTTTGAAACGTGAAATGTGTTATGTACGCTGTTGAGCTCTAACAGAAGCTCAAGTTTGTATGCCAGTCAGCCGATTCTAGTTAGAATCTTAAATGGTCCAATATACCTAGGGTTCAATTTTCCGTGTTTCCAAAATTGTATCATGCCTTTCCAAGGCAAGGCTTTCAACATAGTTCGTTCTCCAACTCGAATCCTAATGGTTCGCTGCTTAGGGATACCTAATCCCAATGATTTACGTCATGCACCGAGTTAACTTTTCTATCGTTCTCTTGTCGCTTGTAACTGATTCTTGACTTGTACAATTTCCTTTGTTGTTTCACAATTAAGTTCTAGACCAGTGGATTGGACTTTCTGATTTCGGTCTGTCAATAGATAATTGGTGCTTCGACCATAGGGTGCGTTAAAGGGTGCAATCTTTATATTCCTGTGATAGCTATTGTTGATGGTGAAATATGTCAATATCAAGGGATTATCCTAAACAATTCAAAGTTGGTTATACGGCGCTGAGCACGTCCTGCCGTGTTTGGATAGTTCTTATAAGTGTCCATTGGTCTGAGGATGGTAGAGCGTGTGTATATCTGCTTGTAAGGAAAATATCTTAAAGGAGCATTTGAAATTTGTACAACGTGTCTCGTGACTAATCCTACAATGATAAGTTCGTCTGAAAGGTGTTATCGATGGATAAAGCTATGGTAACAGTTTGTGATTTCTCGTGTTTTGCCCTAACTGATGCTACGATATGTGTCTCCCTTCGCCTACGGTGCTTAGTCTAGCTAGTACTTCTGGAGTGATAGGATTGGGTGACTATGTCAAAGACAGTAGTTTGGATTGCCTCGTGAGATCTTATGTCTTCAGTTACGATACGAATCAACTTACTGTATACTTCTAGTCCTTGCTTGTAGTTCCGAAATCCTTTCGTTGTTTTCCTATGTCAGGGAATCCTCCTTGTAAATGGAAAGTCTTTCCTAGAAAGGTCAATGGTAAAAAAAATCCAACTTGGCGGTTGAGTGAGTGACATGTGGTGTACGCCTCTAGGGAGGGTTAGTCAAAAGGGATGTTTATGAAGAATTTTATTTGGTTACAAAGCTTTTGAATGAAGATTGTTATTAATAATTTTTGAAAAGGTGATTATTTTCTTCATGGCATAATCCTTCGTGAATTATACATAGGTGATCAGGCTATGTATAGTTGAGGACTGATGATGCGATGCTCGGTTTAGTTGAAATAGTATTATGTTCTTCAAAAGTTTAGATGGTGTTCAACGTGTTGTTTGGTAAAATAGTAGTAAATAGTTGGTAGAATGACAGAGAATCAATTTGTAAAAGTGGTAGTAACATAACTCGTTTTAAAATTCTGTGAAATCATTCCCTGAGATGGTAGTAAAATAGTTTGTAATAAACTCTGTTGAATGGGTTATAGGACGTGTATGGAACATCTTACGGAATGGTAATAGTCTTTAGACAGAGGCAAAATTTGCCTAACCCTTGCTAGGATAGCGGTATGTTGTTGCGAAATGGTTGGAAATTGTGCAAGGAGATGAAATAAACGAAGATTTTGCTTAGGGTGGAGATGATAAAAGATAAGGATTACATTAGATAGAAAGGTACATAATACAAAGAGGTTACAAGGAAGTACTTAAGATAGACTACTTAAAGAAATACAGCCCTAGAGGGTTTAGACTTCGGTTTTGTTATACAATCAGAAACTTCCTTAAACATTATCCTTGCTCGCAACATTGACAGAATCCTAGCAAGCTCCTCCACTAGTTCTTCCTCCATTTTGATTTCTCAGCTCTGGGCATTCACTTTTGAAGTGTCCAATTACTCCACACTCATGGCATGTTATTGTGACTTTCAGATCCATTATGAGAGTGGGAGCCTTGCAATCCTTGGCTTTGTGTCCGACTTTTTGGCAGTTTCCACATTGAGCGGGGCAAGGTCCATTGTGGTGAAACCGACACTTATTGCACTTGGGTAGAGTCCCTGTATATCCTTTCTTTTTACTTGGCCCAACAGCATAGGCTTTCACAACTTCTTGTAGCTTAGGTAGTTGTTGTGCAATACTTTCACCTTGGTTGTTGTGGTTGTTCCATTTTCGTTTGTTGTTGTTATTGTTTCCTACGGCCTTGGTGTGAGCTATGTGTTCCTTTGCCTCGATCGCCATACCGATAGATTTAAACATGGTATCAGGTTCTGATAAGGTGACCAACATCCGAATTTCAGGGGAGAGTCCCCCGATATATTTCTCAAGTTTCTTGCTTTCCGGTTCATCCATTGCAGGGCCTAATCGTGCTAATTCGTAAAAACGATCAGTGTATTTGGCAACATCATCTCCTACCATGGTAAAGTCTAGGATTTCCTCTTCCATTGCTCGTAATTCGCTTCTTAAACAATATGTTAAAGTCATCATCCATTTTAGTTTCTCCCAAGAGATTGAGTAAGCAGCATCGACTCCTACTATCTGAACATGTTTAGTCCACCATTCCTGGGCATGATCCCGAAAAGTGCAAGTGGCGAACTTAACCTTTTCTTCCTTGCAGCAGTCACCACATCGAAATATTGTTTCTACTTCTTCGATCCATTTGAAAAATCCCTTCGTACCTTCAGTTCCGCTAAAGGAGGAGGGTTTGCAATCCATAAATTCCTCATGAGTGAGATTTTTGGCAAGGGCTGTAGCTATGCACTTGGCAATGATTTGTTCAACAGTGGCTTGAGTCATGTCTGGAGAGGCTTGCTTCGACATAATTCTTCAAAATCCTAAGAGACCATAAGAATTTATAAGTAGTAAGGATCATTACACTCACATATACACAATATATTATGAATACAATGAAATCGCAACGAGAAACAGTCACGAAATATCATAATTATAATCACAACACACATGAATATGATACATGAAAATTTCGGCCTGCATGGGCCGATATCATAGATAGCACGACCATATCGATATAGTAGAGTCAACACTTGGTAAGTTCGTTGTACAACAACCAAAATACTACAAGTTTCTTTGAACTATGCCACACATCCCATGGCTAGGATAATAGTAAAAGCTAGTGAAGATACAAGTCTAGTCTAGAGGTTCCCTGGTGTCCCTCTGAGTGAATCCAGGGTTGCGGAATCATAGGGTTGGGATGAGTCCTGAAGTGGGGTCTGGAGTTATGCATCGATCATGTCCGAGATAGTGTAGATTCCAAACCATTCTTGAGGAATCTGTTGATGTTCCTGTTGAGTCGGTGATCTTGGTATTATCCACAAAGTGTCATCTAGTTCCTGATATGTGGGAATGGAAAAGGGGAATGACAATGGTGGTAGTGGGAAGGCAAGGGCAGTCTCCTGAATCTCAAAAGTCTCGGTTTCATATCTGGTAGTCTCTTCTAGGTCTGGTTCAGGTGGTGCTAACATCTCAAACGGGTGGGAGTTATCATCTAACAAAGGTGAGTGATATGGGAATGTTGAGGCATAGGAAGGTGAGAGTGGTGATGTAGGTGTATCAGTGGATGAAAAAGCATCCTCGATATCCGAGTCTGCTGGAATTATAATAGGGTGGTTGAGTGAAGACATATCGCTGTGAACCAGGTCAATATAAATATATATAAGTGTAAGTATAAGTAACTCGCATGACATATGTGTGAAACCGCATGTATAGTGAAAATGCACTTATGATGAAATAATGAGATGCTATGATGATGTGGTTATAGTCTAGGGTCCGTGATACAACCTAGTTCGCTATAACCTTAGCTCTGATGCCAATCTGTCTCACCCCCAAATACCTGATTTGCAGCGGAATGGAATACCTGGGGCGTGACTGCCATAGCATCACATTTTCAGTTATATTGAACGACCTAAAGTGTCGTTTTAAAAATACATCATTTGATTTCATAAAACATTCAGATTTTACAAAAGATAGGTCCTAAAAGATGATTCATGTTTGCGGAAATAAGTTTGTTACAAACCAAACGATAGTTAAGTGCATAAAATATAAGTGAGACGCGTCGTCACCGCGACTCCATGATATGTCCATATGCGGCCATGATGCGAATACCTTAATTACTTGAAAATACATTGCTAAAAACGGTCAACAATAATGTTGGTGAGATTCATAGGTTTATTTAAATGTTTTGTACGACTTCCACAATGTAAAAAGGTTAAATATGACAATGTAGCCATGTTTACAATACAATTGCTATAAGCTCATGACCCCGAAGCTAGACTAATAATGCGCGCCCCAACTGAGTGTTTTGCCAGACACTCTAATATAATTCAAATGAAATGCGTTCGTTTGACAAGTTGGCGCTACCAACCCGAACGGAGGAGTCACCCTCAATAGATCTATTCACTCATCCTAGCTTAATGTCAATTAACGGTCCATGATAAATAAAAGGGGACTTTAACTGGGCAATATGGTAACTTAAGCAATGTAAATAAGGGCTTGCTTCTATTGGACCTGGAGTTGGTCAAGGTACTGCTGCGGGTCAAGCTGTAGAAGGTATCGCGAGACAGCCCGAGGCGGAGGGAAAAATACGAGGTACTTTATTGCTTAGTCTAGCTTTCATGGAAGCTTTAACAATTTATGGCTTGGTTGTAGCATTAGCACTTTTATTTGCTAATCCTTTTGTTTAATATTAGAAATATGAAAAAATTTTATTTTTCATATTTTATTGCCTTGGACTTGTGCTTTGCTTTTTCGAATTATATGTACTTGGACTCGTAATAAAAATGGTGCAATGTATTCTCCCCCGCAAGTTTAGAAATGAAAATATAAATAAAAAACGAGGCTATGAAAACTCGCCTGATGCGATAGCAACAATGACAATAATGAATATGCCAAAATGAGGCTCGGTCTCTAACTGCAACCTAATATGAATGATATGTTATAATGTAAGTCATGAATTTACGCAACACATGCAAATACGTATGTTACCGATACCACTCGGGAATTTTGGAAATAATGTTTATCGTTGAAAAATACGTTTTTGACATCTCGATAAGTTATAAAACACTTTTCGTGTAAATACGTTGCAACGATACCCCACGATCGTCGTTTGGTGATCTATCAATAAATATTGTGTTTTCGTCGTAAAATAGCATTTTTCATAACTTATAAAAATGACCAAATGGCCTCGCAAAACAAGCCATAAAATGGTGTACGTTAAGAGTTAGTAAATAAGCTCGGCGTTTTTAGAAACTTTGTCACAATATCTTGAATTCGTATTATTGTCATTTTTTCCATACGCGTCTCGATCAATAAGAAAAATGGCTCTCAATATGGTTACTTGTAAAAACTTTTTTAGACTTAGGAATATTTTCCTTATTAAAAGCTGATAAAATTTTGTTGTAATCGTCGGGTTTCAAACGCGTGTATCTTGGTCGTTATAAGCTCGTTTTCTACGTTCTTTATATCCACAGCTTCATATTAATGTGAACTAATATATTTTCAATAGGTCGGCTCTTCTAGATCACGTCCAACGCCTCTTTTTACCCGTTGAAATTCGTGGGACAGCGCGCAAAATTTCAGAAAAATAGTTTTCGTCGTCAAATTTAGAATTAGCGTATATTTCTCGTCGTAAGCTCGTTTTTGCTCATTCCGGCGGCCACGGTTTCGTTTTTGAAAGTATTTTCTAAATATTTAGGCCAAAATAGTCCATGACTTACTGAGTTTTCCAGCTTTCACAAAAATGGACAGCACCTTTTCTATATGTTGTAAAAATCAATTTTATGGTTCAAGGCTTGAATATATCACTTCCAATCAACACCACACCTAGTCTAAGCCTACCATACACCTTCTTAGGGTGTCATGGGTTCCTAATCTTCACCAAAAATGGTGGATCTCATGAGGTTACTAATAAAATCCTTAGATCCATTTTTAGGGAGAAAAATAAACATTAAGTGGTATCAAACATATGTATAATTGCATGATTAGTTACTAGAACTTGAAAATAGATTAAATGAGAGTATAAAAGATTAGAAAAAATTATGTAGATACTTACTTGAAGATTTGATGATTTTTGAAGCAAATACTTAAGTTACTTTGAGGTTTTTATCTCAAAACCCTAACTAGTAACACTAATCGGACTTGAATAATACTTGATCTTGAAATTTTTATGGGTTTTCCTTCTTGATTTATGCTTGGCCGATCCAATAAGTGAGAGAGATGAGAGTGATATTTTTTTGTAGCTAGTTTATTTGAATGTTTATGTGTTAGTGTATTAGTATGAAAGTGATAGATATTTTGGAGACATGAATGTCTAGCATTTAATGAAGTTAGTGAAGACTTTCAAAGTGTGATGGGGGAGGGCATGGGAGGCGTGGAAATGGGGATGGAAGGAAGGGTGTGCAAGTGTAAGTTGGACTTTTGGTGCATTTTAGGTAGTCTTTGGCTAGTATAGTGTGTTATCGGGTACCGAGTTAGCTAAACATAGACTTTAACGGAACAAAATAGAGTATGATGAAGTTGTAAAAATGATGAAATCACATTCCTTGCAAGAATCGGGTGTTAAAATAATTGTCGTGTTGAGATATCGTGAACTGACGTAGTTATAAGCGTATACCGGTAAATATAGTAAATGTTTTCAAAACACCGGGTAAACTAATAATATAAATTTTATATCATTATAATGAGTATGAAAATATATTAGGATCATAGTTTGGAGTGTCGGGTATTTTTTCGTATTAATGACTGAGTGGTAACGTTTATTAAATAAATAACACACGTTAATGAAAATCACACAAACCCGTGCATGACCTAATATGATGATGATGTTTCTGATGATATGTAGACTACTCTAGTCTATATGATTGTCCTTAATGATGATGCATGAATACGCAGCTAAACCATAATGGTTACGCGAATTTGAATACCCGTAAACCTAGTTTACGAAAAAATGAATGATAACCATGAATAGTGATTTCTCTCCGGGAATGAATAGTGTTTTGTGAATAGTAAATTTTTTTGAAAACATCTCAAAGTCTCAAATTGACTTCAAAAATGATGAATAGTGAAATGATGAATAATGATTGATGAATAGTAAATTATCGAGGTTCGGAAAATGACCTGAATTTATGATTTGTCACAGTTTAGAATCAGGTACAATGCAGATGGGAGTGTAGAAAAATACAAAGCAAGGCTTGTAGCAAAGGGTTTCAACCAGAAAGAGGGTATAGACTATAATGAAACCTTTGCACCAGTTGCAAAGATGGTAACTGTAAGGACCATGTTAGCTGTTGCAGTTCTAACAATTGGATAATTGAGCAGTTAGATGTCAACAATGCATTTTTACATGGGGATCTTCATGAGGAAGTCTATGTGAAAGTGCCTCAAGGATACTCACACACCCTTTCACCCAACTCAGTCTGCAGGCTCAAGAAATCCCTATATGGTCTTAAACAGGCAAACAAACAGTGGTTTGAAAAGCTCACAACCTTTCTCCTTTCTATTGGCTTCAAACAAAGCTATGTTGACACTTCCCTATTCATACTCCACACTGCTCATAAGTCTACCACACTCTTGGTTTATGTTGATGATATTCTAATTGCTGGTAATGACAAACACTCAATTCAACAAATCAAGGCTTCACTTAATGATAAGTTCAGCATCAAAGACTTAGGTCCACTTCATTATTACTTGGGGATTGAGTTTTTGAGGAACAACAAAGGTCTTGCTATGGCACAAAGAAAGTATGCTCCTGACTTGGTCACCCATGCTGATCTCCTTGAAACTAAACCATCAACCATACCTCTTAACCCAACTAAGAAGCTCTCACAAGATGATGGTGACTCCTTACCAGATGCTACCTATTATAGAACCTTTGTGGGCAAACTGCTATATCTAACCATCACTAGACCAGACCTTTCATTTGCTGCATAAGCCTTGAGTCAATTCCTACAGTCTCCAAAGACTACTCACATGAAAGCACTCATCAAAGTTCTCAGATATGTCAAGCTAACTCTTGGTCAAGGTCTGTTCTTTCCAGCACAAAACAATCTTCACTTAAAGGCATATTATGATAGTGATTGGGCCAGTTGCCCATTCACAAGGAGATCAGTTACTGGTTATGGCATTTTTCTGGGTTCTAGCTTAGTCTCTTGGCAATCAAATAAGCAAACTGTGGTTTCAAGGTCCTCAACAGAAGCTGAATATAGGGCATTAGTAGACACCACTTGTGAAGTTACATAGGTTCAGTACTTACTAAAGGAATTCAAGGTTAATGTTCCTACACCCAATCTAATGATGTGTGACAATGCTTCTTCTATAGCACTAGCATCTAATCCATTTCACCATGCTAGAACCAAATACATTGAAATTGATTGTCACTTTGTGAGGGACAAAATCAAAGTAGGACAAATTCTACCCACCTTCATCTCTACTAAACACCAGCTGACAGATATTCTTACTAAAGGACTGAGCAAACCACTTCATTACAGTTGTGTATCCAAGTTAGGCATGTGTAACCCCTATACACTGTCAACTTGCGAGGGGGATGTTGGAGTACAAGCTGCAAACAAGCTCAAGTCCTCTGTTTGTTCAATCACAAAAAACAGAGCATGGCATCTAAAAGCTCAACATAAGATGCAGATCTTATTGAAATACAAGCATGAATAAGTGTGATAAGATGTAGCTTAGCATATGTAGTTAATTATATTAGCCAGTTTTAGTTACTTTAGCTAGCTTTACTTTTTCCCGCCAAATTTTGTATTTAAATACCTTTGTAACCCTCATTTGGGACTTAACAATTCGTAATGAGAATTTCCCTTTCCTAATGTGTCTAATATGTTCTCTCTAGTTTCTCTATAAAACACCCCCTTAATCCAGTATATTACTATATAAATAAATTAGTTATTCATGTTTAACCAAAACTAAATGAAATCTTCATCAGGAGGTAAACTTTCTTTGCTTGAAATCATGCAATCGTTGTTTAAACTAAAATATAATGTATAATTTACAATTTTTGTATGTTTACCATTTTCTCTCTTTTTCTCCTGGATGTTGTGCGTAAAAACAAATGTTAGCGAAACAAATTAATAAGCAATTAATTTGATTTTGATCATTATGTCTGGGATATTATGTAACACCCCCATAAAAATACATGTTTAGCAGCGGAAATAAAGTTGGGTGTAACCTAATGAGATGACAACCACAATAATAGAAATGAACTCAAGTGAGTCATTTTAAAAACCAAATCAACATATCATTCGAAAATAGCAAAAATGCCAAAGTATAAAAGGTTCCCAGTAGTGCAAATCACGCAAAATGACCTAACAAGGTTTAAAGGTTTTTCGAATGATAGTAAATAAAGATAGTAAAAGTAGATAGCTATCAATAGTCTTGTTACCACTCCAAAAGATAGGACAGTAATACTTCAAATACCTGAGATAAAATATGCTAAAAAGTCAACACAAAGGTTGAGTGAAATCCATAGGTTTAAAAATAAATAGTTGAACACAAGATTTACTAAGTCAGGATGATATGAGTAACAAATACAAATATCAGGTAAAGCGTCGTATAGTTGCTAAGCTTATGACACGCAAAACGTTAACCGACATCAATAACATTGATGTAATCAATAATAATAATCTCAAATTTTCCCTCAAGTAGGTAGTTTGCCATCTACCTAGGTAAATCGAATACAGCACACACGTGTCGCCTATCTGGTCAACAGAGTGGGGTGCGTCAGCCCTATAGGCCTATACACTATATTCGCACTCACTCGCAAGTGATTAATGGTTCACGACAAAGGGACTTGCTGGTGGCAATAGCGGTACTTAGCATAGGTATCATAATCAGGAAAACATACGTTAAAACAATTGTGTTCATAAAAAGTAAGTAGCATGTATCTCCCCCATGGGTTTATAAACAATTTAAAAGTAAAGAGTGGGGCTATTAATCACACCTTAGCAGTAGAGGAAACAAGATATCACAATATGATCAAATAGAATAGCGTGACAGATAAACCTCAGCACGACTTAGTATTTAGGTAACATGTTTTAGAAAAATGATACTCAAAAGTAATATATAAAAGAACCTCAATTTAAAGAAGAAACCACAGAAACAATGACGGACCCAACTATGGAGGAGTACATGACTAAGACCCGAGAAGACTATAGTCCGGGTGTTGCTAGGCCTAAGTTTGATAAAAAGGCCAAGTTTGAGTTGAAAGGTCAATTTCTCAAGGAATTACGTGAAAACACCTTCAGTGGATCGGAGCATGAAGATACTAATAAGCATGTGGAAAGGATTCTTGAGATAGCTGATTTATTCACAACTAAGCATGTGACTATTGACCAATTAATGCTTCGTGTTTTCCCTATTTCACTTACAGGAGCTGCTAATAAGTGGCTAAAGAATGAACCCGCTGGTTTGATTACTGAGTGGGAAGATTTAAAGAAGAAGTTTTTGAAGAAATATTGCCCACCTGCTCGTACTGCTAAGAAGATGGAGGCTATCAATAACTTCAAGCAAGAGCCCGATGAAACTCTTTATCAGGCTTGGGAACGATTCAAGAATCTTTTATTGAAATGTCCTCAACATTATTTAACTACTATACAGGAGGTGATTTTGTTTTATTAGTGTCTGGATGTACCTACTCGACAGATTTTGGATTCTAAGGGGGCTGTACCTCAGATGAATGCAGTCAATGCTAGGAAATCCATCCAAGAAATGGCTGATCATTCTCAAAAGTGGCATGATGGGACCTCTACTAGAACTAGAAGCAGCGATAACTCTGATGGATATGCTGCTATTCAAGCTCAGTTGAACAAACTTAGTAGAGATCTCAAGAAGGTAGATGAGAAAGTATATGCTGCTCAGGTTGGTTGTGAATTATGCAATGGACCTCATTACACTAAGGATCGTCCATCTAAGAAGGAAGGAGAGACACTTGAAGAAGCATACTACACCCAATTTGGCCAGCCATTTCAGCCATCAGGAAGGTATAGAGCAGCTGCTCCAGGATTCTACCAAAGGGACAACGGGAATTCATCATATCAAGAAAGAAGACAGACTTTGGAAGAATCTATGAAACAACTCATGGCAGATGCTGCAAAAAGACATGAAGAAAACGCTGCTTTGATCAAAGAAATTCGTTCCTCAACCGATGCTTCCATCAGAAATCAAGGAGCTTCGATCAAGGCATTGGAACTTCAAATCGGTCAAATAAGCAAGGTACTTCAAGAAAGGGGATCTGGAATTCTACCTGGCTCAACTGAAACCAATCCAAGAGATCATGTCAAGGCAATCACCACTACTGAAAAAGTTGTACCAAATGTACCTTTTCCTAGGCGTTTGTTGGATGCTACTGATGCTGAAAAGCCAAAATTCTTCTTTAACTCTTCCATAAGTTTAAGAAGATTACTCAAGGAGAAGTCAAGAATTGAAGAGGAGATCAAGGCTACTATGAAAGAAGAGTGCTCTGCAGCTGATTACAACGCCTTGTCTCATAAGGACAAACACCCAGGGAGTTTTACTTTACCTTGTCATATTAATGATATTTCTTTCAATAAAGCTTTAGCTGACTTAGGAGCTAGTGTTAGTGTAATGCCTTATTCGACCTTCACCACTTTAGGTTTAGATAAATTAGCTCCTACTAAATTAATTACTGAATTGGCTGATAAGACTGTGAAATGTCCCAAGGGTATTGCTGAAAATGTTTTAGTAATGATTGAAAAATTCATTTTTCCAGTAGAATTTGTTGTTTTAGATATGCCCGAGAATTTTAAAATTCCATTGACCCTTGGAATACCTTTCTTGTATACGGCTCATGCTAAAGTTGATGTATTTAAATGAAAAATATCTTTAAGAGTAGGGGATGACAAATTAGTTTTTGAGAATGATGATCCTATCAAGATCATTATTAAGAGTGTTTATGTGATAGGATTAAGAGAGCGAATGGAACTCGACTTAGAAGCTAGGCTAATGGGTGAAACCTTAATCCAAAATAGATCACTTGACCCACATGATGGAGATTACATTGAATTAAATGACCTTAATGTGCCATTAGAGCTTAATGATCAAGTGATGGAGGATTCAGAACCCGAAATTGAGGATGGAGAATTTGTGGATATTCCAATGGTTAATGTTATTACTACTAGAAACTCTTACGAGATTGAGGGATATCCTAGTTTTTGCGACTATGGTAGAAGAATCCATGTTATATGTGCTTATAACTTACAATTTTCATGCATGATAGGTTACAAACATGTAGATGCTAATTTCTTCCCTATTTTACCAATTAATGTGATGTCAAAAAGTTTTTATAATTCAATTATGAAAAAGAAAATCGAGTATAAAGGGAGAAATGTAGTGGAAACTTTTATGAATGTGCCTATTTTTGTTGGAAAATTTTCAATTGTTACAGATTTTACTATTATTGAAGACATGGACGCTTATCGTGACAAGGAAATGGGTGATATAATTGTTGGAAATCCATTTTGTTGGGAAGTTAACATTGATGCAAAAAGATTTGAAGGAAGAATTACCCTGCACAATGGAAACGACAGTGTCACCTATATGATGCCTCGTACTCACCCAGGATTTAAGAATGTTACGAACAAGGTATGCTATAAAATGTCACCATTTCTCATTGTAGATAAAAACGATGAGCAGAAAGGGATAGAGTATCCATACCAAAAGATGAAAGAATTCTACAAAGGAGTGATGCACTTGGGACCTGAATATGTTCGTGATGAGAGAATAGTCAAATGGCTCACACAAGAACACGTGAGCGTGCACAAGACAATGTAGAAGCTGAAGATGAGTCTAACTTAAAGACTCTGGAATAAAGAGAAGTGCTTACCGAGAGACAACCCGGAATTTTTAATGTTTCCGTTATCGAGTCTGTCAGACCTGGACATCGATACGGCGCATCCCATAAAAAAGATGCGGCGTATCGATTGTATTGGTCATATCTATCCTTTTATTTTTCTGCATTTTGGTTTTATTTCTGCACTTTGAACTTTTTGTCAGTAGTTTTGATACGGCGTATCCAAGTTTTTGTATACGGCGTATGGAATTTTGGACCCGTATTTTATTCTAGGCTCGATACGGCGCATCCCTTCCCATGGATGCGGCGTATCCGACTGACCTGATGAAATTTTCAGTTTTAATTTTTAAAATTTTGTCTTATTTTAACTAACCATCGATTAATCAGAGACACAGTAGCTATGATTTTCATGATCGTTAACACAGGTTGATCACAAAGGAAGTGGTGGTTTACATACATTCTGTATTTTCTGTGTGTTGTAGCCATGCTGCCATTCAAACGCCTTTACACACACGAAAATAAAAAGTTCACATACGCATAATGGAGGATCATACCGAGCAAATCTCAGGGGAGTTTTCCGTTCTAATTCTTTCTGTTTCCTGTTTTTAATTTTATTTTGCACAACGAGCACGTTGTTTATCTTAAGTGGGGGGATGGAGAATTAGAACGTTACTTGTCCTTATTTTTCAAAAATATGCGTAATATTTGCTTAATATATGCTAAATTTTTTAAAAAAAAAATCTAGCATATTTTTGTGAAATCAAAGTTGCATAACCGCACTCATAACCCTTATTTCCATATTGTGAGAATTAAGCCTTATCCGTTTCCAATATTTTACCCAAATTCCACAAAAATATGAGTGTGCCGGTGACTTGTAGTAAACTTTAAAACTTAGCTTGTATACTATTCGAGACCACCATAATGAGTATTGTCGATATAATTGGAGTGACTTGTCTAACTTGGTAAATTTCTAGGATTATACCCAAAATAGCCTATATATGTTATGTTATATTAACTAACTACATTGGTTAGTTAATCCCTGTGTATACCCTTTTGTTACTTTCATTTTTATAGTAAGGTACCTCTCGAAAAACCCTCAGAGCCATTCCTTTCGTTTCTTACACCAATTTAAATTATTTCGTTACAGCCTTACACCTTAGCCTACCCTTAGATTTAAGTCCGTTGTTAGTTGTTTTTGGTAAAACTGTGTATTCCTCGCATTTCTTGTGTTCTTGTGTGTAATTATTATCTATGGTTAGGTCGAGAATTACACAATGCAATGAGAAGTGAAAGTAGATATTGCATTTTTATTTTTCGTGTGTTTACTACTTTCACTATTATTTTTATATCTGAAGTTTTGAAATATATGGAGAAAATTATCCAGGTTAATTTTTATCGGAAAGTGGTGAAATTTTACACCATTAGTTATTTACTTTTAAAAAAAGGAAAAAAAATTAAGGAATGTGAGATAATCGGTTCGTCTAAACTTAACTGAATTTATTTTATGAGCCAATCGATTATTCGTTGGTACGTGTTATAAACTAACGATGTAAGTTATGTATTAGTGGAGATATCGCCGCTGTTGGTTGTACTATATTTATGGATTGCAAGGGAGTTGGCCGTTATGGGAACGCCAACTAAGGTTTGTGAATGGTGATCAAGACATCATTGAGTGCGTGAGTTTTCGTGTTAAAGCGTGAGTTAGTCTATGATTTGTGTCTTTTTCATGTGATGGTTGGGAAGTAATTAACCACACTTGTTAGGACTTAATCTATCTATTTGTATATTTTATTTTACACCAATTATTTCCCAAATGTTATCGTTACCCTTTACCAATTACTTTATTTGTTGTTAGCTCTCAAGCATCCGAATAAAGTAATGGCTTTGTGAGAATATCAAGTGCATGAATATGCTAGTGACCATCCGAGTTTTTGACTAATCGAATGACGCGCCAGCGATCTAAGGTTCCACCTTAGTGACCATCCGTTGTTTGAGGAATCAAGGACTCGCGCCAGCGATCTATTGTGTTTGTGTAGGAGATGTTTGAACAAAGCTAGGTTTTACCCTTAAGCCTTATTATAATTAACCCAATTTGCCGCTTTTGACTTGTCACTCCTTAGCTTTAGTGGGGGAGATGTGTATCCTTGCCAAGCTTATGATAGAATATTCATCACGACCGAGCGATTGAGAGAATTTCTTAAATGTTACCACATAGATTAGTTTGAGTGATTTGAATAATTTCATTTTCCTATTTCGTGAGGTGTTTGTGCAATTAAGATTAAATGAATAAATGCTTAACTATAAAAATCCTAGATGAATGTTTATGATACATTTTTATAAGTTTAATCTAAGGTTTACTTGATGACAAGTAAAATTCAAGTGAGGGGATATTTGATGACATCAAATAACAACATATTATTAGCATCATTTATCCTATGTATATTGCTTGTTTTGTACTATTTTATATGAGAATTGATACTTAATCGCTTACTTTTGTAAATCTCAGTTATAAACAAGCAATTGGTGAAAGTTAGCTATTTTGGACGTAAATTGGAGCAAAATGGATCAAGTTGAAAAAGTCTACTGAACTTAAGTAAGACACGCCGTATCATTCTGGACGGATACGCCGTACGCCAAGACTTAGACGAATATGAAGACCATTGCCTGACTTTGAAGCATATGTCGTATGGATTTGATGTGTTACGTGTGTGTACAAGTTTTAAATTTATAAGGGTTGAATTACCGAATCTAGAAATAACACATACGAGCAAGTGAACTCATCCGTTATAGAAAGATTTTGATGGTAAGTCGGGATCGTTCGCAGGGATTTGTGAGTGAATTGAGTTGTAAATATAAAAGCTACTAAAAGTAAATCTAAAAAACAAGCAATAATGATAATATGATAATTCAAATGATTAAAACTACACTTGCTTAGACTAGTTTACTACTCTTGATAAGCATGATTGTGATAACTTTTGTTAACATGTCGGTTATGATAATTAGTTGGTGAACTAATCTATTGTTCTTACAAGTTAAACCTTCGTCAAGATTTTAGTTTATAAAAACAAGCATTAAGTTTAAACAATCAATTCAAGATCAATTCAAGTTTCATAAGTTTGGATTAACAAACTTAAACACAAAAATAATCTTTTGTTTTATCAAATAAGCTTAGGAAATGGTCAATACAAAAGGTAACCGATCATAGACAAAAAGGTTACAATTGATTGTAAACTACTAATCTTTCGACCTATGAGGTGGCTTTCAATCAATCCAATTTGATAGACAAAAGTATTCTTATTACAACCACAATTAAGTTTCTTTGTTTAACCAAGAATAATGGGTAAAAACAATCATTCATAGACAAATGATTATAACTAGTTGAATAACAATAAACCTTTCGACCTTTAGAATTACTAACAGCTAGTCAAACTTGATTAACGAATGTCACTATGAAACTTAAGCACAATTGGATCTTAGAATTAACTTGAAATTGAATTAAAACATGTTATCACAATCATACGCAAATCATTAAGTAATATACATCATCTAAGCAAGTGCACAAAGGCACTAGCCACTCATAGCAAACATGAACATAAACTCAGAATTTTGAACATTAGAAATCATGATTAAAAGTCTTACAATGATTGGAATGAGATTACAAATGATAACATAATGATACCCAAAGTATTGGTGTTGACTTCTTGAGAGTTTGACTTCCAAATGTTGACTTCTTGGACTTCCAAAGTTTCATGGACTTATAAGGACGAATTTGAGAGCTTTTGAGAGTGGTTTATGATTAGAGTGAGTTGATTGATTATTGAATAATAGTTGTGTAATAGTTGTCTTTTTGTTGTCTCCCTCAAATGATTTCCAAAGGCTCTATTTATACTACTCTCAAGCATAGGAACTTTAAATGCTGCAACTTGGCCTCCAAGTAGCTTTGAAGGACCTAGAATACCAAATAGAAGAGCCTATAATTGAACCAAAGTGCATATTTGAGAAAAGTACGAGGGCTCCATCCGATCGGATACAGGTTGTGTCTGATCGGATGGTCTTGATCATCATCTCCATCCAAATCGGTTGCTGGTTGCATCCGATCGGATGGAGTTGTCCTGTAGACACAAACTTGGTCTTTTGATTTTTGGCTTGTATCTTTCTCATAGGTCTTGGAACTTGGAATCATGAATACTTGGATCTTCATTCTATGAAATGCCTTTTCGGAGTGGATCTTGACATGGGAATCTTCGTACAATCGTAAATCCTTGTTTTCTTCATTAATCTTTCACTTTTTCTTCCTTTTTCCTGTACTTGGCTACTTATACTTTGCAAACATACTTTGGTGCGATTAAGTAACAAAAGCATATAAATATAACCAAATAATATATACAAAAGCACGAATAACGCTACTTGAAACATGCACAATTTGAGTGTTATTAGGAATTCTCCCATACGCCGTATATGAAACTTTAGTCAATGAGAATATCTGACTTTCTTTGCCCATGATACGCCTCATGACATCAACAACATGCGCCGTATCTACCTTGAAGACTTCTACCAGATTTCCAATATAAGAAGACAAGATGCACCGTATGAAGATCAGTGATGCGCCATATCATATGGCGGTGTACAAATATTCTAGAATATAATAATTTTGGACCCCACGCTAAGTTATCGAGAGATGGCGTATCTCATTAATGGATACGCCGTATCGACTCTATTTCCAGAATGTATAAATACCCATTCACAGCCGAGTTTTTAACACACAATACCTACGAAAGGCGACGTCTGACAACACAAAGGCACAACCAGAAGGACGAAATTAGAGCAATAAGAAGGACCTGCTAGTGCATAATTTCATAGAAATATTCGCCTAATTTGTATTAGTACTCTTTAATCGTTTGCTTAGCGTACTCTTTCTTTTATTAGATTCGTACTTAATATTTTCACTCATTAAAGATTATATGATGTTTTATTGGATGCTTATGCCTATGTTTTGATTACATTATTACTTCATTAATGTCGTTTGCATGATTAATGTAAGCCCTAACTGGTTAATTAATAAATTGATAATCATTAAGGTAGACTTTATGCAGATTTCTGATTAGCCGTGACAGAATTTTTCTGTTGAGAAGACCTAAAAACCGAAATCTAGACGTTTAGGTTGGTCTAAACATTGGCACGAGATACGCATACACGTAAGCAACCAAAGAGAAAGAACAGAATTAGTACTCATCATATATAACTAAACAATTAGCGAATACATCTTCCTTACTATCGGCTTGACCTCTTATTTGTTATCTGTGTTTCTATCTCTGTGTGTGTGTCATTCGCCTCATTGCTTTTATTTACAGTTTTACTTAATCTAAACATCGTGCCAGTCTCTCAGGCTGAAAACCCCCTTGCGTTAGATTAGGTTTAATTAGAACTAACTTTAGGATTAAAATACTGATAGATACTTAAGTGTTAACGTTCCACTCTTAGTGATCGACACTCTACTTACCAACTAGGCTACATTGATCGGGTACACTACCCGTTAGTGTTTGTTATAGGTTAATTCGACTAAATATAAATTTAAAACTTGATAACATAATCTATACCTACAACGAAAGCACATCACTGACATTTCATAAAGCTAGTGCTGAGAAAATCCACCCGAAAAACGACCCCGACCGAAACCGGACCTAACCGGACCGAACCGACCTTATTCGGTTCGGTTTCGATTTTGTATATTTTTGTCAATTTTTGTCGGTTTCGGTTCGATTCGGTTTTTTCTGTCCGGAATAGCTAAACCGAACCGAATCGAGTTGTTCACTTCGGTTTCGGTTTTGATATGTATTTCTCGGTTCTACTTTTTTCCTTCGTCAGTTTTCGTGTCGGTTCGGTTTGGTTTTGACCTGATATTCACCCATACATAAAACCCAACATTTTAATAAATTCTGACCAAATTTTCATATACAAATAAGTATATTTTTGAAACACCCACAAGCTAAATCAAGAAATCCTAGAAAGTAAGATAAATATTTTGTCGAAAAATAATAATATTACCTAATATGTTTATAAAGATAAGACATGCGAACGTATATGAAATAAATAAAACTAACTTTATGAATTTACTGTAGTGTTATCTAAATAAACATCTATTAAGAATGTCTAATACACGTGCCTCTAAGTTTTTAGACTTTGGTGATTAATTGTATCAAAACTAAATGTCGAGTCGGAAACCCAAGTAACAAAATAAAAACCTATTATATACATATATATTTTTATTAGTTTTATGAATATTAGTATTCAGTTAGGGTTTTCATATGAAAACGAAAATCGAACCAAAACTTTCGATTTTTTTAAACCAAAATCGCATTATCAGTTTTAGAATTTGTTCTGCTTTCTTTTTTTTTTTTTTTTTTTTTTTTTTTTTTTTTTTTTTTTTTTGTTGCTCTCCGCTATGAGATATCATGACTTTAGATATTCAGAAAATATAAAATTATTATATGCTATATTTCAGTGGAGTTGATATTTCATTGTGTGTTTGAGGTGGTTGCCTCCGTAACAAATGTTTAGGTGCCAAAACATCTATGTTGTCGATCTATAAAATTAATTACTAAAATTTTATAAAAGATATGCAAAAGTGGTGCTTTCGAAAATGTTCTCCAAAAACCATGACACTATTGTAAGCACCTCATAAAAATAATGTTATCATGTCCAACAAATATTGTAAAAATTGAAAAGATAATATATAGTGTTATGTGACGTTAAAAGTTAGAACACTAATGATATGGGCCATATTAATAATATGCGGAAAAATGGAAAAATTTCCTTTCATTCTCAAAAAAGTTGAGATAGTGCTATATGATCATTCATCTACAAAAACCCGCACCCTATCTACCATGCATCCGCAATCACCATCGCTCAATCTTGAGCACATTTGATGACTACCAAAACTCGAACCAAAATTTATGAAAATGATAAATAACTAAGGAAGCTGGTTTGTGGTCTCGTAGTTGTCCGTACTCGTTACTTGTACCTGATCAAAACTCCCTTGTTTTTCCTCATCCGATATGGACGATGTTTCTGTAGATACAGTCGTATTGCTTTGGCAACTACAGCTGCCAAAGGACGCCGTTCTGCTAGAAGCCGGGGTTGCTAAAAAAGTAGGGTTGGCTTGACCAGCCATGATAACTAGAAACTTTTCTTCGAAAACTGGTGGATTTTGGTGATTAACGGGTTTGGAGTCTTCGTCTATGTCACCTTCACCGGCCTCGAGGTCTCTTTCACGGGCTGGGGAGATTTTCCAGTAGGAGCAAGCAAGGATTAAGAGAGCAAAAGCAATTAGACCAAGCATAGCAGCAAGGCCTCCGAATAGGTATGGCACGGGTGAGTGCCACGGTGATCGTTGTATGACAACGGAAGCCGATGGAGCCATTGAGGAAATAGATTGAGTAGTCATGATCAGTGGATTTCTTTTTTTGTTGGATTAGTTGTGAAAGAGAGGCGGATTGAAAATGATTAGAGTGGAATTGGATGAGTGGATTAGGGATTGGTTCTATTGCTTGCTATTTATACACAAATAATAGTGGAAGTTAAATTATAATAAAAAATGGCGTCATATATTTTGTTTACTTTATTATTTATGTTTTGGCGAAATAGAATAAGATATCCAACTCTTGCAACTTTGCAAGTAAAATTTAGTATAGTGCGTTTCTCTTTACAGTTTTCTATTAACGTTTTGCACGATATATTCTTTTAATTTTTATACAAAAATTAAAGATTACGATTACATAAAATGCGCCTCGATAATCAGAATATACTAGCAGGGTACCCGCGCGATGCAGCGACGGGTACCCTGTGACTAATTTTTCTGGCAATGTGATGTTCTTCGCCTATATCTTTTTTTAACAATTAATTTACAAATTACAATAACATTAGTTAAGAGAGTAATACAATTGCAAGTACTTTAAAAGGTTATGTGATTGTCAATGCGTTGTTGCGATGACAAGGATGCTGATATCAATTGCATGGCGATGTAAGAGGTTGTGGTGGTCGACATTAATGGGGTAGTTGCAAATAACTAAAAGGTTGCGTAATTACATACTTATGCATATATCATTTATAACGTAAAACTTTTTGATGCATTTAACATGTAATCTCCAAGATCCAAAAAAAGACTTCTATAAAAGTTATATGTCAAAGTTAGAATTTTAAAGTAAAAATAGTTCTAGTATATCAAATTTATTTACTTTTCAAATTGTTTTGTACATAATTTCGTATTAATAGTTGCATGTAAATATGTAATATATCAAAATAAATGATTGAAAATAAATGGGCTTGTTAACTGTGTAGATTGAGATTGCAAGTGTAACTGGGCTCTTATGGGCTTATTCATAATATAAACGACTACACTAAAAAGTTTAAAAAAAGATAAAACCCTACCAAAATATAGGCGCCTCCTTCTTCTTCCATCATTTACAGAGAATTCGGTTGGCTCATGGTATGCACCCCATTTTCAATGGGTATGCACTCTTCATAAATTCATGCATAAAAGCCACAAATCACTATTTTTTACACTACAATCAGAATTCACATGGTATGCAAGTGCATACCCTGTTGTAGCTGTAGATCCCCCTGCCTCCGACACTGTTTAAATTCATCTCATTCCATCCCGTTGTTGATACCATTGACCACTTCCTCCCTCTGCCTCCCTATCCATTCTCTACCACTATTTCGATCTGTATCATCCACCACCAATTTGCAACATAGATCCACATTTATTTTTCTTTATTAAAATTATTTTTTGGTCAGATCCGACTATCCGAATTTGTTTGAGAGAAATATTGTTTGTGTGTGATTCATAAATAGTAAGATCATAAGAAAGAGTGAGAGTGTTCTTCTTTTGTTGTTACCTATCATCATGATACTACCATACTACCATGTGTTTTGCTGTTAAAAATGTTAATACATT